>CM062816.1:1723735718-1724335718 GCA_031772625.1 Pinus tabuliformis | reverse complement strand
ATGTGAGTTAACATGCTAATAAGTATTTTTATGGAGGATTCTCATAAATGAGGAATTTAAATTTTTATCTATTATTATTATAGGTCATCATTAAAAAAAAATTGAATAGTGATGCTTACAAATATGTATATCATGTGGAAATTTTACCTTTTCCTCCATGTCTGGGATTTGAATTGCTTGAACTATATTGAAGTTATATATTGATAGCATATGTGTTTGGGGTTGTTATATGCCAATAGTAAATAGGCAAAGTATGCATGACTATGTTAGGGGTCAGGCTAGATAAGAAAAATTGAAGGTTATAGTAAAAGATTATATAACTATACAAATTGTGGTTCAAATTAATCCTTTGATTAATGCATCTGCTTTCAATGTGAATTGTTCTTCGGTTGGAAGAAAGTATGATTAAGGGGAAATTTAACTTAAATAGATTTCGAGGACATATGAATATTCAATGGATATGCATAATGGAACTTATAAGTATTCTTGAGTACAAACCATGGTAATTAATAAGTAACACAAATGGTATGAACCACTGGGTCAATTAAATGATATTTAACAATCTATTAAATTAGATTGATATCATAATTTGTACCAAGCAATTTTGAGAAAATCTCTTATTGGATTGCATTGATGAGGTGTCTCGACAACATAAGGAAATGTTGCGTAATTCAAACAAGAATTCATAAAGTAGATAACTCATCTTTTGGTAAAGGGTGATTTAATGTTAAGGATGAGCTAACATGTAAATACCCTGAGATCATAAACACTTACAACTACAAGGAGTGTAGGATTGAAAGTAGAGAAAAACTTTCATGCATAACTACATTGAATTATACATGGCCAATTGGTTGTTGAGGTGTAAAAAGCGAAAAAATAAAACATACAAGGTGAATTAATAGCTATGAGTTAATAGTCTACTTTACAACATTAAGGAGAAGGTATGATTAAGATGAAAATATGCATGAATCCAATAAAATTTGTATTATAACCACATGACATCTGGAATTGATTTACATGACATGAAAACTTTCTTAATGACATAGAGGAACCATGATAAATGAATGTTGGTATGATACTAACATGGTGAAAAATATGTGGATATAGTTTATGTCATGCAGGTGATACCATGAGGATGGTATTATAGGTTGTACCATAGTTGGACTATGTACAATAGTACATATGGTACCGTATGACTACATATGCTACAAGGTTGAAAAATGAAATGTGTATTGGTGTGTATAACATACCTTGTGTGCAAGTATGCAGTAGTCATTGGATGGATGTCTAACTAGGTAAACAAACTTGAAGGTTACCCAAAAGAAGGAAAGTAAGTTTGGTATAAGTAATTATGGTTAATCGTAGTTTGATTACGATGAATATATGTATATGAATATATATTGTGATGTGAAATAATCCGTTATGACTTTGCAGGCATATTAATGTGGAAAACATGCTAACTGATGTATTGTATGTAGAGAGATTGCAAGAAGCAAGTATTCGACAAGAAAACAAAGGCTTGAAAGAATGCAAGCAGAGAACATGCATTCTTCTGATAAAATTAATGACAAGCAATAACTTCTTTAATACTATTAAGTAACAGATTATGATAATTATCATAGTTAAACTTTGCATCGATAAGTTCTCAAAAATGGTTTGAAAAAAATTGTGTGATAGGTAGCTATGGAAGGAGAGATGCTGGGAGCACTCCTTCTAACGATGTACATCAGAGAAAAAAAATTACATTAAATGACAGAGCCATCAGAGCTATTGATTTAGAAACCAACTAGCTGTGAATGAGAACACAATGCAGTGGTACACTGAGGACGGTATAAAATTTAATGGGGGAGTATGTAACACCCCTCCCTTATGTATTACATTATCGTAAACCTAAGTAAGTTAAATCTAGGTGTGAAATCTTCCCTTGTGTGTTAAATATTTGTAAACCTAAGCTGAGGAAAGCTAGGTTTGATACCCTCCTTTGTGGGTTAAACTATTCTAAACCTAGGCTAAGGAAATCTACGTGATATGTAATATGGAAAGAAAATGTGTTATTAAACAATTAATAAAATAAATCACTTGGAGGGTGGAGAGCCAAGAGAGAGGAGATGCTTGCAAAATCCCATTAGGAATGGGATAGAGATGAATCTTTCATGATAAAACTTCTAGATGTGATTGTAGATAAGCTTGGATGGATTAGATATCCATCGGATGGATGGGAGATCAAGATCCATTGGACATAAAAGATTTGTGGGAGCTAAAGGCAAGCTTTTATGTGGAAAAGTGTCATGTGAGATAAAGATGATCTTTTCTGGATAAGACCTAGGCAAATGGAAAAATCCACAAAGCGGCATGCCGCTAATGGTAACTAAATCATGAAACAGGGTATTAAATACCCAGTGCATCGATCAATTGAAGACAGTTGAACCTTGGCAAGATCTTCAGCTCGGGGGAAATCAAAGGTGATTCATGGTTGGTTGGTGGTGCTCCTCCCTCCAAGTGAGATGTAGTTGGTATCATTTTCATATGTAGGACTGTGCTGTATGTTGGCTCTTAACTCTAAATTTATTTTCCTACTGTTAAAATGGTTATATCATTCATTTCAAGTGTATAGTATAAAGTTAGCTCCCCTAATTTAATGAAGGAATTCGTATGCCTTTAATTTATCCAATCATTGTATAGGAGAATGGAACTATATTTGATAAATGGTTTTGGTTCTAAGTCTGTAATCGTCAAGCCAGATCTCCATGATATTTAATCCATGCATTAAGGTACTATAAGCTAAGTTGTTTTCCTTGATGTATTCCACTTCTGTACTTGCATGGCATAAGATATCTATTGATGCTTCTATTTGTATCCTTGTAATTAATCTCATTTTATGCATGTGGATGTGTGTAATATCCAATGAATCTAAAGGTAATCATCATTTTAAAGGATCAGAGTATGTATATAATGCTATATAAAGTCTCTAGTTAACATGGCAGATAGTGGTGGCTGCATGTGGATGAGATGGTATAATTCCTTAACGGAATAGTCTATGACAGTCAAAAGATCTATGGTATGTATATTCAATAAGGTTCAATCTTCATTCTTTCTATTGCTTAAGAGTAATATTTATGATGAAAATGATGGATTCTTATTATGCATATGTTCTTATTACATTATGATGTAGCAGTAGAACATATTAAGTG
The DNA here is from genome assembly GCA_031772625.1 of Pinus tabuliformis. Classification (NCBI taxonomy): domain Eukaryota; kingdom Viridiplantae; phylum Streptophyta; class Pinopsida; order Pinales; family Pinaceae; genus Pinus; species Pinus tabuliformis. The sequence continues at coordinate 1,724,332,527 of CM062816.1, read as the reverse complement.
GATGAATTATAAACTCTGACAACTAGAAATAAACGCCCTCATATTGGTACCGGTTAGGGATGGTATAGGTATTCTTGCATGTGCATAATAGATAAGACAATAGTAGCTTTGATTATGCCTGAAGTAAGGTACATGCCCATGCTAGCAGGAAATGTTCTATTATTGTTGGTTGGAGTATTCATGAAGACATAAAGTTATTATAAGGGTTGCATATCAAGATAGCATGTGACATTACACCCATTCTACATTACTCATCACCTAGATCTCTCATAGTAGTTATGATACTTGATTCACTGAACTAGTGATGACTATGAAATCTTAACCGTAACTGACACAAAAATTTTAAATTTTATGGGGTCTAAAGGCTATTTTCGTTGGTAGGCTAAGGAGGTTCTTTACATATGCATATTCCAATATATTTATATAGTTGATACAATGTGTGCCTTACATGAGGGATGAGAAAGTAATTTTAATACAACACTTTTTAAGTGGATCATCGTAGTCCTATCAAGACATAATTGAGTTCAATGAACCAAAGACATTCAAGGACACTATATTAAAAGAAAAGCATCATTACAACTAGTCAAAATACAAAATTGAGTCCTCAAACAAATGGAGAAGGGAGGACAAGACTAGATTCAAGAAGAAAGGATCAAAATCCTCACATTGCAAGCAGTCTAGGAAGATACTTAATTTCAATTTACTAATGAGAAGTGAATATAAGTAAAATTCTCCTGCTCCACTCGACAATAAACTAGCTAGGCCAACAAAAGAAGATGCAAAAGATCCAAATAAAAAACCATTGAAATGTTATGGGTATGGAAAATAGCACTTGTTAGAGGTTGTCCACATAGGTAGAATGATAGTCAAATGGTATGCCTACTATCAATGATGTGTCTGTGAGTGTACCTCAACTTTATGAAACTATGGAGAATCAAGATGTAGAAAACCAAGCCTCGGTGGTGGAGATGGAAGGTGTACTTTCCAACCAACCTATTTCAACCCTAATTAACCCCCATTCTAACCTCAATTATATTGTACTATAAATTTTCAAGGTGTGTGTTTTATAGAGAAAACCACATATAAATTAAAGGTTGGTTCGACTAGTTACATGGACTAGAAAGAAAGTGACTTATGTTGTTGAAGCATGCTAATTTGAAATGAGTGTTTTGCTTATACAAGATATCTTGAATGTGTTAATTTTTAAATCATATGACATGCTGATCAGCATGGATTAACTAGCAGTGCACAAGGCTAAATTTGATTACCATAATAAAAACTTAGAATGTGTAGACGATGAAGGAAATAAATGGATACTTCAAGGAGTGAAAATTAATGTATATATAATATAAATGTCATAATTTTAATTGAAAAAATGTTGCAAAAAAGGATGTCCATTATATTCCATGCTTGTGACAAATTTAATTCAAGATAAAAGGTTAAAAGTTTAAGACCATCTGATATCGTGGATGTATTTCCCTAGGAATACCCAAATTACATCCCAAAAAAGAGATTGGTCATCCAATATAACTTACACTAGAATAAGAGAATATGTCTAGGGAGCCATGAATAATGAGCATGCTTGAGAAGATGGAATATAAGATATGGTTGAAGGAAATGTCAAATAATGTGTACATTAGACATGGTGTGTCTCCTTGGGGAGAATAAACATTATTTGTTAAGGAGAAAGAAGGCACCCTCATATTGTGCATGGAGTATACAAAATTGAATAAGATGACCATCAAGAACAAGTATCCATTTCCCATAATTGATGTCCTATTTAATTAGCTAATAGGATCCAAAGTATTCTCAAATATTGACTTAAGGTTAGGATATCACCAAGTTCATATCAGGGATGAGGATATTTATAAAACCATATTCAGGACTTTGTATGGACACTATGATTTTTTAGTTGTTCCATTTATACTAAAATATGTACCAACCAATTCCTGTGGGTTGAGTTGGATTTGTCCCCATTTCAAACATAAAGCTTGATGGAGGTAGGGATAAAAATAGTCTCATAAAAATTATTGTGGTTGTAGAAGAAACCAGTGGGATTCCACAAAGTAAGGATAGCGATGTTGTCGAAATTGAAGGAGTGGGTCATATCACACTCATCAATGGTAACAAATACATCAAATAAGACAGAAATAAGAAGCTCTTAATGTGGATGGTGGTGAGGTACCCATTTAACCCATGGTAGAAGCACCACTCTCAGAAAACATTTGAAGATAGAATAAGGAAAAATGATATATAAATAAAGAGCTAGATTGTACCAATATAGGGTCAAGAGGGTTAGTTAAAGGTGGGTTGATGTGATACGGTAGACTTTCATCTAGAAATTAAAGTTTGACATGGTCTCCCCCTAGGAACCAAGCTTATTCCTCCCAACTCTGGTTTTATCTAACCCTTTTGATAATGGAGTTATATTACATCTCTCTAGTGGTGGATCGTTCTATTCAGGAGAAACATTTAGCAATATTTAAGAATGGGGGATAGTTTGGTTAGCCACGATGAACATATGTTTTCTTAACTAATTAATTTTAGATGCCCCTATGTCCAACTAGGACTAGACCTGTTACACAATAAATTGTCACTGCCTTCATCCCAGTTTTTCTACTGTGTCACGTGTCATATAAATATGCTCATATTAAACAAATGCTCTCTAATGTTGCCAATTGACCCTCATTTCCTAAGTTTTTTGCCTCGTCGCGAGAATACACTTAATACATGCGATGGACCCCTGTCATAAACAGTCCTGTCACGACTCCGTTGGGGGAGTACACTTGTTTCCAGCGATGGTCGGATTTCAATCCTCGGCGCAAGGCTATTAACTATCTTTAGCGACGGTCAGTCTGCATACATTGCTTCTTAGTGATGTCGGCGCTAAGGCTTAGTTAACGACCAACGATGATCCAGATTGGGTGAATTTGTTCCAATAGTCGGCCTTCTGGATGTCTCTAGACCTAGTTGTTGGGTCAGTTTGGGTCACCCTTCACCCTTTGGCATGGTAGTTCCGTCTTTTGTGCTGCTTGCCCTGAGGATAAGATCTCTCTCCCTCATTTCATGGAGACTCCCTCTCCTATTAAATAACTCACCATTTCTATCATCTGTTAGTTCTTTTGGCTGTACAGTGCTATTGCTGCTTTTGAGTTTGGTAGATAGTTTTGGTGTGAGTGTGACAAGTGTGGGATTGCTACATAGTTTGCAAGAAGGTGTGGAGTGCCCTTAATTTTGTGTTAAAGCTTGTGAATGAGAGAGATATATATTGTTGTTTGGGAGACCCATCTTTGAGAGTGAATGCTTGAAGAAACACACTGGATGGACCCTCCAAGAAGGCTTGCGATGTCAAGACTTGGTTGTAAGCTTTGCTCTTGTTTATCATTAATACAATCAATGACGATTTCCTATGTCTTGTATGTAATTTACTTGATAGATCATGACTTCTTGACTTTGTGAGTAAATAGATCAATGTTGTTTCTCAGTTACATGCTCTATTGTTTCCTTGTGGTGTTTTAGGTTGATTTCTCATTAAGGAGAAGGAAACAGAAGCTGGAGCAGTGCAATGGAACTTCATCAACCGCCGGCTTAAGGTAGGCCTCCAATGATGACTATTTAAGGGAATTAATTGTTGTTTTGTCCTTGCTATGACTAAACCCACTCTAGGGCTAGAGGGGTTGCCTCTGTCCGCAGAGGGAACACTTTCCTGCATCACAAGTTGGTGACTCCACTAGGGAGTCCTTTGCATGGTTTTTTCTTGTTTCCTCTTGTTTTGGTTTTGATTTAGTGTCTCTTGAATTTTGGGGTTAAACTATCAGTCTTTTGGGTTGCCTGGGTCAATTTGGGAAGTCCCTTTATTATCTGTGGAATAGACTGGTCTTTGTTTGGGAGATTTTTGTTCATCTTTCATTGTTTTTGAGATCATTGCTGGAAAAATTTTAACAGTCACGCCGATGTCGCCTTGTCTCCGTTGTAAAGTTTTGTGTGTCACTAAACCTTGTTGTACAGTCATGATGATTCCTGAAATCGTCCCGTCGTGGAAGAGACATGTACTCTTGCGACGACATCGCTCTGTTGCTTCTGCCACTAGCTGATCGTCCCTAGTTGCTGGTGTTATGCCCACGACGATTCCTGTAGAATTTTTTTTTCAATTCTACCTCCTAAATTCACCAGTCCTGTTGATCCCATGTTATCTTTCTCTTGCCCATTAGCTTGTTTGTGATTGCTTATGGTTAAGGTACTCTCTTTTTGGTTTTATTGAATGGATCTTGCATTTTTGGCTTTGTGACCTAGTTTTTCAAATTCTTGAATTACTTGACTTGGTTGCTTGTTTGCCCAAGGTTCATCTGCTACCTTCTTGTTGATTTGTTGGACGCTTCTTCATTACTTGTTTCTTTCTAGTTGATTTTTAGTGACAATTATTGAACCAATCTTTGATATTGATTCAATTTCTTTTCACTACCGAACATAGATCAGAACTGTTTGGATCGACCAGTTTCACACTTGCTTGTTTGTTTCTTTTAAATTAAAAAAAATCAAAACCAAAAGACTGCATTCATTTAGTGACAAGAGTGAAAGTGTATTTGCATTTCAAGTTTGCATATTGGAAAGCAAATAATAAAATCTGTCATCAGTAGCATCCATGCACTGTAGGGTTGATGTGTTTATGCATTGTGTCTCTTAGCTTATCTTGGTTTTTCTTTGTTTGGGAATGATCTCTCTACCCTCCTGTAGGTAGGTGTTCATTGAAGTAAAATATGCTTTAATCATTCTAGTTGCATCCTAGGTTTTTGGTATACATACGGTAAGGCCTCGAAACTGAAACATAATTCAAGATCAACTCTAAAATGAACTGAATGAATTTAACAACGCATTGGAACATAATGCACACTATTTAGAGGTCTAGGCTAGGGATGTACTTCGGTGTTGTTAAACCTAGTCACTATTGTTTTCACTTAAGGTTGGGTGATTCCTCCTTTTGTGACTCAATAGCGGTCTAGTACGGAATTGTGCTCCTAGTACTGTCGAGTATATGTTGGGAGACCCCACTAGGTTATCATCCTATATCCTTAGGAAGCCATGTCTGCAGCCTTGCAAACTGTAACGCACTAAACACAACATTCAGGAAGATTGACTGCCGTACGGGAAGTCCTTGGTTTTCATATGATCGCCAAGGTGTATATGCAAGTTTATGGGTTGTTTGGTAAACTTTTTGCCTAGTTTCTCCAGAGTAGTCACTTTCATTCCTTTTCAGACTCCTTAAAAGAAAAGGTCTATCTGAGCACTTGTCCTTTCAGGCTCATTAAATATTCGAAGGTGACTAGAGTCATCTTTTTGTCCTTTTCTCGACTCTTTAAATATTAAAAGGTCAAGTTCTATTCCTATGTCTTAAAATTTATTCGGCCACGTTCACACTTACCCCATTGGATCTTGTTGCATTTTAGTTTGCGTAGGGTTGTTTTTCCTTACTCAATTAGTTTTCCCTAGGGCTTTTGAGTTGAACCATCTTGGTGGAATCACCGATCCTATCTCTTGTTCCAAGCAACCAAGGATCTACATCTTCTGTCGCTCCTGAGGTACCGGTTGCTAGTGATACTCTTCCTGTTATTCCGAGTATCCAACCACTTAACTCTCACGCTCCAGAAGACGAGTCTTACGATATTCATTGGAATCCCATTTGGGAGCCTTTCGAAGAAAATTTTCCCCTTACTCCTCCTGGTGTTTCAGTTCCAATGTCTTCTTCTGACATGGATGAAACAAATCCCGTCATGAGTGAAGAGACCTTTATGACAAGTGGTGAAATCCCTATACCTACAGAAATTTCACCCTTTTGTGTCACTCCTCTTGGTATCACGTTGCCTCTACGCTATAATGCTCTGGCTAATATAATAGGTTCTAGGTCTTCCCTTACAAGTTCCATGTGGTCTCGTACTATAACTCCAACCTCAGGACCTTTTACTCCCCATATTCACAATGTAGCTATCACGTCTTTCCCGACTATTCCAACCATTTGTGTGGCTTCCTTAGCCCCCATTGTTAGTGTCATCACTACATCTTTAGTTGTGACCACTGTCGTCGGACCTTTAATAGGTCCTTCAAATAGTGGCCCTTTGGCACCCACATCTGGGGTTGCTGACCCTAGCCTTAGTGCCCCACCTTCTTCTGGCTCCATTCCAGTAGGGGGGCATATGATCAATATCTCCAAGCTCTTCAGAATCTGGATCCACAAAATCCATTTCATTATTATGATTCTCGAGGAGCCCATATTTACCACCCTGGACCCATAGCATCTCAGCCTGCGGTTGAGGTCTCGGTTTCGTTATCTGTCACTTGGGGTACCACTACTTATCACGGTGGCAAAATGCAGTCTTCAAATTTCCAAGGTCCACCCTGTCAAGGTCAACCATCTTACGAAAACTATCTTACGGACAGCCGTACTACGGGCAACCTTATCCAGGGCAACCTGTCAGCCCACAAGGACAACCCATTCAGGGACAACCTTCGGCCTTCAATGGGTCTTCTTTCACATACTCTAGGCAACCTTTTGGTAACCTAGGACAACCTTACATTCAACAAGACCAACCAATTATTCAGCCTAATCAACCATCTGGTTAGTCTGGACAACCTTCGGTTGCGCAAGGTCAACCTAATACCCAACAAGTTCAAACCTCTGGGAAAATGGGCTCAATCTAAACTAGGTCAACCTTCTAGCCAGATGGCTCAACCTTAATTTTCCTAACAACATCTGTTTGGGCTTGCTCAACTGGGCACTCAAATGTTCGTTGCTTCTCAAGCTCCACCCAGTTTTCAGCCCTATTTGGGCTCTAGACCCAATCTGGTCTCCAAAGTCAAGTTGGATCCCAAACCCAACTTGCTTATCAAATGAATTTTGGTCCCCAGGCTCAGTTCGGAGCCCAGCCGCCTTATGGTTTTCAGCAATCCCAAGGGAAAACTCAATTTTCCCCATACCAAAATTATTGACAGCCACAGGTTAATCCTTATCAGAATTTCCAACAACCATATGTTTCTCCTACAGGCCAAGTTGGTAATCAATGGAATGTTGGGGGTCAAATCCCGTGTCAATCATCCAGTTACAGTTATAATCCCTACGGAAAAAACCCTTATGGGTGAAATCCGTCTGGACAAAATCAATGGGGGCAACAAGGAACTCGATGGAACTCTGGTGCTATTTCTTACCCGCAGCCTCAGATGTCCTTCAACCCTCAATTACCCTTTTTAGCGACGTTCGAATTACTGGATGTGTCCAAACTGACCAATGATCCCATTCTCCATAATTCGTACTGGCCACCGGTTCCAACTAAAATTCCAGGTGATTGTCCCAAATTTGATGGTAAAGTTGGAGAAGATCCCCAAGCCCATGTCATGACTTATCATCTATGGTGTTCGTCAAATTCATGGCTTGATGATTCAATATGGCTCCACCTTTTTCAATGGACTCTCACTGGCTCTGCTGCAAAATGGTATATTGAGCTAGCTCGCAGATCTTTTTAGGACTTTAACTAACTGGCTATGGCATTTTTAACTCATTTTCAGTTGTTGATTTGATATGAAACAGACACACATCTCCTGACGTCCTTAAAATAGAACATGACGATGCATATCTCCAATCATATCCATGAATGGAGGAGATGCCTTTGTTTGATTAAGTTCTGGATCCCTGATCAACTTCTGACTGACTGGTTCACAACCTCATCTGCTAGTCCGATAGCCTGGGACACTGCCATGGGGAAATGTGTAACTGAAGAGCAAGCTATCGCATGTGCTCAGTATCCTGACTTGGTTGACTCCCAGTGCAGTACACTATATGATTATTTGCCTGATGCTCCAAGGCCCAGGACTTCTAAAGCCCTGTCAACACCATCTATTGACGGTGTCATCGGTTCTGTCAATGCGTCCTCTAAAAAATATTTTGTGAACCCTAGGAAGCAAAAGTCGAATGCTCCGAAAGAAAATGCTTCTCAGGATGTATCCAATTCTAGTAACACTTCCAAAGTTAATGTTGTTCAGTCCACCATGGCAGACAAAACTTCGAAAGGAAAGAAGAAGGGAAAAGGAAAGAATAAAGCCGATCAACCAAAGCAAGATTCCCCTAAACCTCCACTCGAGGAAGGTTCCAAGCATAAGCCTAAGTATACTTGCCTTATTTGCAATGAGAATCACTATACTAAAGACTTCCCAAGGTGGTCTGAAGTTAGTTGTTTGTTAAAAGGTGCTCCTGGGACTCCTGTCGTGATCAAAGAGCCTTTTCCCTCGGAGCAAACTCAAATGGTGGCTGATCCATCTCAATCCTCCTCTTCTTTTGGTTCTCAGGTATTTATGGCTGGGACAGTTCCCATCCATATTAGTACTCAGTCAAAAGAATATCCTTTGCCTTCCAGGGAGGAAACTGAGGTCCCCTCTATTTCTCCATTGTCCAACTCTGGTCCACTTCATATCGAGCGACCTAGTACTGAGTTAGTCATCTGACCTCCTCCTAAAGGGGTACTCCAGAAGTCTCCTTACAACCCTAATGTTCATGCTGCGCAGCACTATAGCATCGTTGAGGACTTAGCCGAGGCCCCATCAGCTATGTCCACCTTAGAGGTCCTCCAGAGCTTCCCCTCTTAGAGGAAGTCATTGTTATCGGCCATTGGTGGCATTGACCGAGCCGACTTGGACTTGATCACTTTTGACCTAGACAGTCATGTACCAGACTGCCCCACCAAATTGCCTTCCTTGTTCAAGTCATCATCAATTCTAAAACTATTCATCACACGGTCATTTATGAAGGTGCTTCTACTTGCATTACGTCTGTTACTTGTTGGAAGGCTATCAGTTCTCTGACTCTGAGCCAGTCTCCCACTACCTTGGAAGCCTTTGATGGAAGAGAATCTCATCCTTATGGTATACTCCACTGCCTTCTTATTACCCTGGAAGGGAAGATGGTCGAAGTGGAGGTCAAAGTTATCGATGCCAATTTAACTTACAAACTCATTTTAGGACGAAGCTGGACATATGCCATGCGAGCCGTGGTTTCATCTCTATTTTGTGTCATTCGTTTTCCCCATCAAGGGAAGATCGTCACAGTAGACCAGCTATCCTTCTTCTCCTCTTCCTCCTCTGATGGTAACGTGCCTTTCGTGGAGCACACCTCTATTCCATATGAGAGCGCGGGTGTTGGACTCTTTAAAGATCTTTCCCTTATAGGTGTTTTTTCACTCCCACCTCCCAACATCACTCCTGTTAATATGATTTCTATTTGCTCTGATCCTTACGTTCTTCCTCCTGTTGATCAGATAGAATCCCGGGGCGATGTGATGTCGTTGAGTCCTGCCACGCTCAACTACGTCAAAATTGTTTCTATATCAACTCCATCTCCTGAACCTGCTCCTTCAAGCAGGGCTCTCAACTCCTACATTCAATCCCCTTGGCTCGGAGATGGCGCTTCTTCATACCCTTTACAGGAAATTTTTCCTTCTGATGAAGCAATTATTGAGACTATGTCTTTTGAGGAGCCTGTTAGGCCCCTATACTACTAGTGTAACCCCTTATTGTTATTAGTACAACCCACTTATTATATTGATGTACCCATGTAGTGCCCATATTATTACTATTGTGCCCCATAGAAGCCCACTATTGTTATTATTGTGCCCTTACATTATTATTGTTATGTCGGCTCTGATTATGTTATGACCCCTTGGACTCCTATATATAGAAAGGAGGTCTTTTCATTTGTATCATCCAAGAATTGTTCATTTATGTAATGTAAAGGAGGTTGCCCCCTCAAAGAGGTTGAATTATAAGGCGTTGATCTATCTTTTCTATCTTTTCTTGAGTTGGTTTCATAACATTTGGTATCAGATCTTTGGATTCTAGGGTTTCGCTGCTCCAAACAGGTCATCCTGACATTTTCTCTATAACTTTTTTTCTGTGACGTTTCAAAAGTTGCAAAAAAAACCCATTTGAGAAGAAATCACTTTGAACCTCGAGTCCAAATTTCAGAGCTTTTTGCGCTATATTTGCGAAGATATGACCTGAGGAAGTTGGTCTTTTTGCATACTCCTGAATTACATTCCAAACAGGTGACCTGGGGAAAATCGTCATAACTTTCTCTCTGAGAATCGGATTGAAATTTCATAAGAAGGTACAGAAAGAGGACAGACTGTAGTTTCTTGTGTATCTTTTTTAGATCCAAAGATCAAAATAGTGACTCGTGGCACATCATACAAGTTCGCTCTACTGAACTAGTCTATAATCAGGTCATCTTGGGAGATTGTGCATAACTCTTTCTTGGAGAATCCAATTTGGATCAGACTAGTGGCATTGGAAAGAGGACATATAAAGAAGAAAAATGTTCAAGAAGTGAAAGATCACATCAAACATCAAGAAATGAATCCGACCATATCTTCTAAAGGATTGGAAGAAATTACCACTCCTCAAACTCTAGAGATAGAAGGACATATCAAGAAGAAAAAGGTTCAAGCAGTGAAAGATCACATCGAGCATCAACAACAAGTTCTCCAAATTTTAAAGGATAACACCACTTCGGTGCAAAATCAAACGAAACAACAGGTAGATCAACATTGTAGTGAAAAATGTTTTGATGTAGGTGATTGGGTATTTTTACTGCTACATCTCAAGCAAGCTATTTATGAGAACGAAATGTTGGCAATACTACTTGCACTTAAAAAATGGCAACCTTACTGAATGGGAAGACTCTTCAAGGATGAGGATGTGGAAGCGTTGTTTTGTGCTATTTCTATTATCCAACTAGATTGGATAAACGAAGCAAGGGATGAATGGAAGAAGGACAAAGAAGTATGGCCACTTATTCAAAAGTTGCAAAAGATCCCAATTCAAACAATATTGCTAGAAATTGAAGAGGAAGGAAAAATCATATTGGAAACTGGAGCAGTCACAGAAACAAGAACCTGACAGCTACGAAATCGATCAATTTCAGAGTATCTCATCAAGTGGAAGAACTTACTCGTTGAATATTCCACATGGGAGGACAAGAATTTTATACAAAAGCATCAAGAACTACTCAAGCGTTGAGGACAATGCTTTTTGAAGGAGAGGGGCATGTTAGGCCCCTATACTACTAGTGTAACCCCTTATTGTTATTAGTACAACCCACTTATTATATTGATGTACCCATGTAGTGCCCATATTGTTACTATTTTGCCCCATAGAAGCCCACTATTGTTATTATTGTGCCCTTACATTATTATTGTTATGTCAGCTCTGATTATGTTATGACCCCTTGGACTCCTATATATAGAAAGGAGGTCTTTTCATTTGTATCATCCAAGAATTGTTCATTTATGTAATGTGAAGGAGGTTTCCCCCTCAAAGAGGTTGAATTATAAGGCGCTGATCTATCTTTTCTATCTTTTCTTGAGTTGGTTTCATAACAGAGCCCCCTTGGTCTGATCATCACCATCGTTCCTCGTTTCTCCCTACTGATCAGGAAATGCTTACTTGTCTTGAGCAGTTTGCTTCTTGTCTCCCCTCCCAACCCCTTCAGACACCCATCCAAATTCATCAAGTTTTTTCTGAGGGGAACACAGGGAACATTATGCAAACTCAATGAATCGATATCTCTATTAAACTAGCGGTTGTCGAGCACATTCACGTTGGAGTAACATGTAATCCAGAGGAGATTCAGCTTTATACTGATCTTTTTCATGAATTTCATGATGTTTTCGCTTGGTCTTATGAAGAGATGCCCAGCATCGATCCTAGCATCGTGGTGCATGAAATACCTACATATTTGGATGCCAAACATGTTCGATAATGTCTACGCCCCATGCACCCCTGAAAGGCTGCAACTATTAAAGTGAAAGTCAAAAATCTTCTTAAGGCTGGCTTTATTTACCCTATCTCACTCACAGATCGGGTTTCTAATATTTTCCCTGTGACTAAAAAATAGGGCACTATTAGGGTATGTGTTGATTATCACGACATTAATTGTGCCTGTCCCAAAGACAACTACCATACACCTTTCATTGACCAGCTCATTGATGAGTGTACCGAGAGTGAGATATATTCATTCATGGATGGCTTTTTTGGTTATAACTAGATTAATATCTCACCTTCGGATCAACACAAGTTTGCTTTTATCTGCCCATGGGGTACTTTCGCTTATAAAAAGCTCCCTTTGGGTCTAAAAAATGCTAGTGCTACCTTCTAGTGGGCAATGTCTTACGCATTTCATGATATTCGATGCATTGCGTAGCCTTACCTAGATGACCTTCCGACTCATTCAGCGAAATCCCAAGACCATCCAAATCACCTTCGTGAAATTTTTCTTCGTTGTCGACACTATTGTATCCGTCTTAGTCCACATAAGTTTGTCTTCTGTGTGGAATCTGGTAGACTTCTTGGGTTTATCATCTCTCGGGAGGGTATTCGCCTGGATCCCCTTAAAGTTGAAGCCATCCTGAATCTCCCTCCCCCTCCTTCTTTGCAGCAATTTCAAAGCCTATAAAGCAAAGCAAATTTTCGACGCCGTTTCATTTTGAATTATGCTGAAGTGGCTAAAGGCTATACGCGGTTATTAAAGTGGGACATCCCTTTTCTGTGGGATACCTATACATAAGAGTTGTTTGAGCACCTTAAGGCCCTCCTTGTTTCTACTCCATTGTTACATCCTCCTGATTATCACCGTGATTACACTCTTTAATTAGCCACCGACGATAGCACCATCGGTATGGTTTTGGTCGAAGACGATGATGATGGTACTGAGCATGTTATTTATTAACTCAGTTGCAATTTACTTGATCCAGAAACTCAATATGCCTATGTCGAGAAGTTGGCATTGGACTTCGTTTGCACCGTCCAACGTTTCCGCCATTATATATTATTGCGCACTACGACTGTGATTTCTAATTTCAACCCAATGACGTACATCTTGTCTTGTCAGCTACTGGGGGTAAGTACTCAAAATGGATTTTCATCCTACAAGAGTTCGACTTGGATTTTACTACAGCCAAGTCTAAGAAGCCCCTCATTTTTGCTAAGCTGCTTTGCTCCCTACCATTTGTTACCACACCCTCTCGGTTAGAGGATCATATTCCAGATGAATCTCTGTTCTTGATTAGCACCCTCAATCCTTGGTACGGGGATATTATTGTCTATCTTCAGACATCCTCTTTTCATCCAGATTTGTCCAAGGATGCTCAGCGACGGATTCTCCATCATTCTCAACCTTATCGCATTATTGGGGACACCCTGTACCATCTCGGCGCCGGCTTTGTTCTCTGCCTATGTTTGACATTCGAGGATATGCTACTACTCAGAAGATCCTCCATGCTAGTTATTTTTGGCTATTTATTTTTAAGGATTGCATTCTTGCCATCCACTCTTGTCATGAGTGCCAAATCTACCAACGGAAGATGCATGCACCTTCTACTCCTTTGCACCCTATCATTACCGTCGGCCCTTTTGCCAAATGGGGCATTGATTATATGACATGTAACCCTTGCTCAGCCAAGGGGCATGAGTATATCATCGTTGCCGTCGATTATTTCACAAAATGGGCTGAGGCAATGCCTACACTATTTGATGATGGCCAGACAGTGGCACAATTTTTATTCAATCATGTCATTTCAAGATTTGGAGTCCCTCAGGCTATCGTCACTGATCACAACAAAAATATCCATAGTCATATGATGACTAAGTTAACAACCCAGCTAGGCTTACGGCATGATAGATCAACACTATACTATCCTTAGGCCAATGGCCAAGTAGAAGCTGTCAACAAAGTTTTGGTCATGATGCTTCAACGCACCATTGGCATACACAAGTCCAACTGGAATTTGATGTTGTTCTCTGCCTTATGGGCCTACCGAACTTCAATGAAGGATGCCACCAGGTTCACCCCATTCCAATTGGTTTACGGTATGGAGGCTACCCTTCCGAATGAGTGTGAGATCCCTTCTCTTAAATTAGCTGTCGAATTGCTCCCAAACACTACTCTGGTAGAAGAACGTCTTCTTTACCTAGAGCGGTTAGATGAGACCCGTTGACTAGCCTCTCTAGCCATTGAAGCGCAGAAGAAGAGAGTGAAAACTCACTTCAACCAAGCTATCAATCCTCATTCTTTCGTTGAAGGAGATTTAGTCCTGCTTTATGATCAAGCAAATGATAAGCTGGGGGTAGGAAAATTCGAGTCTATGTGGCATGGGCCTTATATTGTAAAACGTGTTTTGAAAAAAGGGGCCTATGAGCTGATTGATTACAAAGGGAATCCTCTAGATAAGCCCCAAAATGGGCTTTATCTGAAAAAATATTATGCATGAATCTCGTGCATCTGATTTGTACATACGTGTGTTTTCAGCAGGTGTGTTGTCAGTGTGTGTTTTCATGTTTGGCTTGGTGTGTAGGCATAATTGCCACTTATTGTGTCTTTTGCTTCTTGTGCAAATGTCTGTTACACCTTACGTTGGTTTCGCTGGTGGAGCCTGCTGCAGTACTCGGAACCTTTCTTCTGCGGCATGGGTGATCTATGATCCTCACGGTGAGTTAGTAGACCTTCAAGGTTTGTCTGGGTTGCACCACAAACAATGTTGTTGAATATAGCACTGTCATTGAATTACTGACCAAGGCTGTCAACCTCGATATTCGGGCATTGGTTGTGAATCTGGATTCTCAACTTGTTGTCCACCAGCTTAACGGGAGTTATTCTATCAGAGATCATCAGAAATTAAGGTTGTATTTATGTGTTAAATTATTGGAAAGAAATTTTGACTTTATTACATATCAACACTTTCCAAGGAGATTAAACACATTAACTGATGCATTAGCGAATCATGTATTAGACAGAAATTTACGCAACATGTAATCAAAACAATGTATAGAAGCATTCAAAACACAATAATGAACCATAGAAATATGTATATATATATATCTCGTGTGGTGCATCGAAGCGCTCAAAAAATAAGTGTATATGTCAAAAATAGAGTCTGTGCTCTCCATACATCCGAGACACATGTCTCTCAAAAAATCAGCAGAAAGTAAAACCTAGGTATCTACTGTGGTGGGTTCTGCTCTCTATATCAGACCACTACTCATGTAAATAGTCTCAAGAGCCTATGCACCCTAGGTGGCACTCCGACAGTATGTCTCTGGTACTCTACAGGGACCTCCTCGATCCCCCTATAATCCGGGATCCCGTCCGTCAAGCCCTCAAGGTTACGGGCTACCTCCTCCACCGCATTGCCACCAGGGCAAACCAAGGCCAGCTCCATGTTGCCCTGCGGGCCCTTCCATGCCTCGAGAGCTAGTCCTACTAGCCTCTTCGGTCCCACATCTACAAGTAACATACGAGACATTATTAAGACATATGCATGATAAGATCCAAAAAGCATCATAAAAAATCAAAACATAAATAGTGTGGTGTTTCGATCAAGTGTTTACCTCCCTCATCCCACTGCTCCCCTATAAGAAGCTGCATGTTGGGGTCTCCATGAAAATCTATGCTTGCATACGGCCAGTCCTCAACTATGACCTTTTGCCTGTCTAGCCACTCTTGGAATAGCATCCCCCATGATACCAGTCGGCCATCTCCCCCTCGTCACATGACATGCGCCCAGCAAGTGATGCGGGTCTCTCATGGCCCAGGTATGTATAAGTCCATGTCTTGTAGTTGAAGAATTAGTACTCGCTCCAGCATGAGCATGATCAAAATGGATCCATACCCAAAGTATTTCGCCTCCCAGCGCCGACACCTCGTCAGTTGTCTCTTCATGTTGATAGCCACTGCCTCGGCCCAGTTATACATGGTCGGGTTAAGGCACTCGAGAGATAACCAGAGGTGGGTCTTTGTTGCCTCATGTTGGGCTTGGGAGCCCACTATCCTCATCACCATGAATAGTACAGAGTGAAGAGTCAAGTCTTCTACTGTCAGGATTTGTAATTTCTTGCTGGTGGCTAATTTGCATGCCCCTGGGCACACCCATGCTATCAGCATGTCTAAAGTCTCACCTTGCACTTGTTGGCCCTCCAAGATCGTCCTCTCACAATGGCGAGACAATCCAGTCAGAAAATATATGTCTGTGGCATCAAATTCAATGTCTTTGCCCCAAATGACGAACTTTCCGTCCATTGGGTTCCAGGAGCAGATTATCAGCTCTAGTAAGTCGAGTTGTGCTCGGAGATGAGGAGCGAGGAAGAACTTTAGTAATACACAATCAAGAAGGGCTCTTCAGCACCCAACTTCATTAAAATCTTGTTCGTCATTGTCATCCTGAGTTCTCTCTTTCCACACAAAAACCATTTTGTCCTGTGTCAGCAAAAAAATTGATTAGGACACTTTTCATAAGCTTAAACATACAAGTTATAAAAAAATTTGACTTTACAGCACCGTCGCTGCTGTTTTAAAAACAACAGTGATGGCTCAAGGCCAACGGTTGTTTTTTTTGGTGACCGTCGCTGGAGTACATTTATATCCCGCAACGATCCTGATGGTAGCTAGTGTTAACAATAGCTGTCATCGCTAACCTGAGCGGATCTTCCGTGATGATTGAGAGGTGAATTTCGGTTTCAAAATCCGCCCAAAAACCACCTATCTACCACCAAATTACATGAAAAAAGATTTGAAATGGAGCGCAGGGGAGAAATTACTTACTTGGTGAGGACCTCGGGAAAAATTGTTGACTAACGGTGCTGGAATCAAGCTCGGGAATTCGCTCAATTTTGCACACCAAAATGCAAAGGTAAAACTCACAATGGTAAATGGTAAAAATAAACTTACCACACCTCCTTTTATAGTGTTTTTCTTCAAAAAATTAAAAAACTACACTATATGGCTTGGGTTTCCTTTTTTATTTTAGGGTTTTGGTTAGGTTTTTGAGTATTGCCCTTGTATCCATGCATATATTGTTTTTATGTCGAATGGGTCTTATGAATGAAGTGTTTTGTGCAGAACTACAGGTGGCGAGATCATGTCATGCTTTGTATACACTTGGTCCATATTTTGTAAAAAGTCTTCTTTAATGCTCTTTTCCAACTTAAAAGACGAAAAGATTTCCGAGTCTTCCCTTTTGACTCGTTAAAACAGAATAAAAGGCAGTCCACTTTGAGCTCTTTTTCGACCGTATAAATGTGAAAAGATTGCCGAACCTTTGTTGTTTCAGGTTCGATACTGGTTACGAAATGACATGTCTTCAATTGCTTTTCTACTTTTTCTGATCGAGGCCACTACTTGCGAAAAGTACTCCTTGATCGTAATGGTCAAGTGGTTCTCTCGAGTATTATTTTATACTTTTTCAGGCTCGAGAGGCACAAATTTACGAAAAAGGCCCCCCCCTGGAGTTTTATTTTCCGTGTCTTTTTCAAACTCTCTAAACATGACAAATACTCCAAGTTTTCCCTATGTCAGACTCATTAGACCCTGATGACATTGGACTCGTCGCGATGACAGGACTCAAGCTTCTCCTCCCTAGGGCTCGCTAAACTATTATTAGGTTGGATTCGTCCAAAGGACGAACTTATATTACAACCATATGCTATCACCTTCAAGCTTATTTTCAAAAATAAGTGGGGTACTCGCCAGAAATGGTGGGGGAAAATTTGGAAGTCATCATTGGTTACTTGTGGCAGCTAGTCACTCTTAAACATCGACACTTTTTCTTCTTGTCAGGTTGGGATATCCATGCATCGTCATTTTTCCTTCGGAGGTTTTGGGTTGCCATTTAGCCTCATTCCATATGATCCATGTTGTCTCTGTCGAGCCTCCAATCCCTTGGTACCTGAATGCTGCCACCTCCTAGGTTCGTGTCGCTGACATGTTCAAGAGTATAATCCTTCTACAGTTGACACCCTTACCTCCTCCTCTGATACTCTGTTTCACCATCTACCACTTGTTACTTATCTCATGTCGTTGATGAGGGAAACATTATGGCCCTCCTGCGACAGGTCGTCTCCTGTCGATGCCAGCTCATTATGCAGAAGATTGATCTAGAGATCCCTTTCAGTACCTTGGAACTTGCATGCCTCAATGGCAAGTTCTCTATGTCTGACGATTGACTTTCATCATTGGTCATCAATTTGGTGATTCCATGAGTGTTCAACTTCAGCTCATTTTTTGTACTTGGTGGATTGTACTGGATAGTACCTTGAGAGCCATTGGCATTATTGGTGGTTTCTCTCATGCTTGTTAATGGTTTTCATCATTGACTGGTAATCAAGTGACTTTCTATCATGCTTAACTTCATCACATCTGTTCACATGCTAGAATTTGTACTATGATCGGTTGGGTTTCAAGACCCCAAACTAAGATTACACACGTTTGGGTTGCGTGGATTGGTTCATGATTACATACATGACTCTTTGATGGATGGCTATGACCATACCTGAGTCTTCATGGATGGCTGCAACCATACCTTTATCATTATCATGGTCTTATTAGTTGGGTGGTTGCGTCCATACCACAGACCAAGTTCGTATGTCTTTTGGATGGTTGTGCCCATGCCTAGACTACATGTATTTCACTATTAGAGATATCAGTTGTACTTGCGCCTGTAGGTTTTTCCAGGTGGTGTTCCAGTTCAAACAGTTTCATAAAGAATTTGACCCCTCCCACTCTCTTGGGCTTCATGCTTTAAGGGATATCTATTACACAGTAATTTGTCACTACCTTCATCCCAGTCTTCTTATTGTGTCATGTGTCATGTAAACATGCTCATATTAAACAAATGCTCTCTAATGTTGCCAATTGACCCTATTTTCCTAATGTTTCTACCTCGTCACGAGAATACACTTAATACACACGATAGACCCCTATCATAAACAGTCTTGTCGTGACTCCATCACAGGAGTACACCTGTTTCCAGCGACAGTCAGATTTCAAGCCCCGGCGCGAGGCTATTAACTATCTTTAGCGACGGTCGATCTGCAGACATTTCTTCCTAGCGATGTTGGTGCTAAGGCTTAGTTAATGACCAGCGACAGTTCAGATTGGGCGAATTTGTTCCAACAATCAGCCTTTTGGATGTCTCTAGACCTGGTTGTTGGGTCAGTTTGGGTCGTCCTTCCCCCTATGGCATGGTAGTTTCGTATTTTGTGCTACTTGTCCTGAGGATAAACTCTCTCTCCCTCATTTCATGGAGACTCCTATAAAATCACTCACCATTGCTATCATCTACTAGTTCTTTTGGTTGTACAGTGCTACTGTTGCTTTTGAGTTTAGTAGATAGTTTTGGTGTGAGTGTGACAAGTGTGGGATTTCTACATAGTTTGAAAGAAGGTGTGGAGTGCCCTTAATTTTGTGTTAAATCTTGTGAATGAGAGAGAGATATATTGTTGTTTGGGAGACCCATCTTTGAGAGTGAATTTTTGAAGAAACATACTGGTCGAACACTCGGAGAAGGCTTGAAATGTCAAGACTTGGTTGTAAGATTTGCTCTTGTTTATCATTAATACAATCAATGATGATTTCCTATGTCTTATATGTAATTTACTTGATAGCTCATGACTTCTTGACCTTGTGAGTAAATAGATCATTGTTGTTTCTCAGTTACATTCTCTTTTGTTTCCTTGTGGTGTTTCAGGTTGATTACTTAGTAAGGAGAAGGAAACGAAAGCTGGAGCAGTGCAACGGAACTTTATCAACCATCGGTTTGAGGTAGGCCTCAACGATGACTATTTAAGGGAATTAATTGTTGTTTTGTCCTTGTTGTGACTAGACCCACTCTAGGGCTAGAGGGGTTGCCTCTATCTGCAGAGGGAACACTTTTCTGCATCACAAGACCAAACAACATGCACTATAAAATCCATAAGAGATTCAATACGAAAACCAACTACAAAGGGACCTCTAGAAAGCCAAGATGCTTTATGTGATGATATCCCTTGGGACCTTGGACTAATGTAGGACTAGAAAGGTAGTAAACCAAACTTCCCTATAGCATCCATGACCAGTGAAGCTGACCTCGAGAGGGTTGAGAATTACCCTCGAATATCATTGATAGGGTGATCAAAATCTACCTTTGGTATCATGGGGACTTTCCACCCACAATCACCTAAGTAAGAGCCCTAGAAGATAGGCCACTATCATCATAACCTCACATC
Organism: Pinus tabuliformis; assembly: GCA_031772625.1. Taxonomy (NCBI): domain Eukaryota; kingdom Viridiplantae; phylum Streptophyta; class Pinopsida; order Pinales; family Pinaceae; genus Pinus; species Pinus tabuliformis. Next base: position 1,724,312,457 of record CM062816.1, on the reverse strand, counting down.
CAAATGACTGGTGGAACACATGCAATCAAAACCATATATGTAGGTAGTCTAACTGAGCCCACAACCTCCTAAGAGATTGCTCAAAGCAATTTGTATTCTTTTCAAGGAGATCCTCTTGTCATGCACATAATTCAATGAACACTAGTAGATTGAGAGTGGCGATGTTACTCCACAGGTTCCTAATGCGATGGCATACTTAACTCCTATGTGAGATGATATTTATGACAACAATCTGATGTGAAAATGGATTTGCACTCACTAGTGATGTTATTTTTAGTTTTATATCCTTGAAGAGTGTCCTCACCAAATCCTACGTGAAGGCTCTACAACATGTGGGTAATGTTGGTTTGCTATAACTGAAAATATCTAGTTTACTTTATTAACACTTTGTTTTTATTTTGTTGATCACTTAAGGGTATGGAGTGCAACTAAGATGGTTTGTAAAGGGACTCAATACGAATCGAAAATGCAACTAAATGACAAATGCAATTTTCTTTCCAATTTGATGAAAACTAGCCAAGGGTAAAAAAATTCTTTCTTTTTCGAGGCATGAAACAGGAACCTCACAATCACTCACATTGATGCTTTGATACTCCCAAAATTTAGATTACTAATTTATCCACTAACAAATTATAAGACAAAAATTAGCACTCTTAAAAATACCAAAGAAAGAGCACAAATAAATGTTCAAAAGCTCAAAAATAAGGCTTTGCAAATGAGAAACATGAACTATGAGTTATCACACTTAGAAAATCAACAAGGTAACATTAAAATAAAGTTTCAATTTGTAGCTAAATGTAGGAAAAAAACAAAAAAACATACAGTTACCTACAAGGGAAAATAATTGAAACTATAGACAAAGGAAACAAGACCTAAGAAACAAGACAACTTGGGATTATTCACAACTCAAGAAATCAATTAGGTCACAATTTGAGTGTGTTGGAATGTTATTGAGTATGTATTTTCATTGACGTCAAGTTCAGGGGGAGTTTGTTGAACATGCTTTCATTCATGCCATTACTATAGTGTTGGATATGTGTTTACATGGCTTTCTCACTATAAATTGTCTAGCTTGATGTCATGGATGGAGTTGTAAAGTCCATATTTGAAGTTCTTTATTCTTCAATTCCTTAGGAAAATAAGAATGAAAGGTGTATAGTTATATATCTTAGATACATTTCCAATGTTATATGGAACATTTCTTAGTTCCTAGGGAATGAGGAGAAAACCCAGTTTGAAGTGAGGCCAGAAAAGCTCAAGAGGGGTCAAGGCCCACATTAAAGGCAAGAAAAGCTCAAGAGGGATTAACCCAAAGTACCAAAGGTGGTGAATAGGTCAAGTGGTTAATGGAAATTCAATCTATTAGACCATTAGATTATGGAATCCTAGAAGAAAAGCTCAAGAGATATTTCCGCCTAGATTGAAATTTTCAAGAACGCCAAGCATCGAGGAGATAAATCCATCATTCATCGCTCCCTTTGTTTTGGGGCCATAGCCTAGTGATAACAGGATAAAATCCCCTTAGTCCATTTGTTCATTAGGTCATTGAAAAACCCCAAGACATGATATCCAATAACTAGGTAGGATGGAATCTCAATTAGATACGGATGCCAAGTGGATTCCGCAATAGAGCATACATGGAAAAAATATGACATGGCAGCATGTGGTAGGTGAATTTGACAATTTTTATGGGCCAAATGTATAATTGTTAAATGAAACATGGAAATCACGTGTGTGCATGTGGATATGTGGTAATTTCTTGCTAGAAGCAACATATGACGTGTCATAAATGAAGTAAAGTGATGTGGAATTGGACCCCATCTTGGGACTTCGGTCTTGGAGAATTGGCATATGAAATTTTAGATGATATTGCCAACAACCTAAGATCCAATAAGCTTAATCCAAGAGTCACAACCCTTGGTCATGAAGGGCTTAACAAGAGATACCAAGGGATTTATCATCTTGGGACTTTGGTCTAAGAATTTGACATTTAAAAGTGTTGGAGGGTATTCCCAATTTTCGAGATGTGAGATAGAATCGTTAAAGCCATGGTTCTTATCATGAATGATATATAGTTAGGCATTAGGTGCTAGGAGTAGTAGTGGTTAGTGAAACAAATGTGGTTGATGAGCGGTAGGTAGAAAACAAGGAAATTTGCAGTAGTTAATGGGATAGAGTCAACAACAAGTAACATGTCTTTCTTTTAGACTGCTATGATTGGAGGGTAGTGAAAAATTTAGTGAACTCAACTAGTGAATTGTGAGTGTTGGTTAAGCTTAAGATTATAGCCCCAGTTGCAAATGCTACAAAATAAGAACCTACGATCGTATTAGCCATTAGAACCCTAACATTGGATCTTGGAACTCGAGCGTTAAAAGTTTAATAATGTGTCAATCCATCGATATCAATAATGGATAAGCCTATGATTTTAACACCTGGTCATGTGCACTAGTGAGGTACATAGCTTGAGTGCTAAGGTTAAATTTCACAATCATGGGCATTGAATCTGTTAAAGGGAAATATGAATTGGGCCAAAAGAGTTTGATTCTGGCGACTATAAAAAGAAACAAAACGATATGAGAATTGGTTTTTCACATGAAAATTAACTAAGGGACTATTTTGGACAAATATAATATTTTAGTTAATCATTGAATGATTAGTTCCCATGTAGATCACGATGTGTGTGTTTGTGGTAGAGGCAGAGAACAATGTAAGTTTGTTTAGCTGAAAGGTAAGAAATATTAATGCCAAATTAAACATATGAAGTGAGAGTAGAGTCATGTTTGCAACATTCAAAGAGAAGAAGTGTGTAAATGAAGTTATGGTGTATGTTTTCAATCTTTTGTGTTGTCAAGGAAATGTAGATATGAATAACTTGAGGAAAAATGTTATTGATGTGAAATTGTTTATGCATAGAAATGTTGAGTAGAAGTAAAGAGGGAATATTAGCTAAGAACTAAAGCTACTATGAAAATAATTGACCGATAGGCGTATATATATGAATTTTAGATGGAAGGAGGTTTGTTGACTTTTTTTTAAATTGAGGGCCTAGATTGATTCTGAAGGGAATATGTTCAAAATATGTTTATTCTTAATTTTTATCAAAAATTGTAGTGTATTACACAGTGTTTTAGGTTGTATTGACTTTTAATAAATTCAAAAAATTATATTTGTTCCACGTGGCTCCCCACCCACCAATTTCCTAGGGATTTTAGATTATTCCAATTCTAATAAGTTCCACATTATTATTTATAACATTCATTTATATAACCAAATTTTATTTAGGAAAATGGTCCATTACTTTTAATAGATTTAAAAAATTATATTTGTGCCACGTGACTCTCCACCCACCAATTTCCTAGGTATTTGAGATTATCCTAATTGTAATAAGTTCCTCCATGTTGAGATTATTCGAATTATAATAAGTTCCTCATTATTATTTATAACATTCTTTTATATATAAGAAAATTTTCCTTAGCAAAATGGTCCATTACTTTTAATAAATTTAAAAAATTATATTCGTGCCACGTGGCTCCCACCCACCAATTTCCTAGGGATTTGAGATTATTATAATTCTAATAAGTTACTCAATATTATTTATAACATTCATTTACATATGAGAAAATATTATTTAGCAAAATGGTCCATCAATTTTAATAAATTTAAAAAGTTAGATTCCTGCCACGTATGTCCCCGCCCACCAATTTCCTAGGGGTTTGAGATTATTTCAATTATAATAAGTTCCCCCATGTTGAGATTATTCCAATTCTAATAAGTTCCTCCATGATGAGTTCTCATTATTATTTATAACATTCATTTATATATAAGAAAATATATAACAAGGTATTTTCCTACGTCTTCACTATGGTTGAAATAAATTCCATTCCTTCTAGTGTTAAGATGTCCCTCAACGTGTTCGAAGACCATATTGTCTACTCCAATCTTTTGCTCATGCTATAAGAATGCGAGCTACAAGCTTTGAATGCTATGTCTTCTTCAATTAATAACAATTTTTTCCATATCATATATAAATAGGTATTTTCCTATAATCATGGAAACAACTTACTTCCATGTCTCCTTTACCAATATCTCAACATACATATATTTGTACAATGCCATAGATGTTTGAAAGTGCCAAATTTAATGTGGATAACCTTTATGAGAAGTTTGGGCATTTGATATTGGACCACGAGGCCGACTTATGGGACCTTGACTCTCTAGAGAAATATGTGTCGCTGCACAAATGAGGAGTACAAGGTCTGAACAACTTATGCCATGAATCTCCACAAGATCAATTATGTGCCCACTATCAATTTATTAACGAAGTGTGGTTTAGATGTTAATGATTTAAAGTAGTGTTCTATGGAATATTTCTTTACTTTTCAAATACAAATGTATAAACATAGCTCAACTATTAATTTGCTTTGTCCTAGGTTTTCAGTGTAGGATTAGTGTAGAATTAGGTAAATCAGCATAAATGAATTTGTGCTCTAAAATTAATTAGAAATCATCCAATAACAAATTTTCAAATTGCAAGCTGATATTATTAGTTTTTTCTTTAAAGATCATTATTGATCTATTTTAATCACAAATCTATGAGGTATTTAGAGTGATATAATTTCTTCTTGTGTAATTTTTTTTAAATGCAAAATTAAAAAAAAAAGTTTTCATCTCAAAAATAAAATTGACAAAATAATATAGCCCAAATGTAAAGTAATAACATTACTTGAAATGCTTAAAAATGTTTAACCATGAAAATTTATTTCTTTTCATTGTACATATTAGTTGACATTGAAATTTTTTGTTAGATCTCACACTTTTGTGATCCATATTGTAGATAAATGTCTTTCGGATTAATCACATTATTAGTATTGCTTAATATGGCATTGACATATTTTACTTATGAAGTACATTGTTTATATTAATAAGTTCCATGATTTATAAATTTTTAAAATTCCATCAATATTGTTTCTCATGACATATTTTTTTTTTTAAATTGATATATTCAAAAAAGATTATAGTAGATGAATTTATGAATTTACAAATTCTTATTTCATTTCCTTTTATTTTATATGAATTTATTTTTGAAAAAAACTTGATCTATTATTCATTTGTTTTTAATATTTTTCACTATATTTTGAAAAAACAAAAATTCATTAAAAAGGCCTATAAAATAATAATTTATAGGGTTTATTAATCCAAGGCTTCATATTCCTAGGGTATAATATTATTCATAGGGTTTATAATACTAATATTTAGGTTTAATATAAATCTATTGGATTTATAATCATGGTCAGCTATGGTCCAACGTCACATTGTGATAAATATTTTCTCAATATGAAAATCAACCATGGTCAACCATGTTTCAACATCGCATTGTGACAAAGGTTGTCTTGACCATGGTCAAACATGGTTAATCATGGTCAACCATAGTCAATAACCATGGTCACATTGTGACAAAGACTGTCTCTTAGTCCAAAGTCACATTATCACAACCATGGTAATCCATGATCAATCATGGTCCAACATCGCATTGTAACACAGATTTTCTCAAGATGGAGATAAACTATGGTCAACGATGGTCATCCATTATCCAACGTTGCATTGCGACAAACATTGTCTCAATGTGAAAACCAATCATGGTCAGCCATATTCCAATGTCGCATTGTGACAAATATTTATCTTAGGGTTTATATTCCTTGGGTTTATAATATTTATCCCTTGGGTTTAATATTATTCCCTTGGGTTTATTATTCCCTTAGGTTTATAATATTTATCTTAGGGTTTATATACCTTAGGTTTATAATATTAATCCCTTGGGTTTAATATTATTCCCTTGGGTTTATATTATCAATTTGTTGGGTTTTTAATCCTTGGTTTTATAATATTAATCCCTTGGGTTTAATATTATTCTCATGGGTTTATAATAATTTTGGGTTTGATCATGGTCAACCATGGTCACATTGTCACAAATACTATCTCTTGGTCCAATTTCACATTGTCACAACCAATGTCATCCATGTTCAATCATGGTCCAATGTTGCATTGTGACAAAGATTTTATCAATATGGAGATAAACCATGGTCAATGATGATCAGCCATTGTCCAATGCCACATTGTGACAAACGTTATCTCAGTATGAAAATGAATCATGGTTAACCATATTCTAACGTCGCATTGTGACAAATATTTATATTAGGGTTTATATTCCTTGGTTTTATATTATTTATCCCTTGGATTTAATATTATTCCCTTGGTTTTATAATATTAATCCCTTGGGTTTAATATTATTCTATTGTGTTTATATTATCAATCCACTAGGTTTTTAACCCCTTAGGTTTTATTATTACCTCAGTTTATAATATCAATCCCTTGGGTTCATTTGGTTCATATTCCTAAGGTATACTATTATTCATAGGGTTTATAATATTAATCCTAGGGTTTAATATAAATCTCTTGGGTTTACAATCATGGTCATCCATGGTAAACGATGGTCCAATGTCACAATTTGCCATGTCTCAATATGAAAATCAACCGTGGTCAACAATGATTGAATGTCATATTGTGGCAAACATCATCTTAGTATGAAAACCAATGATGGTAAATCACGGTCAACCATGTTTATTTTACGTTTTATTTCTCTCAATAAGAAAATAAATTATGGTCAACCATATTCCAATGCCGCATTGTGACAAATATTTATGTTAGGGTTTATAATATTTATCTTAGGGTTTATATTCCTTGTGTTCATAATATTTATCCCTTGGGTTTAATATTATTCCCTTGGGTTTATAATACCTTGGGTTTATAATATTTATCTTAAGGTTTATATACCTTATGTTTATATAATTAATCCCTTGGATTTAATATTATTCCATTATGTTTATATTATCAATCCATTGGGTTTTTAATCCCTTGGTTTTTTAGTATTAATTCCTTGGGTTGATTATTCCCTTGGGTTTATAAATCAATTCCTTGATGGTCTATATACCTTACATTTATAATATTAATCCCTTGGGTTTGATATTGTTCCCTTGGGTTTATAATACCTTTGGTTTCAATCATGGTCAACCATATTCCAACGTTGCATTGTGATAAATATTTATCTTAGAGTTTATAATATCTATCTTGGGGTTTATATTCCTTGGGTTCACAATATTTATCCCTTGGGTTTAATATTATTCCCTTGGGCTTATAATCCCTTGGGTTTATTATTCCCTTAGGTTTATAATATTTATCTTAGGGTTTATATACCTTCGGTTTATAATATTAATCCCTTGGGTTTATATTATCAATTCATTGGGTTTTCAATCTCGTGGGTTTTTAGTATTAATATGTTCGGTTTAATATTCCCTTGGGTTTATAATATCAATACCTTTAGGGTTTATATACCTTGCATTTATAATATTAATCCCTTAGGTTCAATATTATTCCCTTGGGTTTATAATACCTTTGGGTTTTAGAATTAATCCCTTGGGTTTATTATTTCGTTCGGTTTATAATACCAATCCCTTGGGTTTATTTGGTTCATATTCCTAGGGTATAATATTATTCATAGGGTTTATAATATTAATCCTAGGGTTTAATATAAATCGCTTGGGTTTACAATCATGGTCATTTATGGTCAAAGATGGTCAAATGTCACAATGTGCCAAAGGTTGTCTCATTATGAAAATCAATCATGGTAAATCATTTTCAAGCATGTTTATTTTAGGGTTTTTATACCTTGGGTTTATAATATTTATCCATTGGGTTTAATATCATTCCCTTGAAACGAGCCACTATAGATGTTGGAGACAGAGAGAGGTAGGGTCTCACATTTACAGATATATCAAGAGTGAAATCAATAGATCGTTTGTAGATTTCACTACCTTTTTCTTTTCAACGTTATGAAAAAACGCAAGACAATGCGAGAATGGATTGGTTGGAAAGTGTGAACGGTCATGATCATTATCTTATTGATTTGAATTGGTGCAACTGTTGTGATCGATCTCTGTATGTTTTAGAAGAGATTAGCATTTAATGACTATGTACTCGTGGATTGTTTAAAGTTGAATTTCCTATCAACAAAATTTGAATTGTTGTTTGATTTTTATTAAATGTTTTTTTCATAATTATTTCATTGTTATTTATTAAATGATTATTAATATAATTTTCATTATTATCTTTATTTATTTATTATTATTATTATTATATTAATTATTATTAATAATTTTCTTATATTTATATTAATATTAATAATAATAACATTAATTCTTAATATTACTCATAATTGATATATGTGCTTGATATGGGCCTATCAATGTTTATCAACCACATTTATTAATGTGGTTGTGCTAGTTTTAAATTATTATTATAAAAGAAATAAGAAATTGAATTAATAAGATTAAAGATTAAGAATTTAATCATATGAATTCTTATTTCGCCCATCTCTTTATAACTTTGTTTTCACACATCTAATTATATAGTAAATAAATTAAAGGAAAAACCTTGTGAGCTACTTTGAAGCTGCAGGCTAACCAAACCTTGAAATCAATTAATTGTACAACCATTGTTTATGCAATACAACATTGCAATGTTTATACGATACAACATTGCAATGGAATTAGAAAAGATTGAGAGACCTCAAAGTTATGTTTTCTTTTATTAAGATATTTTTGTGATATTTTCGATTTTTTGGAAAGTTAGTTTTACAATAACTTTTAATTTAAGGTAGTTTAATTAATTAGGTCCATAAACTTGTTTATTTTGGAATAGGGTTACTAGAAATTTAATTTAATTATTAACTAGCACCATTATATATATATATATATATATATATATATATATATATATATATATATATATATATATATATATATATATATATATATATATATATATATATATATATATATATATATATATATATATATATTATGGTTAGTAGACATTGATAGACATTAATTCATGATAAGCATTAAAACCCTTATTTCATGATACATTTGACATTGCCAAGATTTTTAAAAAATAATAAACTTTAACTAAATTATAATTTTATTTTAAATTATTATTATTATTATTAGTTATATAAAGAATTAATATATATGTTAAACATATATACATTTAAAAAAAACATGTAAATAATTCTAAAAGATGGTTAGTCACTCCCACTTTACCATGGATATTCTTACCTTTAAATGGGCTTTGTTACAATATCATGAGTCGATACCCTCGCTTATCAATACCACAAGTTCAACAAAACTTAGTTTATAAGACACTTTTTCATATGAGAATTTTTTAATTAATTAATTTAATTGAAGGGAAAAAACGCCATAAATACTTTTGAAATAAATCTTAATCTTTGATATGTTAATACTACTAAGAAAATTCTAAAACATTTCATGGAATTTAAGTCCCTACCATCCACCTAATAATTATTGATAATTAAATTAAAATTGTGGAGGCCCTCACAAGTTGGGGTGTTTCACATGTGAGAGGGTAGGGGGTGGGTTATCGCCATCTCACCTAGCCATTCAACTTGGGAAATTGGCAACATGCACCCCTAGCTAGTCATTGAGCTCAAAAGATTGGTGTGGGGATCATTATCCACATGTAGTCAGGCACCATGTATATTGAACTCATTTATCATCATTTTCACTCATGTCATATATGTCTCAACTTGCTGGAAATATCCCTAGTCGATTGTATGTGCTCTCTATATCATGCGACTGAGCACAATCTACGACCACCAGAAATCACATTCAATTACCTAGAAAAGGAAACTGAGGGCTCCACCAATGTCAAACACCTTAGCCAAAAGGATTATGAGTGTGAAAGATCAATTACGAAATCCCATCTCACTGTATTGTTGGTTCAATTTTTCCCTCCATGCAATAATTTAGTCAATTTAGGGTATCTTACTTTAGCTCAATTCTATGAGTAATGCTCGCAAAGGCTCATCATTATTATCTCTCCAGGCATAATTAGAGAAAGAGAATGTCATCCCGTCAACAAGCTTTGCTACATGAAACTAGAAAATTCCCTTCACCATCATGGTGAACCTGTATTGACACATGAAATTCCTACCAGGAAAGGTTTTCCTAGATCAACATGAGAGTAGAGAGTACATCTCCCTATCCATAAACCATGAATGAACACATGACAAACCTATTTAAGTGAATAGAACACATAAAGAATTTCCTAGGAATTCCTCCTACTATTGACATCTTGTTAGAATTTTAGTGGTAATTGAATTCTTTAATATGATAATTAATTGTGACCATTGGTATTGTTCTTCTTTCTACATTTGTTAATATTATACATTAAGTAATAACCAAAACATTAAGATCATAGTGCACAAGATACAAATATCACAAGAGATTAGGCTAGAGGCCAAGGAAAAACCCCACCAAATGGGAAAACCCTTCAATCCTTTCCTTATAGAGTCAAGAGACATCCAAGTTAAAGATAGTTCAGTAACTAGTTCCTTCCATTGCCAAGTCAACCCTCTATTTTTTCCATTAGATTCCATCCAAATTTCCTTAAGGAGCCAAATATATGTCTTCCACTAAGACATGAACATTTTTTATTAGTTCAATCTAATTAAGAGCTAATACCACAGTATTCCTTTAATCAACAGAGATTCATAAATTCATATATACCAACTCAGAATTTGGGCCTCTATTCCATCAGATTCGTGGACTTGTGTGTCTCAGAGTTTCATATCGTGTCCCATCAAATTATTAGATTAGTGTTCCTTAGAATGTGTGTTATCGAACTTAGATAGACTCGACTTCTTCATCTTGTTGGGTTATGTTATATTCTTTCCATGAATAAAAGCCTTAGTTAACCGGAGGATTAGGGAGGGGGCGAAGCCCCCCCTTTGTTGCACCGATTTCACAGCGGGTAGGTCATAGGGGATTTGAGGGGGTTGGGTGGCCCCTCTCTATGGGGTCCAGGGCAAGGCCCCAGTGAAATTTTGTTTGGATCCTATATTAGGTGGGGCAAACCTACCTATGGTTTTGTGCATGGTTTTCACACATGGTTTTGGAAGCGATGGTTTTCGATCCATGGTATTGGATTCTTTGGCATGTATAAATATGTATTGTAAAATTGAAAGCAACATAGTGAAAATCAAGCTGGTAGTCTGATTTTTATGATCTAGGGGAAAATATCTGTGTATATGTGTTTTATGTGTTATGCTCTTGCATTGTTTATTTTCTGTGTTTTAAGAATTCGTATGTAGGTAATCTATGTATGGGATTAAAACCTACATTTGGTATCAGAGTTTTTTTGGCTTCAAGGGGATGCCTTTGTTGCTAAGGGTTTTCACTCGGGCCTGTGGTAGACCCTGTTCAGTGGGAGATCTATGAGATTGATTTTAGCGGTGAAAGAAGATGGAGAGCAGTGGAAAGATAGAGATCGAAAAATGTAATGGTTAGAGTTTTGAGTTATGGAAACTGAATATTGAGGATCTGTTGGTGGATAAGGATCAGTGGATCACGGTAGATCTGGGTACTAAACCAATGCGAGTGTCCGATGAAGAATGGAAGAAGTTCGATCGGAAGGCAAAGAGCACAATACAATTGTGTGTCTTAGATTTAGTATTTCTGAATGTATTAGGGGAAGCTACAGTGAAGGCTTTGTGGGATAGGTTAGGGACTTTGTACCAATCTAAGTCTCTAGTGAATAAACTATTTCTATGAAAAACGTTGTATAACCTAAGGATGAAAGATGCAGATTTGGTGACAGAGCATCTGGACACATTTAATACTGTGGTAAGTTAGTTATTATCTGTTGATATTAAAATTTCAAATGAAGATAAGTGCATCAATTTGTTGTGTTCTATTCCAGATTCATGGGATTTTTTGGTTATTGCAATAGCTAGAAATGCAACTACCTTGCAGTTTGATGAAATAGTCTCATCCTTGCTGACGAAGGAGATGAGATGGAAAAATATGAAGAGCCAGAATGTTGATGCCTTGTATGTACAAGGACGATCCTAGAACAGAAACAAAAATAAGTCATTGAGTGGGAGACTTAAATCAAGAGGGAGATCTAAATCTCCAAGAAAACCTTTAAAGATGGTGTGCTAGAAATATGGAAAGGAAGGGCACTACAAAAGGGAAAGTAAATCTAAAGCTCCCGAGAAAGGAAAGGGATCTGATGATGCTCCTTCTGCAAAGGTGAAAACCACCTTAGATGAAGGTGGGGATGTGTACTTGGCTTCTTCAAGTACACATGTAGATCATGAGGCATGGTTGATTGACTCAAGTGCATCCTTTCACTTCACTCCCCATAGAGGGTGATACTGCGAGTATGAGAAATACGATGGTCATGATGTCTTCTTAGGGGATGATAGGAAGGCTAGAATTGTTGGTCGTGGAAAAGTAAAATTGAAGTTACAAGGTGGAAGGGTTAGAAAACTTCCGGGTGTTCTGCATATTCCTGCATTAGCCAAAAATCTGATTTCTGTAAGCAAGTTGGATGATGCAGGTGTAAAAACATTGTTTGAGAAAGATACATGCAAGATGGTTTGGGGAGAACTCATATTGATGCGGGGAGTTCGGATTGGAACTTTTTACAAGCTGCAAGGTAGCTCTATTATTGATGGGTGCAATAGTTCTGTGGTTGCTTAAAGTGGAGCAGAAAGTCTAATGGTCTCTGGAGAAAATACCATGCTATGGAATCAAAGGCTTGGACATATTGGAGAGAAGGGCCTTTGAATACTTCATGGTAAAGGTATGGTAGAAGGTATGACTAATAGCTCCATGGATTTTGATTTCTATAAAAAATGTATATATGGGAAGCAAAATTGGGTGATTTTCCCTTCTGGTGATAAGAGGGTGAAACAAATATTAGAGCTTGTGCACAATGATGTGTTTGGACCTGTGAAGGTTCCATCACTGGGTAAGTTTGTGTGCTATGTATCATTTATAGATGACTTCTCAAGGAATACATGGATATATTTCCTCAAGAATAAACCTGATGTCTTTAACAGATTTAAACAATTTAAGGCTTTGGTGGAAAACCAAATAGAGAAGAAGATAAAGGTGTTGAGGATAGATAATGGTGGAAAATTTTGTAACAAGGAATTTGAATAATTTTGTAACAAGTGTGGTATAGCACGAAAAAATACTACTCTATACACACCTGAGCAAAATGGAGTTGCAAAAACAATGAACAAGACGTTGATGGAAAGGGCAAGAAGCATTCTCAGAGGTGCAGGGTTAGGACAGGAATTCTACGTAGAGGTGGTGGAGACAGCATGTTACAAGGTCAATAGATCACCTTCATCAGTGTTGGAGGATAAGACTCCACAATAGGTATGGACTCATAATAAACCCTCTCTCTCACATCTGAGGGTATTTGGATGTGATGCATATGTACATGTTCCAAAGGAGAAAAGAACCAAGTTGGGTAGTAACTCTGAAAGGTGCATCTTTATTGGGTATAAGGATGGTTTAAAGGGTTATAAGCTTTGGAACCCAATAACAAGGAAGGTTGTGTATAGCCAAGATGTGGTGTTCAGAGAGGTGAAAGATGATATTAAACATGAAGTCCCATGAAAGGAACCTGATAAGATAGATTTTGAGCTAAAGGAGGAAGAATTATACTCTACAGCAGAAGAGGAATCAAAAGATGAAGACCCGCAAACTTTGATTGTGAGAAGATCAGATCGAGAAAGAAGTCAACCAAAAAGGTATATTCCATCTACTTTCTGTTTAAATTATACTTTATCTATTATTGATGATGATCCCAAAACTATGAAGGAAGCAGTAGATTTAGAGGATGGCAAACTTTGGAAAGAGGCCATGGTTGATGAAATGGCATCTTTACAGAAAAATGAGGCTTGGGATCTGGTGGATTTTCTAGCTAGAAGAAAACCCATTGGTAATAAATGGGTGTTCAAGAAGAAGAAAAATACAGAAGGAAAGGTGGAGAAATACAAAGCTCAGTTGGTAGCAAAAGGTTATTCCCAAGTGTCGGGAATTGATTTTGGTGATATTTGTTTCTCCTGTTGCCAAGGTAGCTTCTATTATATTACTTTTATTTGTTGTTGTTGCTTTTGATTTTGAGGTAGAACAGATGGATGTGAAGACAACATTTCTCCATGGGGATCTAGAAGAAGAGATCTACATGAAGCAACCTGAAGGCTTTGCAGTGAAGGGTAAGAAAGAAATGCTATGCAAGTTAAAGAAGTATTTGTATGGGTTAAAACAAATACCAAGGATATGGTACCAAAAAATTGATACATTTATATGGGGACTTGGCTTCACCAGAAGCAAAGAAGATGACTATGTGTATTTTAAATTAATTGGTGACTGCACGTTATTTATCTTGTCTTGTATGTGGATGATATGTTGCTAGTTGGAAATGACAAAGAAATTATCAAGGATTTGAATACCCAATTGTCCTCCAAATTCGACATGAAAGATCTTGGTGCTACAAACTATATTTTCGGCATCGAAATTAAAAGAGATCGGGAAAGGAGGAAGCTTTGGTTAAACTAGAGGAAGTATTTGAGACAATATTGCAGAGGTTTAATATGTAGGATAGTAAACCGATGAAGGTTCCTATTCCTATAGGTGTAAAGTTATCTGTTGAACAGTGTCCCAAGACACAAGAAGAGGAAGAGGACATGTCTCATGTTCCATATGCAAGTGCAGTCGGTAGTCTAATGTATGTGATGGTTTGTACTAGACCAGACATTGCACATGTAGTGGGAATATTGAGCAAGTTTATGTCAAAATCAGGGAAGGATCATTGGACAAAAGTGAAGCGGGTTTTCTAGTATTTGCATGGCACTAGTGATTATTGTTTGTGCTACCTAGGAAGACCAGGATTGGACAGAGTGTTGGATATTCATGGATTTGTTGATGCAGACTGGGTTTATTATATGGATTAGAGAAGATCCACAAGTGGGTATGTGTTTAACCTATTTGGAGGTGTAGTCATTTGGATGAGTAAGAAACAATTTGTAGTGGCACTGTTAACTACAGAAGGAGAATACATGGCAACCACTCATGTAAGAAAGGAAGCAATTTGGTTGCAGAGATTGTGTTCAAGTATGGGGTTAGTACAAGGAGCTATAAGGATAGATTATTACGTCCAAAGTGCAATTTTCTTGGCAAAGAACCCTGCTTACCATTCAAAGACAAAGCACATTGATCTTCAGTATCACTTTGTGAGGAATATGATAGAAGACAAAAAGGTGTTGCTGGTAAAGGTGGACACTTTGAAGAATACTGCAGATGCATTTAAAAAATCTATGAGCTCTAAGAATTTCTATTGGTTTATGGAAAAATGGGCATTGTAGGGCTTGATAAATGACTAAGTTCTCATGTGGCCCCCTGTGGAAAGAAAAAAATAAGTGGGATAATGTTTGGTTTTGTTTTATTCTTTCCATGATTAGCACCCTTAGTAAACCAGGGGGTTAGAGAGGGGGCAAAGCCCCCCCTTCTTTGCACCCATTGTGCAACACCAAGGTCACAAGGGGGGCGAGTATCCTCCTCTACAGGGTCCGGGGCAGGGCCCCTGGGAAATCTTTTTTGGACCCTATATTAGGTGGGGCAAACCTACCTATGGTTTTTTGCATGGTTTTCGCACATGATTTTAGACGTAATGTTTTTTGGTTCAGGGTATTGGATGCTTTTTCGTGTATAAATATGTATTGTAACATTGAAAGGAACATAATGAAAAATCAAGTTGGTAGTCCCGGTTTTGGGATCCAGGGGAAATCTCTGTGTATATGTGTTTTATGTGTTATGCTTTCACATTGTTTATTTTCTGTGTTTTAAGAATTTTTATGCAGGTAATTTCTGTATGGGGTTAAAACCTACACTTATTTAGAATTCAGACCCTATTACCTCAAAACCTTTTACTTTTTATCTTTAGAAGAACATCGAACTTCCACATACGATGGAAGAACTTGTTACCAAAAGACTGAGCACGTTGTCCTATATACAGTGGTTCTCATGTCTGCTAATCCAACCTGTCTCTTAGGAGGGCTGACTTAACCATTTAGAGGAAAAAAATCACTTAAAAAGCATAATTTTTCTTTTCTTTTAATTGTCCAAATGGGACATAATATAATTCAATTTTTTTTTTTATGAAAAATAAATATTTTATTCATGTAATTATGAAGACCAAACCTAGTTATAATCTCCAACACTCCCTCTTACTTAGGGAGGTATTCATAATGACTCATCCTGATATTTTCATCTATAAGAAAGGATCCAAATTGATAAACATCAATGATTATAGCATCATCATAGAAAAAAAAGTTCACATTACCGAGACCTTCATAGATACACTCTATCTCTCCACAAGATTAGAGCACAATGCTAGGAGGCATTCCATGGGACACCACACGACATTTTTGAGGCACGTACTCCACCTAGGATACCCAGAGTATGTCCTCCATCGAACCATTTCCCTCAAGGAAATGTATGTATCGGAGTATATCCTTCATCGAACCATTTCCCTCAAGGAAATGTATGTCCACCAGACCATTCTTTATCCATGTCCATGTACTTGACTTAATATCTCCATCCTAATCTATCAAAGTACACGACTCAACAATGTATGTTCAAAAATCTTATCCAATCCACCATTCTCCTTGTCCATGTCCATGTACTTGACTTAGGATATTAATCCTAATATCTCATAGTACCTGAGATAAGGAGAACAATGTGTCCAACCTTACTCCCTCTTAACTTGAGAGGAGAAATCCATGCTTCGTCTCTCTCAAATAGGCATAATGCATCAACATGCCCCAGCTTGTTTCGAAAGTAATCATACTTCACTTACATCAATTACCTATCCTACACATGGGGTATTCATCTATAACATCCATCACTACATCTTGCATTGCTTCCTGCACTATATATTGTACATTACATGAGGTCTTCTAGGAATTCGTTTGTCATATATGTAACATCTTCATAATGATATTCCTAGGGTAGATCAATAGCCCACTGGTATGACATTTTATGCTCCAAAAAATCAATTCATGAGGTACTATATAAAGCCCACTTTTCACTAAGTTCATTGAACAATGGCATCAATCTATCGCTTACACATCCTACAAATATAGGGCTTAATGACTAGCCCACACAACTCTAATTTGTCATGTATAGTATTTTAATTCAAAGGCACACATAATATAGCCCTCGCAACAATATGTTAACACATTAAATCATAGTTCTTAGGGCTTACACACGAAACCTACTAATTGTATTTTGCTATTTCA
The DNA here is from genome assembly GCA_031772625.1 of Pinus tabuliformis. Taxonomy (NCBI): domain Eukaryota; kingdom Viridiplantae; phylum Streptophyta; class Pinopsida; order Pinales; family Pinaceae; genus Pinus; species Pinus tabuliformis. The sequence goes on along the minus strand of CM062816.1, from coordinate 1,724,295,221 downwards.
AATTGGTAGACCTTAGGGCACAGTAAATGCAATCATCAAACAACAAAACCCTTCAATCATTAGGTCTTGTAGAAAGTCTTCTAAATATGAAACACTCTTCATGTTAGCCTTTGACTGCTTAAACCCTAGGTAGATGTAACAACCCTCATTAAAAATCCATGTCAAAAATATAATACCAAGGTCATCGGACATGTATTCCAAGTTGAATGGTGGGAAAAACATCCTAATGGGTGTTCATTTCAGTTTATTATGGCTAAGGAAATTGTCAAAGGAAATTTCAAAGGCTTTGGAAAGGCATGAGTCATTAATTGGCATTTATTTATGAAAATAATGGAAAATAGGAGAAAAGGAAGGTGAAAGATCACAAATTTCATGTGAGGAGGAAAATGAAGGAAAATAATGGAAATTGAAGAAAATAGAGGTGTCATTGATAAAAAATCTTTTAAGGATCAGTTGGTAGCTTTGGTTAGTTCAGTCTTTGGTCATTTTTAGCTTGGATCTCCCTCTCTCCTCCACTCTCTTTCATACTCTTAGACTCTTAGAGTTTTCTTGGAGCACTCTTGGAGGAGAGTGGCTTACATGGGATTTGGAGAAAGAAGGAATAGGGAAGAAAATATCAAGGAAGAGAAATATCAACATCTACAATGGAATTTCTTTACAGGTATCAAGTTACATGTATGGTTTCCTTACTAGCTTTGGCATGCATGGAACATGCATGTGTTTTCTTGATTATGATCTGTCAGTGGCATGGAGGATTTCCTAGATTAACGGTGGTTTTTCCTAGCCTTTCCATTTCGTGGATAGCCATGGTGTTCTGGGTTTTACTTTTTTTCTAGTTGGTTCTTATGTTCCTTTGGCTACGGGTTGAGTTATTAGTTGTTGGAAGCCTTGGTTGGACAAATGACCTTGAAGCCCTATAGCATCTTGTGTTGAGTTACTAGTCCTGGAAGCTAGTTGGGAAAATGATATGGAATCCCTTGGTGGGTTGAGTTACTATTCTTGGAAGCTCTGGTTGGACAAACATTCTGGAAGTCTGACAACAGTTGTGGGTTGAATTACTAGTCTTGGAAGCCCTGGTTGGAACAAATGATTTAGAGTCCTAGACATCTTGGGTAGAGATCGATCTGGCGATGGTTAATGATGTTTGACCATGAGTTGGAATCACTGGTTGAGGATTGAGGTGGTTTTGCCTCTAGAATCCCTAGTTTGGGTTTGGTTGGTTTATTCCATGAGATCCCACATTCATGTTTAGAATATGGCATGTGGGTGACTCGCTGAAGAAAGATTTGTTTTAGCCTAGCCTATGGTTAGGTGGTACTTGGAAGTCCCTGACTTGGTTGGAATTTTCATATATTAATATGAGGTCTTTCCTATTGTGATCTATGAGCATATGTATTGATTATGATGGTGATATTATGGTTGAGTTAGCATGGTTTATATGTTGGATATTTGTTGGTTTCTATGTTATTTATTTGTTGGTTATATGATGTACATTGTCTATGGCTCTTGACATGTTTTATGAATATGTGAATGGTTGATGAATGCATTGACTAATAGATGTTATCGCAACTATTATGAGAGGGAATTATACCTCCTTGATGATTCTTAGATAAGTTTCAGACCCCTATGTTTACTTATGCATTCATGACAAGTATATTACATATTTTCCATGTGTTTGATGAAATGTCAGTTGTGGCTGGGCTTGACTAGGTCAAGCACTTGATTAAGTTTTGTGTTAGAAGTTGGGTCTTCATGTCATTCTTTTTTGGAAAGTCTCATCGAGTTTTGGGCAGTGGTCAGGATCCTATCCATGAAAAAGTGGCTTAAATCTCTTTGTCTCTGGCACAGAACTAGCTAAAAAAGACCGCATTCTACCCCTTGCGGGCTTGTGGGTGTGACTAGAGACCTATAGTAGCACACACGCATGCTTGTGCATGTGACTGGGAGCTTTTTTTGTGCATGCTTGGGAACCTGGAGAGGTGGTTTAGCTCTTGTGGGTGCTATAGATCCTAAGGAAGGTCAATGATGTTTTGTTGCTTCGATTCCACTTCCTTAAGGTGATCTAGGAGATTGAGTCATACCATAGTAACTCCCCATCACATGTTTACCCCATCGGACTAGTTAACTTGGGTAAATGTGGTAGGAGGGTGTTACAGAGTGGTATCAGAGCATGGTTCACCCCTTGGACTAGATGGGTGGTGTGTTGGTCATGCATACATGTCGGTTGCATATGTGTTCTTTATGCTTTTGGTTTATGTGATTTTCGTGTATACAAGGTGGTGGTCATTGTTTCTGTTGTGCTTCCAGGTGGAAGTTGGTGATGTTGTTGTTGGGATGTAATTGTCATGAATGCATGTCGGTTGTATATGCATTTGTTATGCATGTCATTGTCTATATTTTCTTATGCATGAATTTTCATGGTTAAGGTTGTTGCCCATGAGGTCATTGTATGCATTTTAGGTCATCATGATGTTGTTGGTATGTTATGATGCTGATGTGTTGGTTGAGATAAAGAAAGAGATGCAGATCATCAAAGCAAGGTTGCAGCATTGAACATTGGGGTAAGAGGAGATCATCATACATGTTTGTATGGTGGGTATGTTGGTATGTTGGTTAATGGTTTTTATAAGCATTAGGGTTATGTACATGTCTATTATTCTATTTCTTTTACAGTTACATGCATGATAGATGTTAGTTAATCAATGTGATCATATGTACATGCATCAGTTAGCCATTAAGGATAGCAACTTGTTGTTATATGCATTATGGTCATATGCATGATGGTTATGGTCATTGCAACTAATATCTTGATGTTATATGTATCATGCTGATTTAGATTGGCCTATGCAGATGAGTAGGGTTATGAAATTTTGGTATGAGTCGACCAAATTATGATAGTATGATGTACTAATCTATACTGACTATCCATATGTGATTTTTATGCATGAATGACAATTGTTTATGATTTTATGATGTTAATATGTTATCTAGTTATTGTTATGGATATTTTTGGGGTTTTTCCTTATCAAGGGTGTAGGAAAAGAAATCACTTTAGACTGTGGATGACAAAAAGCCTCAACAATAAAAATGGTTGTTAAACAGTATAGATCTGTAGCAAATGATAGAAACAAAACCTTGATCTATGCAACAGAAATAGTTAAATAGCAGAAAAGAAAATAAGTGTAAGTAACTCCAATAATCTAATGGAAACTTGATATATAAAGAATATATTTTATTAAACGACACTTGTGAAGGGAACAAATAATGTTACTAGTCCCCCTCTATGGGATGGCTTCTTGGATATCCTCAATGTCTTTAGCTTTTGTAGAGTCTCTCTCCTCTATAATGTGTAAAACCCTGCAAACAAATTGTTTGAGCTCAATGAGAACTCAAATGAAAAAGAAGGTGGTGTGCGACAAGGATAATAATCATAGCTACAACAATGAGTGCAACAATGAAAATGATCAAAAGTGAAGAATGAATATAAAACCATTCTATTTGTAACAAAATATTAGTTTATTCTCAAGTAATGGGAAATAATAAAATATTATTAACCAAATTCTAGGATTAACCATATGGAATATTTTATTATATTTGGGTGGAGGGAAAAAGTATTTAAATTGGTCAAATACTTTTATTTAGAAATACTACATAAATAAATGTTTATTTATTATCTCAAGGAATATGGTTAAGGAATAATAAACAAATAATTATTTACTTAAGTATTCCTAGGGGATTTAGTCTAACTTGATAAGGAATAATAACTAATTAGTGATTAGTTAATTATTCCTAGAGAAAAATAAGATAATTAATTATTTATCTATTTATTTCTCATAACTAGGTCAAATATGACAAGGAATATTAGTTAAACAATGGTTTAATTAATTATTCCTAGAAGATAATTAAATAAATAATGATTTATTTAACTATTCTTCATGGGTTTAACTAGAAATAACTTAACAAATGTGGTTTATTAAGTAATTTCTTATAGTGAAAACAATTTTACTATGATAAAATTGGCCCTACACTGTGTACTTCGATCCATCTAGTAAGTTATGGCTAGAAGATCAATTTTTTGTGATAACATATTCCCACCAATGTACGAGTGTTAGGAGAAAAATGTATGGCCGAAGTACATTGTAAAGACAAAATCACTAGACACCGAAGGGGAGTCAGAGAGAGAGAGAGAGGCCAATGGATCTGAATCGAAAGAGGATAGTGACAAAGGGGGTGAGACCAACTAACTAATGTAAGTCTCCTTTTATGCTCTGGTACTTGATCTCAATGAGGCATGGGAGTCATACCTATACCTGCCAAGATAAATTAGTATAAAAATAATAATGCACCCAGAAAGATGAAACTGAGCAATAAAGTACATGCTGAATGGTACATGGCATGCCGGCATAAATTAGCCAAAAAATAATACAATGTGTCCCATATACATAATGTGCCTAGAAAAACATGAGCAAGGACTGAATACAATAACATCTAAGTACATGAGATATAATGGCCCTTCCCTCAAAAAATGGGTGGGAGGGAGGGTATAACAACCAAAGAATCCTTGTTGAACAGGAAAAGGACTCTGAAAAACTGAATCGATCATCTGAAGGAGACATGCATGCTATGAGTGTTGTAAGTAGCAGGAAACAAACACATCAAAGCTACAGAACTACATATGAGTCTATAGCATAATATGAAGTCATTTGAGCATGTGGGGGGCTACCTAAAGGGCCACCCCCTTAGGAGGTCTGGAACATCTCACACACACCCGAGAATCACTGGTACAATCTGCTGCATGACTGGACCATCAAGTGTATGGATCATAAACATTAAAAAATTAAGTCAAAGGGAAATGATGATTCCCTTCGGTTGATCTGAGCCACCGAACAAGAGTGGAAGATGGAACCAAGATACACTATCCTCTAAGCCATTATTCTGGAATAGATGTGCTGATGTCGACAGAATAGATCCCACCATAGGTGAGGCAATGAGGATTCTCAACTAAGGCACAAGGGAAAATTGCAACGTTACTGATGGATGACACCACGGAAAATGTGAAAAATGGGACTGAGGGACAAACAAACGACTTGCCTTGTCAAGGCATAAAGTACATCGTTGACTCGACAGTGACTGACTCGACTTTGGAGGGGATGGGGGATAGTATAACTGGAGGCCAAAGTGGGCAACGCAGGATGAATGGTATGTAAAGATGGATGGAATATTGTGACATGATATAATGGGAACATACTCCATGGATGCAAAGATGACTCATCATGGATGTTCTAAACAAGGGTGACTCGATGACTCTTCCACATAGAATAGGTGCAGTGGGGACCATGAAGACTCACACCGTCATCATAACTGATATACAGTGTGGATGATGGATCCATCTGAAAGGTGCAAAAAGACAACAGATGAGATGATGCAACCTACCTAAATGCATGACATAAATAAATACACACAAATCAATGGGATATGATAGGGATGAAATTTCTTAAGGTAGAATGCATTGCGAGGATTAGGAAGGCGTTGGCTATCAAAATCCTCCATAAGAGATGCCCGCTTGCCTACGGCCTTACGAATGATGTAAGATCCTAGCCATAACGATTTGGGAGCATCCGGGGTAGGGAGAGGGTATCTAAACCCATCGACTTCACTATGGATGAAGTCTTTTGATTCCACAGCATATTGGGCATGAGACTACTGTGGCAGGAAATACACACGATAGTGTTGTTGGCTTGTGCTATATTCTTTCCATGACTAGCCCCCTAGTTAACCGGGGGATTAATGGGGGTCGAAGCACTCCCTTCATTGCATGGTGGGGGGTGGTAACCTCTCCTGTTGAGGGGGTTTGAGCGGGGTGGGTAGCCCACCTCTATGGGGTCCGAGATAGTGTAGGAATTTACAGGGTAAGTTCCTCAGACAGAACACCAAAGGACACCGCTCACAACCAGATCACAGATCAATACACCAATATTCTTGACGTGGTTAAAACCCTCAAAGAGGGAAATAGTCCACGGCCTGAGCCAACGCGGCCACTTCAGGCAATTTATTAATAAAAGAATGAAAATTTACATATGCTTCTCTCGTGCATGGATTACCCTACAAATGACCCTCCATGCGCTTTAAATAGAAATCATGGACCAATCGGGTGTCAAGCCACGAATCAAGTGTCGGTAATACTGAGGAGAGAATGAACCGTCGGATCACTACATATCGTGACCGTCGGATTGTAAGTTACAAAATGTACAACGGTAAAGAAACACACTTTACCTAACTCTATACCTAACTCTATACTAGACCAAGTTGTACTTAACTATTTCCTATGTGTCGGAATATCCTAACATCCCCCCTTAAGAACAACTTGGGATAAGATTGAAGGATTTACAAATATGACACAATAGGAGAAGGAAGGAGGCACTAGAGCCTATCCCCCCTTAGTGACAACTTCCTGAACTCCAACCATAAATCGAAGTTTAGTGAACTTCGCCTCTATGAGAGCCTTTGTGGAGATGTCTGCAACGCGATCATCTGTTGAACAATATTGCACTTCAAGAACAAGGTCGTGAATGAGCTTTCTGATGAAGTGCATGTGCAGTTCAATGTGTTTGCTGCGCTGATGTTGGACTGGATCTTTTCATAGTTGAATGGCGCTTTGATTATCACACCAAAGTGTAATCGGATGCTGCTGCTAAAAGCCAAACTCTGACAAGATCTGACGAAGCCACAAGGCTTCCTTACTAGCTTCTACGGCACCACGATACTCTGCTTCTACTGATGAAAGAGAAATGGCAGCTTGTTTCTTGCAAGCCCATGTAATAGGTCCTAAACCAAGAGTGAACACATAACCGGCAATAGACTTCCGATCATCAGGGTCACCAGCCCAATCAGAATCAGTAAAACCAACCAATAGAGGAGCTACTTCGGCATTGTAATGAATCCCAAACTGAACTGTACCTCGAACATAACACAGTATTCTTTTAGCTGCTTTCCAATGACTTTCACGTGGGTTTTGCATAAACCGAGCAACAAGGCCAACAACAAAGGAAAGGTCAGGATGAGTATGGGTTAGATACAAAAGTTTTCCTACAAGTTGACGGTATAAGGTAACATCAACTTCAGGAGAATTACAAGTGACTGAAAGTTTGATTCCAGACTGAAAGGGAGAAGGGGCTAGCTTACAGTCTTCCATGTGAAAGTGGCGTAGAATATCACAGGCATACTTGGACTGAGAAAGGGAAATGCCTTCCTTGGATTGCAAGACTTGAAGACCGAGAAAATAATGTAAGTGTCCTAAGTCTGTCATTTCAAACTTCCTTTTAAGGCTAGACTTCACATGGTTTATAAGGTTGGGATCACTACCAGTAAGGATAAGATCATCAACATGAAGAACAAGAATGATAAGAGACTTTCCCACTTGCTTGGTGTAGACAATATTGTCAGAATGACGCCTAGAAAAGCCAGATTCTAAAAGAAAGCTATCCATTTTGGCATACCAGGCTCGAGGAGCTTGCTTGAGACCATAAAGGGATTTCTTAATCCGACATACAAGGCTGGAGTCTGTTTTTATGAAGCCAATGGGTTGTTCCATGTAGATTTCTTCATGCAAGTCCCCATGCAAGAAGGCAAATTTAACATCCATCTGATGGACTTCCCATTTGAATGAGGCAGCAAGGGAAAGAACAAGGCGGATAGAGTTCATTTTGGCAATAGGGGAGAAGGTTTCAGTGTAGTCAATGCCTTTAACCTATGAAAAACCTTTAGCAACAAGACGAGCTTTATGTTTATCAACTTTCCCATCTGGTCCATACTTGGTTCTGTAAACCCATTTGCATCTAACAAGTTTTCGTCCCTTTGGTAGAGGAACAAGATCCCATGTACCATTTGCCAACAATGAATGATATTCTTCATTCATAGCTGCTTCCCAATCTAGATGGCTTGAAGCTTTTGCAAAGGTGTCAGGATCATAATTTACTGGAGCTTGAGCCAGTAAAGAAGAGGCTCTCTCGAACTGAGAACGTGTACGTCGCTGATCTGTAGAATCACCGGCAAGATCACCTGCTGCATCCCGAGCAGCACGGACCCATTTTGGAAGTTGAGGAGCTGAAGGAGGATATTGAGAAGGTGGGGGAGGATTGTCATCCTCACTATCATCATCTGAAGAAGAAATTTTTTCAAAAGTAGAAGAGATAGGGAGAGGTGGCACATCTGCCGGACTAGGCTCGCAGGCCGATATATTTTCATCAAATTTTACATCTCTTCTAATGATAACATTTTTGGACTTAAATGGAATAATTCTATAGCCTTTGAAATCTTCAGAATATCCAACAAAAGTACATTTTTCACTCTTAGGTTCTAAAGCTTTATGCTTTTCATCTGGAATATGGGCCCATGCTTCACTTCCAAAAATACGAAAGTGACTAACATCTGGTTTGATTGAGCTCCATGCTTCTTTTGGAGTGATATTCTTTAAAGCCTTAGTAGGAGTGCGATTTATTATGTAATTTTCACAGTTAATTGCTTCTGCCCAAAAACTAAGACCAAGTCCTTTAGATTGTAGCATACAATTAGCCATTTCCTTTAAGGTGCGATTCTTCCTTTCAGCTACACTATTTTGTTGTGGAGTATATGGAACAGTATGTTGCATTTGAATTCCATTCTCAGTGCAAAAGTTGATGAATGTGTTTTTAACATATTCTCCGCCATTATCAGATCTTAGCTTAAGAATTTGATGTCCAGATTGTTTTTCAACAAAGGCTTTGAAGGCCAAATATGTGTTAAATACTTCACTCTTGAGTTTTAAGAAGTATACCCAAGTGCATCTGGAGAAATCATCAATGAAAGTTAAGAAATACTTGCAGCCAAAGAATGAAACAATAGGAAGTGGACCACATAAATCACTATGCACAAGCTGTAAAGGGGCTGAGGCGTGCCAAGAGGCACGTTTTTCAAAACTGTCCCGATGATGTTTTCCGAGTACACATCTGGAACAAACACCATCTCTACAAGATACCATAGGAAGACCTGTCACCATATTTTATTTACATAGATGCTGAAGGGAGCAATAGTTTAAGTGACCAAATCGCTCATGCCAAAGTTTGCTCACTTCATCTTTATGAGCAACAAATATTGAGGGAAGATTTGATGACCCAAAGTTGTGAAACTTATACAACCTTGTAGAATCATCAGCAATGCCAGTAGCCAAAATCTTTTTAGGATCTCTTAAGTCCTTGATTACAACATCATGAGGTGAAAATTCAATGATTTTACCTTCACCTAAATGAGTTATCTGATATACAGATAGAAGGTTGCAGGATAAGGTTGGAACACATAATACATCATTAAACTGACCATTGTCTAGATGAACAGTTCCAGTCCCTACAACACTAAGAGATCTATCATCACCAACATATATATTTTTGGTGTTACAATCATTTAAAGAAGAAAACATGGCTTTGTTTTTGGCCATGTGATAAGAAGCTCCAAAATCAATGAGCCACTCATGAGAATGAGAAGAAGAAGATACATTTAATGCATAACCAGACCGAGATGATTGACAACCACATGCAGAAAGTGCCATTCTTGAAGATGAAGTTGAAGGTGAAGAATGCTCCAAATGGATGTTATGTTTCTTCATCGCTGCTTCCAAGGCTTCCATCTTCTTAAAGCATTTGGATTCTAAGTGGCCATCTCGATTACAAAAGTTGCAATGTCTATCAGTCTTCTTCCATTTGTTTTTATTTGTCTTATCATTTTGTTGAAATGATTTTTCATTTTGAGGATGAGATTGCTTAGGACCCTTGTTTGGTTTAAGACCATTCTTTTTAGGATATGACTTCTTAGGATTCTTTGAATTTGGTTGCTGCTGGGCGGCTAACGCTTTCTTGGAAGAGTTTCCAAGATTAAGAAGACCAAGGTGTAAGAGTTTTTCTTGTTCTCTTATTAAAGAATCACAAAAAGAGTCAAAGGAAGGGGACTTGTAGTCTTTTCCTTGAGAAATGAAGGCTTCTCTTGTAGAATGGAAGGTGGAAACAAACACAGAGTAGGCTGGTCCCAACTTAGTAAGAATGGAATAGATAAGGTTACTATCTTCTTTCTTAACTTTAACACCTTCCAAGAGATATCTAAGGGTCTTGAACTTGGACAAGAAATCTTCAATGCAAGAAAAATTATTAGGGTCCAATGTAAGCAACTCATTTTCAAGTTGATGGGCTCTAAGTTCATTTTTAATCCCAAAAACTTTATTGATTTGTTTCATTGCTTCATCAGGAGTATCAAGTTCTGCAATATGGAATCTAAGATTTAGAGAATTAGACATCCCTATCAATCCACGTGCTTGATCTTGCCTATTTTCCCATTTAGCAGCCTTATCTTCATCCTTCGGTTTCTTTTCTTGGCCTGAGGCTATTCTGTAGAGACCTTTACTTCTAAGTAAACCCTCAATGTAGGCCAACCATTGGAAGTAGTTGGTGCTGTCAAGGGTAACTTGGTATTGAATTTCCATTTCAATGGAAACTGAAGCTAAAGATGCTGAAACTAAGTGTTCCAATGGATAGATCTCGAAAACTTAGGCTGGTTTAAAAAAAACGGCTCTGAAAACAGCTTCCGGATGAAGAAGTTATGGCTTTTTGAAAAAAAGTTGATGAAGTTGCCGACGAAGTGCAGGAATGTGCGGAAATGAAAAAAGTCCACCCCCACAAAATGGAGACTTGAACCCAAGACCTCTACTCTCTTCAAATAGCTTTGAACCAATTGATCTATACAAAAAATTTGAGAGAGAGAGAGGGGGGGGGGCTTTGGGTTGCGTGCTTGCTTTGAGAAAGCTCTTTTTCCCTACAAAACAAAAAACACAAAACCCAACACGGACATGCAAAGAAAACGAACCTTATGGCTCAAAGTTAGCTTTAGCCGAAAAACTAAATATTTTCAAAAATGAACCTTGCGGCTCAAAGTTAGCTTTGGCCGGAAACTAAATATTTTTCTCAATGTTTCTGATTTTTCGAGATCACACTAAGGCGCAGGGAAAAGAGCATACGCATGAGAAAAATCCTTCCTTTCTGTTTCTGATTTGCCCAGATCGCACAGAGTTGCAGAGCAAAGAGCATACGTAGAAATGAAAGGTATAGATCCAGTAATAAAAAAAGGCTAAATAAACCGAAACCGAAATAAACAGAGAGAAAATAACTGTAAACTGCAAATAAACACTGTATACCTCCAGATCTTAAAAATGACGCAGCTAGGGCTACCAGAAACCTTTTCGCCTGAAACGAAAGGGTTTCCTCACTGGAACAGATGCTCCCAACACAACAGAACAGTCCTCTCGGCCTGAAAGCAGTCAGAAACAGTAGATCTAGGAAACAGCAATTGGATGCAGTTCTACCGGCTTCAGATTTGGATCACCAACGGACGCGGCCCTCAAATAGCTCTGATACCATGTAGGAATTTACAGGGTAAGTTCCTCAGACAGAACACCAAAGGACACTGCTCACAACCAGATCACAGATCAATACAGCAGTATTTTTGACGTGGTTAAAACCCTCAAAGAGGGAAATAGTCCACGGCCTGAGCCAACGCGGCCACTTCAGGCAATTTATTAATAAAAGAATGAAAATTTACATATGCTTCTCTCATGCACGGATTACCCTACAAATGACCCTCCATGTTCTTTAAATAGAAATCATGGACCAATCGAGTGTCAAGCCACGGATCAAGTGTCGGTAATACCGAGGAGAGAATGAACCATCGGATCACTACATATCGTGACCGTCGGATTGTAAGTTACAAAATGTACAACGGTAAAGAAACACACTTTACCTAACTCTATACTAGACCAAGTTGTACTTAACTATTTCCTATGTGTCGGAATATCCTAACAGATAGTGCCGCGTGGAAATTTTTTTTGGACCCTATATTAGGTGGGGCGAACCTACCTATTGTTTTGTGCATGGTTTTTGGTGTGATGGTTTTCGGTCCATGGTATTGGATACTTTGGCATGTATATATAGGTATTGTAACATTGAAATGAACATAATGGAAAATCAAGCTAGTAGTCCCAGTTTTGGGATCGAGGGGAAAATCTCTTTATATGTAGGAACTTACAAGGTAAGTTTCTCAGACAGAACACCAAAGGACACCACTCACAACCAGATCTCAGATCAATACACCAGTATTTTTGACATGGTTAAAACCCTCAAAGAGGGAAACAGTCCACGGCCTGAGCCAACGTGACCACTTCAGGCAATTTATTAATAAAAGAATGAAAATTTACATATGTTTCTCTCATGCACGGAATACCCTACAAATGACCCTCCATGCACTTTAAATAGAAATCATGGACCAATCGGGTGTCAAGCCACGGATCAAGTGTCGGTAATACCTAGGAGAGAACGAACCATCGTATCACTACATATCGTGACCATCAGATTGTAAGTTACAAAATGTACAACGATAAAGAAACACACTTTACCTAACTCTATACCTAACTCTATACTAGACCAAGTTGTACTTAACTATTTCCTATGTGTCGGAATATCCTAACACCCCCCCTTAAGAACAACTTGGGATAGGATTGAAGGATTTACAAATATGACACAATAGGAGAAGGAAGGAGGCACTAGAGCCTATCCCCCCTTAGTGACAACTTCTTGAACTCCAACCATAAATCGAATTTTAGTGAACTTTGCCTCTGTGAGAGCCTTTGTGAAGATGTCTGCAACTTGATCATCTGTTGAACAATATTGCACTTCAAGAACATGGTCGTGAATGAGCTTTCTAATGAAGTGCATGTGCAGCTCAATGTGTTTGCTGCGCTGATGTTGAACTGGATCTTTGCATAGCTGAATGGCACTTTGATTATCACACCAAAGTGTAGTCGGATGCTGCTGCTGAAAGCCAAACTCTGACAGGATCTGACGAAGCCACAAGTCTTCCTTACTAGCTTCTACGACACCACGATACTCTGCTTCTGCTCGTGAAAGAGAAATGGCACCTTCTTTCTTGCAAGCCCATGCAATAGGTCCTGAACCAAGAGTGAACACATAACCGGCAGTAGACTTCCGATCATCAGGGTCACCAGCCCAATCGGAATCAGTGAAACCAACCAATAGAGGAGATGCTTCGGCACTGTAATGAATCCCAAACTGAACTGTACCTCGAACATAACGAAGTATTATTTTAGTTGCTTTCCAATGACTTTCATGGGGGTTTTGCATGAACTGAGCAACAAGGCCAACAGCAAAGGAAAGGTTAGGACGAGTATGGGTTAGATACAAAAGTTTTCCTACAAGTTGACGGTATAAGGTAGCATCAACTTCAGGAGAATTACAAGTGACTGAAAGTTTGACTCCAGACTGAAAGGGAGAAGGGGATGGCTTACAGTCTTCCAGGTGAAAATGGCGTAGAATATCATAGGCATACTTGGACTGGGAAAGAGAAATACCCTCCTTGGATTGCAAGACTTGAAGACCGAGAAAATAGTGTAAGTGTCCTAGGTCTGTCATTTCAAATTTCCTTTTAAGGCTAGAATTCACATGGTTTATAAGGTTGGGATCACTACCCGTAAGGATAAGATCATAAACATAAAGAACAAGGATGATAAGAGAGTTGCCCACTTTCTTGGTGTAGACAGTATTGTCAGAATGACACCTAGAAAAGCCAGATTCTAAAAGAAAGCTATCCATTTTGGCATACTAAGCCCAAGGAGCTTGCTTGAGACCATAAAGGGATTTCTTAAGTCGACATACAAGGCTGGAGTCTGTTTGTATGAAGCCAATGGGTTGTTCCATATAGATTTCTTCATGCAAGTCCCCATGCAAGAAGGTAGATTTAACATCCATCTGATGGACTTCCCATTTGAAAGAGGCAGCAAGGGAAAGAACAAGGCGGATAGAGTTCATTTTGGCAACAGCGGAGAAGGTTTCAGTGTAGTCAATGCCTTCAACCTGTGAGAAACCTTTAGCAACAAGACGAGCTTTATGCTTATCAACTTTCCCATCTTGTCCATACTTGGTTCTGTAAACCCATTTGCATCTAACAAGTTTTCGTCCCTTTGGTAGAGGAACAAGATCCCATGTATCATTTGCCAATAATGAATGATATTCTTCATTCATAGCTGCTTCCCAATCTGGATGGCCTGAAGCTTCTGCAAAGGTGTCAGGATCATAATTTACTGGAGCTTGAGCTAGTAAAGAAGAGGCTCTCTCGAACTGAGAACGTGTGCGTCGCTGATCTGTAGAATCGCCGACAAGATCACCTGCTGCATCTCGAGTAGCACGAACCCATTTTGGAAGCTCAGGAGCTGAAGGAGGATCCTGAGATGGTGGGGGAGGATTGTCATCCTCACTTTCATCATCTGAAGAGGAAATGTTTTCAAAGGTAGAAGAGATAGGGAGAGGTGGCACATCCGCCGGACTAGGCTCGCAGGCCGATATATTTTCATCAAATGTTACATCTCTTCTAATGATAACATTTTTGGACATAAATGGAATAAGTCTATAGCCTTTGACATCTTCAGAATATCCAACAAAAGTACATTTTTCACTCTTAGGTTCTAAAGCTTTATGCTTTTCATCTGGAATATGGGCCCACGCTTCACTTCCAAAAACACGAAAGTGACTTACATCTGGTTTGATTGAGCTCCATGCTTCTTCTGGAGTGATATTCTTTAAAGCCTTAGTAGGAGTGCGATTTATTATGTAATTTGCACAGTTAATTGCTTCTGCCCAAAAACTAAGACCAAGTCCTTTAGATTGTAGCATACAATTAGCCATTTCCTTTAAGGTGCGATTCTTCCTTTCAGCTACACCATTTTGTTGTGGAGTATATGGAACAGTATTTTGCATTTGAATTCCATTCTCAGTGCAATAGTTGATGAATGTGTTTTTAACATATTCTCCGCCATTATCAAATCTTAACTTAAGAATTTGATGTCCAGAATGTTTTTCAACAAGGGCCTTGAAGGCCAAAAAAGTGTTAAATACTTCACTCTTGAGTTTTAAGAAGTATACCCAAGTGCGTTTGGAGAAATCATCAATGAAAGTTAAGAAATACTTGCAGCCAGAGAATGACACAACTAGAAGTGGGCCACATAAATCACTATGCACAAGCTGTAAAGGGGTTGAGGCATGCCAAGAGGCACGTTTTTCAAAACTATCCCGATGATGTTTTCCGAGTACAAATCCGGAACAAACACCATCTCTGCAAGATACCATAGGAAGACCTGTCACCATATTTTCTTTACATAGATGTTGAAGGGAGCGATAGTTTAAGTGACCAAATCGCTCATGCCAAAGTTTGCTCACTTCATCGTTATGAGCAACAAATACTGAGGGAAGATTTGATGACCCAAAGTTGTGAAACTTATACAACCTTGTAGAATCATCAGCAATGCCAATAGCCAAAATCTATTTAGGATCTCTTAAGTCCTTGATTACAACATCATGAGGTGAAAATTCAACGATTTTACCTTCACCTGAACGAGTTATCTGATATATAGATAGAAGGTTGCAGGATAAGGTTGGAACACATAATACATCATTAAACTGACCATTGTCTAGATGAACAGTTCAAGTCCCTACAACATTAAGAGATCTATCATCACCAACATATATATTTTTGGTGTTACAATCATTTAAAGAAGAAAACATGGCTTTGTTTTTGGCCATGTGATAAGAAGCTCCAGAATCAATGAGCCACTCATGAGAATGAGAAGAAGAAGATACATTTAATGCATAGCCAGACCGAGATGCTTGACAACCACATGCAGAAAGTGCCATTCCTGAAGATGAAGTTAAAGTTGAAGATTGCCCCAAATGGATGTTATGCTTCTTCATTGCTGCTTCCAAGGCTTCCATCTTCTTAAAGCATTTTGATTCTAAGTGGCCATCTCGATTACAAAAATTGCAATGTCTATCAGTCTTCTTCCCTTTGTTTTTATTTGTCTTATCATTTTGTTGAAATGATTTTTCATTTTGGGGCTGAAATTGCTTAGGACCCTTGTTTGGTATAGGACTATTCTTTTTAGGATATGACTTCTTAGGATTCTTTGAATTTGGTTGTTGCTGGGTGGCTAACGCTTTCTTGGAAGTGTTTCCAAGATTAAGAAGATCAAGGTGTAAGAGTTTTTCTTGTTCTCTTATTAAAGAATCACAAAAAGAGTCAAAGGAAGGGAACTTGTAGTCTGTTCCTTGAGAAATGAAGGCTTCTCTTGTAGAATGGAAGGTGGAAACAAACACAGAGTAGGCTGGTCCCAAATTTGTAAGAATGGAATAGATAAGGTTACTATCTTCTCTCTTAACTTTAACACCTTCCAAGAGATATCTAAGGGTCTTGAAATTGGACAAGAAATCTTCAGTGCAAGAAAAATTATTAGGGTCCAATGTAAGTAACTCATTTTCAAGTTGATGGGCTCTAAGTTCATTTTTAATCCCAAAAACTTTATTGATTTGTTTCATTGCTTCATCAGGAGTATCAAGTTCTGCAATATGGAATCTAAGATTTGGAGAAATAGAAATCCCTATCAATCCACGTGCTTGATCTTGCCTATTTTCCCATTTAGTATCCTTATCTTCATCCTTCGGTTTCTTTTCTTGTCCTGAGGCTATTCTATAGAGACCTTTACTTCTAAGTAAATCCTCAATGTATGCCAACCATTGGAAGTAGTTGGTGCTGTCAAGGGTAACTTGGTATTGACTTTCCATTTCAATGGAAACTGAAGCTAAAGATGCTGAAAAATTAGGCTGGTTTAAAAAAAACAGCTCTGAAAACGGCTTCCGGATGAAGAAGTTATGGCTTTTTGAAAAAAAGTTGTTGAAGTTGCCGACGAGGTGCGGGAATGTGCGGAAATGAAAAAGTACGCCCCCAAAAAATGGAGACTTGAACCCAAGACCTCTACTCTCTTAGAATAGCTTTGAACCAATTGAGCTATACAAAAAATTTGAGAGAGAGAGAGAGAGAGAGAAGGGGGGGGTGATGCTTTGGGTTGCGTGCTTGCTTTGAGAAGGCTCTTTTTCCCTACAAAACAAGAAAAACAAAACCCAACACGGACATGCAAAGAAAACGAACCTTACAGCTCGAAGTTAGCTTTAGCTGAAAAACTAAATATTTTCAAAAATGAACCTTGCGGCTCAAAGTTAGCTTTGGCCGAAAACTAAATATTTTCCTCAATGTTTCTGATTTTCCGAGATCACCCTAAGGCGCAGGGAAAAGAGCATACGCATGAGAAAAATCCTTCCTTTCTGTTTCTGATTTGCCCAGATCGCATAGAGTCATAGGGCAAAGAGCATACGCAGAAATGAAAGGTACAGATCCGGTAATAAAAAAGCTAAATAAACCGAAACCGAAATAAACAGAGAGAAAATAACAGTAAACTGCAAATAAACACTATATACCTCCAGATCTTAAAAATGACGCAGCTAGGGCTACCGGAAACCTTTTCGCATGAAACGAAAGGGGTTCCTCACTAGAACAGATGATCCCAACACAACAGAGCAGTCCTCTCGGCCCAAAAGCAGTCAGAAACAGTAGATCTAGGAAACAGCAATCGGATGCAGTTCTACCGACTTCATATTTGGATCACCAGCGGACGCGGCCCTCAAATAGCTCTGATACCATGTAGGAATTTACAGGGTAAGTTTCTTAGACAGAACACCAAAGGACACCGCTCACAACCAGATCTCAGATGAATACACCAGTATTTTTGACGTGGTTAAAACCCTCAAAGAGGGAAACAGTCCACAGCCTGAGCCAACGCGGCCACTTCAGGCAATTTATTAATAAAAGAATGAAAATTTACATATATTTATCTCATGCACGGATTACCCTACAAATCACCCTCCATGCGCTTTAAATAGAAATCATGGACCAATCGGGTGTCAAGCCACAGATCAAGTGTCGGTAATACCGAGGAGAGAATGAACCGTCGGATTGTAAGTTACAAAATGTACAACGGTAAAGAAACACACTTTACCTAACTCTATACCTAACTCTATACTAGACCAAGTTGTACTTAACTATTTCCTATGTGTCGGAATATCCTAACATTATATATGTGTTTTATGTGTTATGCTCTTGCTTTGTTTATTTTTAGTGCTCTAGAATTTGCATGCAAGTAATTTTTGTACGAGGTTAAAACCTAAATTTGGTATCAGAGTTGTTTTGGCTTCAAGGGGATGGCTTTGTTGCTGAGGGGTTTCGCTCAGGCCTGTGGTAGACCCTATTTTGTGGGAGATCTACAGGATTGATTCTGGTGGTGAAAGAAGATGGCGAGCAATGGAAAAATAGAGATTGAGAAATTTAATGGTTAGACTTTTGAGTTGTGGAAACTCAAGATGGAGGATATGTTGGTGGATAAAGATCCAGGTAATAAACCAATGGGAGTGTCTGATTAAGAATGGAAGAAGTTGGATCAGAAGGTAAATAGCACAATACGATTGTGTTTCTTAGATTCAGTATTATTGAAGGTATCAGGGGAAGCTACGGTGAAGGCTTTGTGGGAAAAGTTAGGGACTTTGTACCAATCTAAGTCTCTAGTGAATAAACTGTTCCTACAAAAAAGGTTGTATAACCTGAGGATGAAATATGGGGACTCAGTGACAGAGCATCTAAATGCATTTAATACTCTGGTAAGTCACTTATCATCTGTTGATATTAAAATTTTAGATGAAGATATGTTCATTAGTTTTTTGTGTTCTCTACCAGATTCATGGGATAGTCTAGTTATTGCAATAGGTAGCAATGCAACTGTCTTGTAGTTTGTTGAAATAGTCTCATCCTTGCTAATGGAGGAGATGAGACGGGAAAATATGGAGAGCCAGAATGGTGATGCCTTGTTTGTATGAGGAAAATCTCATAACAGAAACAAAAATAAGTCATCGAGTGGAAGATCTAAATCTAGAGGGAGATCTAAATCTCTAGGAAAACCTATAAAGGTGGTGTGCTAGAAATGTGAAAAGGAAGGGCACTACAGAAGGTACTATAAATTTAAAGCTCCTGACAAAGGAAAGGGATTTGATGATGCTCCTTCTATAGAGGCGAAAACCACCTCAGATGAAGGTGGGGATGTGTACTTTGCTTCTTCAAGTACACATGTAGATCATGAGGCATGGTTGATTGACTCAGGTGCATCCTTTCACTTCACTCCCCATAGAGAGTGGTTTTGCGAGTATGAGAAATACGATGGTGGTGATGTCTTCTTAGGGGATGATGGGAAGGATAGAATTGTTGGTCATGGAAAAGTGAAGTTGAAGTTGCAATTTGGAAGGGTTACAATGCTTCCGAGTGTTCTGCATATTCCTACATTAGCCAGAAATTTGATTTCTGTAAGCAAGCTGGATGATGCAGGTGTAAAAATAGTGTTCGAGAAAGATACCTACAATATGGTTTGGGGAGCACTAGTATTGAAGTGGGGAGTTTGGATTGGAACTCTATACAAGATGCAAGGTAGCACTGTTATTGATGGGTGCAATAATTATGGGGTTCCTGAAAATGGAGCAGAAAATCTAATGGTCTCTGGGGAAAAGACCTGGCATCAAAGGCTTGGACATATTGGAGAGAAGGGCCTTCAAATACTTCATGGTAAAGGCATGGTAGAAGGTATGACTAATAGCTCTCTGGGTTTTGATTTCTATAAAAATTGTGTATATGGGAAGTAGAATTGGGTGAGTTTCCCCTCTGGTGGTAAGAGGGAAAAACACATATTAGAGCTTGTGCACAGCGATGTGTTTGGACTTGTGAAGGTTCCATCACTGGGTAAGTTTGTGTACTATGTATCATTTATAGATGACTTCTCAAGGAGTACATGGATATATTTCCTCAAGAACAAATCTGAAGTCTTTGACAGGTTTAAAGAATTTAAGGCTCTGGTGGAAATGCAGGCAGTGAAGAAGATAAAGGTGTTGAGGATAGATAACAGTGGAGAGTTTTGCAGCAAGGAATTTGAAGAATTATGTAAGAAGTGTGGTATAGCATGACATAATACTACTCCATACACACCTGAGTAAAATGGAGTTGAAAAAGAATGAAAAAGACGTTGATGGAAAGGGCAAGAAGCATGCTCAATGGTGCCAGGTTAGGACAAGAATTTTGGGCAGAGGCGGTGGGGACAACATGTTACCTGGTCAACAAATCACCTTCATTAGTGTTGGAGGATAAGACTCCACAAAAGGTATGGACTGGTAAGAAACACTCTATTTCACATCTGAAGGTATTTGGATGTGATGCTTATGTACATGTTCCAAAGGAGAAAAGAACAAAGTTGGATAGTTAATATAGAAAGTGCATCTTTATTGGGTATAAGGATGGTTTAAGGGGTTATAAGCTTTGGAACCCAGTAACAAGGAAGGTTGTGTATAGCCGGGATGTGGTGTTCAGATAGGTGAAAGATGTTGTTAAACATTAAGTCCAGCCAAAGGAACCTAATAAGATAGAGTTTGAGCTTAGGGAGGATGAATCAGACTCTACATCAGAAGCAGAATAAAAATACGAAGAGCCACAAATTCTGGTTGTGAGAAGATCAGTTCAAGAAAGAAGGCAGCCTGAAAGGTATAGTCCATCTACTTGTTGTTCAAATTTTATTCTATCTATTACTGATGATGATCCCAGAACTATGAAGGAATCAATAGATTTAGATGATGGAAAACTCTAGAAAGTGGCCATGGTTGATGAAATGGAATCTTTGCACAAAAGTGAGGCTTGGGATCTGGTGGAGTTGTCGGTTGGAAGGAAACCCATTGGAAGAAAATGGGTGTTCAAGAAGAAGACAAATGCAGAAGGAAAGATGGAGAAATACAAATCTCGGTTGGTAGAAAAAGGTTATTCCAATGTGTCAGGAATTGATTTTGGTGATATTTTTTCTCCTGTTGCGAAGGTAGCTTCTATTAGATTACTTTCATCTGTTGCTATTTCTTTTGATTTTTAAGTAGAACAGATGGATGTGAAGACATCATTTCTTCATGGGGATCTAGAAGAGGATATCTACATGAAGTAACCTAAAGGCTTTGTGGTGAAGGGTAAGGAAGAACTGGTATGCAAGTTAAAGAAGTATCTGTATGATTTAAAATAGTCACCAAGGATGTGGTATCAGAAATTTGATACATTTATACGAGGACTTGGCTTCACCAGAAGAAAAGCATATCACTGTGTGTATTTTAAAATAATTGGTGATCATGTTATTTATCTGGTCTTTTATGTGGATGATACGTAGCTGGTTCGAAATGAAAAAAAAATTATCCAGGATTTAAAGACCCAATTGTCCTCCAAATACGACATGAGAGATCTTGGTGCTACAAACTATATTTTGGGCATGGAAATTAAAAGAGATCGGGCAAAGAGGAAGCTCTGGTTAAACCAGAAGAAGTATGTTGAGACAATATTGCAAAGCTTTAGTATGCAGGAGAGTAAACCAGTGAAGGTTCCTATTCCTGTAGGTATGAAGTTATCTGTTGTACCAAGAGAATGTTGTAATCTAGAGAGGCATCAATAACCTCAATGTCTACATGGACAGTCTTGCCCGCAAGAGTCATTGGACAATTGTGATACATGTCGAGAGGCTGGGAGGGGTGATTATCCTAAGCACACATAGCTATGGTGGATGGGGCCAATTCTGGTGACTTGAGTTCCTTCCAAATAGCAGTTGGCATCACGTAGGTGGATGCGACTTCGTTAATAACGCATCAAGAGATGATGACATTATGAACTTGGATTGGTATCTAGATGGCAACAGATGGAGGTAATGGAAGATGTTCTGACACATCAACAGGGAAGACAATCAAATGATCATCTGAAGGATCTACTACACCCAAAGCAGTTAGTAGATCTTTCTTTTGAGATGGGCAAGACTGGGGGATCTCCATTGTCGATATGCAATAGGTGATTGTGCTGAGTCGTATACTATATTGTATGTATGGGGAACTCAATTAGAAGCCGCATTACGACATAATAATCCCTTGGGGATCTTGGGAATTGACTTAACTTTAGGCTGAGGGATCTGTAATGGACCATTTCACTACAAGAAAAAAATGACATAGGTGAGGCTCAAAAAATGTCACCATAAGCTCATTGGTGACGGTCAAAAGAGCCTATGTCACCAAAAACTTAACGTCAACAAAGGTGGCATCGAAAAGAGTATAGGTGTCGTGGTGACATTAAAGGTCTGTCAAAAATAATGATCTATAGTGATGGATAGTGATCATCACCATTTCATATGAGAAATGATGACGAATCTTAGCCTCTGTCACCAAAAAAATGAATGCCACCAAAGGAACGTCATGAAAGCTATAGGTGTTATGGTGACATTCAAGTTCTGTCACGAATAATGATTTTAATGATGGATAGTGACCGTCACTATTTGATATGAGAAATAATTTCTTGTGATGGAACTTTCATGGTCGTCACCATTGATGCATATATATGGTGACGTTCATTGACCATCACCATTTCATATTTTGGTGACAGTCGAAAAATGTCAACATAAGCTCATTGGTGATGATCAAAAGAGCCTTTGTCACCAAAATTATAAGTGTCATGGCAATGTTCAAGGTCCATTATGAATAATGATTATAATGAAAAAAAGTGATCATCACCATTTCATATGAACAACAACAATTTATAGTGATGGACCTTTCATGGTCGTCGCTATTGATGCATATGTGTTGTGTCATTGATTGACCATCACCATTTCATATTTTGGTGAGGGTCAAAAAATGTCACTATAAGCTCATTAGTGATGGTCAAAAGAGTCTCTCTGTCACAAAAAATTCATTGTCTCCATTCTATATAAATATCAGGGCACAATGGAATCGAACCACCAACCTACTACTTGTAAAGCAGGTGCTCTTCCATTGAGCTAGCACCCTTTAAAGAATTAGACTTTAAAAAATTAGACCTTTAAACTTTATAAATTGTAAATTCTACAACTTTCAATAAATTATAAAACTTTTTAAAGTCTTGGAATTTTTTTACTAAACAAGAGCCACAAGATTGCAATGTCACTTCTTTTGTGGCTCTTGTGGAAACATAGAATATCACAAATTATTATCATGTTAAATATTTTAATTATTTCAAACTCATCACGTCATCTAGGTTTTCTATTCTATTTGAAAGACTAACATTACAAGACTACATAAGATTAATACATATGTTATTTTCTTCCTAGATGGCTGACCTGACAACTATATCAAGTTGGTGATAAAAATTAAATGTAGAGACTAATAATATTACCTTATACAACACATAATTCACAATACAATATAAATTAAATATAGACATGACATTATTCTATACACTGGAAATTCACAATACAATGTAGATATAAACACAACATTATTCTATACACAAATATAGATATATATATATATATATATATATATATATATATATATATAGAGAGAGAGAGAGAGAGAGAGAGAGAGAGAGATATTCAAAAGAACCTCCATGTTTTCCATACTTTATATCAAAATGAAACTCTAATATGATCTTTGCATGTAAGAATAACTTTAGCAGTATAAAACATTAACAATGTATACGCTAATATTACTTCATTGAGAATACGATATTTGCATCCAGTGAGGATATTTCATGCCACTGACATCCCGAAAAATGTAAGAACAAATGTGACAAACTTTTGAGTAGCACATGTTACACCTATCTATCCCAAATATATATCTCTTAATGGTTCATTATGTTCAGTGTACTATAGTTAAGCACACATGCAATGATCATGAGTCATCATTAGGGAAAATAATCCAACAAATTTTTTAATAAGAAGCCTAGTGGAATTGGGGTGTTTGTTGAAAAAACTATTGTTTATTAGTATTTAGATGTGTAATCCTTACATGTATAATTATTGGAATCTTGTAGTTCATACAAGTAGTCCTTATATGAAAATTCAACAATGTTAAGTACAACTATTGCATAATCATCTTACAAGTTATCATAAGAATAAGATGGTCATAAAAGGTGAATGTAGAAGATTTAAAAGACGTTAAACCAACCATGTCAATGCTGCCAACTTCTGCAGAGTCCACCTCTTCACTAGCCTACAAAATAGATAGAATAAAAATGAATTGTCTATGGTTTGAAAATCTCAACAAAAAATAGATCATTGTGCATGAAATTGTATAATGAGCATGCAGCAAAAAAACTTGAATGCATAATCTTCAAATTCAAGCAGAATATAAGAAAACTAGTCAGACTTCTTTAAGATATTTAGCTGTAGCAATCTTATATTCCATATTTAATGTATGAGCCTTTGTAAAGTAAGTTTTTTTATACTATCATCATAAACCAATGAAAGCATTAGAGAATCCCATAAAACCATGCCAAAATTGGGAAATAAAATGAGACATATTATTTACCAAAAGGCACTTATCTCTTTAAACCATAAATGTTGAAAGAATACACCAACATCCACCCAAAAAAACAAAAAATAAAAAACAAATTTTATTCAGGTGAAGGTGGCTTTTTTTAATCAGGATATTTAGTAGACCTACTACTTGTCACTAATAAGTCTTGTATCAAGTCAATGTCATTGTCACTAAACTCTTGAGCCTAGAGCCACTACCCACAAGCCTATCTAAATAGCTAAACTAAGTTTGAACGTGAGTGAGGAAAACCTATATTGTTTGGAAGGAACCTTGAATTTTATTCAATTGAAGGTTATTATTCAAAACCCACAAAATGATAAAGACTTTATATGTGAAAATTATCCATGACAATGTTTTAGTCGATGACTATATTATGATCGCAAATAAAAGCAATCAACCCTTTTCATGAGAGGCCTTTAATTTTGGATATCATTCTAATAGGTGTTGAATGTCATAAATTGGTTTTGTATAATACATAAAATTATTCACAAATTACTTTAAAAGAGACTTAAAAGGGAACCAAAAACACCTAAACCAAAATGCAACCATTAAAAATAAAAAATTATGCAACGATTCTTTCAAAGTGTACCTTTACCTCTTCTATCATTGACCTCCATTTATCAGTTCCTTGTCTATTAACCTACATGAAATAGTTCATACTTCAATTCCTACAGATTCACTTCGCACACGCAAAACATATCTAATGGCCAACAAGACCAAGTTTACCATAGCTTCTCTGTATATAAACGACATATCACACAACAAAAATATAACTTATAACTAGGATTTTTAATTTAGCATACCCCTTTGGCATCAACATTATCCTCTTTGTATTTTTTATTTTTTTCTGAACTCCTCCCTTCCATGACATATTTTGTAAGAAAGCAAAAATTTCTTTTATTTAAAGATTAAAAAATAATACAACTCACTGAGGAATTTAGGCATTCATGCTTCTATGTGTACACATGCATATTCCTTCACATTGTAGGAACATAATTTCCAATGGAGGTATGTTATGTTCTGAATCAAGGACCTCAACATTGCAACGTGTAAACTTCAGTATATATTTTGACAGTTGGTAAAGCATATATAAAACATATATAATATAAGTTTTGCCCATAATAGCAACAGAAATTATAAACTAGCAGATTAAACTATTCTAACTATTTGATTTCATTTTGAAAATCCTTATGGAAAGATTCATATTCCCAAAATTGTAAAATAACTAAATCAAAATCGATTTTATTACAATAATTACACAATATTGTAGTTTTTTTTCTTAATTCTCCAGCAACTATCGAATATAATAACTTAACTTAAATTAGTTGCAAATTATAGGAACGTGACAAACAAGAGTGAAGTCAATTGTTTGACCTCATTCATGTTTGTCAGATTCTGAAACATTCCCAGAATCTAGCATCTAGCTAAAATGTTTGAATACAATAGGAATGCACTTCCATATGCTTTGTCCACTCCTTAAAAAATAAGATTATTTATGAGTTTCAAAAATGATCCACTTATCCTTGTGAAGTATAGTACTACACTTTTGTGTGACTGCAAGTATCCTCCTTAGCCAAACTATATTACAAGCTACAATGACTGTTACCTTATATTTTTTTTTAATAGACAAAAGAAATGATTTCATTGGTTTCTGTTGATAGGATAAAATACCTTACTCAGTGACCAAAGATATATACCTTGTAAGTTAGAAAGCCTCTCATCTACCATATAATGTGATTGATTATATACTCTAATTACCCTTCACATATGTCAAAATTCTCTTTATTGTCACTCAACGATCAACCTTGGTAGTTGTAATAAATTTAGAAATGTGATCTGCTAAAATCTCATTTAATGGTTGTCAGATAAATCAAACTCCATATCAATTGTTTATACAAATATGCATTTGTTAGTTTAGAGTAAAATGTGGTTAATAACTTCAAGTCAACCTCTATATGTGTAGATGTTGCCTTGCAACTGACCATCTTAATCTTTTCTAACAAACTTTTAACATAATTTTTGTGTAATGTACATTAGAGAAATTTGAGAAGTAAAATATTACACATCCACAAGTTAAGGTTGAGAAGTGTTCTTAAGGACAAGTTGTTTCCATATCTCTTCGTTGGATGAATCCAAAACCACATATAAGGTTATTGTTGCCCATACCAATTGTGTTTCCCTAAAACTACCTCAGCCAGACTTGTGCCAAAGTACTGCTCCATTGTTTCCCTAAACTGGCCTTATCAAATTTAGGATGCAACCAAAGAACTGCCTACAACCCAAAATAATGTTTTTACTACCCTCAACTATCTTAGACAAACCTTGGTGCCATTGAATTTATCCTCGGGTTAATCACTCCACAAAAACCCTTCCTTGTTTTCCAAATCAAATGAAAGGTACCTCGGAATATTAAGCCAAACAAATTAGAGAGAGATTTATGCAAGACAGATAACCAGACTGTGAACTGGTCTCTCTACAATCAAAGTCCATATAGATAATTAGATTTTATGCAAGATACTAACTGCCCAACAAGAAAAAAATAGTACTCCCAAAAAGAGAACATTCACATCCAGTTAAAAGATAGTATGAATTTCCAAGTTTAGATTTTGATTCTCTTGGAGGGATTTTTCAAAGCCTAGCCATCAATCTATTTGAACTTGTGAAGGATACATACCCCTATCTCACTCTCCGCTCTTCCAACAAGATTCCTTTCAGTAAATGAGGATGCTATAGGAGATGTTATAACTTTGAATATGAAAATTCAATAGTTGAAGGAAGAAGTTAGTCATATGTGTGGTCAACTCAAAGGAGTGTCACCCACTCAAGAAGATGACTATGGAAGCATGGCCCTGTTGAGCTCTCTAGGACCATATGCATGGGATATGAAATCTCTAGCAAGCCCACTACCTACTCATAACAAGGCTCTTCACAAAAGAGATTTGGAATATGCACTTGCAGGAGCCCTGAAAAGAGAGAAATATTTAGAAACAACAATGAAGGCAATGGCTGTTGAAAATGAACTAAAACTTTTGGTTAAACAATGTGAGGAAGATGCACCATGTGGAAAGATGATGCTCTATTTTCAAGAAGACAAAATTAAGAGACTGGAGGAAATTTCTTTTGACAAGATGTCTATGGAATCACACCTTTTAGAAGAGAAGAATGTGTTAATGGAGGAGCTACAAATTCTAAGGAACCATCTTGATCACAATCCTGAGGTGACAAGGTTTGCAATGGAAAATATAAGGTTGATGGAACAACTAAGAAGGTACCAAGAATCTTATGAGGGTGGAGATATAGAGAAAATGTCAGAACATATAGTTGTATTACGAGATCAGTTACTCGAAGCTTTGGACTGGAAGCTTATGCATGAGTAGGACCTGAACCTTGTGAACTAGAAGGAATCATTAGAAGAAAAGCTTTTTCCATCAGCGAGGAGAATGAATTGCTTCGTAGACAAGTTGATAGGTATTGAAGGGAGGCAAAATCTCTTCATAATAAATTTTTCTTCTGCCTAGAAGCCAAATAAAATTGGAAAGGTGTGTTGATGATTTGATGATCCATTTTGATAAGATGAAGCTTTCAGATGTTGATGGAGCAGTATAGTTGAACTCTGTAATGCATACTCTAGAGTTGAAAGAGGAGACACCATTTAGAGATGGTTTATCAGTAGAAAGGGAGCTTAAATATTTAGTTGAAGTAATTAGTACAACTAGTCAACATGAAGCAAAAGCTCAGGGAACTGCCCTTTTTTGGCTAGGGAAGTTGATGATTTATGCAAAAAAAGTAAAGGAATCAGTTGAAGATAATGAAACACTAATTATAATGTATGAGAAATCCATGCAAGAAATGGATGAAATAAGGAAAGCTAAGGAATATGCACGTGAAATGAATGAAAAATCCCAAGAGTTGGTTCACTTTTTCAAGAATCAAGTTGAGGAACTTGAGAAAGAAATTAAAGAAAGGAATCATAAATTTTTAAGCAAGGGAGACATGTACAGAAAGGATGATTGCCCAAATATCTTGCTAGATGGAGCAAGTGCTATAGATGTTAAAGTAGAAGACATAATTCTTCATCTTAGAAAATAGATTGAGCAACTGCTAGTGAAATTTCAAGATGCATCAGAAGAGAATAAAAGACTTCTTGGGCTATATGAAAAAGCAATGTGAGAAAGAGATGTTGCAAGAAGAATGTGGTGTAATTTTGTAGGTATGAGCATTTGTGGAGAGAATGTGCTATACATGGAAGATGGAACAATGGTAAATGGAGTACGTTGTGAAACCTCAATTCAAAGGAATGAAGAAGAAATTCAATACAATGTTGAAACTACATTACTGCAAGAACATGCTAGTATCAACAGGGATGGAAAAGTAGAACCAGAGGTGATCCATATGATAATGGAGGTTGTGGAGTGTCAAATGATATCATAGGATATAACTAAAGAGAATGAAAGATTAGACATGTATGAGAAGGAAATGCAAGAAAATCATGGCATTAGGAAACTATCACAAGGCACTGTACAAAATAAGGTTGTGAATGAATTAAATGCAACTATAGGGGGCATTATAGAATCTCAAGAATTGAGAAATGAGATTAGACAACCAGAAATGGGGATTGTGCCTAAAATGGTTTCCAATGAACTGAGGATAGATTTGGAAGATGGTAAAATATATCCAAAATTTGGCATGAAAGATGATGGACGTCAAGAGGAGACAAGGGGAACACTAGGAGAATCAAATAATGGGCATATGTCACAAATAGAATTTGTGTTTTCCCCCTATGATGTTAAGTCAGAGAATCCAGAGTATAACTCAGAACTGTGGAAATAGGAAATGATTAATGAGATTCAAAATCTTCAAACAGAGCTGAGGAGGATGTCTCAAGAGAATGGAAAATCAATTAAGGTGCATGAAAGATCTATATTTGAGAGAAATGTATTAGTAAAGTTGTGACAGAAGGCATCAGACCATAGATTCTCTAAAGCATGTGGAGAATATAGATCTTTTGAAAGGAGATAGATACCATAACATTGCCAGAAGTCTTCGTATTGTATCGGGGATCCCCTTTTGTTCTTCTGTCACAAAAGAGATTGAAGGTGTCAAGGAAATGAAGCAACAAGGAGAAGAAAAGGACATTCAGATTTTTGAAATTCATCATGGTATATTTTTTACCCACAAGGGAGGTGCAGTGGGTGTTCAGGAGCAGTTTGACTTTGGGAAAAACATGGATGAAAATTTTGACTATGATAGAATCTTTAGCTTGTTGACAAAAGAGGCAAATGAAATCCAATTGAAAGTGATGGAAATGGCAGTGAATATGAGAAACTAATAGTAATGTATGAGGAAATTACAAATGATAATGATAAGATGAGGAAAATATTACATAAAACTAGTCAAGAACTGGAAAATTCCACACAAGACAGGACACTTTTCTCTAGGGAGATAGAGGATCTCAAGTCCAAGCTAAAGAATGTGATAGACAGTAATGAGGGTATGGTAAAGGAGAATGAGAAAAAATTTTCAACAAGTGGGTGCATTAAAAATAAGCAAGGAATCATCAAATAATGTTGATTCTTGTTTTGCAATAAACCAATCTAATGAACTGTAGTCATTATCAGTTGAAAATGAGTTCGGAAAATATGTGGGGAACTCAAAGGAAGCAATCATAGTGGCAATTTTTGCAAAAAATATAGGGAATTTTGATGCACTTTTTCCTAACTTGCATGCATGGATTGGAGAGAATCTTAAATCCTTGTAAAAATATGAACAACAGGTGCAAAAAGTATTTGAAGAGATGGATGTCAAGCTTGGAAAATGTAGGTTATCAATGGATAACCTTAAAATTCTTAAAAAGAAGTTTGAAATTAATGTAGATTTTATTCAAGGATAGGTTATGGAGCTTCTCTTTAGTATTTCATTAAATGATAAAAAATATTTAGGCTATGCAGTTAGAGCTTGAATGTCTTGAAATGAGACTTCAAGAATCTAAACACAATAAAAAATAGTTAGGCCATCTCTCAAGTGATGAAAGGTACAAACATGCTGAAAATGGTTCTAAACTACCGAGGGACAAAGATATAATTGTCAATCAGGAAAAATGCTTCAATAAGAAATAAATTTGGGAAGATCCACACTGACTTTTACATAATAGAGGATAACAGATATTACTCAAGTAGTTGACACCTTGGGCTTGATAGAGACATCTCACAATGAGATGGAGTTTTTCAGAAAGGAATTAGTCTCTAAAACAAGAAATTTCTCATAAAAATAGGATGTTGACATAATATAAAAGTGTGCCAATCAAATCCATGCAAGGAAAGTCCAAGTCTCTAACAAATTCAGTGCTTTTGAGACACCGTTGTATGATTTTTCTTCATCTGAAGAGTACTAGAAATATCGAGAATCAAGGGGAGATGAAAAAGTATAAAAAAATCGGTTCTCTTGTGAGGGAAAAGATGAAGGAAATTTCTCTTCTACAAGTTGATAAGAAGGCACTTTAAATTGTGTTAAAGCAAACTATGGAGATTGAGGCAATTACACGAGATGAGGTATGTGATTTAATAGACAAGGTTCAACTTGTTGAGCAACAAAGAATTGATGATAAGAAGACAACGGTAGTTATATAGTTAGAAGAGAAAGTTGTTTCATCACCAGATTTAGGATCATCTTCAAAATAAGTTTCTACACATTTTGGCAAGGTTGCATCCTTGTTGAAAGGTGAAGAAGAAAGAAATAAGCTCTTTACTACCTTGAAAAAAATCATCATATCAAGTAAAGGAATATTATAAAATCCTCAGATAGTCTATATCCAAAACTTACCTGACAATCAACTTTATGGAGACCTTTATGCAAAACTAAAGAGATTCCATTATGCGCTAAATGAATCTATGGTTAGTGGGAAATGCTACTTTTCCTTTGATTCTCATTTGAAAGGTGATTTAAGAAGACAACTCTAGAAAGAGATCTCAAGCACATTGGAATGGCTATGAAAAATGCCAATGTTAGGTACCTATAATACTAGTGATTCCCCCATTACTATTGTCATTGTAGCCCTTATTGTTATTTTTTCCCCCTATTGTCACCATATTGTTATTATTGTGCCCCATAGAAGCCCACTATTGTTATTTGTGTGCCCTTATATTATTATTTTTAGGTCGGCTATAATTATATTGTGACCCCTTAGACTCCTATATATAGAAAGGGGGTTTTGTCATTTGTATCATCCAAGAATTATTTATTTGTCTAATGTAAAGGAGGTTTCCCCCTCAAAGAGACTTATTTTAAAGGCATTAATCTCTCTTTTCTATCTTTTTGTGAGCTGGTTTCATCACATTTGGTATCAGAGCTTTGGGATTCCAGGGTTTCGCTCCTCCAAATAGGTCATCATGGAATGTTCGCTATAACATTTTCTCTACAAACTTTCAGAAGCTTAAAAAAACCCATTTGAGTTGAAATCCTTCTGATTGTTGGGTTTGAATTTCAGATCTTTTCACGCTATCCTTTTGGAGATATGATCTGAGGAAGTTAGGGTTTTTGCAGACTTCCGAATTAAATTCCAAACAGGTGAGCTTGGGAAAATTGTCATAACTTTTTCTCTGAGCATCAGATTGCAATTTTGTAAGAAGTTACAAAAATACCACAGACTTTAGTTTTCTACGTAGCGTTTTCAAATCCTAAGGTCAAAACAGTGATATATGTAATGTCATACAATTTCTCTCTACTAAAAAATTATATAATCAGGTCATCATGGGAGATTGGGCATAAATATTTCTTAGAGAATCCAATTGTGATCGGACTGGTGGCATTCAAAAAAAGACTCAAAGGGCTTTGTTATAGTTGTGATAGAAAATACATTAAAGGTCATAAGTGTGCTAAGAAGAAATTATTCTACATAGATTGTGAAGAAGAGGAAGAAAAGGAACAAGAAACGCTAAAAGAAGAGGATATACACCAAGAAAAACCCTTAGAGAAAAAAGAAATGAATCTGACCATATCTTGTAATGCATTGGCCAGAATTACCACTCCTCAAACTATCAATATGGAAGAAAATATAAAGAAGAAAAAGGTAATAGTGTTGATTGATTCGTGTAGTACCCATAATTTTATTCATTGTAAGATAGCCAAGGAATTGAATTGCTTCGTATGTCCAGCACCAAAGTGTCAAGTGATGGTTGCAAGTGGAGGAACTATAAATTTCTCTGGAAAGTGCCATAATATCAAGCTATCCATGGGAGAATATGTATTGAATAGCCTAATTATTTCTATTCCAATGGGTGGTGTTGATGTGGTACTGGGAGTCCAATGGCTACAATCCTTGGGTACAATAACTTTTAACTTTCAAGAAATTTTCATGAAATTTTCTTCGAAAGGAAAGGATGTTGAATTAAGAGGTATCATAAGGAAACTAGGAAAGATAATAAGCTCTAATGTAATGATAAAGCTTATAACGAAATAACAACAAGGTGTAATTTTACAATTATGTTCGCTAGAGGTTCCCACATCGAAATCATCTATTTCTCCATATCTCCAAAAAGCCTTGAACAATCATTCCAAGGTATTTGAGACTCCCAAAAGTCTCCCACCTATTCGTGATCATGATCATGCTATTCATTTGATTCCAGGAAGTGTTCCTCCAAACATCAGGCCTTGCAGATATCCCTATGCCTAGAAGAGTGAAATTGAACGTATGGTTACAAAAATGCTAGATGCTAGTATAATTCAACCTAGTCAAAGTTCTTTCTTTGCTTGAGTAGTATTGGTGCACAAGAAGGATGGATCATGACACATGTGTCTAGATTATAGGGAGCTCAACAAGCTCACTATTAAAGATAAATTTCTCATTCTTGTCATTGATGAACTATTGGATGAATTTCATGGATCAATTTACTTCACCAAGTTGGATCTTCATTCAAGATATCATCAAATCAGAATGAAGACTGAAGAAATTCTTAAAACATCATTTATAACTCATGAGGGTCATTATTTATTTTTGGTCATGCCTTTTAGCCTTACCAATGCACCTACTACATTTCAAGGTTTGATGAATTCCATTTTCAAACCCTTCCTTAGAAAATTTGTATTAGTATTTTTTGATGATATACTAATCTATAGCAAGTCTTGGAAGGATCATGTTCAACACATTGACAGGGTGCTCAAACTATTGGAGGAGAAACAACTATATGAAAAAATCTCAAAATGTTTCTTTGGAGTACAAGAGGTGGAATATCTAGGTCATAATGTATCTCATGAAGGTGTTAAGGTAGACCCCAACAAAATTAAAGCCATTAAGGAATGGAAAATCCCCACATCCATAAAGCATTCGCGAGCATTTCTCGGGTTGATAGGGTATAATCGCAAGTTTGTTAAGAATTATGAAAGAATAGAAACACCTCTAACAACATTATTGAAGAAAGATGCATTTTTATGGTCTCCAGGAGCAACAAAGGCCTTTGAACATCTTAAAGAGGCAATGTTCCAAGCACCGGTCTTAGCTATTCCAAACTTCACAAAAACCTTTATTGTGGAATGTGATGCCTCAGGAAATGGAATCTGTATTGTTTTAATGCAAGAAGAATGACCCATTGCTTTAGAAAGTCATCCAATCAAAGGAAAATATTTGCACAAAGCTATTTATGAGAAGGAAATGTTGGCAATACTACATGCACTTAAGAAATGGCGACCATACCTAATGCAAAGACAATTCAAGGTAAAAAGGGATCATGATAGTCTTAAATACTTTTTAGAACAAAGATTATATTCAGAAGAGCAACAAAAATGGGTCAAAAAGATGTTGGGTTATGACTTTGAAATCATCTACAAAAAACGGAAGCAAAATGTTGTGGCAGATGCACTCTCATGAAAGGATGATGATGTGGAAGCATTGCTTTGTGCCATTTCTATTACCCAACCAGATTGGATAAATGAGTAAAGGGATGAATGGAAGAATGACAAAGAAATGTGGGCACTCATTCAAAAGTTACAACATGATCCTTGTACATTTGATACATTTAGCTAGAAAAATGATTAATTATGGTACAAATATTGCTTATACCTATTTAAGAATTCCCAACTGAAACAAAATATTCTTATGGAATTTCACTCTTCTCCATTAGGAGGGCATTGGGGATTTTTAAAGACTTACCACATGGTTAAGAAGGAATTTTTTTGGGATGGCCTTCAATCTGATATTCAAAATTTTGTGGCAGAATGTTTGGTTTTCCAACAAAATAAAGTTGAAACAATTAAGGCCACAGGTATATTACAACCTTTATCCATTCCAAGTCAACGTTGGGAGGAGGTTTCAATGGATTTTATCATAGGTTTACCCAAATCAAAAGGGAATGTTGGAAATAATACTGAGAGGGGGGCGGGTGAATCAGTATTATCAAGTCAATTATTTCCTTTTTCAAATCTAGATCATATACGCTACTTCAGTTAGAGAAAACCACGTATATACGCAACTACGTATAAGGAAACCCACGTATACCATGCAAACTTATAATTTACTTTATCTTACAGATGTTGATCATTAATCTGTGTATCAGAATCAAATAAATAGTAACCAAAAATAGTGAAACAGAGTAGAAGACAATCACTCACAAGAACACAAGATATAAGGTGGAAACCCAATGTGGGTGAAAACCACCTGCTACAAGTCGTCTCTATCTTCTTTTAATTAGAAACCTCTTTTTACAATGATTATGTACTAGTTCAGTCTTTTACCAGTACGCAGGCTGTAACCTGCAGAGAGCTACAACCCTCTTTCTCATTATCCAGCTTCTCCCTGAAGGGAGGTACAACCCCTTTAGCTCTTGCACTAGCCAAGATACTAGTACGTAGGTGCTGGCCTATAGAAGGCTACAACCTTCTCTTTCTTTTAGGAACCACGTTTCATAAATTTTCAGACTGGACCCATGAACATCAATCATCAAGAATTTCTGCATCAAACAATCTCCTTAGAACTTAATTAAGTAGACACTTCTTTGGCAGTTGTACCCAAAACACAGTAACAATAACCACACACCAAAATCTGAACCCAGAACACTGTAGCAATAAATAGAAGTTGCTAGAACACAACTCAAGAGATATGCGCTACTTTAATACTAGAAATCTGTGTGCATATGCTTCTGTGTTTGGATAAACCTACGTATACATTGTTTTTACTCATAGAACCAGCATGTATACGCGCCTTCACTTCACTGAACCTGCGTAAAGATCTATAAAGGATAATTGACTTCTTTCAAATATTCAGACATTAATTAACCCAGATTACCAGATTTATAGATCAAGCATGCGCCACATATAACTAATCAGAATCATACTAAAGATATTATTATTCAAGCCTTGAGATTACGACCCATCAATAGAACTTATCCTTCTCGTTGTGCTCAGGTTCCTCCTTCATTCAGATCCAGATCTGCACCGTAACCCAATCACCATATTCCAGATCTAGTACTTTATCAGATATTCAATAATTCAAATGATCCTTTGCCAAATGATCTCCTTCCTCTTTTATAGTCTTAGGCCTTGCACAATACCACGGTCCAAAACCATAGCAAAACAATACCATGGACCCAATACTTGGGATCAACACTCTTGACGAGATACCATGGCCCAAAACCATAGGTTCAATTACCAAGGACTAAATACCACGAACCAAAAGTAAGTTCTCCAACATATACGCGCTTTTCCCTACGTGAAAGTGCGTGTATACTCATACGCACCTTTGTAACGTCACACCCGCGTGTATACGCGCCTTCGTCTAGGTGAACCTGCGTATATATCTTTTTCTTCTTTTTGAGTGCCTAAGTTGTGATCTGTTACCAGAGTGAGTTGCCATCAAGGATAACACCTGTGCCATAGCTCCAAACCTGTGCCATAATGCCAACAATCTCCCGCTTTGGACTTGATGGCAACCCTAATATCCTTAAAGTCATTCTCCCCCTTTGTCATCAAGGGAAAAGGGTTGTGCTCCCCCTGAGTACATGTTGAAATCTCTGCTCTGTTGTGCTAACCATGCTCCCCCTGACTGTAGGCAAGATTTGCAAAAAGATGTTCTTCAAGAAGAACCATGACTTATACATCATAAAAGACCTTCCTATCACCAAAAGACTCTATACATACATTCATCACCCAACCAAGTGGGGATACATCAGAAATTTACATATGACAACCAAGTACATTACATCATTCATCCCAGGCATAGTGGGGAAACCAAAATAGGCCGTTACATGACCTTGACACCATAAAAGAGATACATGACATAGAGACGAAATATCTAGAGCAAGACTTACGAAAGTCACTAATAACTGATATTAGCAGCATCTGTCAATCACTATTCAGATCAGCAACCATGTTTTCTTTCTGTTCTCCCTCTGCATTTGTTCCACCTGAAACCAACAACAACAGTGAACTAGAACCAAAAGCTTCTAAGATAATGCCAACAATGCATTATTAGAAGATTATCTACTCCCCCTGAACCTGTGCCAGATGGTCTCTGTCAGACCCATATCAGACTCTCTTTAATCAGAGTCCGTCCCCACTGATTTCTTTCAAAATACCATATATGCGACTGTCTCTACATAAACCGGCGTATGTACGCGGGTCCTCCTCAGGAAACTCGCGTACACCAACTTTTCTTTGAAACAGACAAGTTTCAACAACAAGATGACACATCAACTACTCCCAGCTTCTGTCTGAGGTATTCAAAAGTTTCCGTGGGAAGTGGTTTGGTGAGAATATGAGCAACTTGTTCCTTAGAGGGAACATACTCCAATTTGACCTTTTGTTCCAATACTTATTCCCGGAGAAAATAATACTTGATTGGTATGTGCTTCGTCTTTGAATGCATGACAGGATTCTTTGAGATACTGATAGCACTTATATTATCATATAAGATGGAGATAGGAGTGTTAGGATATTCCGACACATAGGAAATAGTTAAGTACAACTTGGTCTAGTATAGAGTTAGGTATAGAGTTAGGTAAAGTGTGTTTCTTTACCGTTGTACATTTTGTAACTTACAATCCGATGGTCACGATATGTAGTGATCCAACGGTTCATTCTCTCCTCGGTATTACCGACACTTGATCCGTGGCTTGACACCCGATTGGTCCATGAATTCTATTTAAAGCGCATGGAGGGTCATTTGTAGGGTAATCCATGCATGAGAGAAGCTTATGTAAATTTTCATTCTTTGATTAATAAATTTCCTGAAGTGACCGCATTGGCTCAGGTCGTGGACTGTTTCCCTCTTTGAGGGTTTTAACCACGTCAAAAATACTGGTGTATTGATCTGTGATATGGTTGTGAGCGGTGTCCTTTTGGTGTTCTTTCTGAGGAACTTACCCTGTAAATTCCTACATGGTATCAAAGCTTGGACCCAGGTTCGATTCCCCCAAGTTGTGTTTGAGGGGGTGTTGGAAGAATCACCGCACCTCCATAGAATCTGTAATTTCCACCCTGGGGATCATAGTTACTGGCTTGTAATGTTTACCAACACCTGCGGGTTTTGGTGTAACG
This sequence comes from Pinus tabuliformis, assembly GCA_031772625.1. NCBI lineage: Eukaryota > Viridiplantae > Streptophyta > Pinopsida > Pinales > Pinaceae > Pinus > Pinus tabuliformis. Next base: position 1,724,257,341 of record CM062816.1, on the reverse strand, counting down.
GCAAACCTCCACATGGTATCAGAGCTATTTGAGGGCCGCGTCCGTTGGTGATCCAAATCTGAAGCCGGTAGAACTGCATCCGACTGCCGTTTCCTAGATCTGCTATTTCTGACTGCTTTCGGGCCGAGAGGACTGCTCTGTTGTGTTCGGAGCATCTGTTCTAGTGAGGAACCCCTTTCGTTTCACGCGAAAAGGTTTCCGGTAGCCCTAGCTACGTCATTTTTAAGATCTGGAGGTATACAGTCTTTATTTGCAGTTTACTGTTATTTTCTCTCTGCTTATTTCGGTTTCGGTTTATTTAGCTTTTTTTTTAACCGGATCTATACCTTTCATTTCTGCGTATGCTCTTTGCCCTGCGACTCTGTGCGATCTGGGCAAATCATAAACAGAAAGGAAGGATTTTTCTCATGCGTATGCTCTTTTCCCTGCACCTTAGTGTGATCTCAGAAAATCAGAAACATTGAGAAAAATATTTAGTTTTTTGGCTAAAGCTAACTTTGAGCCGCAAGGTTCAATTTTTTAAAATATTTAGTTTTTTGGGTAAAGCTAACTTTGAGCCATAAGGTTCGTTTTCTTTGCATGTCCGTGTTGGGTTTTGTGTTTTTTGTTTTGTAGGGAAAAAGAGTTTTCTCAAAGCAAGCACGCAACCCAAGGCCCCCCCCCCCTCTCTCTCTCTCTCTCTCTCTCTCTCTCTCTCTCAAATTTTTTGTATAGATCAATTGGTTCAAAGCTATTTTAAGAGAGTAGAGGTCTTGGGTTCAAGTCTCCATTTTGTGGGGGCGGACTTTTTCATTTCCGCACATCCCCGCACTTCGTCGGCAACTTCAATAACGTTTTTTAAAAAGCCATAACTTCTTCATCCGGAAGCCTTTTTCAGAGCCGTTTTTTTTAAACCAACCTAATTTTTCGAGATCTATCCATTGGAACACTTACTTTCAACATCTTCAGCTTCAGTTTCTGTTGAAATGGAAAGTAAATACCAAGTTACCCTTGACAACACCAACTACTTCCAATGGTTGTCCTACATGGAGGATTTACTTAGAAGTAAAGGTCTCTACCGAATAGCCACAGGCCAAGAAAAGAAACCGAAATATGAAGACAAGGCTGCTAAATGGAAAAATAGAAAAGATCAAGCACGTGGCTTGATAGGGATGTCTATTTCTCCATATCTTAGATTCCATATTGCAGAACTTGAAACTCCTCATGAAGCAATGGAACAAATCAATAAAGTTTTTGGGATTAAAAATGAAATTAGAGCCCATCAACTTGAAAATGAGTTGCTTACATTGGACCCTAATAATTTTTCTTGCATTGAAGATTTCTTGTCTAAGTTCAAGACCCTTAGATATCTTTTGGAAGGTGTTAAGGTTAAGAAAGAAGATAGTAACCTTATTTATTCCATCCTTACTAAGTTGGGACCAGCCTACTCTGTATTTGTTTCCACTTTCCATTCTACAAGGGAAGCCTTCATTTCTCAAGGAAAAGACTATAAGCCTCCTTCCTTTGACTCTTTTTGTGATTCTTTAATAAGAGAACAAGAAAAAGTCTTACACCTTGGTCTTCTTAATCTTGAAAACTCTTCCAAGAAAGCGTTAGCCGCCCAGCAGCAACCAAATTCAAAGAATCCTAAGAATTCATATCCTAAAAAGAATGGTCCTAAACCAAACAAGGGTCCTAAGCAAATTCAGCCTCAAAATGAAAGATCATTTCAGCAAAATGATAAGACCAATAAAAACAAATGGAAGAAGACTGACATACATTGCAACTTTTGTAATCGAGATGGCCACTTAGAATCAAAATGCTTTAAAAAGATGGAAGCCTTGGAAGCAGCAATGAAGAAGCATAAAATCCATTTGGGGCAATCTTCAACTTCAACTTCATCTTAAGGAATGGCACTTTCTGCATGTGGTTGTAAAGCATCTCGGTCTGGTTATGCATTAAATGTATCTTCTTCTTCTCATTCTCATGAGTGGCTCATTGATTCTGGAGCTTCTTATCACATGGCCAAAAACAAAGCCATGTTTTCTTCTTTAAATGATTGTAACACCAAAAATATATATGTTGGTGATGATAGATCTCTTAATGTTGTAGGGACTGGAACTGTTCATCTAGACAATGGTCAGTTTAATGATGTATTATGTGTTCCAACCTTATCCTGCAAACTTCTATCTGTATATCAGATAACTCATTCAGGTGAAGGTAAAATCATTGAATTTTCACCTCATGATGTTGTAATCAAGGACTTAAAAGATCCTAAACAGATTTTGGCTACTGGCATTGTTGATGATTCTACAAGGTTGTATAAGTTTCACAACTTTGGGTCATCAAATCTTCCCTCAGTATTTGTTGCTCATAACGATGAAGTGAGCAAAATTTGGCATGAGCGATTTGGTCACTTAAACTATCGCTCCCTTCAGCATCTATGTAAAGAAAATATGGTGATAGGTCTTCCTATGGTATCTTGCAGAGATGGTGTTTGTTCCGGATGTGTACTCAGAAAACATCATCGGGACAATTTTGAAAAACATGCCTCTTGGCACGCCTTAGCCCCTTTACAGCTTGTGCATAGCGATTTATGTGGTCCACTTCATGTTGCTTCATTCTCTGACTGCAAGTATTTCTTAACTTTCATTGATGATTTTTCCAGACGCACTTGGGTATACTTCTTAAAACTCAAGAGTGAAGTATTTAACACATTTTTGGTCTTCAAGACCTTTGTTGAAAAACAATCTGGACATCAAATTCTTAAGTTAAGATCTGATAATGGCGGAGAATATGTTGAAAACACATTCATCAACTATTGCACTGAGAATGGAATTCAAATGCAACATACTGTTCCATATACTCCACAACAAAATGGTGTAGCTGAAAGGAAGAATCGCACCTTAAAGGAAATGGCTAATTGTATGCTACAATCTAAAGGACTTGGTCTTAGTTTTTGGGCAGAAGAAATTAACTATGCAAATTACATAATAAATCGCACTCCTACTAAGGTTCTAAAGAATATCACTCCAGAAGAAGCATGGAGTTCAATTAAACAAGATGTAAGTCACTTTCGTGTTTTTGGAAGTGAAGCATGGGCCCATATTCCAGATGAAAAGCATAAAGCTTTAGAACCTAAGAGTGAAAAATGTACTTTTGTTGGATATTCTGAAGATGTAAAGGGCTATAGACTTATTCCATTTAAGTCCAAAAATGTTATCATTAGAAGAGATGTAAAATTTGATGACAATATATTGGCCTGTGAGCCTAGTCCGGCGGATGTGCCACCTCTCTCTATCTCTTCTACTTTTGAAAACATTTCTTCTTCAGATGATGAAAGTGAGGATGAAAATCCTCCCCCACCATCTCAGGATCCTCCTTCAGCTCCTGAGCTTCCAAAATGGGTTCGTGCTACTCGAGATGCAGCAGGTGATCTTGCTGGTGATCCTACAGATCAGCGACGCACACGTTCTCAGTTCGAGAGAGCCTCTTCTTTACTAGCTCAAGCTCCAGTAAATTATGATCCTGGCACCTTTGCAGAAGCTTCAGGCCATCCAGATTAGGAAGCAGCTATGAATGAAGAATATCATTCATTATTGGCAAATGATACATGGGATCTTGTTCCTTTACCAAAGGGACGAAAACTTGTTAGATGCAAATGGGTTTACAGAACCAAATATGGACCAGATGGGAAAGTTGATAAACATAAAGCTCGTCTTGTTGCTAAGGGCTTTTCACAGGTTGAAGGCATTGACTACACTGAAACCTTCTCCCCTGTTGCCAAAATGAACTCTATCCGCCTTGTTCTTTCCCTTGCTGCCTCTTTCAAATGGGAAGTCCATCAGATGGATGTTAAATCTGCCTTCTTGCATGGGGACTTGCATGAAGAAATCTATATGGAACAACCCATTGGCTTCATACAAACAGACTCCAGCCTTGTTTGTCGACTTAAGAAATCCCTTTATGGTCTCAAGCAAGCTCCTCGGGCTTGGTATGCCAAAATGGATAGCTTTCTTTTAGAATCTGGCTTTTCTAGGTGTCATTCTGACAATACTGTCTACACCAAGAAAGTGGGCAACTCTCTTATCATCCTTGTTCTTTATGTTGATGATCTTATCCTTACTGGTAGTGATCCCAACCTTATAAACCATGTGAAGTCTAGCCTCAAAAGGAAATTTGAAATGACAGACTTAGGACACTTACACTATTTTCTCGGTCTTCAAGTCTTGCAATCCAAGGAGGGTATTTCCCTTTCCCAGTCCAAGTATGCTTGTGATATTCTACGTCATTTTCACATGGAGGACTGTAAGCCAGCCCCTTCTCCCTTTCAGTCTGGAGTCAAACTCTCAGTCACTTGTACTTCTCCTGAAGTTGATGCTACCTTATACCGTCAACTTGTAGGAAAACTTTTGTATCTAACCCATACTCGTCCTGATCTTTCCTTTGCTGTTGGCCTTGTTGCTCGGTTCATGCAAAACCCCCGTGAAAGTCATTGGAAAGCAGCTAAAAGAATACTTCGTTATGTTCGAGGTACAGTTCAGTTTGGGATTCATTACAGTGCCGAAGCAACTCCTCTATTGGTTGGTTTCACTGATTCTGATTGGGCTGGTGACCCTGATGATCGGAAGTCTACTGCCGGTTATGTGTTCACTCTTGGTTCAGGACCTATTACATGGGCTTGTAAGAAACAAGCTGCCATTTCTCTTTCATCAGCAGAAGCAGAGTATCGTGGTGCCGTAGAAGCTAGTAAGGAAGCCTTGTGGCTTCGTCAGATCCTGTCAGAATTTGGCTTTCAACAGCAGCATCCGACTACACTTTGGTGTGATAATCAAAGTGCCATTCAGCTATGCAAAGATCCAGTTCAACATCAGCGCAGCAAACACATTGAACTGCACATGCACTTCATCAGAAAGCTCATTCACGACCATGTTCTTGAAGTGCAATATTGTTCAACAGATGATCAAGTTGCAGACATCTTCACAAAGGCTCTCACAGAGGCGAAGTTCACTAAACTTCGATTTATGGTTGGAGTTCAGGAAGTTGTCACTAAGGGGGGATAGGCTCTAGTGCCTCCTTCCTTCTCCTATTGTGTCATATTTGTAAATCCTTCAATCCTATCCCAAGTTGTTCTTAAGGGGGGATGTTAGGATATTCCGACACATAGGAAATAGTTAAGTAAAACTTGGTCTAGTATAGAGTTAGGTATAGAGTTAGGTAAAGTGTGTTTCTTTACCGTTGTACATTTTGTAACTTACAATCCGGCTGTCACGATATGTAGTGATCCAACGGTTCATTCTCTCCTCGGTATTACCGACACTTGATCCGTGGCTTGACACCCGATTGGTCCATGAATTCTATTTAAAGCGCATGGAGGGTCATTTGCAGGGTAATTCGTGCATGAGAGAAGCTTATGTAAATTTTCATTCTTTGATTAATAAATTGCATAAAGTGGCCGCGTTGGCTCAGGCCGTGGACTGTTTCCCTCTTTGAGGGTTTTAACCACGTCAAAAATACTGGTGTATTGATCTGTGATCTGGTTGTGAGCGGTGTCCTTTTGGTGTTCTTTCTGAGGAACTTACCCTGTAAATTCCTACAAGGAGGAGTACAAGTGATTTCAAAATCCTGCAAAGTTTGCATCATCCAAAGGAGTTGAGTGCAACAAGATGCGGTAGCCACATATTTTTCTTTAGCTGTAGATAAGGCAATCGAACTCTATTTCTTGCTGAACCAAGATACTAATCTAGAACCCATAAAGAATGCACCACCCCTTGTGCTTTTTCTGTCATCCACGCCTCCAGCTCAATCTGCATCTCTATAAGCATGAAGAGTGAGATCTGTATCTCTCGGATACCATAGGCCATATTTTTGAGTTCCTTGAAGGTACTTGAAAATTCTCTTTACTGCCTGAAGATGAGTTTCCTTAGGATTTAGCTGAAATATTCCAACCATTCCCACTGCATGCATGATGTCTGGTTGGGTACCTGTTAAATAGAGAAGACTTCCAATCATGGATCTATAAGTTGGTTGATGCACTGCTATTGATTCATCATTTGCACTGAGGCTGCATCTTGTAACCATATGGGTACATACTGGTTTCGAATCTTCCATGCCATACTTCTTCAAAATCTTCTTGAGGTACTTGGTTTGAGATAAAAAGATACCGCCTTCATTTTGTTGGATTTGTAGTCCAAGAAAATATGTCAGTTCTCCAAGCAAGGACATTTCGAATTCTTTTTGCTTCACCAAGGCAAATATTTGACTCATAGCTTCTTCATTGCTGCCAAAAATGATATCATCAACATACACAACAAGTATTAGCAATTTGTTATTTTCAATTTTTATATAAAGATTGCTATCTGCTGATCCTTTTGAGAAACCTTGTTGATGAAGATATTTGTCCAGACAATAATACCAAGCCCTTGGAGCTTGTTTAAGACCATAGAGAGCCTTCTTAAGTCTGCATACAAATTTTGGATCATTTCGAAGAATGAATCCATCTGGTTGCTCAATATACACTTCTTCTTCTAAGTCTCCATTCAAAAAAGTTGATTTCATGTCCATTTGAAATACTTTGAACCTCTGAAAGCTTGAAAGAGCAAGGAATATTCGGATGGCCTCAAGTCTAGCAACGGGAGCAAAAGTTTCTTCAAAGTCTATTCCTTCTTATTGAGCATACCCTTTACAAACAAGTCTGGCCTTGTTTCTAATAACTTCCCCATTTCCATTCAACTTGTTTTTGAATATCCATATAGTCCCTATGACATTCTTATCTTTTGGTCTAGGAACCAACTCCCAAGTGTTATTCTTTTCAATCTTCTCAAGTTCTTCATCCATTTCCTTGACCCAGCATTCATCTTTGCATGCCTATTTTACATTTTGTGGTTCAGTGGAGGAGAGCAATTCCAAATAGCTTGAGGCTCTTGCAATTGTTCTTCTTGTTTGTATACCTAACTCTTTCTGCCCCAAAATTTGAGATTCTGGATGATTCTTCTGAATGTACCTGGATGGAGTCTTATCTTCTATCCTTATCTGTTCTTCTGGTGCCTCTTGAGCTTCTTCTTCATCATAAGTCTGATTTGATGTTGAAGGATAGTCCTCATCATCTTCGAAATCTTCAGATCTTACCTGCCTAGGAGTGTTTTCTTCTTCATCAACTACTACATCAATACTTTCAACAATTTTTCCAAGCCTTTTATTGTAACACTTGTAAGCTTTGCTGTGGGGAGAGTAACCAAGGAGAATGCCTTCATCTGCTCTAGGTTCAAACTTGCCAAGATTTTCATCAGTATTTTTGATATAGCATTTGCTTCCAAAAATTTTGAAATATTTTACCGAAGGAGTCTCACCATACCAGAGCTCATGAGGAGTTTGAGTGTTGTTCACTCGGACATTTGTTTTGTTGAGAATAACAACTGCAGCAAATGCAGCTTCACCCCAGAAGGTTGCGGGAGTTCCAGACTCATCAAGCATAGAACGAGCCATTTGTTGAACTGTTCTATTCATCCTTTCCACTACTCCATTTTGTTGAGGAGTCCTAGCTGTAGAGAATTCCATTCTTATTCCATGTTCTTCACAAAAATAAAAAAATTCATTCGAGGTAAATTCTCCTCCTCGATCAGACCTGAGGCATTTGATTTTGTCATCTGATTCGTTCTCCACCAAGGCTTTGAATGATTTTAACTTTTCAAAGGCTTCGTCTTTGTGCTTCATAAGTCCTATCCAACACATCCTAGAAAAGTCATCAATGAATAATATAAAGTATTCTTCTCCTCGAGGTGACCTCTTCCTAGATGGACCACATACATCAGTATGGACAAGTTCAAGTGGCCTACTGGCTGATCCTTCCTTCTCAGGTAAGTTAGTTCTGGTTTTCTTACCAAATTGACATGATTTGCATATTGTGTTGTCTGGAATTCTGATGTCTGGAAGACCACGAACTACCTGGTATTTGCATGCTTTATTTATCTGTGAGAAGCTAAGATTCCCCAATCTTTTGTGCCATAGCCAGTGTTCATCATTCTTGCTTAGATAGCATTGATGTTGTCCTTCTTTGAATATGTATAAATTATTTGGAGTTCTTATGCCTTTGATCACTGTTTTTCCTGTATCAAGGTCACGGACACTACATCCATTTGATCGAAATATTACCTCAGTTCCTTAATCACACATCTGACTGACACTTAATAGATTATGCTTTAAGCCATCAACATACATGACATTTCTAGCTTTGACCCTTTCTTTCAACTGAATAGAACCTTTACCTTTTATGAGAGCAGGGGTGTCATTTCCAAAAGAGACCTTCTTCTCCTTCTCTAAGGAACTATATGACTAAAGTTTTTCTTTATCACCTGTCATATGTTTCGAACATCCACTGTCGATGTACCATTGATTTTCCTACCCTTCCGCATATAAGGCTATACCACATCTTTCTAGTTGTGGTTCTTTTATTCTCCATGATTTGGCACTTGAGGCTTGCTCCTTCTGAGTTGTCTGCCGAAACCTGCTCCTGCATTCAGAATCTTCATGACTGAAATTGTTACAAATAAAACATTCTATTTCATTTTCAAGAGCAGAGAAGTTATTGTAGGTCCTTTTCATGATCCTAGTCATACTCTTCTGTTTATGAGCTTCTCTAGTCATGATTGTCTTATAGGCAACACATTGAGCTGCTTTGTGACCAAAGTTATGACAAGAAAAACATTGGCCATTGAAGAAACTCCTCTGATTATCAAATCTACCATCCAAATGATTGTAGTTCCTATTGACATCCATTCTTGAGGCAGATTGAGAAGGTTTTACCTGTGTCTAGTTGTATCTTCTGTTCATTCTAAAAGTAGATTGCCCCCGATTTATCTGATAGTCTTTGTTCATTCTTGAGGTGAATTGTCCCTGATTTACTTGGTGATTTCCATTTGGCCTATGTTCACTTTTCCTTGCAGCATCAAGATAACTTTTTGGAGGTAGATGGTTCCTGCACTTGAGTTGTTTCTTCATTATATCCCAGACCTGTCTTGATTAGCGGAGAACGCTGGACTTTGATAATCTCATCTAATGTTTTAGATCCTTTAACAAATCTAAGATTAAGAGCTTTAGATTTCTCAATCTCTTTTCTAAGTCCAACAATTTCACATTCTAACTTTTCATGATGCTTTTCCCTTTCAGCCAGTTGGAATTGCAGAGTATCAATAATCATATTTTTCTCTTCTAAACAAATTTTGAGTTTAGAAATCTCTTCATAAAGACCTTCTTCATCTATAGCATCCATGAAATCTTCATCTTCAAAAGCCATTAAAATTCTTTATTTATTACCTTGATCATCTTCATCACTATTTGAAAGTCCATCACTGTCTTCATGAGTGTAATAGCTTTTCTTATTTACATTCTGTTTCTTGTTCCATCTAACAGGTTCCTTACCCTTGTCAAGCTTATCTTTATGAGGACATTTGGCAGCATAGTGACCGACTCTTCCACAAGCAAAGCATTTGAAAGGTAACTTACCTCTGAATCTTCCAGCACCCCGTTGAAGGTTCTTGACAAAATTTGATTCTTCCTCTTCTTCTGACATATGTCCTAACTCATAGTAATCTCCTTTTCCTGAAGCCTTGAAAGCGACTTCTCTCCTGTCTGATGGTCCTCCTTTCCTCATTTCGTAAGGAGTCAGAATTCCATGCAACTGTGACATGGTAAGGTTTCGTAGATTCTCTTTTTCTTCTATTGCAGATACTTTAGATTCAAACTTAGAGGACAAAGATCTTAGAACCTTTTCAACAACAACAACCTCTTTTATTTCTTCACCCAAGTTTTTCATACAATTAACAATCTCATCTACACGAAGGAAATAGTTAGCCACACTTTCATCATTGTGCATTCTGAGATTTTCGTACTGAATTCTGAGGGTTTGAAGTTTTGCTTGTTTTTCCTATTCATCTCCTTCATAGCTCAGAATAATCTTGTCCCATATTTCTTTCGCAGATTTATACTACATAACCTTGACGAATTCTGATTGAGATAGACATCCTAATAGAGTATTGACAGCCTTTGCATTTGTTTCATATTGCTTCTTACCAGCTGAATCGGTAGGAGTTGTGGATGGAAAATTGTACCCTGTATCTATGATATCCCAAACTTCTGTACTAAGAGATTGAACATAGGCTGTGACTCTTACCTTCCAATAGACGAAGTTGGTCCCATCAAAAATTGGTGGCCTCATAGATGCTTCTCTCTCGTAGTTGCCCATGATGATGGATCTTCCTTCACGCGATCAAGCTTCTTCAGAAGGACCTGCTCTGAAACCAATTGTTGGAAATAATACTGAGAGGGGGGCGGTGAATCAGTATTATCAAGTCAATTATTTCCTTTTTCAAATCTAGATCATATACGCTACTTTAGTTAGAGAAAACCGCGTATATACGCAACTACGTATAAGGAAACCTGCGTATACCATGCAAACTTATAATTTACTTTATCTTACAGATGTTGATCATTAATCTGTGTATTAGAATCAAATAAACAGTAACCAGAAATAGTGAAATAGAGTAGAAGACAATCACACACAAGAACACAAGATATAAGGTGCAAACCTAATGTGGGTGAAAACCACCTGCTGCAAGTCGTCTCTATCTTTTTTTAATTAGAAAATTCCTTTTACAATGATTCTGTATTGGTGTAGTCTTTTACCAGTATGCAGGCTGCAACCTGTAGAGAGCTACAACCCTCTTTCTTGTTCTCCAGCTTCTCCTGGAAGGGAGCTACAACCCCCTTAGCTCTTGCACTAGCCAAGATACTAGTACGTAGGTGTTGGCCTACAGAAGGCTAGAACCTTCTCTTTCTTTCAGGGACCACGTTTCATAAATTTTCAGACTGGATCCATGAACATCAATCATCAAGAATTTCTGCATCAAACAATCTCCTTAGAACTGAATTAAGTAGACACTTCTCTGACAACTGTACCCAAAACACAGTAAAAGTAACCACACACCAAAATATGAACCCAGAACACTGCAACAATAAACAGAAGTTGCTAGAACACAACTCAAGAGATATACGCTACTTCAATACCAGAAACCTGCGTGCATATGCTTCTTTGTTTGGACCAACCTGCGTATACGCTGTTTTTACTCATAGAACCAGCATGTATATGCACCTTTGCTTCACTGAACCTGCGTACAGATCTATAAAGGATAATTCACTTCTTTCAAATATTCAGACATTAATTAACCCAGATTAACAGATTTATAGATCAAGCATGCGCCACATATAACTGATCAGAATCATAGAAAAGATATTATTATTCAAGCCTTGAGATTACGACCCATCAATAGAACTTATCCTTCTCTTTGCGCTTAGGTTCCTCCTTCATTCAGATCTAGATCTGCACCATAACCCAATCACCAATATTCCAGATCTAGTACTTTATCAGATATTCAATAATTCAGATGATCCTTTGCCAAATGATCTCCTTCCTCTTTTATAGTCTTAGGCCTTCCACAATACCACGTTCCAAAACCATAGCAAAACAATACCATCGACCCAATACTTGGGATCAACACTCTTGATGAGATACCATGGCCCAAAACCATAGGTTCAATTACCAAGGACTAAATACCACAGACCAAAAGTAAGTTCTCCAACATATACGCGATTTTCCTTGCGTGAAAGTGCGTGTATACGCATACGCGCCTTTGTAACATCACACCCACGTGTATACGCGCCTTCATCTAGGTGAACTTCCGTATATATCTTTTTCTTCTTTTTGAGTGCCTAAGTTGTGATCTATTACCAGAGTGAGTTGCCATCAAGGACAACACCTATGCCATAATGCCAATAGGGAAGAGTGTCATGATGGTGGTAGTTGACAGACTTACCAAGTATGCACACTTTTGTGGATTATCTCATCCATTTAAATCCAGTATAGTTTCTACTACATTTATGGAAACAATTCAAAAGCTACATGGAAACCTAAAGATTATGGTAAGCGACAGAGAACCCATTTTCACTGGAAATTTTTGGACAGAATTATTTTCTTTTCTTGGTACTCAGTTAGCTCATAGTTCATCTTATCATCCTCAATCTGATGGGAAAACTGAGATAGTAAACAAATGTTTGGAAGGATATCTTCGTTGCTTTGTATCTGATAAACAGACACATTGGGTCAAATGGTTGCCTCTGGCTGAATGGTGGTATAACACTTCCTTCCATACTGCAGCAAAAATGACCTCATTTATGGCACTTTATGGATATCACCCACTGTCCATCACATCATATTTAAGAGAAAATTCTAAGGTTCAAGTAGTGGAAGATCACATCGAGCATAAATAACAAGTTCTCCAACTCTTAAAGGATAACCTAACTTTGGCACATAATAGAATGAAACAAGTAGATCAACATCGTAGTGAAAGAAGTTTTGATGTAGGTGACTGGGTATTTCTATGGCTACAACCATATAAACAGATGTCCCTCACGAGAGCTAAGAAGTATAATAAATTATCACCAAAGTATTATGGTCCATACAAGTTGTTGCAAAAGATTGGTACTATGGCATACAAATTGGAGCTTCCTGCAGCTTCCCGAGTGCACCTAGTTTTCCATGTTTCATGCTCAAATAAGGTCATTCATGACAAGCTCCCAGTTCAAAAAATATTGCAAGAACTTGATGAGGAATGAAAAATCATATTGGAACCTGAAGTAGTCACAGAAACAAGAACTCGACAACTACGAAATTGACCAATTTCGGAATATCTCGTCAAGTGGAAGAACTTACCTGCTAACGATTCCACATGAGAGGATGAGAATTTTATACAGAAGCATCCATAGCTACTCAAGCATTGAGGAAAACACGTTTTTGAAGGAGAGGGGCATGTTAGGTCGTTATAATACTAGTTATTCCCCCATTACTATTGTTATTGGAGCCCTTATTGTTATTGTTATGCCCCTATTGTCCCCATATTGTTATTATTGTACCCCATAGAAGCCCATTATTATTATTTTTGTGCCCTTATATTATTATTGTTATGTCAGCTTTGGTTATATTGTAACCCCTTAGACTCCTATATATAGAAAGGTGGTCTTTTCATTTGCATCATCCAAGAATTATTCATTTGTGTAATGTAAAGGAGGTTTCTCCTCGAAGAGGCTTATTTTGAAGGCGTTAATCTCTCTTTTCTATCTTTTTGTGAGCTGGTTTCATAACAACCAATAGTCAATTACATGTAGCTATCGTCACAAAACTAAAGGCACTTTGTAGTTTAATATTATAACAAATTTCTAAAGGTGTTAATCTACTAGTTTTATGGAGTCGGTCACCCAGTTTCAAGGTATTTGAAGTTTCTTCAAATGTATTGTAATGGAAAATACTAACTGCCATGTAGTAAGCCAATGATTAGCTCATTGTCTTTACATCTAATTCATTGGATGAGACTAAAGTGATATTGAATGAACATAATGTAAAGTAGTAATTCAACGATTTACTTACAACAATGTCCTTTTTGAGTTACTCTGTTATCGAGTTATCCTTTTATAAACGGTAGAGAATGGAATTTTCTAAAATAAAAAATGGACAAAGATATTCAAATTTTGTCTATGCATACTGTTGATGTCATATATGTTATGCTATTAATGATTTCCACTTTGAGGCATGGGTATTTCCTTTTACATAACACCCAACAGAGGCTTTTCAAGTGAGGCTATGAAGTATATATCCTCTTGTTCACCTCAAAAAAATAGAGAGGAGAGGTGGTTGATGGAGGGGTTTTTTAATTATTCCTACTTTCTTTTGTACCTATGACAACTGACTAACTAGGAAGAGAAACTAATACTAATAAATGGTTTTTGTAATTCTTCCTAATTGCTTATGAACTTGTGACAGGTGATTAATTGGGCAGAGCCATAAATACTAATACCACTAAATGCCCCTACCTATGCTCAAGTTAATAGTGAAATAGAGATGTTTCCATGAGTTATTGATATGAATTTCACATAGAAATAGAGCATAAGCCCCCATGTGTACACTTGAAACTAGAAGGGCTACATGATATCGTGAGAATGTACATTATCACCTCGCACAATCTCCCTGCAATTTTAGTTAGTGCTTTCTAGCCAGTGGGGGGAATCCCTATGCAGTTCATGAGTGAAGAGTGAACTCTAAAGACCACAACACAGTACCAAACTATAATAAAATCTTTCCATAATTCACTAAGATTTTTTCTCTCCCAGGTCATGATCTCATTCATAAAACCTCAGTGGCAGGAACGAGATCTAAGGGTGGATTTAGTGCAGTCATTTTCATACCAGGCCTATCCTATTTATTTGTTCTTTTGGCTCAAAATAACAGACCTAGAATATACACTTCAAAACACTAAACAACAAACCAAATTGCAAATTTACATCTAAATATTTATGATAGCCTTGGTTAATGTGTAAGTCTGTTGTCAAAGAACAAAAATATGCTCTTAAAAGGATAAATCTGCATGCATAAAAGTAAGAAAAACATGTAAATAACAAAATTATGACTAGAGACCTAAATTCCTTGAAGCTTTTGGGATATAGAGAGTAAAATTATAACTACAGGGGAGTAATTCCCACTATCAATCAATTCAATAAATCAAAGTAACAGAAAATACACCATAAACCAACGAGATATAGTTTATGAATAGATGTTACCTCTTTAATTCCAAAGTAGTAGGTACAAGGTTTGGTGAGGGGATACCAATTTGTTAAAATTGGAAACTAGGGACAAATTCCACTTTAGACAACTCATTTTATGGAGATGATTATTGCAATGAATTCATCTTTTCGAGAGGACCAAAATCGACCTAAAGATCACTAAAATTGGATAAGGGAAAATATATTTTTGAATACAATCCCACTCATGTGTAACTCATCAAGGTCAGCTTGGGGTTAATTAACCAAGTCAAACCCCTCTCCATCTCTCCTATAAAAGGATGTGACCTCTATCCTCATTATACACATCGATATCTCATTTTTCTCCTCTCTGAAATAGCTATAGAAGAACATCTCCAATGAAGGTGATGAGGGCAAGGTTGGATTCATTTTAGTCTCCTCCATGGGCCAAGCTCCAGAGGCAGGAGGCCGAGATTGGTTTGGAGAAAGTCTAAGCATATTTTTAAATTGTTTTGGGCTCATTTACCTTCAATTACAGGTTTGAATTTGAGCAGAGAGGAAGCCGCATTTGTTAAGGGCTACTTTATCATGTTTTGGGTATACTATTGAGTGGGTCTTCTCTTTAATTGTAAGTCACATTCATAACAGATTGGTACTGTTATAGCTCCAAATATCACCCTTTTTTACTTTTTATGCTTGCTTTATGGCCTAGGGCAACGCCTCCTTCTAGACTTGGTCCAAATATTTTAAAAACAGTGTTTTACTCCCTGTATGCTACTTTGCCCTATGTTAAAAGTGTGTACACACGAGTCAGTCTATACCCAACCTGCGTATATGTGTTAAAACACTTAAAATAATTAAATTTCCTTAACTATGGGTGGAGATCATGGGTTTTACCTATTGATTACCTATTAGTGCCCATGGCCCAACTGTTCCCAACTATTTCCCAACTAAAAAACTAATTTGGGAGAAGTATAAAATGACTTCAATGGGAAGGCCTTGAGGAGGAGAGAAAGGATAGAATTACTATACTGAGATTATCCCCTGATCAAGTCTAAAGAATGTCTGTGCTTCAAGCACTTCCCCAAGTTCAGGAAACCCTTGATTCCTTAAGTTTTGATATTCTCTCACATGCTTGGAGATATAATGCTATTGGTTATGGAAGGAGGTTTTTGAAGGCTGGGACTGGATGAACCTGGAGGATGGTTCCACTTGGAGCTGAAAGAGGAAGACTCAGGTGAAATCTTTCAATGTTTTATTATAGTTTTCTACAATAAAAGAAACGTTGTCTTGTTCCTGATATCAACTTTGTTTATGCATCTGATGTTATTGTTATGGTTTATATATGAATGACTATTTCAATGTATAACTAGCCATCTACCTATATGATATAAAGTTTATTTCACTACAATTCTTTATCTATATGCTGCTATGTGTATTCAAATTGGCTGATTTGCAAGTTTGAAGATCATTAGGAGTTGCAGAGGGTTTGAACCCTGGTTGGAACTACCCAAATGAAGGACATCTAGGTATGTTCATCCTCGCATAGTTAGTTTGTTTAAGCATATTGCCTGAGTTGAATGCTTGTTTCTTGCTATAGATTACTCCTGCTCTGTTAGGGTTCTAACCGAAAGCCCTAGGGGACTTATTCCCTCAGTAGAATTGGTGACTCTGCTGGGGATAACAATCTTGTTATTCCTAGGTTGGGTTATTTAGTGCCAATCAGGGCTCAGTTCTTACTTTTCTTGCTGTCACTGTACTGCCTGCTCCTATAGGAACTTAAGCTTCAAGTCTGATCTTTTTCATCAGGCCTCATTTTTTATTTTTCTTGTAAAACTTCATATACGCATCATTCTCTATTTACAGAAGCGTACACATGCTTGTTTCTGTGAACTGAAACAACGTATACATGAGTTTCTTTTGGCAGAAGCGCGTGTACATGCAGCTATGTAGAGACACGGTTACATATAAAAAAAATTGCATGATTTTTTCAAATCTTTCTTTCTGGAAAGATTTGTTTCTTGGTCTGTGTGGTTTCTGAGTGGTTAGTTTTTGTTTTTAGAATTTAATTTTTCAGTGAGCTTATTATTACAAATTCTCTCCTATTTTGAAAAGTTTTTGGCCTCGATTTGCTTTATAGTGAGTTTTATGATTTGTGTTTGAACACACAAGGCTTCTTATAGAGGTTCTTGAGTGTTGTGGTCTTCCAGAACAGAAGATTGTTTGTAATCTTTGTTTCAAACTTCATTTTTATGCTTTTCTTACTTTGCTTCCTATCAACTTTGTGGCCATTCACTTTTTCTTGCTTTTCGAAAGTTTCTTGTTGATGAATTTGAAAGTGTGTCTTTCCTGATTCCTTGATCAGTTTTCTCAAAGCTCTTTTTGCTGATTTCAGATCGTTTAGTGCAAGTTGAAACACCTATTTTGTTCAAGTTTTCATTCATGTTGAATTGATAACTTGCAAAGTTTCCTTGTGATTTGCTTTCAGTCTTTGATTCTTTGGTGGAATTTTGAGTGATTTTGAAAATTTGTTTTTATTGTTTTTGGAAAAAGAAAAGTCCTTCAAAAACATTGTTTTTGCTTTCTTTTCCGAATTTGAGTTTGGTTTCTTTTGGTTTTTAAGAGTGATTTGTGATCTTTTTGATTAGTCCTTCTTGTTTTGGGAAAGATTTTGTGTTCAAAATTCTTATTCCTTTCAAAAACATAAGTTGGCTTATAAAAAAATTGATTTCATTTCTTTTTAGAGTAATCTAGAATTTTGCATTATCATGTACACTTTGCATTAGGGTAGTTGTGCATTATTAAAGCATCAATAGTTTTTTAGTTTTTGTGAGTGTGAAGTCTGCTACAAGAAAAGAAAAGGAATTTTTTTTTTGCTTTATAGAAGTTCTTAGAACCCAAGTAGAAGTTGATTTTCATCGAAGAACAAACAAGTGCATTGCATATAAGTTAGCTTTTCATTAATTTCTTTTACTTCATAAGAACACCATTAGTTTCACTTTTGTATTGTCCCTTGACTTAAAAGAAAAACCACTTAAAATCAAGTGCTTAATAAAATAAGCTAGAACTTTTTATAGTGTTAATCAGATACACCAACAAGTTTTAGGTTATTTAGGGCATTGGATTAGGGGAGAGGAGAGTAATTTCTCCAAGGCCACTCTAAATTGTAAAACATAGAAATCTGAATAAAGAGTGAAATCCAATAGCATTACGGAGACCGAGAAAGCTCCGTGACTGGGAGTTAAGCACTAGGGTTTGTGAATATAAGGAGGAGAGATACCCCCTCTCTTACTTGTCGGATCTTACCTCATGATTGTTCCACCCGGCTTCTGATACGAGTTTGTATCTTTAGTTGCCTATCCTAGGGATCTACACAGGTTGCTATGGAGGGGAATCCCATGGCACCTGAGGTCGATGTTGCATCATGTTCAATGGTACTTCTCGAGGTGTTATAGACATATTTGGGAACATCAACCCCAAACCTACATGTCGATGTATTAGGGTTCATCAACCCCTAAAATAGTTGTTTTATACCCTAAAATAACTAAGTCATCTGAATGCCTCATTCCCCAAAAGTTCTAGCTAAAAAATCATCCAGAAAGTGCCTAAACTGAACCATATCTGAAAGCCCTGTGTTAGGATGAGATGCATCTCACCTGCTACACTGTCTAAGTGACATGCATCACAGTTTGGCCTTTTAGTAAGGGCGATGGGCGAGGTTGGACAAAATTTTGGGACATTTTGTGAGTTGGTTCTCATGGAATCTTCTAGAAACTTCTCATGTGCCACTTGCCTCTCTGAATTCGCCCAAGGATGAATGACCAAGGAAACTAGGAAACCATCTCCAATTCCCCTCTCTTGTGGAACTAATTTCAACAAATGGAATGGAATTCATCATCCCCATTGATGACTCACCCTCTTACAATCATCTATAAAAGGATCTCCCATCCAAGAGATTAGAAGGCTGAATTATCCTGAGTTGTAAGGAAGTGCTGCTAGTTTTAGTATTGAGGTGAGAACATTGTGATATTTTTGGTGCGTTCTTGCTAATTCATGAGGTGAATAAGGCTTGAAGCTGGGAGTATGGCGTTGGATCAAAATTCTTATGGGTTGTAATTATCCTTGATATCAATAAAGTTCTTCAAGATTTTTCCCAATTGATTGTGTTAACTGTAAATGCATTCATTTGTTTATCATATTTTTGATTCTATGAGGTTTATGCTGTGATCGATCATTATGCTTTGACAGGTCTTTGTTTCTGTAGTTGTGCAGGTACTCTCCAAGTGTGTTAAGCACGGGGAGGAGTTACGGGATCAGCCAAAGGAGAGGGAGATCAAGCAAGGATTCAAGCGAAAGTTACAGGTTGGTCTTTCATAATCTCTTTCTTATCTATCACTCATAGGAAAGATATTGAATTGCTTTAAACT
Source organism: Pinus tabuliformis (assembly GCA_031772625.1). Taxonomy (NCBI): domain Eukaryota; kingdom Viridiplantae; phylum Streptophyta; class Pinopsida; order Pinales; family Pinaceae; genus Pinus; species Pinus tabuliformis. Next base: position 1,724,238,313 of record CM062816.1, on the reverse strand, counting down.
ATTATTTATAGGTTAGCTACCAAACATAGAGGGTTAGTTGTTCGATAAGACGCTAATTTTCCTAGAAACAGGAGGGCACCCTTGCGAAGCTTGGGGGCTTGCACCAGCAAAGGCTGTTGTCTGGAGGTCAACGTAACTACCTCTGATACCTTCGCTAGTAGACCTAGGGTGTAATTACCCCAGTCTATTTTCGGAAGGCCCTTTTTATTCACTTTCTTGTATTTTGGTGTCCAGTCCTAATCACTCAGAGTGGAAATACTTGGAAGATGTTTGATTGCTGAATTATTTAGGGACATTTTTTAGTGTGTGTTATGTGCTCCTAGTCAGCCTAGCTTTCGATTTTCTTGAGTATTTAAGTAGATCTTTTTAAAATAATCCAAATTGGCTGACCGATCACTTAGACGGTCTTGTAGACTTCATGGGCTTTCACCTGCGAATCCAGAGCCTTCTCCTAGAAGGCGTAGGAGCAATTATGTGAGTGGTTTTCAACCAGTGGCAGCTAGTGCATAGGAGATTGATCCTTAACTTGGGGGCATCAGTGTACAAGGTAGACCTAGTACTACCTCCGAGTTAGAGAGGAACACACCAATTCTTTCTCGAGTACTCTTCCAGTCGAAAGATAATATTCAGGTAGAAGAGCTCTCAGAGTCAATTGCAGCTCTGAATTCTCCTCTCCCTTCTAATCATCCAGACATATTGTTATACATCGGAACTCTGACATAGAGGCTTTCAAGCCTAGGTCCACACACATACATCCCTTCAATGACCACTGTTGGAAGCATGGCATCCACCATGATTGCTACGAGTATGCAGACTCCTATATCAGTACAAGGGGGAGGAATTATTTCCATCCCTTCTACATCTTTATTTGGTTCTACTGCCAACACATCCTTGTTTGGGTCTACTTCCATTTCGTCGATGAGTGGAAGTTCCCAAGCTAATGCATCCAGTTTTGGATTCTTCCCTTTTGGAATGCCCTTTCGAGGTATTCCTTCAGTTTCATTAAGTGTACCATTAATCGCCTCCATGTCCATGATGAGTGGATCGGCCTATTTTCAAGGTTTCCCATTTGGAAGTGGTCATATACCACATTCCAATCGGACAGTGGGATCTATGCCTTTTCCTTTTATAGGTCAAGGTAGTAATCCCTTCTAGAGTTGGACAAACCCTGCAGTTAGCAGAATAGGAACTCGGAATCAGTTTTTCGGCCAGCAAGGGAATGTGCCATATTCCTCAATGAATTAATTTCAAAGTTTTCCACCCTTAGCTAATGCTTGGAACCCTTAGCAAGGGTTGTTAGCTTCTAATAATAATTTGTTAGGAGGAAACTTTGTCGCTTACAGAGGCTTTTCGGCTGCAGTTGGTCAAACTCTGAGTTTTTTTGGACCACAAGGGTCACCTTTTGGTTCAGTAGGTTATACCAGTTACTTCGGGAAACCTGGTGCCTTTCAAAATCCAGGTCATTCTTTTTCGACTTTTGGGAACCCCGCCTAATCTGGGTGTAATCCCCAAGGTCCTCCGCGACTTTTGTTTCTGGCCATGCTAAATCTTCCAAACTTGACTAAGTTAATGAATGATCTGATTAGGTACAATCCAGCTTGGCCTCCAGTTGCAACCAAAATTCCATCGGATATCCCAGAGTTCGAAGGGAAGAGTGGTGAAGACCCAAGAAACCACGTAACCACATTCCATTTATGGTGTTCATCTAACTCCCTGTTCGATGATTCGATCAGGTTGAGATTATTTTAGCACACCTTAACTGGGAATGCGGCTAAGTGGTATATAAAGTTGCCAAAGGGAACCTTTACATATTTCATTGATTTGGCTATCATTTTCTTAAACCATTTTCAGTTGCATGTCCGTTACGAAGCCAGAACTGAACTTCTAGCCAATTTTCGTCAAGACATGGCTACTCACATTTCTGATCATATTCAAGAATGGAGACAAAGAAAGAGGCTCATGAACGCTGAAATTCCACCTGAATTCCGTCTTGAATGGTTTTTAAAATCGTTACAACCAGAGATCTCCAAGGATGTTTCTATGTCCAAAGTTTATTCTGAAGAGTAGGCTATGTTTCTTGCCCAGTAGTTAGAACTAATATATTCTCAATCTGGGACTCTTCAGAAGATCTTGCCTGATGCTCCTAGGTCCATGGTTGACATAGCCAAACTGAAGCCAAGTCCACATGCTGGCGGTGTTGTTGGATCGATTGATGTGAATGCGGTGAACCTTTTAAGCCAATTGCAGCAATTCTCTCTACAAACTGCTTCTTTTAATCAGGCTACACCGCCTACTCCTTCACCTTCCCAAACCTGTTTCGTAAACATTATTCAAGCTTCTAACCCCAAAGGAAATCAAAATTCTGATGGGAAGAAGAAGGGACGAGGTAAAAAGAAGAATCATGATGGGAAGGGTAATGCAAACAAACCTGACAATGGTGTTAGTGAGGGTGGAAAAGAGTCTAAGAAGAAAGTCAAGTTTCCGTGCAAGTTATGCAGTGGAGACCGTTTGACTCATCTCTGCCCAAAAATTCAAGATTCTCACTGCTTGTTAGTGCAACACGGGTCTTCTAGCTCCCAAGCTATCTTAACTAACCCTTTCCCCCAAGGGCAGCAGTTGCTTGCTGGCATGAACTCAAACCCTGTTACCTCTGCAGGGGGCAACGAGGAGGCGGATAATTCCTCAAATGTTTTCATGATGAGTTCTACTGTCAATGTGGCTACATAGTCACAGGATTATGGTGAAGCAGAAACATGCAAGGATAAATCTGTCCCTGGAACTACGAATCCACTTAATATTGAGTGACCCTCTGTCGAGTCTATACCTCAGATACTGAAAGGTTCCGCCAAACCCGCGACTATCAACCTGAATGCTAGGGCAGCCCAAAACTACTCCATTGTAGAAGATCTGACTCAAATTCCATGTGCTATGTCTGCTTTAGAGGTACTCCAGTCGTGTTGAGCTCAACGAAGTGCTTTGCTTTCAGCTATCAAGGCAGTCGATCTAAAAAATTCTTTAGTGCTCACTTTTGACATGCCTAATGTTAAAAAGAGACTTCCTCCTCATATGGCTTTTCAAATAAAGTCTACTTGCCATAAAACTAATATTTTTCAAACAGTTATAGATGAGGGAGCTTCCATATGTGTAATGTGTATGTCATGTTGGAAGGCCATTGGATCGCCTTCAGCTGTTCCTTCACCCACTCTTCTGATAGCATTTGACAGTCATTCTCATAGGCCACACAGGATTATCTTGGCCTTTCCTATATGCGTTGGAGGAAATGTCATTAAAATCGAAGTAGAACTCATTGATGCCAACCTAGATTGTAATCTCCTCATAGGATGGAATTGGATTTATGAAATGGATGTTGTAGTTTTGACTCTATTTCGAGTCCTTTGTTTTCCTCGTGAGGGGAAAATTGTTAAGGTTAATAAATTGGATTATTCTCTAGTTGACCCTCGAGAAACTTTGGATTCTACTATTCTGCTGGTGGATAACCCCCGTCAACCTATCGGGAATCTAGGATTTGGGATGTATTCTTCATTGATGGGTACATTTTATCTTCCCACTCCTATAGCTAGAATCAATTCCATTTCGTGCTCCAAAGAGTCTTCACGGGAAGAGTTCTTACAGACTCGTTATTTTTCAGACCCTTGGACCTTGCCTTCACCTACAACCACATTAGATGAAGGACAAGTTAGTGGAATGGCATTCCCTATGTCTGTAGCAGAGCTTAGATATCAGTCTATCGTTAACTCTACAGACGACCATCCTACTCCTTTTTCAGAGGAAGAGTTAGATGGTGATGTGGCCCCAGCTTGGACCCTTGACTCTACTTTTGCTATGGATTGCTTAGATATGGTTTTACCATCTGAGGAAGCAATCTTAGAAGCAATGATGGGTGTAGATTGACCTTGGGAAGATTTACACCATTGTTCATATTTTCTTCCCCCATTGCAGGAAGTCAAATCCATGTTCTCCAATCTACTTACTAGCGATGTTTGTATGGTTTCAAACCCTTTGGCTCTAGCACAGATCTGTGCCGAAGGTAATATGTCAGTCATTTCAAAAACCGTACCGATAAACATCTATAGGAACCCTAATGTGATAGAAATTGTCTTCATTGGAGTTGAGCGTTCCCCTAAAGAGATTCAAATTTACATCGACTTATTTAAAGAGTTTCGAGATGTATTTGCTTGGTCTTATGAAGAAATGCCTAGTATTGATCCATCCATCATTCAGCATGAGATCAATACATATGAAAATGCTAAGCCAATTCGTCAGAAACTTCAGTCGGTCAATCCTAGGAAAGTAGCAGCTATTGAAGCTGAAGTAGAAAAGATACTCAAGGCGAGTTTCATACACCCCATTCCTCTATCCGATTAGGTTTCTAATCCAATCCCGGTTGATAAAAAACAAGGAATGATTTGATTGTGCATTGACTTTAGGGATTTGAATAATGCTTGTCTGAAAGATAATTACCCCACATCGTTAATTGATTATATGATCTGTTATGTTTCTTGATATGCAGACATTCTTTACTTTCTCTGAGCATGGGTATGCCCACCTCAGACAGTTGTTTCTTTCTGATCTTCTTTTGCTAGCTTGGCAGGTTGAAATCTGGTGAAGTCCTCCTCAGTTTTTGACAGGTTTCCTTTCCATATACTTAATGCATTTTGGCCATCATGTACCCCTTATGACCTCATATAATAGGGGGCATCTGTTATAGCTCCAAATATCACTCTTTGTATTTTTTATGCTTGCTTTATGGCCTAGGGAAACCCCTCCTTCTAGAATTGGTCTAAATATTTTTAAAATAGTTTTTTACTCCCTGTACGCTACTTTTCCCTATGTTAAAAGAATGTACACGCGGGTCAGTCTATACCCAACCCGCGTATATGTGTTAAAACACTTTAAAAAATTAACTTTTCTTAACTATGGGTGGAGATTACAAGTTTTACCTGTTGATTACCTATTAGTGCCTGTGGCCCAATTGTTCCCAACTGTTCCCCAACTAAAAAACTAATTTGGTAGAAGTATAAAAAGACTTCAAAGGGAAGGCCTTAAGGAGGAGAGAAAGGATAGAATTACTATACTGAGATTATCCCCTGATCAAGTGTGAAGAATACCTGTGCTTCAAGCACTTCCCCAATTTCGGGAAACCCTTGTTTCCTTAAGTTTTGATATTCTCTCACATGCTTGGAGATATCATAGTATTGGTTATGGAAGGAGGTTGTTGAAGGCTGGGACTGGACGGACCTAGAGGATGGTTCCACTTGGAGCCAGAAGAGGAAGACTCAGCTGAACTCTTTCCATGTTTTATTATAGTTTTCTACAATAAAATAAACGTTGTCTTGTTCCTGATATCAACTTTGTTTATGCATCTGATGTTAGTGTTATGGTTTATATATGAATGACTATTTCAATGTATAACTAACCATCTACTTATATGATATATAGTTGATTTCACTACAATGCTTTATCTATATGTTGTTATGTGTATTCGAATTGGCTGATTTGCAGGTTCGAAGGTCATTAGGAGTTGGAGAGGGTTTGAACCCTAGCTGGAACTACCCAAATGAAGGACATCCAGGTATGTTCATCCTTAAATAGTTACTTTTTTAAGCATGTTGTCTAAGTTGAATGTTTTTTCTTGCTGTATATTTCTCCTACTTTGCTACGGTTTTGACCCAAATCCCTAAGGGACTTATTCCCTCAACAAGTACAGGTAGACCTTAGTGTTTATATTCCTTGAAACATAAGGACGAGATGTTGGTTGGTATCACAGCTAGGTCGTAGGCCTAGTCTCCATGGATTAGGTGGACCGAAAGGCTTATTTGAGGTCGAAATTAGCTCAGAACAACTGATAGATGTGAATAGAACCTAGTGAAGGGAAGTCGTTGCCTTTAAAGGAGATCTGGAGGTAAGAAGAAGAGTTGTAGAAGTGTGAAATAAAACCTAACTAGGACTCATAATTGATTGGGTGGTTTCTTTGGCATTTGAACAGTGGTATTGCTCTTCATATTGGCAAGTCAATTTTGACTTTGATTGTAATCTCTCTCACTCTCTCTCTATTGAAAATTTGATAATAATAATAATAAGAATTGATCAAGGTTTTGCCCCATCTTGGGGTTTTCCTTGGCTTCAACCAATCTTGTGTTCTCTTGTATTGCCTTGTCTTCTGCATTTATCATCTATGTTGTTCCTTCAATTAGTATCAATGTGATAATGTGTTACGTGATTACTTATGGAACTTAATTGGAATTGTAAATGGTCTAGTATGAAACATTGAAGTAATTGTCCTAATCAAAGAACATGTTAAATTATTTTAACATGGGATCAGAGATTAGGTGAGTACAAGCCCAAGCAAGAGAGAATACAATCACTAAGAAGTTTTTAAGGTTCAACCTCTTATCTCTGCAATTTATCAGAAGATACTAGCAAAGAAAATTCTAATAGTTAGATCTCCTTTTCTAAGGTCTGGTATGATGGTTTTGAATTCAATTTTGTGGTAAGAAGGTTCAGTTGGATCCAATATTTAAAGCAGCTAGGGCTTGAGTTACAGGAATGTTTTGACTCTCTAGAGAGAAGATTCATCATTATAGGCTAGCTTATCAAGACAAATGGCTCGCATACTATCTAAGGATTGTATTTCTTTTGAGGTCTGTATTTTTGTCCATGGTTTGTCTTGGAGGACCTCGGCTTGCATTGTCACACATTTTTTGGATCACATTTTATTATCTCTGACCCACTCGGTATTCAGAGGCATCACTTCAGGTAGTGTTTTATTTCCACAGAGGCAAAGCTACAAGCATCACTATATTAGCCATGCCTCGTTATACCTCTGTCCACGGTGACATCAATATATTCATTCTTCTATGTTTTGTGGCTCTTCAAAGTGGGTCACTACAATGTCATGGAAGTGACTCACTATGACTACATAATGACTTCATTCATACCTTCTCAAGAAGTCTGCTCAAACCCCATGATTTGATTCTTTGTTGTCCTTAAGGCTCGTATTATTTATGGTGCTCATTAATTTCTCTAAGGTATGACTTATCTAAGTCTTGCATGTATACTCCAGACCTGCACTCCATTAGACTCTATGAATGGAAATATTATGTGCCTCATAATTATTCACACCATGATCAGTGGTCTTCATCACAGTATATATATATATATATATATATATATATATATATATATATATATATATATATATATATATATATATATATATATATATATATATATATATATATATATATATATATATATATATATATATATATATATATATATATATATATATATATATATATATATATATATATATATATAGATATATAGATATATAGATATAACAGTGACCTATATTGGTTGACCTATATTGGCCATGACATGATGAATGAGGTATTATATATTAGTGATGTATGTGTCACATGGATAGTAGTACTCAGCAAAACTCATAACAGTGACTACAATTCTGGACAATGATCTATTTTAACCTCGTGGAATAACATAAATTTTGATGTCAGTGACTTTCCTGGATGAGGACAGTAAGATAAATGGAGATTAATGCATTATGCTGATAGTATGAGTCTTGCACTTCCTGTAGTGACCTGATCACACACACACACACACATATATATATACGCAATTCAAATTGCTTATATCAGTTGAACCAACCTGTGAATATTTTTTATTTACTGTGGGTTCATTGAGATCGTAGATATAGACTTCAATAAATTTTTGGTCACCAACATCAAGCAGTGGAAGCATTTGATTCTTGCAAAGTCAATCCTCTCTCAGTTTGAGAAGAATTAGTCTCCTTGAAATCTTCTATACTAAGCCTCAAGTAGCAGAGTAGAAATTATGTTGAAGTCATAAATATTGAATCTCTCAAGGAGTGATCCTCCTAGAATTTTGAAAGATCTTAAGCAATCATAAAAGTAAAAAATAGAATACTATTCAGTGAAAATTCTTGGTTACCCCACAATTATATGTATGTGGTATTTTTCAATGTATGGAACCTCAAACTTAGCACTATTTATGCTCCAACATTATGTATGACATCGTTACTATTTAGTAGCAATGGTGATACGTTGTAGTACCTATAAATTGATGACACTGTTACAGTCTTGTTCACAAATGAAGTTGTGAACAAGACAGATATGAACTCTAGAAAGCTTGATTGTCATCCTTTGAAAGGTTATCTTCTATAAAGAAGCTACAGGGATATTCAATAGGACAATAAATGACCCAGATTTGGTAGGGATATTCATCTAGACATTTCCCTTTACAAGCAAGAATATTAGTATTTGTGGGACAATATGGCCTTTGGTTGAAGCAGAGAGTGGTGAATAAATCGTAACAATTGTTATTGCAAAGAAACAAGCATTTTTTGAGTTATGAAAGATTCTACCTTGATCTATTCTCTTCAAGATTTATTTGAATGCTCAAGGATGAATTTGGAAGGATTGGAAATGTTTTTACAATAAACCAAGTCTAAAATTGTCAAGTTTATCTTTTGAGACTTGCTGAGGGACCCCATACTTGTGGGAATGGTTGCATCACTTTGGTTAGCCCTCTGCACTAGAAATTTAGTTCTCTGTTGAGATAAGAATCTTTACCAAAGATAGAAGCTCTCTAGATATTGGGCAGAAGGTTGACATACCACCACTCTCAACATATATGAAGAGGGGATACCTATTTAGCCACTGCTTAGAGTATTTATTTCTACTCTTATGTTTCACTTGATGTATCTTTCTTCGCAATAAGGTAATATATGATGATGCCTTCGTAAAGAAAACATAAAATAAAATAAGGGAATTGCATACTTCCATAGAGACTAAGAGAATCAAAAGGCTTTTTCTAGATCTAGACCACAAACATAAGAATGCTTCTAGCAATTTGACTTCAAGAAAGTAGATTGATGCAAAACATCAAGTGAAAAGTGCAAAAACATTTTGCAACTTTACATCCTAGAGAACTTTAAGCTAAGAACAATCACCTACCTTCCAACATAGTTATCCCTCTTTTAACATCTGCAAGGCATTGTGAATGTATCAACGCCCATGATAAACTCATTATGATGTTAGTGTTACATGTACCTTTTGAGAGACTGTCTCCTTGTCCAACAACTTCATGCTCACAATTCTGGAATTCACAAAACACATTAGAAGAAATACATCTTACTGGATAAACCAAGAACAACAAATATTTTCCATTTGCAGTTATTAAAGCATACTTGAATAAAAATCCTATATAGACATATTTTTTAAGAAAATAAAAGCATGAGGAGAACATAAAATATTTCCATGTGGTGGCTCAAAGATGGACCCACTATAAATTAAGAGCAATGAGAAGGCCAGCTGCAACTCTATGAACAAGTTATTTACAACTTGCAAGATAACCCACAAATAATCTTTGTTGTATAATATTTTTGGTGATTAGTTTTTTTTAGTATGACTATAATTTAAACCAGGAGTCTCATAAGATTCATTGCATACAAAAAATATGCATAAGATATGATAAAAGATTTGATTTTTTAATTTATTTGATTAAAGCGTCATTGATCTTGCAACTGCCAAAGACAACCCTTGCATCGCAAGAAGATACACACTGAGTAGTTTTGAAGTCTCCCTCCAAATATCATTGGGATTCTCTGTCACCTCCTCACAAGATGTAAACATTTATCCAACGCTTTCTAACATCCCAATCCACACAACATGTTATAGGAACTAGATTTGTTTCTCATATTGGTATATCTATTTTCTCTGGCACATTCAATGTATCCTTATAAATACACTGTGAGCATGTCTTTGTTATTACTAGTAAGAATTCATGGAGCAACACATCATAAAAATCATGGAGGCCAGGTAGATTAACATGTCTCCAATGCCAAGATGAATCCTAAGGAAACAAAATCTATTTTTGAAGTAATGGAATCTATGTCTACATATGAAAATGGAGAAAAACCTATCCATGTCCCTGTGTAAAAGGAACATGGCAGGGCTTGGAGTGAAAACAAGGGAACAACAATTTATTGCATGTTTCCAGGCTTAATTTTGGGTACAAACCTAATCCTTCATGCAAGAAAAATGCTCTATTTCCAATTTCAATTTTCAAGCTCTCATACTTGCAAGAACTCTTTATGATCTAGTGTTTCATGCATGACAACATCACAATTCCTTTGGGTTTTCATAAGTTGGCCCCCAATTTGGAGCAGTTGAGCCTGCATGCTAACAAGGGTCTGACTGGTGAAATTCCTAGGGATTTTGGTAGCTTGAGGGGATTACAGGTGTTGACACTCTTAGAAAAATATTCATGGGAGCATCCTACCATATGTGGGGAGGCTAAATAGTCTCATGCATTTAATTTTAGATTTTAGTTATAATTCTTTCAAGGGACAAATCCCTCAGGGAATGGGGATTTTAAGCAACTTGTTGGGGCTTGATTTAAGCTACAAAAATCTTAGAGGACCCATTCTGGAATCTCGTATAAATCTTAGGACGTTTCAAAAGCTGGATTTGAGCTGTAATTCCCTCACAGACCACATTCCTACAACTCTTTTGAACTTGAAAAACTTGGAGTTCATAGCTCTCAGCAACAATAAGATTACAAGAAGATTCCCTCCTTCGCTCAGAAGTTTAGAGAGCCTCCAGTACTTCATAATAGATAAGAATCCAATGTTTTCTCCATTGCCTGTTGAACTTGGAAAGCTCATAAATCTTAGGAGCTTAGGCTTGCTAGTTCTAGGTACTCATGTTCAATACCTATGGCTTATGGCAAATTTTTGAATCTAAGCTCTTTGAATTTGGAGAACAACAGGTTGTTAGGTAGGATTCCATCCATTATAGGTAATATTTCTCACATGTACCACCTTAATCCGAGTGGTATCATGTTGTCATGGGCACTCCCTTTATCATCAGATTTTTTGTACATGTTAGGTAAGAACATAGACTTGAAGGGGAACTCAGGTTTGTGCATCAATGCCTCCCAGGTTATGCAAAGATCTCAGTACTTGTGTGCAGATGTATGTGGAGCTTTGCCCATCAAAGAAAAGGGAAAATCACCAAATAAATCCATGGTAGTCATGTTGCATGGGGTGCACTAGAGAATCAATATGCTTGTAGTAAGTTGGATAGTATGTGCTTTACTAGCTTGAAAAATATATCTTTCTCCCATTCAATTCAGTTTTATTTGAGCTTGGAGATCAAGAAGTTGAAGGGCTAAATGCATAGATTGATAAAAATCTCTGTAGAGATTAATGTCTAAGTTGGTTATTGAAATTCTTTGCTATGCTTCATTTCTGTACCAGAAGTGCTGAGTGTTTAAGAGAATGCTTTACTAACAAATTTCTAGTTTACTTAGATTTCAATGTTATGAATAAAAATAGTGTAAACAACCTAGGTCATGGAATGTATGAGGCAATAATCTGTTGAGGATAAAATATTATATTATTACATTATGGATATTGGTGGATCAAATGAAAGCTCAATGTTGATTGGTAAAGTGGGTTTGCTTTGGGCTGAGTAAGTTGTAGCAAAGAGGGAAATGTGCTACTAAAGGCTGGGAATTAGGGGCATAGTAACATCTAATATAAGAAATAAAATTATAAATATTTTCTTGTCACATGGCCTCAACATTCCAATGGAATGCAAATAAAACCATAATTGGCAGAACAAGGATTCCTTACCAGCTTGTAACTTACGGATCAGTTGGTGATGGTTTGGAATGCCTGCCAAGGGTATGGGAGGAGTACCCACCTTAGAAGTCCCACCAGAAGTCTGAAGAGATAAATAAGTCCTTGGTATGGAGCTCAATGAGAGCTTACAAGTGAAACACATGGGGTTTGTTGAGAAAACTTGCAGGTTTTATAAAGCTAGCGTTTAAGGGATTTCCACTATCAATGAGCAGCATTATAGCTTGGGTCTCATTTAACATCTAATCTGCAAATAAACTGGTTTCAGTGCCACTTGTAACATAGAAAATACCACATCTAGAATGTTGAATGTCAAATTGGACTGCAACTTTTTAATGCCAAGCAATCTAAACAGACATAAGCACAAGCAGAAAGTGTGAATCCAAGAATCATGAAAAAGAAACAAAGATGTGGAATCATTAATAGAATAAGGCTCAAAATATAAGTAAAAATCCTATGGCATTGAAACTTAGAAGTTTAAATAAATCCATATGCTCTGAAGGAATGCACACATACATGGACAAAGAGAGAGGCAGATTAACTATGACTTTAACAAGAAAAGTTCTAACCATTTCCATGAAGCATCAAAATGAAGTTTCCTCTGTCAAACTAATGTCATATAGAATTAAATAAAAATTTAACAATCAAAATTTGGAGTTTCCTTAGCATATTTTATAGGGATACTAGTTATGGTGTTTGACACAACATATGGTACCAAAAATTTTGCAAATTTCCACAAATTGGTCAGATGCACATATTGCCATAAATATAACTTCTCTTGTTCATTTTACTTTGCATCACTTAAGGAAGAGAATAATTGAAAGATCAATAATTATCTTCAGTTAAATGCCTAAATTTAATTTCCCAACAAAAAACACAGTACAATTATGTACTCATTGTTTCAAAGAAATATACCCTACAACAAAAAATCCAGAAACCTTTAAAAATAAATTTTAATATATGGGTTTTCACAAAATTAGAAAATTATTAGGACACATTTTCTAGGATTTGCACTTTTCCAAACAACTATGCAAAACAGATTGGTCAAAAGTTCCATGGTCTCCTTGAGAGGCCCATCCATTAGAGAGTTGCAATGTTTGATGACCCAACTTTCTGTTAGAAAAAGGGAGATGATTTTGGTTTTTCTTTTATTGCCATATTTTCTTTGGTCTAAAAGATATACTATCCCTTCCAAGGATACAAAAATATTTCTATAAAATGTGTTGCCAATAGTTTTTGTATGAACTAGCAACTCAATTAGTATCAAGTTCCTTTTCTTTCAAGAGTATATTCTGACCACAGATTGCAGTCAAAACTACTCTTCTAGCCTTCGTGAGAAGGGGAAGTGTGGGTTGTAATGATGTATAGAGATACCATCATGATTGATGTTTCCTTCAAATTTAAGAATCAATTTCTTTAATAAGGAGTAGAAAACAGTACATTTCCAAGGATGCAGAAATAATTCTATAAAATGATTTTCCAGTTGTTTTTAGATGAACTAGAAACTCAGATTGGTACCCTTCTCTTTGGGGAGTATACAGATTGCAGTCAAAACTACCCTTCTAGCCTTCGTGGGAAGGGGAAGTGTAAGTTGTAACAACATATAGAGATCCCATCACGTTTGATGTTTCCTCCTAATTTAAGATTCAGTTTTCTTGCATAAGAGAAGAAAGCAAAGGAAAATGTTGAGAGCCATTTTTGGGAAAAGTTCAAAAATATTATAGTAGACATGAAGAAATACCTTAACATGGTTCCAATCCAAATTAACTGTTATGAACCCAAATTGATATTTGATTATTTTAATTGACAGAAACTCACATAGAAATCTAGAACTCTGAAACTAATGTAGGACATGAAACTAATAGGATGAGGCTAACAGAAAAGACAGTAATGACAGTAAATTCATTCATCACTAGAGAAACAACTCCTTGATCATGGTGGAAATATAACATCATTAAATAGTATTTGATAGCCAATTTTAGAGCACTACCAACAGAAAGTTCCAGTAGTAGTTACCAGTGTTCACAACAATGCACCCCCCACATTTCCCATTTTTTCATGACAGGGAAACTCAATGGGAGACACTTCCCCACATCCCCCTTTGGGGAAACACAAGGAGTAATGTTTCCCTTTTGTGGGAAACTCCCAGGCATACCCCCCACGACAAAACAAAATAGAGGACTGAGTCATTTGTGAGCTAAGGAGTTCCTTTAGATTTACAAATTTTACTCAAAGATTTATGTTAATTTTCAACCACATTTCTTGGTCAATGAATCAATTGAAAAAGGGAGGTAGAAAGATGGAAAAAAACACAAAAAAAATATTTCAAATGGATGTAGAACAATATTTGTACAACTCCAGTTCTAACTCTTCATGATTTACACCTTGAGGGGTGGGAAACTTAGGACAATGCAAATCCTTGACATATTTTATGTTTTTTGAATATTATGTATCTTGGGTCTTTTTGTTAAACAAGCTACCTCTAAGAAAACTTGCAATTGTAGTGATAATGGGAATGAAGAACAGGTAGAGGATATAGTAGAAGTCTACAAATTTTGTCAAATTGCAAAACTTTTTATAAGAAAATATGTATGTGTTTATGTCTACTTCAGCACAACCTTTTGATACAATACAAATCCTGTTTCATTTTAAAATTAAAAACAAAACAAAACACTTTTCATAATTTACATCATCGATTTGAAATAGAGATTGATGCTTCAGACAATGTTATGAGAGCCATGATCACTCAAGCTAGACACTCAATTTCTTTCCATTCAATAACTTTTCCTTGAGGAAAAATAGAAAAGGACATTTCCCTTTTGTGGAAAATTCATGTGTATCCCCCCTTTGATGGGGGCATATGCTTAGGTGTTCTGCCATAAATGAAATCCATATATTATTGTTGAACCTGTGTATCATTATATTCTTCCAAATATATTACATTTTTTGGGCAAGACATTAAATTGTTTTAAAAATTTTATTTCTGCAAATGGGAAGGAAGGATTGTTTATACAGTAAAACCCTAGGGCAGAATTTCCTTAGCATATTACAAAAGGTTTGACATTAATGTTAATATGCTGAACATGTATCCCCATTGATTACTAAATGCATTGAAAATCATCACTATACATCATCCCTATGCATGCTTGACATTTACTAGCCAAAATCCAAGAGATAAGAATGCAATTTCCCCCATAATCAAATAATTTCCTCAATCAACAGTAGGGTTACGCATCCTCCAAGCCTAAATGACGCAACCTCCATTTATCAACTAAATAAATACTGGCACTACTCATACATTAGGAATCTGATCTCATATGTCACTTGAACTTCAGATAATCTAGAAACAAAAATAGATGGAACACCTTCATTGAAGGGAAGAACGAGAGAGAAATTAATGTTCTTAAATGATCAAGGTAGGTCAATGGGTAAAGAACGGGGTAAAAAGAACTAGTGGCTAAAAAATTAGCTAAATGCTAAATCAATGTGAATAAAGCAAACATTATAAGCACAACAAAATCTATAACACCCAAGTACACACACAAACTTCCCAAGGGTAGATAAAGACTAAAGATGGAAACCTAGACAAGAGATCAACCTTACAAAAAAAACATTGTAAGCTTGATGAAAGGTATAATACTTAAGTATATATACCAATTTCCCAAGGGTAGATGAAGACTAATGTAGGAAAAATAGACAAGATACCATCACTGCCACATGTCTGCATCAATGCTTGAAGATGAACTAGAGGGACCAACTGTATCATCATCCACCACTTTGAAAGGACCAACAGATGATCTGATAATATTGATTGGAGACTACCTAGTTGAAAAGGTTAGGGAAAAGAAATATTGTAGGAGGAAGGATGTCTCCCCTTGAAACTCTTATAACATCCAAAGGCTTATGAAACTCTATAAAGTAGAAAGGAAACATATAATGCCCCTATGGCCCCCTATCCCAAAATGCAGGAAACAGGAACTGGACAAGGTTGAGTAATCACACAAATGGTGTACTAGTATGCAATCATTATTTTCAAGGCAATACTACTAATAGATATAAGTCACACTCAACTGATTCATTCTCAAGAAGCATATCAACATCTTAATGTTCACATTCCAAGGCTATTCTCAGTTTATGTTTCCCACCATATTTTTGAAAATATTTATGGTTAAAATATCTTGCTTTCTGGCACAATTCAATTGTTGGAAGTGGAAATGAGCACATGCTTACAAAATATACTATAGAAAAATCCTCTGATCACAAATGGTAGATAACACTATGACAATAATTTGGATTTGGCATAAGAAGTGACTCTCAGATAGAGTTGGACATTAAGTGTAGGGGTTATGCTATCTAGGACAAATATATAGAAAAGATAAAGTCTAACCCTGTTTGATTAAAATATAATGATGGCACTTTGGTTTTGTCTCTGAATCCCCATTGTAGATTACACATTAAATAAAAGTTATAATGCCTTGGCTACTCAGGGAGACTTGGACTCTCAAAAAGTGCTGATGTTCCAAGGTCTGGAGATTCAAACGTCTCCAAAACCCCATTTTTTCATCTTGAGTCCTAAATAATGAGGTACTAGTATCGTACATCCTATAGAAGATAAATACTCCTGGTCTTGGGTAGTGTAGTCTTTACAAAGGAAATGGTGAATATAACTTTCATATCATCGTGTCATTTCCTTTCTCTCAAGAGGTGTGGAAAAAGATTGATGGAATCACATAATTGATATATGTTTGCTCAAGGGATTCAATTGAAGAAGGCCTCAAAAAATGGTACAAGAATGGGAATACAAAGGGTTTCCAAGATCTTCCTTTTAATTGTGCCATGGAGCATTTAGTTTGCAAGAAATTCTTTGATTTTAGATGATAGGGTAATACCCCTTGTGTGCTCATTTATACAAGCATGGAATTTTAAGTTTTCATAATCTTTGCTTCTTTCAGGAGTAGAGTTCTCCATGGATGTGTTTATGGTTTCAAGCATGTCAGCTCTAGTATGGACAATATCAACTTGATGAGTTCTTTATCATCCTCCTTGTCTACTTCACCTAGCAGATCGCAAAACTTGTTTTGGGAAATGCATTGTTCCTCTGCATGGTGTATTTACCACAATCTAGTAGTAAACCCTTGACCATTTCTCACGAACTCACTAGCATTCAAGTAGTCCACGAGATCACATCATCAACAATATTATTTCAATCAGTAAGAGGAAATTACATTCTATAACTACTGAGGGCTTGCCATGCTCTCTTCAACCTCTTTAGTTTTCTCTATGGTATTAGAGAAGCATCTCGAGAAAGAAGAAGGATATCTTCATCTTCAATATTAAATTGGGTCATTGATCCAGGAAGATCTTCAAACATAATGGGATGGAAAAGCTAAAAATTCAAAGCGGTAGCAAAGCAAGTATCTTGATATCAAATCGAAGTGCTCGTCACCCTGTTTCCAATGGTGTGAATGACACACCAATTCAAGTCTGGATGATGAAGTTATCACCAAAAGACTCTGCCTTTGTTCCTTTAGAAAATGAGGCATGTTTCTCTTAAAAAATGGGTTTTAAGCCTTATAAGGCAAATCACAATCGTAAGAGTCCAAGGGGCAGACCTAAGGGTAGGCGGAAGGAACCCTCGATCAGTGACATGCGATATCAACGACTTAAGGTAGGCATAGGTGATCAAAGGAGTAGAACGTGTCGACCCCGTTGATCCGATCGACATATCGGCGGATCGACATATTAGCGATTGAAGGATTGACATATTGATGATCAGAGGATCCAAAGGAAAGAACCCACGAGCTGTTATAAGTGCGATCTGCCGACGTGATCGGCGATCAGCGATCAGTGATCGACAATTGGTGATCAGTGATTGACGATAGCTGATCCCCTGCTACAATGGCCATGGACAATGTGATATGATGACAGCGATAAAGGGCCAGACCCGATGGGTTTATAGACCCGATTTTATATAATTTGAAGTCCGGGTAAAAGGCTTTCGGTCGGGTTTTTCAATGTTTTTGTGTATTATCGCTTTGAGCAGAAAAAGGCCATTTTTGGGGTTTTGTTGCGCCCACCGATCCTTCCATCTAAATGGCTTCTATTCTGAACAATCAACCCCCAATTTAAGCAGTAATTGTAACAAAGCAATGATTATAAAGCCCGATGAATGAAGAAAGTATGGGGGAGAGGATTTTTGGCACGTAGTGCGAGGTAGAAGTAGTGCAGGAGGGATGAAAGTGCATTTGGTCTGAATTGGACAAATCTTATATGTTTTTAGCCCCTCTCGATGCCACAAATGTAGTGGTGCTATCCATTTCTCCATCTGAGTTCTCCATTTCTCAGCCATTTTCTAGAAGGGAGGTATAAGACTCCTTTTATGTAACTGATGATGGTATTCTCTTCTTTTCATGCCATTTAATGAATGAAGGCCTCCCCATTGATCGAGCAGGGCCCAGAGATGTAGTCCAAGTTGGATGAACTCCATTATCAAGTCTTGTTGTCTTCTTTTCATGCCTTATGTGTTTCTTCTTCTTCTTTCATGTGCACATTAAATTTCTATGGTTAAGCTACAATTTTCACATGTGATTCTTTAAATAAATCTATCAGAAAAAGATCCCTAGATCAATTGGTATCAGAGTAGGTCTTTTTAGATGTGAATTGCATGTTTTTATGCTAATAAGAAATAGGCTCTGAAGAGGTAAAGCATAACTATATCCTTTTGATCCCGAAGTAGGGCATGCACATTGAAGGAGAGACATGGCAGAAGATGAAGCTCGTCTTGAAGAGGAAGTAAACTTCCATAAGACCTTCTATACAATGGAAGATCATGTGGAGAAGTTGTTCTCAAGACTTGAAAAGCTTGAAAGTGCAGAGAAAAGAACTCCGGAAGGACAAGGTTCGGTACATGGAGATGATGGAGGAGATCCACCTCCTTCTCCTTCCACGAGTGAAAGTTCTTCTTCCTCCCATCACCATCATCATAAGAATTCAAGGGACGCACACAAGGCTCTCATCAGGTGGGAGAGCAGATTGCAAAGCAGTAATAATGTGGGTAACCTTCTTTCCTCATGGCTTGATTTCATTTCTGTGTTAAAGGAACAATTTTATCCCTTAGGTTACAAACAGAAAGCATTAATGAATTAGCAGTATTCAAGGCAAGGCAAAGGTTAGGATGTTAAAAGTTTTATAGAGGAGTTTAGAAAGCAAGCACTTAATTTAGGCAAAGCACTTGACTCACCTGAGGTAGTAACCAAGTATATTAGGTCATTACATAGCTACATTAGACATTCCTTATTATTGTTTTAACCTACTACCATTGACTCGGCCAGTATAAAGGCCATCCATCAGGAAAATAGGGGAACACATGGACAAGATGACCACTCAAAGAGAACCACGACAGCCAAGAGAAGGGGAGAACATCCCTCTTGCATACACTGTGAGAAAGAAGGGCATGACGAGGAAACTTTCTGGCAGCTGCACCCTGAGCTGAGACCTGAGACGAATGACAGGAAGGAGAAGCTGAAGGTCATTGCCACCATGCAGCAAAGCCCATATTCCGATTCAGAGGAAGATGAGAAGGACACAACTACAATATTTGCATGGGGTAGGCCCATTGACTTGGGTTCTAACTCCGGCAACAAGACAAAGTTTGTAGCCTTTGGGGTCGTGATAGGAGGACCCATAGAGTTGGGGTTCGATTCTGGCAGTGAATCAAGGATTTCCACCAACATAATGAAAAGGGCACTCCCCACAGTACGACGCCAAGAACTTGACGAGATCAACCACCATGCCCAAGCAGAGAATGTTGAGCTAAGGATGCTTCTACAAGAGGCAAGGGAAGAAAACCAAAAATTACTACGCCAATTCGAAGCCAAGTATGCGACCTTGGAAAGGCTGCAACGTAACCATCTGGAGGTAAAAAGTGATTCTTCGATTTCATATGATTTTCATGATGATGAATTTTCTGCCTTTGAAAAACATACTACAGGGATTGGATCCAAACTAATGAGGGAAATGGGATATCGAGGAAAGGGCCTCAGCATCAAAGGAAAAGGCATCATAAACCCCATCAAATTCAAGGAATTGCCACGCCATGCAAGACTCAGATACACAAGAAAGGAGCTGGTGGAAAGCTCCAATATAGCCAGTAACCAACCAATGACAGATGAGGAAATTCCTTCCTCATAGTCCAACGATAGCAAAGGCTCCCTAAACACTTGTTGTAGGAGCACCAGGGGAAAGCACCCCAAGGCAGCCCCGAAAGTCTGGAGGAGAAAGAATCATTGTAGTCATTGCAATCAAGAGGGGCACCAACAAACCTCGTGTCCAATACTCCACACTTTGGAAACATCACTGGAGGAGCCAAAAGGTGAACATGTTCAACAGATAAATCCACCCGATTCATGGTGGTCTGCTTTATTAAGTTGGTTTTTTTGGGGGTAGTAGCTTGTTATCACCACCATTGTAAATCATACATTGTAAGTAAATGTAAAAATGATGGTGTGCTTCCCATCACTTCAATTATGCAATGATGATATTTTGGCCTTTCCTTGTTAGTATTTGAGGCATTAATTACTTTTTATGTAATCCTTAGCCAATGAGTCTGCACTATGAACTCTTGGCAAGGAGGGGTTGTTGAGTCATGTGTGGTGTGCATGATTGCAAGAATGTACCAGTTTCACATGTAGGTGATTGAAAGTGTGGATTGAGACAACATGCTAATGCTTTTGGGGTCCAAAAGCTCTTTAGTGGGGAGGATTGACCCAAGTGGGTCTTCAAACACAATGCCATGGAAAATCTAAAAATTCAAAGCAGCAGAAAAGTAAGTATCTTAACAACAAATCGAAGTGCTCGTTACCCTGATTCCAACGGTGTAAACAACGCTCCAATCTAAGTCTGGATGATGAAGTTATCACCAAAATACTCTGCCTTTGTTCCTTTGGAAAATGAGGCATTTTCTCTAAAAAATGAGTTTTAAACCTTATAAGGCAAATCACAATCGGAGGAGTCCAAGGGGTGGACCTATGGTCAGGTAGGAGGAACCACTAATCAACAATATGCGATAGCGGTGACTTAAGGTAGGCATCAACAATCAGAGGAGTAGAAGGCATGAACCCTACCAATCCGATCGGCATATCGGCGAACAGTGGATCCAAAGGAAGGAACCCACAGGCCATTATAAGTGCGATATGCTGATGTGATCTACCGACAATGATAAAGGGCTGGACCCAATGGGTTTATAGACCTCATTTTACATAATTTGAAGTCTGAGTAAAAGGCTTTCGTTCGGGTTTTTCAATGTTTTTGTGTATTATCGCTTTGAGCGGAAAAAGGCCATTTTTGGGGTTTTGTTGCGCCCACCGATCCTTCCATCTAAACGGCTTCTATTATGAACAATTGACCCCCAATTGAAGAGGAAATTGTAACAAAGCAATGATTATAAAGCCCAATGAATGAAGAAATTATGGGGGGAGAGGATTTTTGGCACGTAGTTTGAGGTAGAAGTAGTGCAGGAAGGGCAAAAGTGCATTTAATCTGAATTAGACAAATCTTATACATTTTCAGCCCCTCTCGATGCCACAGATGTAGTGGTGCTATCCATTTCTCCATCTGATTTCTCCATTTCTCATCCATTTTCTAGAAGGGAGGTATAAGACTCCTTTTATGTAACTGATGATGGTATTCTCTTCTCTTCATGCCATTTAATGAATGAAGGCCTCCCCATTGATCGAGCAAGGCCCAGAGACGTAGTCCAAGTTGGACGAACTCTATTATCAAGTCTTATTTTCTTGTTTTCATGCCTTATGTGTTTCTTCTTCTTCTTTCATGTGCACATTAAATTTATGTGGTTAAGCTACAATTTTCACATGTGATTCTTTTAATACATCTATAAGAAAAAGATCCCTGGATAAGGGACTCAATTTTGGCTCATTTCAACTTTCAT
This sequence comes from Pinus tabuliformis, assembly GCA_031772625.1. Taxonomy (NCBI): domain Eukaryota; kingdom Viridiplantae; phylum Streptophyta; class Pinopsida; order Pinales; family Pinaceae; genus Pinus; species Pinus tabuliformis. Next base: position 1,724,216,660 of record CM062816.1, on the reverse strand, counting down.
GCTAAACCTTTCAGGTATAAAGGGACCTACACTTCACAAACACCATTCAATTTATCCAATCATTGTTCCCCTTAAACTTCACACATGTTTTAACTTCTTATAAAACGCACAAATCGAACGTTTTGTAGAGGTATATATATCAAAACCTAAACATGGATGGCTCAAAGCCAAATTTGGCACAGTGAAAATACATTCAAAATTTTAACAGACTTCTCTTTAGCCTCACATAAATCTACTTCAACTCAAGAGTGCAAAACAGAGCCCTCATAGAGACATTGATGTAGAAACAATGTTTTCTAGAAACCTATGAAACAAGCATGGCCAAGCCCTCTTTTTGGATATTGCATGTGCTTAATAATTACTACAAATAATAAATAAAATTAAAAAACTAGAGATAATCAAGCATGTTAGATAAAATTGTAGGGTTGCCAAGGTTTTGCAGAATTGGTTGTTGTTGAGTATATGACTCATTATGCTATAGTTCTTTGTAGAAAAGGGGCCCCATTTTAGGATAAATTGTTGGCCCAATAAGTGGAAATAGTGGGTTAGATCAGGATGCAATCAGAATGATATGTATCTCCTTATGCAAGAGATGGTATGAAGAAACCGTTTATAATCTAACTACTTCGTCCATTTTTAGATCTTGTAATTTTTAGATCAAAGTTGGTTATGCAAATCGCAGACAAGATATACATTTTTAGGAAAGTTGTATATCCTCATGAGATCGAAGACAAATCATACTGCAAAATTGGGTGCGACAATTGTAATTGAAAATATATATTGGAGAAGATAATAGAAATCCACTAGAAAAAGGAAAATTAAGATATCATGTAGAAAAAGTTAGTTTCAAATTTACAATTACAAAAACATTTAGAGAAAATGTCGAGCTTTGAGAGGATAGTGAACATAACAAAGCAAGAACCAATTGACAGTATTGCCATTGTAAGCCATAGAAGAAGGTATATGCTAGTAACACTAGCAAGAACCCATATGTAATATGTGTAACCAAGAACAAGCAACATATACTAGTTAACGGTCTTTTTTGCAGTAACACTCAAATCAAATTTTAGTCAAATAGTATTAACGCTCTACTAATTATTTGCAGCACCACATAAAGAAATAAGATGAGAAATTCATAGTCCAGCTCCTAGTGATCTCCATTGTATTTGAATGTCTCACAATTGCAAGCTACAAGCTTGTTCCTCCTTTTCTAGGTTCATGGTGAGGAATACTACGAAAGGATGGGATGATTAAATTCTCTAAATGTAGACCTTGATTCATCTAAAGAACTTTCTTTCCAAAGGATTGAACTTTCCTTGATACCAGAGAATTCAGTTTCTCACTACTTACTTGTCCAATTGTACAAATTTAGTCTCTTTCTTTTTTATTCCATCATCTTGTTTAATGTTCAATCTAGATTGTGAGAATCTACATATTGTTGGGTTGTGGAACTGGACTATAGAGTGTGCCCCAACCTGTAGTTCCCTTATAGTTTCTCCTATATTTTTACCATGTTCCTATGTAATGTTTTCATTTCTATTTCGCAACACTCCTATTGACCTTTCCCTTCAAAAGTTAGGAAATTCAAGGCTAAGGGAAATAAAGAGTTTCCTACATTTTCAGCCCATGGAGAAATTATTGCCAGGGGACTTATAATAACATAAAATTTCATCCTCGCCAACAATGTGTTCAATAGGTTCATGCCAACATCAAGGGAACTTTGGCAAAGGATCATAGAAGCAATATTGCTCCTAGGGTGTGGTTGGAATGTTATGGAGCAATAGTACATGAATTGTCTTTGGCTAGGGATCGACTACACACACTTTTGAAAGCTACTGGAACAAATTCAACCCTTACACTAATTCAACTCCTTTTTCCAAGATAAGAATAATTGAACGCTAAAGGATAATATGATTTGAGAGTAAAGGAAATCAACAATATAAATTATGGGGGAAAACAGGGCATATAGGTACATTATCTTATCTATGAGATATGCCAAATTCATGAAAGTAATCCAGAAGCTATATCTGGTACCTGAAGAATTTCAAAACTGTGTGTAGATCCTGGTGGTAAGAATTAGTTGATTTACATTGCATTGAATATCATTGGAGTGCATCCATAGTACTCAAATATATAAAGAATTCAAAGACTATTATAGCCAATGAAGTGTACATGCAAAACAAGGTGCACTGCTCAACACCTTTAATACAACAAAAAGAGTTAAGTTATTGAAGAAAAAAGGATGTTATTATTGGATTTGGAACTGCCCAATTTTTTTCACCCCCACTTCTCTCCTTTTCCACTATGTTACAAGAGAAAATTTGTTCAATAAGTGAACTAATCCATGAATACTTGTCTTATTTTTTTGAACAAAAAAATCCTATAGAAACACACAACAACTACATACCATAAGTACGAACTGCCATGCATGGTCTCTAATTGTCAAGCTCTACCTCAAGATACCATTGGATTTCTTGTTATATAAATTACTATATGTTGCTCCAATTGTTCCCTCTAGTGTTAGATTTTTCTAGGATCAAGAAGCCTTTGACACATTATTACAACGATAAGATGTCAATTCCACTTAAGAGACTAGAATTCAGGTTGATGTGCCAGTATACATAGTGCCCTATTTCAACTAGGCCTAAGTTTATAATCATCTTCCTAACTATCTTTATAGCCTTTATGGTGCTCCCCATGACTATTGAACTTAAATTTGAAAGAGTGGGAGGTAGTGGCAACGTAACAGTCTATAATATAAGTTGACAAGAATTTGTTGGAGGTCGATAAATTAATGTTTGATTGTCATCCCATAGAAACTCATACCTGAGATCTAGAACTATCTCCATTTTCATTTTATTGTGAACACGAATTTACATTGTAATTCCAAAAATAGACCAATAATAGTTCTAACTAAGACCAATGATTAATGTTTGATTGTGAGCTCATATAAACTCTTATATGAAATCTCAAATTGTCTCCACTTGAATTTTACTATAAATATGGGTCTACAATATAAATCTCATTAACCAACTTGTAGTGTATCAACTGATCCAAAAATGGATCCTGAATAAACCTCTAAGTCTAAAAGACTTCATATAAGGGGTAAAAGGTGCCAAATGACACAAATCCTTTGTAAATCAAAGGAAAATTAAAGTCGTAGAATTCTCTCAGAAATAGTCTCATTGTAGAGATCTCCTCATTCTGAATCCAATGCAACTTGAATGGGCGAAAAAGGACTTCAGATGAAGAAGTTATCATAAACAGAAGTTCCCCTTTTATTCTTTGGGAAAGAGGCTAAAAACATGAAAAAATAGCAAAAGGAGATCCTATCAGAGGTCAAAGAGGCAATGAATAGGAACCGTCGAATCTGACCGATCAACAGTCCAGATTTGATTGGCAATCTCAATCGGCGGTGGTAGTCGGTGGGTAGTCGAAAGCATAACATGCGATGTGATCAGGCCGATGTGATACCATGATCGCTGATATCAGCGGATTGTAATCGGCAATACCACAAGACAAAGGCGAGACCCCGCGCAATGCAATGGTGAGATCGCAAAAATCAGCAGATTGCAGTCGGAGCCTTATAGAGGAGTGGCCATATGTATATATATATATATATATATATATATATATATATATATATATATATATATATATATATATATGTGCGATGCAATAAACCAAACCCATAAGGGTTCATGAATGGAAATATATATTGTTTCAGGTCTGGAGGGAGCCATTTCTACGTTATTTTCACACTATAAAGTATTTTTAAAATACAAAGGAACACCATGGAACAAGCCATTTGCGACTTGCGACAGCAACTTGTGGGCAAACCTGATGGGAGTTTAGGGTGCATTTATGAAAAAATTGAAGTACGGGAATAGTGTTCTCTATGGATTGTTTTCTGTGTTTTATAGTGTTCTCTATGTAAACAGAGAACGACTGTTTTTTAAGGATTTCAAGCACTGATGGGTCCATTCCATTACGAAACAGGTGGTCGCCTACCCTAAAGGCGTTATGTAATGATTATTGAATGCTAGAATAGGGATTTAAGCGGACCAAAGCCAGAAGTTGCAGATCCCAAAAGGGAAAATGAACAGACAGCGCTGATTTGGCTTAAAAAGCCACAGAACAATAGAACGAGGAGATTGTTGGTTGTTATTGTTGGTTTATAAGGGTGTTGTTGAAAGTGAAGCCAAGGCGAAAGAGGTAGTGCAGAAGCAAAAGGTAGCCAAGGGAGTCACTTGGAGTTCAAGTGAAAAGCCCAGAGAGAGTTGTAACCTGATAGAAGGCAGAAAGAGCCAGAGTTAGAGTGAAGAGCCAGAACCAAGAGCCAGAACCAAGAGCTAAGAGTCAGAGCCAAAGTTAGAGCCAAGAGCCAGAACCAAGAGCCAAAGAGCTAGAGTCAGAGCCAAGAGCCAGAACCAAGAGCCAAGAGCCAGAGCCAAGAGCTAGAGCCAAAGTCAGAGCCAAGAGCGAAAACCAAGAGCCAAAGACTTAGAGTCAGAGCCAAGAGCCAGAGCCAAAAGCCAGAGCTTCAAGAGCCAAGGGAAAACATGATGTCTGAACCCATTGTTTCTATGTAAAACAGTAGGAGTTGATCCAAGATCTTGTAGAAAGGACCTTGCCATAATCCTAGAGAGCCTAGTTGAGTTGACTAGAGCTCACAAAGATGTAGCCCAAGAGTTGTGGGTGAACTCCTAATTAAACTGATGTTTTATGTGTTTGTTTTTACTGCTGCATTATTCATTGTTATATGCATTTATTTATATGTTTAAGAACATTTACATATCAACTAAAATGACAGATTTTTAAAGCATATAAGCAGTTTAAAACAAGCATAAGCATCCACTATATTGTCAAGCATAATCTCAATTCTGCATTGGTTAATCATTAAGACCTAGGAATATTCAAGCTTTGGAAGTGGGAGAGGTTCTTGTAAGTTAGACAAGAAGCCTAAGAGGCCCATTTTCAGATCAGGTGGTATCAGAGCTTAAGATTGATTAACCCCACCTTGAAAGAAGGTTTATCAGAATTCTTAATTGACAAAGCAAAGATTGATTATCTAAAAGGTGTTTAAACAATCAGAGGTTGATTATATGCTTGTTGCATACTGACTATTGTTTGATTTTGCAAAGGTGAAGAGAAAACTCAGTCTAGCAAGGACAAGAAGAAAGAAGAAGTCATTGGCATAATGACAACTTCTACAAGTGGGTCCTCAAATTCTACTTTCTTCACAAGATTATTTGATGAAGACATGAAGCAAGAAATGTCCACCATGATGGATATGGTGAGAGAAATGTATGAGGATGGAAGGAAGAGCAGCATGCTCAGAGAGTAGTTGAATTCCATGAAGGAAGAGAAGCAGTTGCTTTCGGACAAATTGCAAGAAATGGAGAGGCAACTTCATATTGAAAATATGAACTTGAAAAGGATGCATGAGATGGAAACACAACTCTTTTTTGCCCAAGAAGCCTTAGTCAAGTACCAGCTTGAAAAAGAGGTAAGCCATTCCAGTTTGTCTTCAAATTCCTCTGAGAATGCTTGTATTAGTTCTTTTGAAAAACATACTAAAGGCATAGGTTCCAAGCTAATGTCCAAGATAGGCTATGAAGGAAAATGCTTTGGTAAGCATGGATAAGGTATTGTTGAACCAATAATGGTTGAGGAAAGGCCTAAGTATTTGGGTCTTGGCTATGGACAGTCTTATGGAGAGAATTCCAAAGCTGCCATGAATGCCATTAAAACTGTCCTAAGAAGGAGTTTCATCTCATGTCCTCTACCTCAGAAGTGTGAAGGTTGTATTCAAGAGGAATGCAATATCTTGAAACATCAATTGCAGGATGTAGGTGTTCAGAAGCACACAATTGATCCAGAGAGTTGGGGAGACTCCAACAGCCTTGAAGAGAATGATGGTGTTCCAAAGGGAGCCACTTCTTCATTTGCTTCACCTCCGCACAAAAGCAATAAAGATGAAAGAGAAAGGTCTAAATCTGGTTCCAAACATTTTCCTTTTGATTGTGCAAAGCATGATAAATTTCCACATATGTATGGGAAAAGAGTTGCATGTTCCTTTTGTGGTTTGGATAACAATGATGTTTCTAGATGTTGGAAGAGAATGGCCACATACAAGAAGCAGAAGAAGGAAAACAAGCAAGAAGCCAAAGGTCCATTGGACAAGGCAAATCATTCTATCAAGAGGATGCACATGTGTCGCACTTACTGCCATAAGCAAGGACATCTTCCTGAAAAGTGTTGGACTCTGAATCTAGCAATGCTTCCACAAAATCTGAATAAAGTTGAAAGAGAAAATGTCAGAAATGGAAGTGGAGATTCCGTGAATGATGTGTCTCAGAATGATTCACATGATGATGTTGATGTGCAAACAAAGGTAGTACCTTTGAAAGGGATTGGTAAGGAATGGTTACAGTTCTTATCTGATTGAGATTGCATGCCTATTGATGCATCTACATTATATTTCATTTCAGCTTCGAAAGTATAGTGTGCTTAAGTGAAAGTTGAAGGATGAAATGCATACATGAGCTTGAGATGCATGAGCACAAGGATGTTGATGATTTCCTTGTTTTTGAACATGTATGTATAATTAACTTGTAGGGTTGATTGCTTTGACATGCATGTGATGCCACGTTGACTTGGGAGAAGCTAACTTCATCTCCAAATGGAGATAATGATGAAAGTTTCATCTTTTGGAAAAAGATTCCTAATGGTCCTTTTCTACATGCTTGACTTGAAGGGTCATTTTTTTTAAAGGCGTGTTTTATGGGCTTGTTATCTAGTCCATCATTTGTATGCAAATACAAGACATGGAGGTTTCCACAAGATGTGAAATCTGTTTCTTTTGTTGAAGCAGGAGTTTAGTCTATCCAGTTGTTGTTTTTATTCCTGTTGTTGTTAATAGTTGTGTTGGCAGCTTGTCAAACAGGTACAAATGAAAGTTTTGTGGAGCAGGTGTACTTCACACTTGTTTGATCCACCTTGATCAATGATCAAGGAAAAGAAGATCAAAATACCTTCTATGACCATTTCAGCAGAAGTTCTGCAGGAAGGCAAGGAGGAAGACAGTTCTTCCTAAGAAGACCAGTCCATCCAAGAAAGGAAGTGGTCAAAAACTTTGGTTCAGAGGCACTATGCAAGGCAAGTGTAGGGAGGCTGAAAGAAGAGGGTGAGTCACTCTCATTTACTATTCAGATTAGTATATCAGTCCTTTGGAGACCAAAAGTTATCTTAGTGGGAAGGCGTGATCCAAAAATGAATCCTGAATGAACCTCTAAGTCTAAAAGACTTCATATAAGGGGTAAAAGGTGCCAAATGGCACAAATCCTTTGTAAATTAGAGGAAAATGAAAGTCACAGGATGCTCTCAGAAATAGTCTCATTGTAGAGATCTCCTCATTCTGAATCCCACGCAACTTGAACGGGTGAAAATGGACTTCAGATGAAGGAGTTATCATAAACAGAAGTTCCCCTTTTGTTCTTTGGGAAAGAGGCTAAAAACATGAGCAAACAGCAAAAACTGAGCCTATCGAAGGTTAAAGAGGTAGTGAACACGAACTGTCAGATCTAGTTGATCAATGGTCCAAATCCGATCGGCAATTGCAATCGACGGTGACAGTCAGCAGGCAGTTGGAAGCATAACATGCGATGGGACATCGTCAATGTGATACCGCGATCGTGATATTGGCGGATTGCAATCAGCGATACCACAAGGCAAAGGTGGGACCCCGGGTGATGCGATGGTGCGATCACCAAATCAGTGGATCACAATCAGAGCCTTACAGAGGAGCAGCCATATGTTATATATATATATATATATATATATATGCGTGATGCGATAAACCAAACCCGAAAGTGTTCGTGAACAGAAATATATATTGTTTCAAGTTCGAAGGGAGCCATTTCTATGTTATTTTCATAGTTTAAGGTATCTTTAAAATATGAAAGAAAACCTTGGAACAGGCCATTGCGACTTGCAATAGTGACTTGTGAGAAAACCCGATGGCAGTTTAGGGCACATTTATGAAAAAATTGAAGTCTGGGAATAGTGTTCACTGCCGATTTTTTTCCGCGTTTTATAGCGTTCTCTATGTAAACAGAGAACAACTATTTTTGAAGGATTTCAAGTGTCGATGGGTCTATTCCATTACGAAACAGGTGGCTGCCTACCCTAAGCCAAAAGTTGCAGAGCCTAAAAGGGAAAATGAATAGGCAGTGTCGATTTGGCTTAAAAAGCCATAGAACAACAAAATGAGGAGACTGTTGGTTGATGTTGTTGGTTGCTAAGGGTGTTGTTGGGTTTTTTGTTGCTAAAAGTGAAGCCAAGGCAAGAATCCAAGGTGAAAGATGTATTGCAGAAGCCAAAGGAGGCAGCGCAGAAGCAAAAGGCAGCCAAGGGAGTCACTTGGAGTTCAAGTGAAAAGCCCAAAGAGAGCCGTAACTTGATAAAAGGCAGATAGAGCTAGAGTCAGAGCCAAGAGCTAGAACCAAGAGCCAAAGAGCTAGAGTCAGAGCCAAGAGCCAGAACCAAGAGCCAAGAGCCAGAGCCAGGGTCATAGCCAAGAGCCGGAACAAAGAGCCAAAGAGCTAGAGTTAGAGCCAAGAGCCAGAACCAACAGCCAAGAGTCAGAGCCAAGAGCTAGAGCCAGAGTCAGAGCCAAGAGCTAGAACCAAGAGCTAAAAGGGGAAAGTCAGATCCAGGAGCCAGAACTAAGAGCCAAGAGCCAGAGCCAAGAGCCAAAGCTAAGAGACAAAGCTTCAAGAGCCAAGGGAAAACATGGTGTCTGAACCCACTGTTTATGTGTAAAACAACAGGAGTTGAGACAAGAGCTTGTAAAAAGGACCTTTCCATAATCCTAGAGAGCCTAGTTGAGTTGACTAGAGCTCACGGAGATGTAGCCCAAGAGTTGTGGGTGAACTCCTAATTAAACTGTTGTCTTATGTGTTTGTTTTTATTGCTGCATTATTCACTGTTATATGCATTTATATATATGTTTAAGCACATTTACATATCAGCTAAAATAGCAGATTTTTAAAGCATATAATCAGTTTAAAACAAGCATAAGCATCCACTATATTGTCAAGCATATTCTCAATTCCGCATTGGTCAATCATTAAGACCTGGGAATATTCAAGCTTTGGAAGTGGGAGAGGTTCTTGTAAGTTATACAAGAAGCCTAAGAGCCCCATTTTTAGATCATCAACTAAAATTGAACCACATAAACCCCACACTAAAATAGCTTAGCCAGCTTATAGCACAAACCCTAGATGAGAAACCTAAGACAAAACAAAGAGGAGAGCTCCGGTAAAAATCAAGCCAGATAATTCAATCTCAGATGATTATTTTCAATAATTGATGATTTGAAACAATGTATTCAATAGAAAAAAGAACAAATTAAACAAATTTGCACCCACCATCTATACCATTACAGTACAAAAATATCAAAGAAAAAATTGAAACAAAGCTCCATACCTTTACAAGCTATTCATGGACTCTACGTCTACAAAGTTGAATGAGCATCATATGGGAGTGTTGAAGAATGATAAGGGTGGGATGCAGTGGTCCATAAATGGAATTTAAGGACTGAAAGATTTCAATGTGTTGTAAGGTCGAGCACTAGAATCCAAAGATGACTGATGCCATGGGCATCCAAAGATGCCTCTACTTACCCCATATTGGTAGATGAAGAAACAATTAAGGTGGAACAAATTGTGGTGCCAAAATTTTGTCAAAAGACTTTGATATGCAAAGAATTTACCATCATTGTGGTGCCAAAATTTTGGCGAAAGAATTTGATTTGCTTTAAATGCATAGAACTTACCATAACATGGGGTGACTTTAATTTGCTTTAAACGCAAAGAATTTACCATAACATGGGCCAAGCGGTATGTAATTCATGGTCTTATGCAATTATATTTATGTGTGTCAAAGAGTATAACCTTTTTAAAGTTTTAATTGTTTATGTGGCCACTATTTCTCATATATTGAGATAAATTAAAAGACTCAAAATTAAAATGATGTGAAGGTTTTTCTTGTTTCAATATAGATACAAAAAAGTATGATAATATGTCATTTCATAAAGGTTTGACAGCTATTATTTTTTTGAACTAATCTTATACCTATCATAATGAGGCCAATTTATTATGAGAGGTTTTGATCAATGGAGGAATTATATTGGGGCCTTTATCTTTACTGATATTTGCACAACATTACAACATTTTGAACACAAGGAATAACTCTCGAGACATTTACCAATGGAAATGAAAAGGAACTTATATAGGAATATGAGCACCATCACTATTCTGTGCATAATAAGAATTAGTATGAGGGAAGTAGAAAAGGACCTTTACTCCTAAAATGAAGCCTCCCATGATCAAGGACCATGAAATTGGCATTGATCAACCACATAGTTCCTCTCTAAATAATCTTAAGGATATATGGGATATCAATTCCATTAGGAACTTTTTCACACCATATATAGGAGTCAAGGAACGTACCATGGGTAAGAGGGGTAAACAAGGGCATTAGGCCTTACAATAAGGCTTTTAGTCTCAAGGGCTATGAGATAGACATAAAAACCACATAGATCTTCTTTAATGAATCTTTGGACTTAAGTCAAGATATGGGCACCATAAGAGGTATTTCTCACAACATATGGGAGTTAGTGTCTATGTTATGGTTAGGATAGTAAAACAAGGGCCATAATTCCTAAATTAATCTTTCTCTTGCTCAATTGCCATGAACAAGAACTCTAGCTAGGAATATGGGCATTTAGTATGTTTTTCATAATAAGAAAGGGTCTCATGGCCTGGAGTTAAGTCCTAAATAATTAGTATCCATTAAAAATTCTTCAAACCACACATTAATTATATTCTCTAAAGGATATTCTTTGGCTTCATGGGGGGATGTGTCTACCTTCCAAAGTTCTTTCACACCATGATTGGTTCTTGGAGCCTCATCGTGAAACTTAATGAAATTAGGAGGCTTTCAGATCACATATGATGCTTACAAGTGTAGGCTTGGTCAGAATAGGAACATAAGGGGCTTAGGTCTTATTTGAATCGTTAATGATTAAGCTTTGTGAAGTAACTCTCAAAGAACCACACATGATCTCTATAGAAGATCTTAGGCCTCTATGGGGGATGTTTAGTGCCATTAGTATGTTTTACATAGTACGAATGGGTCAATATGTAGTGCCAAGATGTGCCAAGTTCGAAGGTGTGCCAATGTGTGCTAGGGAGTGTTAGGGAATGTGACAGAAACATAAGGGAGAACTAGTTCAAAATGCATGGGAATGAATAATTAAGAGTGTGTGAGAGGGAGTGTCAGTGAATTCCAAGTGCGCTAAGGAGGGAGTGACAACTTTTTATGCTAGGCAGTGCCAAGGCATGCAAGAGTACCAAGGAATGCTAGAATTCTAGGCTGACATGCCAAGATGTGTCAAGTGATAGGGTGTGCCAATGCATGCTGGGGAGTTTTAGGGAGTGTCAAGGAAACACAGGGAAGCACTAGGTCAAAATTCAAGGAAATGAATAAATAAGTCCGTGATAGGGAGTGTCAATGAGTTCTAGGTGTGTCAAGGAGGGAGTGACAAGGTTATATGCTAGGTAGTGCCAAGGTATGCTAAACTACCAAGGCACATCAAGAAGTGCCAACGTGCATTAGGGAGTGTCCAAGCATGCCAAGGAATGTAGGGGATTCTAACACATGCCACATAGTGCTAAGGGATTCTAAGACATGTCAAATGTTATGGCATGTCAAGATGTAAATTGTCTTGCTTAATTTTTTATGGCCATTGTTGGATGTGATGAACCTTGTCTTCGTAACTTGTTAAGTGGGATGAGTTTAGATTGGACATGAGTAGTCTAAGATGAGTTACATGTAGCTCTTAGGTGAACAAAACATATGTTTAATTTCTAGGACAAATGAGAATTTGGGTTTGGTCTTAGAATATTTGATGCAAACACACTCAAGTGCCACAACACATCTACTTTGGACAATGAAATCTACACACATTAGGGAATCAACTAGTGCACACAACAATTTTTAAATTTTTCAAGCCCTTCTTCGTTATATTACAAACTATAATAGAAAATGTTGGAGTTCCCGTACTAGGGATCATGGCCCTTTACAATTTGATTGATGCAAGGAATACAATTAGGGATTGGTGTTATTCCTTTGAAAACCAATCTACCTTGAAGAAGACAACACTTTACCTACTTTTTTATGGTGGCCACACACAACCCTTTCATTCCATGTGTCTAGAACACATATGGCAGGTCCTCTTGCCTCCCATTATGCAACTCCACAATCTCCCTCTATGAATGAACTGAACTCTTTTAGGTTACTAAACTTGACTCAACAAAATTTTCCCTATAGCTATCTCCTTTTTCCTTTAAGATCTACAACACTTAGGGTCTTCAATGAATTGTTCACAACTCCATTTTTCAACAACTCTTTGGTCTGCCCATTTTTTCCATATTGTTGCTCCAAGATGACAAGTCTAGGGCTATGTAGGTCACCCTTCTTCTCATTGACCCAATCCTCTACAATAAAATGAACTAGGGCTACTTAGATAGCCCACTTGATTGTTACTTTAGTCATTAAAAGTTTGCATGTCCTTAGGTCCAATACGCCTACCCTTTTATTAATCTTGTTGTCCTCATAAATACAAGACTTAGGGCTCTTCTTTCACTGTCACCTAACAACCCTCCAACTGTACTAGGACTGCCATCAATTTTCCCAACCACAGTCGATTATTTTACTAATCTAAGGCCCACAACACTACCCTCATCCAGGGCTCTTCAAATCTGCCACCTAATAGTGATTTGAGTCCTCTCAAAATCACTATTCTTGTGTACCAATTTCTTTATTGTCAAATATATGAACAAATCTGAACTACTCCTCTTATCATCCTTCTAACAATCTATAAAGGACTGAACTAGGGTCACAAATAATCCACTAACAGTCCATTGACTAATTATTTATAGGCTACTTCAGATATTTGTCTAAAACTCTATGGAAAATCTACCAAAATCAACTCCTCTTCATGTCAATCCATTCCTCATATCGCACACTTCTTAGTTTCAATCTTCTACTCAGGTTCCACCCTCCTTTAGAGCTTCTATACACACATACTTCTACAAACCATCTTCCATATTTGTTGTCTATATTGTAGAGATAATCATCGCCCTAAGAGTCATGACCCCTCTTCCTCTATGCAGATTTGTCACAGTCTTAAGGGCATACCTTATGGACTGAAGATGCTAGGAAAATGCCTTAACTAGTTCATTATACTTATATTCTAATTTATTTAATTATACTTATATTCTAATTTCTTTATAACATATCCTATCCACCCATAGAAAAAAAATAAATAAATAAATATTTCCTCCATAAGAGAATTGACCTAGATCATATGGATCCATAGATTATGGGCATTGCTTTGACTAGATCTTGACCTGAACTTCAAATCTTTGTGACCCTCAAACTGTGATTACCTTAGTCAATATTACACCTACAAATACTTTTGTTCTGGCCCTAAATTCTAATATAGTCCCTCCTCCATTTGTGTTTGTCTTTCTCACATACCTTGCAACCTACTAAGCACCATAAGACAGGGTCTCAACCCTCTCTCTTATTTCTGAGTTTTATACGACATTCGCACAAAAAAACCATTGAAATCACATGCCCATCATGAGCCGCTTTTGTTGAGCTTGATCTACCACAAGAGAACCCACATTATGCCATCCTAATTCTTAGCTTGAACCCATTAAGGTATGTGACATTCTTGTGAACCCTCACATGATGATCTTTCTCTTGGTGGATGATGTTGACCTCCCTTTAGCAACCCTTACACAACCCTCTAACTCAACCTACTTTAGGACTACGTTTCTCTTGTTCTCCTTGATCAAATGAGCTCCTTCGCACTTGATTTCCTTTCCTTCATACTAATTCCTACTTAAATAAATTTTCCTAGCAATGCCTCTTAGGAACCCTCTAGAACTTAGGAGTTGTATCCACTTAGACCTTAGGAAATATTAATTTTCCTTTTTAATTTTCTTTTATATTTTAAACCCCATCTTAGGTCCAAAAACCCTTCACTTGGGTTATTTTCCCACAAAGCCTCTTGTGACCAAACTCACACAAATCCATCTCAGTAGGCTTGTGGAGTACCTCCCAAACTACACAATACAAAAAATAGTCTAGTTGTAGTAATTGTAACTTTTCAAGCTTTTGTATTCAAGTGAGGACTTGGTTGGGTTCCCAAGTTTCAAATTAAGTAAGGATAGTTTTGAGTGCATGATAGCTAGGGAGGGTAAAGGAATGACAAGGAATGAAAAGGCATGCTAACACATGCCAAACAATATCAATATATGCTAAGGAGTGTTAGGGATTGTTGAGGCATCACAAGGAAGAACTAGGTCAAAATGCATGGAAATGAAAAAATAAGAGTGTGCGTCAGGGAGTGTCAATGAATTCAAGTGTGCCAAGGATGAAGTTTGTTAGGAGAAGTTCATAATAGGATTTTCAAGTGGCAAGCCTATAGTTGCAATAAGGGGCTCGACATAGCAGTTTTAGACAAAGGGAGACTTTGTGCTAGGCACAACACTATTTTTCCTTTAGATATTATTTTTATCTGACATGTGGCACATTTTGGCGAAATTCTCATGTTTTAAACTATTTTAAACAATTTAAGTTTTGGGGCACTCGGCTTGTGATGAATTATATCATGTGTGTTTTGTGCATATTGTGGTTCTTGAAAACTCTTAGTTAATGCTCTGTTGTTTAAATGAACTGGACATACATGTGAAATATTGTTTATGTAAGATATGTTACTTAGTTGTTTTATGGCCATGGCTAGATGTGATCCCTATCTTCGTACGTTCTTAAGTGGGACAATTTGAGCTTGGACATGTGTGGCCTAAGATTACTTATAGGTTGTTCTTAGGTGAACAAAGCACAATCTACTTGTATTAGGTGCAAATGGTCAAGTTATTATGACTGAAGCAGGCCAATGCCACATGAACTGCAGTAGCTAAGGACTTGATCGGGTTCCCAAGTCGTGAAAAAATGTCAGGCTAGTTGTGAGGGTGTGAGTGCCAAGGCGTGATAGGGAATGCTAACATGTGCAAGATAATGCAAAGGAATGTCAAATATGCTAAGATGTGCAAAGCTATCACAATATGTGCGAGGGACTATTAAGGAAATAAAATGAGAAACAAGTTAAAATATAAGGAAATGAAAACATAAGAGGGTTAATAAGTCATTAATTTACCTTTTCCAAGAGGGTCATGCTAGGCACACCGACACTAGGTTCCAATTAGTGCCAAGTGTTAGTGCATTCTAAGTGCCAAATATACCTCTGTTAATTCTCAAATACTTTCCAATAGTTGATCTCAAATAACTTTAGTATTAAACCATGCAAAATCATACCAAGGCATCTCAACAAATGCTAGACATGCTAAGAATTTCCTATAACTAACATGTGTCAAGTGCCAACGTGTGCTAGGGAGTGATACACATATTTCTATGAAGTGGCAAGGCATGTCGAAGAGTGATAAGGTGTGCAAGAGACTACTAATGCATGTTAAGGAGTTTTAAGGAGTACTAGGGAAACATAAGGGAGCACTAGGTCAAAATGCATGGAAGTGAATGAATATGAGGGTGTGTTAGGGTGTGTCAACGAGTGCTAGTTGGCATCCCAAGGAGGGAGTGACAAGGTATTCTAAGCACTAGTAAGGCATGCTAGGGAACATCAGAGCATGTTAACAAGTGCTAGAGTGTGCTAGCGAGTTCTAATGTTTATTAACATCTGCTAAATAGTGTCAAGGCATGCCAAGATATGACATATGCTAAGGCATTCTAGGTTGTGCAAGGTGTTAAGGTATGCCAATATGTGTCAAGGATTGTTAAGGAAACATAAGGAAGAACCAAGCTAAAATACAAGGAAATGAACACATAAGAGGGTTAATAAGTCAGGACTTTATCTTTTTCAAAAGGGTCATGCTAGGAACACTAATAATAGGTTCCAATACATGCCAAGTGCCAATGTGTGCCAAGTGCTAATGTATGTTAATGCATGCCAAAGTGTTCTAAGGAATTATTAGGACTATAGTTCATGCCAACACATGTTAGGAGAGTGCTATGTTATGCTAGGGCCTGCCAACATGTGCTTGGGTGTCCTAGTCATGGCAAGATTTTCTAGGTACAAAGATGTTCCAAGACATGCGAGGTGCCAAGGAATGTTAGTGTGGGCCAAAACATGTTAAGGTGTGCCAAGAGTGTTGAGGAGTGCTAGGTCTCTCTCATTAATAAAATTGATAGAGCTTCATTATGTATTAAATAATATAGTTCCTACACACACTAGTCCAACTTTATCTAAGGGGAATTTGTTAGATAATAAACCTAAAAGAGATTAATCATGTGCTGACTCATAGGAAAATTATATTCTCATTACTTGATCACACACTAATTACTTCTTAAGAAATTGAGTGACTCTAACCAATATGGCCTTGGACACATAATGAAAAAGACTCCACGACAATGGTCTTAAATCATTTATTTTCACAAAAAATATAATAGCATGCACATTGCATCATCAAAAAATCATTGGAATGATCAACGCCGACGAAGATTTTCTTACTGTCACCAAAAGTAACCAAAAAGAGAATTGGTGAGGGTCAATAAAAGATCGTCACTAGAAGTGCTACCAAAAACATAATTAGTGACAAACCTTTAAGAAACCTCACCAAAACTGCCACTAAAAATGGCTTTGGTGACAAATATTAAAGGACCATCACTAAACACACTTACAACAACATTTTTTTAAGGACCATCACCATATGCGACATCGGTGATGAACCTTAAAGGTCCATCACGGGCATGACCCTCACCAATGACCTTTCTTGTTGTAGTGTTTGGTTTCGTAAGAGGACTAATAGATTCTTTGGTTTTGGTCTCAGTTGCAGACGAAGTTGATGGCTTGTCGTATTGACGCAACCAAGTTTTCAAGTTGATATCGGAGGTATTGACCTCATCAGAAATCATCATGAGGATATGGTAGTCACTAGGACCAGAACGTTGTGGAGGGTGGGTTGCTTGACCTTGCTGAGGTTGAGCAACAACAAATCCTTGCTTGGGGAAAGGATTTATGAGCATGACGAGTTGAGATGGCATAGGATTCTAGGGTGATTGTTGCATGGGTAGTTGACCTCTAGAAGCTACTTGGACTTCTCACATTTGGCGCATCTGGGGTAAGAGGGGACACTCATGAGTATAATGGCCATGTACACCACAACATGCACAAGGCTTGTTCGTATGAATAACCTTGTTCTGATTCAACTGGTTTCCCTATTGCTCGTTGTTGGTGTTAGGCTGATTTTCCTAGGGTACATTAGGTTGATTACCTTGGTTATCCTGGTTACCATTATTACCCTTCGCCTTTTTTTCTTCAAATTTTGGGGATTTGTCGCACTCTATTGTGCATACACTTGACCTTGAGGGGGTGGTAGCTACTTAGGGTGACACCAGCCGGATCTGACATCTACTGATGTGGTTGGGTGAATGCATATTAGGTGCTTTGTCCTGAATACACGTTTTTGGAATGAGGGGTATGAGTGTTGGAGGAACTAGTGCGCCCCTCCGGATAGCCATAACTCTGTTGAGTATATGGTGAAGGATGTGAAATGGCTCCAACAATATCGTTGATGGTGTGGGATGCCCTTGGTGCATTGGAACCACCAGGATGAGGGAGGTATAGTATAATAGTATAGACATAACTGGATTGATCATAAATCAAGTCATATCTTATAGCAGTCTAGAGAGCTTCTTCCTCTGTATGAGGAAAGTGAGATGCAACATCATTGGCAATAGGCGCTAAAATAGTCCTAAGAAATTCATTGAGGTAGACTGTTGGAAATACTGAGGGGGGGGTTGAATAAATATTCGTTTCAATTAGTATTATTATTAATATTTCATAGCACTAGTTAATCTTCAATTATTATCAGTGTTTGTACAATGATAGTAGTAAACAAAAGGAACACAAATGCACACAATTTTTAAGGTGGAAACCCCCTTTCGGAAAAAAACCACCTGAATTTTTTTCTAATAATTCTTTAATCTTCAAATCTAATTGAAAAGAAAGCTCCAAATCCCTAGAATATAGAAAGCATTATTCTCCAGCTCCCATTGGATGGGTGCTCCAATGCCTGAGATTCTTCAGTAGTTAACTGAACACATGCCCCAACACCCAATGAGATAAAATTCACCCTAGAACCACCCTACCACCCTAGCACCACCCTACCACATTGCCTCTTCAACTCTTAGAAGATAGACACTTGTACAACTTTTACAATGAATCTATACATGATACTTTTACAATGATTGTATGCATTAATGCCCACTTGAAGACTTCATGTGGTGAACTTCTTGTTGTTTTTCTGCACCTTGATTGTTTCCCTTATCATGCTACCATTTCTCACTCTTTAGAAAATTAGATTATGCAATGATTCTTCTCTTGATAAATATATAATACCTGAAAAAAGTCTTCAAGGAAATACCCATGACATGGTAATAACAAAACTTACCTCATCCTGTAGAGCATATGTCAGTGCTTAAAAAACAAAAAATTAGAATACAAAGAGCCTAATGCAATTAAGAGATGAACATGAATATATATAATATAATTACCTGGAGCTTACCTTTGTTGCATCATTTTGCAGCATCTTGCTCATTGCTTCCCTAGAAAGTCTGGTCCTTTGCAACCCTTGACAGCACTTGATCTAGTGTTTTTCTCTTTCCTTATAGGAGCATGATATTGAATCTGATGTATCTCTGTGATTTCAAATCCCCAATATGTGATATTTGGTCCTACTGTAGCCCTCTGAGTCTTCTTTCCAATGCCATGGGTCTGACCTGATTTGGATTCTTCAAGACAAAGTTATGCCCAATATCTCACAATGACCTAATTATGGACTAGTTAAGTGGAGCGAACTTTGTTAGAAAATTATATATTACGGAGCAATGGAACACATAAAATATTGCAGAAATATAAACACAGAAAATGCACAAAACAAGAGAGACACATATATACGTGGTTCACCCAGCTTGGGCTGCGTCCACCCCGAACAGCCAGTCCTTCCTTTTTATTATCCACCAAAATGAAGAGACACAACCTACAGCAAATCCGCTGTAATATCCTCTGTTTTCTCTCACAGTCTCACCTCTCTATTTCTCGCTCACAGAATACACATCTATCTCACAGCCTCAAATACAATACCCTCATACAAAGAGAGGGGTTGCCTTCTAGGGCAAAAAACCCTAAACTAAACATAAGTTCTACCGTTAGATCATTCGCCTAATGAACGGTCCAGATTGACTAGAAATTACTATACTTTTACAAGGCAATTTTACAGTTGTTTTAGCTTCGGGGGCGCTGCCCCCGAAACCCCCTGCCAGGGGGGGCCTCCCAAAGGTCACAGCTTCCCCCCTGGACACCGCCTGCAGCGAACATTTTACGGGCGGCGTTGCCGCCCCCATTTCGAGTTGGGTTCCTATGTGGCGATACCTTTGAATATAGAAGATAATTAGGCTCCACACCCAACAAACTTGTACGGCATGCCACGTGTCATTTTTTCCTCCTTTCACTCTAAAATTTATATAAAGAAAACTAAATTCCATGTACTATCCACCTCATTTTACAAAATTCTAATCCGCTTCTCAGAGAGAGAGTTATGATGATTTTCCCAAGGTCACTTCTTTGAGATGAAATTTGGGAGCCTGCAAAAACGCTAACTTCCACAGATCATATCTCCACCAATATAGGAACCAATATCTGAAATTAGGTCATGAAATTCGTCAGGATTTTGTCTCAAATGATTTTTAATTTCATTATCTAAGACTTTGCAGCAATAAATCTATAGTGAAAATTCCACGATCACTACTTTTGGAGGATATATGAGATTTCTTTTTATAGATTTGAGAGGGTCTTCTATAGAGAATGCTGGAGGGATTTTAAGAGCTTAAAAAACTATTAAATATTGACTATTAAATGACTAAAATCAATGATAAATTCCATGCCACAAGCCCATGGGGTTTTAGCCCAGTAATTGGGGTTACTAACTTCAATCTTGAATAACCTGCAAACCATGAGGAAGTATGAGGAGAGCTATATACCAATAGAACAATATTTTTTAGTAGAGTATTCCTATAATGGTTATGAGATAAGAAACCATTAATGATGATACCCAATGTGCCATGTAAGTTTAGGGTCATCCTTGGTGTTGCTTGGGTTGATATCAATGACAACCTCATATCATCTTGAGATCAACAATCTCCCCTTTTGGCATTGATGGCAACACAAGTACTCCCCCTACGATCATGGCACCTCTTCCTACTGCCTTCTCTCCCCCTTTGACATCAATGGCAAAGAGTAACTCCCCCTGACAGACAACCATCTTGTAGACCTATACACACTTCCACTCCCCCTTTATTTTGTCAATAAGGAAAATCTAATGAGAAAATGGGATAATCCAAAGATTCTAGTGAAGATATTCAAATGCTTCACGAGGTAAAGGTCTAGTGAAGATATTAGTGATTTGTTCTTTTTTACCAACGTATTCAATTTTGATATTCTTTTTAGTAACTTGTTCTCTAACAAAATGATATTTGATCGGAATGTGTTTTTCTTTTTAATGCATGGCAGGATTCTTGGAGATGTTGATAGCACTAGTGTTATCACAAAATATTGGAATAGGTTCGCTGAATTGTGCTTGAAGATCTCGCAAAGTTTGTTTCATCAAAAGGACTTGAGCACAACAAGGTATTGTTGCAATGTATTCTGATTCCATTGTAGACAATGAGATTGAGGTTTTCTTTTTGCTCAACCATGATGTTAAATACACATAGGCAGCAAGAGAGATATGAAAGATAAAACATGCAGTACAATTTTTATTAACAAATGATTTACATTTATAGTACAATATATGACCGTTGGGTTCCACATCCCAAGGTCTCTTGGACTCCTTTTGTCCATTCGGCTTCCACACTAACCCATTGAGGATTAGGTGTCCAACATTCCCCCCCTTAATCCGAAGGGTTATGTATGAGTCCAAGAAGAGAGTTGTAATACAAAATGTGCAAAAATGTATGGCAGCACTAGGCTGAATGTGCTCTATGAAATGTTGGTATAAAGGGCGGTGGTTTAAGGATGAACACCAACATTGGAACGCTTAGTGCAGTTCCTGGAACTCTTCCAAAATTGGCAAGAAGCTGAAGTCTTCTATGAGAGGAAGTGCTCCTATAGTTTTGAAGAGAGAAACCTTCAACCAATAAAAGGAGGTCTCACCTCGCATAAAAGGGAGAACTTCAACCTGAAAAGGGAAGTCTCAACCTGTGATGGTTTAAGGATGACCAACAACTCTGGAATGCTTAATGCAATTCCTGGAACTCTTCCAAAACTGGCAAGAAGCCGGAGTCTTCTACTAGAGGAAGTGTTCTCAATTGTGTTCCTGGAATTCTTCCAAAACTGGCAAGAAGCTAAAGTCTTCTGCTAGAGGAAGTGTCCCAGACTGCCAAATGAAGGCATGTTCATGGGCATCTTTGTCTCTGGCTACAACTCTGAAACTGGTGTGGCAGATTGTGGCTCAGGCTCGCTTGATGTGACTTTGAAGCTTGTAGATGACCATCATTTCCCCCCCTGTCAGATACAAGGTGAGATGATGGAGGAAACTCAACTTCAAGACTGTTCAATATTCTGGAACAAGTTCTGACATGTGTTTGGAATATCTTCTTGGTTGTTGATGCCCATTGCCAAGAAGCGATCCATCCAAGATGAATCTTTGTTCTTGAAGGACGTTTGTTTCTGAAGCATCTGTGTGAAGAATGACTGGTTTTATGGCAGTGCTTACATGGATGAAGATCAAAACAGTGATCTTTCAGATGGCCAACTCGGTCACAGTGTTGGCATTTTACAATCTGTTGTTGTTGTTGCTGTTGTTACTGTGGAAGAGGGGCAGAATCTGGAATAGCTAGAGGTGAACTGTCATGAGGAGCAGGTGAACTGTCATGAATGAATCCAGCACTCTGAAACTAAATATGCTTTGAGTAGTCTGGAATATGAAAGGACAAGTCCTTGTCATAACCAAGACCAGTTTTGTGCTTGTTGTGGACAAGCTGTTCCCAAGGTCTGATGATGGGCTTGGGAAGTGTAGACTGAGTTTCTGCATCTGCATGTACAATTGCTGCTTTATTGGGTACTGGATCTGAATGAACTTGAACAATATTGACTTGTTGTTTAAGGGAGTGTGCTTCATTGTTCTGAACAGAAACAGGTTCAGAATGACTCCTTCGCTTTAATTCTTCTTGCTGTAGCTGTGTTTCAAGCTGCAAAAAATCAATTTTCTCTTGTGCATATTGTAGACATGTCTGAATTTCTGAGAGAGAGCCTTTGTTGATTTGGAATGGTTCATGATTAGAGGAATGTATCAGAGTTTTTAAGAACTCTAATATTTTAGTAATTCGAGGCATATTCTTCATTGTCAAAATTACACCCCTTTAAAAGACTGATTACAACTATGACCCAATGAGTAAAAGTAACACCCACTCACAGTACAAAGACACAGAAAAATCCTTTGTAAATGTGCAGCAAATGAATCAAGGAACAAAAACTATAATGAGTTTTAAATACAGTTCCACAACTGGGGCAGCAGCAACTGCAAACTTGCTTGGATCCTTCAAATACTCCTTCCCTTTTGAATCAGAAATGATGGCTAACAGAACACCATGTCATGGGCATTTAATATCAACGCATACCCATCACAAGTTATAAAGCTGCACTAACTATATTCCATATTACATATAATTTCATTGCATCGAATGTGTATGCACAATATTCAATAGATGCACATATACTATGATCAGTGACTCCAACGCTCAACCTCCAAAAGAGAACGCACAACAGAATTATTTTAATGCATTTTACATGGAAATCAATTAACACATCACCATAAATTGAAGTAGGATTTGAATGCACAGTGAAGGATCTCCCAACCAGACTTCTGCCCAATAGTGTTTTTGACTCCTTCAAAATATACTATTACTCATCAACGCCCATTTTCTCTTGATTGTTTCTTGTTCAGGTAGTCTTCTCGGTCGATAACTCTGGTTGATGATAACATTCAGATGACTACAAGCAACTGTAGCTTTTAAAAACCAGGGAAAATTCCCATTTTATCTCGAATAATTGAATATCATTCACTTATCTCATCCAGCCTCTCCGCAGTGGAATTCTCTTCAACAATCCGAAACTTGCTCTTTCAGATCTGATGAAACAAATTAAAATGCAACTTTCTAACCATAAAAGCTTGTGAAAATTTTTACAATTGCTAAAAAAGTCATGGCATAGATTATGTAAACTTATCATTGAACGAACACGAGGGATCCAACGGAGTTCCCAAGTTTTGTGAAAGAACTAGGCCTGACCAGGCAGAAAGATGCCCGCCAACGACTTCCCATTGAAGAAAATTGGAGGGGCAACAACAGCGAATATGCAGAAGCTAATATGAAACAGGTAACATAGGAAAAACCAGCTAAACCTCAAAGCACTTTCATTACTCATGGCACGGTATAGAGGTTTGTACCCTATCTCATTGGGTTACCTGGACGAGCCGAGGCTTCTCTTTTCTGGGGGAGGAGCTCTTGATATCCGTTCCAGGTCAAATACATCATCAAAAGATCGGATTTCTTTCACCAGGCCGTGCGAGGTCGTCCTTTTCCAGAACAAATCTTTCTAGAATCGCATTAATGGAAGGCGTTCTGGACATGGATAAGGGCTTTATCACCTCCTTGGATAACTCTTATGCTTGCTCATCCAACGCGGCTTTGAGCACGGAAAATTGACTGTAATTAGCGTTTGTGATCACAAACAAACTCCCGTCGGACGGAGGAGACGAAATCAAGAATATTGCCGTCTGTTCTCTTCAGATCCGCAACGATATGGCCAGAAAATCCCGGTAATCTTCCGCATCATCTTCACAGGGAGGAGGATTCAAATCTGGCAACATTTTCCGCTCCTGTCGCTCCGGGCTTCTCCATTCCTTGTAAAGATTGAGATCAAAACCACTTTCCTGCAAGGGTTTCACATCAGACGGGAAATCTTCGCCAGAATTAGCATCATTGTCCACTACTACAGACGACGACGAATCGCAGTCACTGTGGCACGGAGCGGCATCGAACCCGAACTACTGTACAGGATCGTTTGGCCAATCCTGCACTTCAGAAACCCTGCTTCGCCTGTATTTCTTATAGATATCGTTGCCAGTCCGCAAAGCGTCTTTAGCCCCTCTATTCCGATGAGTTCTAGTGCTAATTTCGACCAACTTTGTTCCCCTGCCGTTCAAATTGAAAGCTTTCTTTGAATCGTCCTGATTTCTTGGACCGCTCGAAGACTCCACGGTGCTGCTATGGCTTGTACTCTGATCGTTGCAGGGAACGACGAAATTTGTCTTCTTATTCTCATTCTCGACGAAAGAATTGATTCATTGGATCGTGCACCAGCCAGGCTGCAGAGGCGGATATCAAGGCTTCTTTGGCGAGCGAGGATTGTATCAGTCAAGATGTACGCATGTTTCACAACACGCAGGTTTCACAACTCAAGATGTACGCATGGAGACCGCGCACAAGGAATTCAACGAAGGCTTGGCTAGCAATCCTTCAACGGTAATACGCACCCTTTCAGTTTCCCTGAACAGCTAGAACAAGGCGGAATGGTCGCTGGGAATGGGTAAGCCTTGGCAGATTGGAGCCAGCAATTTGGAATATGGACAGACCAGTGTCAGACCAGCATTATGAATAGATACGTTATGGCCAGAGGCAGCGCTGGTGCGCCAGGGAGCATTATGTCAGGACAGATGCGTTAGCTTATAGGTCAGTGCGCAGATCTTAGACCAATCACTCTGTAGGGAAAAATCGAGTATTAATTATCACGCATAGAAACGATGGGTCAGAGATGGCAACGCAGGTATTCACCTGCCGCTCTGAGCGTTTTCATGCCAGGCTGAGAATGGCAGCAAAATAATAAATGGCAGCACTGAAATGCATACAAATGCCACAAAACTAGTGGCTCACACAAGATTTTAGCAGGTCAGGAAGGTACCTGCTCTGATACCATGTTAAATACACATAGGCAATAAGAGAGATATGAAAGATAAAACATGCAGTACAATTTTTATTAACAAATGGTTTACATTTATAGTACAATATCTGACCGTTGGGTTCCACATCTCAAGGTCTCTTGGACTCCTTTTGTCCATTCGGCTTCCACACTAACCCATTGAGGATTAGGTGTCCAACACATGATATGAGACAACCACCTAGATAGAATGGTGCTCCACTAGTTCTCTTACGATCATCAACATTTCTTGCGCAATCTACATCTGTAAAGGCTTGAATAATGATATTGTTTCCCTTGGGATACCACAAGCCATATTCTATTGTGCCCTTTAGATATCGAAGAATTCCTTTAATGACAATAATAAGTGATTCTATTGGTTCTTCTTGGAATCTTGCTACTTGTCCAACTACTTGCATAACATCTGGTAGGGAGGCTGATACATATATAATACTACCAATATTAGATCTGTACAACCTTTTATCCACATCCTTAGATGATTCATCTATGCTCAATTTTCAACCTGTTACCATCAGAGTAAGGATGGGTTTGCAATCTTCCATTTTGAATTTCTTGAGCATTTCCTTGATGTACTTGGCTTGACATATAAATATTTCTTTATTTTACTGAGATATTTGAAGCCCTAAGAAGTATGTCAACTCACCAAGTAAAGACATCTCGAACTCACTTTGCATCTTTTTAGCAAAATTCTTACTTAGTAAATCATCATTGCTACCAAAGATTATATCATCCACATATACCTCAACGATTGTTAAATTATATTTATCTATTTGTATGTAAATATTGCTATCAGCAGTGCCTTTCTTGAACCCTTTGTGATGTAAATATCCATCAAGATGAGCATACATGCTCTAGGAGCCTGATTGAGACCATACAGAGCCTTATTTAACCTATAAACATAGTCTTCTTTTTCAAATATTACAAAACCTCCAGGTTGTTCGATGTAAACCTCTTCTTCTAATTCGCCATCCAGAAATGCTGACTTAAAATCCATTTGGTAAGCTTTTATTTTTCTTGAACATGCATAGGTGAGAAACATCCTGATGGCTTCCATTCTGGAAACTGGTGCAAATTTTTCGTCGAAATCAATTCCTTCCACTTGTGCATAGCCTTTGCAAACCAATATTTATTTATTTCTGGTAACCTGTCCATCTTCATTTAATTTTTTCCTGAACACCCATTTAGTCCCAATGACATTTTTCTCTTTTGGTCTTGGAACTAATTCGCTAGTGTTATTCTTCGCTATTTGATCCAATTCTTCATTCATAGCTACTGCCCAATGTTCATCCTGGCTATCTTCCTCAAAACTACTAGGTTCAAAGGTTGTTAGAAAAGAAATGTGAGCTTGTTGTGATGAACGAAGTTATCGACATTTTCTTGTTCCAATTCCTTCATTTATTTCACCAATGATTTGATTTGATGGATGGTTCTTTTGAATCCATTCTTTTGTTCTCCTTGGAGGAGCTTCTTATTGTTGTTCCTGTATATCTTATTGATCATTATTTACTTCTTCCTAGTTGACAATTGCTTCTTGTTCTAGAATTTTCTCTGTACCTTTTTCAGTCTTTGTCTCAAGTTTCAAAGATTCTAGATCCTCATCATTATTCTTTAGAACACCATCTTCGTCAAATGTAACATTTATTCTCTCCACTATCTGTTTTCATCTTAGATTATAGAATTTATAGGCCTTTATTTTGCGTGAGTAACCAATAAAGATACCTTCATCAACACGTGATTCAAACTTACCCAACTTCTGATCTTCTCTTTTGATATAGCATTTGCTTCCGAAGATTTAGAAATATTTTACATTACTTGGTTATCCTTTCCATAATTCATATGAGGTCTTGTTGCAATTATTTCCTAGAAGACTTATGTTGATAATGAAGACTATCATATCAACTGATTGAACCAAGAAGTTTTCATCTAATTTTGAGTCTTTCAGCATTGTTCTACCCATTTCTTGTATAGTTTTGTTCTTTCTTTCAACAACTCCATTTTGCTGAGGTGTTCATGTTGTTGAAAATTGTTTTTTTATTCCATTTCCATCACAGTATTTTTGAAATAATTTGGAAGTGAATTCTCTGCCATTATCTGATCTTAGACACTTTATTTTCAAATCAGTTTCATTTTCGACCAACTCCTTGTAGATCTTAAAGCACTCAAATGCTTCATACTTTTTCTTTAGGAAACTGACGGCAGTCATCCTGGTATAGTCATCTGTCATTAACATGAAATATAATTCTCCATCTAAGCCTTTTATTCTCATAGGACCACATAGATTGGTATGTATCAATTCCAATGGATGTGATTCAAAGTGTTCTTTTGTTTTAAATCTAAATTTTTTCTGCTTGTCATGCTGACAGGCCTTACATAGTGTGTCCAAAGGTTTTGAGATTTTCAAAATTTCTCGTACTGCTTTCTTTTTTCTTATCCTAACAAGATTGTAAAATTTTATGTGAACCATTTGTTTGTGCCATAAACAAATTTCATCTTCTTTAGCTAGTAAACATGCTTTAGTTTCTTCATCCATAACATATATGTCATTTGGAGCTTGACTTGATGTAGCCACAATTTTACCATACCTACCTTTCCTGATTTCACATTTTGTGGAGTTGAGTAGCATTGTGTGTCCTTGATCACACATTTGTCCAACACTGAGCATATTTTGATTCATGTTTTCAACCAATATAACATTCTTGGCTAGAGCATCTTTTCTTCTGAGATCGACGGTACCTGATCCTATAACATTTGAAGATCTGGTCATTTCCAAAGGACACAGTTCCATCCTTATTCTCTTTCAGAGATACAAATTTCTTTCTATCTCCAGTCATATGCATTGAGCAACCACTACCAACATACCACACATATTTGTTGTTTTGAGCCTTGAGAGTAAGAGCACAATTGTCAGTCTTCTTCTTCTTCCATGTTCGTTCATTTTGTGGCTTCGAATATTCTTCTGGAGGATTTTCAAGTCTACAGTCTCTAGCTATGTGTGCAAAGTTTCAACATTTGTAACATTCAATATTATTTCTTAAATATTCAAATATATTGAGGTTTCGTTGAGCCCTGGGAGGTTCATACTATACAGCTTTATGACCAAATTTTCCACATGAATAATAATAACCATGAAAAATATGTTGGTACCTGGATGGAAATCTTCATCGGGGAATTGTCTTCCAAGGTTGTTCTTGTGTCGAATCTTGTCGAGCAAAGTCTACATGCCTATCATATCTCATAGGTTCATTGTATTTTGTTGTAGAAGATCCTGCTTCTTCTTCTTTGTAACCGAGGCTAGTTTTTCATTGTAAGATCGTTGATTGTTGATGAGTTCTTCCAACCCCCTTGATCTGTTGGCATAGTTTTGGACAGTTTTTCCCTTCACTTCCTTACACAGCAAGATTACCTCGACTTCTAATTCTTCCCTTCCTTCGTTTCTGTCTTCCAACTTCTTTTGAAGTGACTCTTCAATACATTTGTGTTCTTCAACTTCAATTTTGAGACCTTGAACTTGTCCTTCAAAAGTATTGGAACGGATATTCTCCGCCTTGAGCTCTTTTATAAGCTTGATTTTCTCCTTAGAAAATTCTTCTATGGTCAACCCTCCTTATTCATTGTTTGATACCTCTTGTTTATTGTGCTTGGCCATAAACAATACTCTCTCATTGGCTTCTTTTTCACTATCACTGTCTTCATCAAATGATGAGCTATCTTCTTTAGAGAGAAAGTTCCTTTTGAATCCTTTCTACTTGCCTTCCTTGTTGAATCTCTTAAATACTTTCTTTCCTTTTGAGTTTCCATCACTTTTGTTTAGATATTTTGCTACGAAATTCCCAACCTCACCACAAGTGAAACATATCAATGGAAGTTTACCTTTGAATTTTCCCTTACCAATTTTTAGTTTTCTCATAAAGTAAGCATATTCTCCATTTGAAAAACCACCTTCATCATCTTCCGTTTCTTCACACTTGCAAGTGCAGGCCTTTTCCTTTCAAGGTTGTTTGTCCTTATTGGTTTTCTTAGATGCATAATTTCTAGATGTGAAGTACCCTCTTCTTCATCAAGTCTCATTTCATATGCTATGAGAACAACATGTAATTCCTCTTTGCTGAGTTTGGCAATATTTGCATTGTATTCTAAGACCAATACCTTTGGGTTGAATCTTCCTGTTAATTTTCTAAGAATCTT
Source organism: Pinus tabuliformis (assembly GCA_031772625.1). Taxonomy (NCBI): domain Eukaryota; kingdom Viridiplantae; phylum Streptophyta; class Pinopsida; order Pinales; family Pinaceae; genus Pinus; species Pinus tabuliformis. Next base: position 1,724,187,265 of record CM062816.1, on the reverse strand, counting down.
TCTATAATAGTCTTCTCTTCAATAGGCTATAGTATGCAACAATGTTGTCATCTTCTTTCATTATGAGTTGCTGAAATTTTTCTCTGTATGTTTGAAGCTTTTCTTCTTTCACATTTGAGTCACCTACTTATATATTCTGAAGCTTTTCCCATACATTTTTGGCAATTTTACAACCCAACACCTTATGATAAGCAAATTCAATAAGTCCACTAATAATAATATTCTTTGCTTTTGCATCATTTACCAAATTCTTCTTACCTTGTTCACCTGCAGTTGGTGTAAAGCCATCTTGAATAGTGTCCCATACTTCGTAGCCTTGCACGAAGAGATAGACCTCCATTCTTCCTTTCCAAAGTGCATAATTATTTTTATTGAATAGAGGTACACCATTCTTGGTATGATCCATGCTCTCCTTCTAGTTGTTAAACTGTTATTGAAGTAACCAAGCTCTGATACCAATTGTTGGAAATACTAAGAGGGGGGGGTGAATCACTATTCCTTTCAATTAGTAGTATTATTAATCTTTCAGAGCATTAGTTAATATTCAATTATTATCAGTGTTTGTACAATTATAGAAGTAAACAAAAGGAACACAAATGCACACAATTTTTAAGCTGGAAACCCCCTTCAAGACAAAAAGCACCTGAATGCTTTTCTAATAATTCTTTAATCTTCAACTCTAATTGAAAAGAAAGCTCCAACTTCCTAGAATCTAGAAAATAATTCTTCTCCACCTCCCACTGGATGGATGCTCCAACGCCCGAGAATCTTCAATAGTCAACTGAATGGATGCCCTAACACCCAATGAGCTACAATTCACCCTGGCATCACCCTACCACCCTAAGGTTTTCACAATCTTGAACCTATCAGTGACTTCATGCACCAACCTAGCACCACCCTACCACCCTATAGAAGAATAAAATTAGAATGGACTCACGTACCAGGGAAAATGGTCCACTTTACAATGATATAGAAAGATATAGAAGAAGAAGACACATTAGACCATAAACCCAACTATGACACAACCACCTAATGATGATCTTAGACCTCTTGATGTTGCCTCTTCAACTCTTGGCAGATAGACACTTGTACAACTTTTACAATGATGCTTCTATAATGACTATGTACAATGATACTTTTACAATGACTCTATGCATTGTTTCCCACTAGAAGAATTCATGTGGTGAACTTCTTGTTGTTGTTCTACACCTCGATTGTTTCTCTTGTCATTCTACCCTTTCTCACTCTTTAGAAAATTAGATTATGCATTGAGTCTTCTCTTGATGAATATATAATACCTGTAAAAAGTCTTCAAGGAAATACCCATGACATGATAATAGCAAAACTTACCTCATACTGTAGAGGATATGTCAGTGCTAAACAAAAAAACAAATTAGAATACAAAGAACCTAATGAAATTAAGAGATGAACATGCATATATAGAATATACTTACCTAGAGCTTACCTCTTCTGCATTTTTTAGCACCTTGTTCTTTGCTTCCCTAGAAAGTCTGATCCTTTGCAGCCGTTGACAACACTTGATCTAGTTTTTTTTTTCTTGCTTTATAGGAGCATGATATTGAATCTGATTTATCTCTATGATATCAGATCCCCAATATGTGACCGTTGGTCCTACCGTATCCCTATGAGTCTTCTTTCCAATGCCACAGGTCTGACCCAATTTGGATTCTTCAAGACAAAGTTATGCCCAATCTCTCACAATGACGTAATTATGGACTACTTCACTAGAGCGAACTTGTATGGAATTCCATGTGTCACTAGTTCCTCCTTTGGCTTTGAAATTGATACAAAGAAAACAAAATTATGTGCACTATCTTCCATGTTTTACAAAATTCCAATCCACTTCTCAGAGAGAGAGTTATGATGATTTTCCCAAGGTCACCTCTTTGAGATGAAATTCGGGAGCCTGCAAAAACCCTAACTTCCATAGATCATATCTCCACAAATATAGTGAACCAAGATCTAAAATTAGGTCATGAAATTCATCTGGATTTCGGCTCAAATGGGTTTTAATTTTAGTATCTAAGACTTCGCAGAAATAAAAATATAGTGAAAATTCCATGATCACTACTTTTGGAGGATATATGAGATTTATTTTTATAGAGTTGAGAGGGGCTTCTATAGAGAATGTTGTAGGGATTTTAGGAGCTTTAAAAACTATTAATTATTGACTATTAAATAAAAAAAATCAATGATAAATTCCTTGTGACAACTCCATGGGGTTTCAACCCACTAATTGGGGTTATTAACTTCAATCTTGAATAACTTGCAAATTGTGAGAGATTATGAGGAGAGCTATACATTGATAGAAATAAATTTTTGAGTAGAGTATTCCTATAATGGTTATGAGACAAGAAACCATGAATGATGATGGCCAATGTGCCATGTAAGTTCAAGGTCATTCTTGGTGCTTCTTGGGTTGACATCAATGACAACTTGATATCATCTTTAGATCAACAGTAGACATGGTCTTCCAAGGGTGGAGCATGGCACATGCTCCTCCTTCTACACCATTCATAGACATGATTAGAAGGACGGGTGGTAGAGGACTAACAAATTGTAGTCAAGAGCTCTATACTGGTGTTGTATCGGAGAGGTAACTAAAAATATGAAATGAACACTTTAGCAAGCATTGTGAATTTAGAATGAGAAGCAGAGGGTTGGTCAATGTACCACTTTGCAGCATCTCCAATGAGCATGTGTTGGAACAACTGAAGATGAATGGAGACATCGGTGATCGAATTAGATGAACACCACATATGGAAGGAGCAGACATGATTAGTGTGGTCCTCTCCAGAGTTACCCTAAAACTTGTGAATATCTAAGGCAAGCTTATTTGGCATAGATGGCCAACCAACATCATGCTGTATAGGTTCATTAATCAGCTGACTAAAATCTGGGAGACTTAACCTAGCCATGAAAGGTAGTAATGGAGCTTCCGAAATGGTTCTTGTAATGGTTCTGCTAGATGTGAAGACCAGAGTAGAACTCAAGCCAACACTAGGTTGGTTTCCTCCACCTGTAGTGGGTCCTGACATGATGATGGTATGCAGTGAAGGAGGCTCGTCATTGGATGAGGAATCAGATGAAATAGAATAAGATTCAGTATGGAGACTTAGGGGAGTATGAACTCGAACCCTGTGGGGAGGACTAATATGCCAAAGTAGAAACTGGGGATGAAGGCCTAAGATTCTTTGTGACAAATGCCTTGGTGGTGCAATGGACATAAGATACAAGTGAAATGGAAATGGTGAAGGGAGATAAACAAAATATCTATGTCTATGTGTGGGGAGATAAATTAATTAAGTTAATTCTTTTCTTGGTTTTGTAAACCAAGCACCCTTCGCTTAAGATGTGCATGTGTGTTTATTAATTAAGCCCATATCATGTCGGAAAAAAAAAAAATTTGTTGAAATAAACTAAAATTAGAAACAAAAAATGAACAACGAATCAACTATCTTAAACCCCACCCATGCTAGGTTTGCAAATAATGTGCTGGTTGGTGGAGGAATCAACTAAAAACACACTAAAAATGCCAAGATATCTAAGTGTTAGTGTTACTGGGATCAAATGACACAATGTTGCCCCAAAAGTAGTGTGGAAACAATAAAAAACCAGTGAGAAAATCGCTGCAAAAGATAGGGAGATGGGTGTGAATCCTAGGGCAAGCAGTGCCACCCTAAGGGAAATTGACCAAACAAGGTTTAAGAGAGAACTTTGGATGGAGACAACCTATCTTTGAAGATCTGAAGAAGGAAGGTACAAATCTGGAAAATATGGCTGAATGTTCTCCAAAAACTCAGGCTTCTTACTCGGCTAAACTCCTCATATAAAGGTGGAAGCATACTATAAGCCCTAAGAGGATAAATTCCACTTCAACAAACAAAATAGAGTAGATCAAGGCCTAAGTAGGCTAAGGCAATGATCAACCAACCCAGCATACTACTCTCAGTAAAACCTAGAAAAAGATCAAAAAAATTCCCAAAAACACTAAAATGCACGCACTGACCTGATTCCTAGGATATTGCACTTTTTGGGCCAGGAAGTGCACTTTGGACCTCTAGATCATCGGTTTGGGGTAGAAAAGTGTGATTTTTTCTCCTCAGTTCTTGGGCGGCAAGTCTTGGAAAAAATTATCATCTCTGTCGTGGCTGGTTCCTCGTGACCTACAGAAATAATCAAAAGACTTGAGGAAGTTATAAATTTGACTGATCTAGGGTTAGAATGTTAGTAAAAAACATTAAAAATTTGAAAAAAATAAAAAACCTAAGCTGAAAATTGAATGTCACCCAGGTTTTTGAATCATAATTAAAATGCAGTGGAGTTGCCATTTGTTAGCAAGAATCAGAAAAACCCTAATGGAGTCGACATTTGTTGGGTTTTTTTTCCTATCTAGAGTGTAGAAAAAGAAATCACTTTAGACTATGGATGAAAAATAGCCTCAACAGTAAAAATGGTTGTTAAACAGTATAGATTTGCAACAAATGTTAAAAACAATACCTGCCAAAGCCCTGATCTATGCAACAAAAATAGTTAAACAGTAGAAAAGAAAATAAGTGTAAGTAACTCCAATAATACAATGGAGACTAGATATATAAAGAATATATTTTATTAAATGACACTTGTGAAGGGAATAGATAGTGTTACCTGACCCCCTTTATGGGATGGGTTCTTGGCCATCCTCAATGTCTTTAGCTTTTGTAGACTCTCTCTCCTCTAGAATGTGTAAAAACCGACAAACAAAATGTTTGAGCTCAATGAGAACTAAAATGAAAAAGAATATGGTGTGTGAAAATGGTAATAATTAGAGCTACATAAGTGACTGAAACAATGAAAATTATCAAAAGTGAAGAATGAATGTAAAACCCTTCTATTTATTACAAAATATTAGGCTATTTTTGAATAATGGCAAATAATAAAATATAATTAACCAAATTCTAGGATTAACCATATGGAATATTTTATTATATTTGGTTGGATCGAAAAAGTATTTAAATTGGTTAAATACTTTTATTTAGAAATAATAAACAAATAAATGATTTATTTATTATCTCAAGGAATATGGTTAAGGAATAATAAATAAATAAATATTTATTTAAGTATTCTTAGGGGATTTAGTCAAACTTGACAAGGAATAATAACTAATTAGTGATTAATTAATTATTCGTAGAGAAAAATAAAATAATTAATGATTTATCTATTTATTTCTCATAACTAGGTCAAATATGACAAGGAATATTAGTTAAACAATGGTTTAATTAATTATTCCTAGAAGATAATTAGATAAATAATGTTTTATTTAATTATTCTTCATGTGTTTAACCAGAAATAACTTAACAAATGTGGTTTATTAAGTAATTTCTTATAGTGAAAGCAATTTTACTATGGTAAAATTGACCCTACATGGTATACTTTGATTCATATAGTAAGTTATGGCTAGTGACAACAAATATCATGACCTTATTTATGTTTGAGTTGATATGTTGTGAAGTTATATTGTGCTAATCTAGATTGATTGTGTAGAAAAGATAGCCTCCCCTAATATATATTAAGGTATGAGTTTGCTTACGTCGTCTACTTGGTGCTCGAATGTTTGATTATGTCACCTATTTGGTGTTTGAATGTTTGATTATGTTGTTTATTTGGTGTTTGAGTGTTTGGCATTTATTATGTCCTCTATCTATTGTTTGAATGTTTGATTACTTTCATGATATGAGTATGTGTCTATAATATTGCATGAGGTAATGATGCTATTTCAAGAGTTGTACTAACACATATGTGTTGATATGAACTTGAGTGAAATAGGGTGCTAGTTGTAGTATTGTGACTAATGACTATGAGTTGATTATTTATTATGACATGGCCGTTAGAATTGGTAAAGGTTGATTTCAAATTAATAGATATGTTGTCTTGATCTTTGGAATGTGTCTTTAACATGTACGAGAAGTTGTAGGGAAACATGCTTGGTAGTAATGTGACAAGGTAATATTTGATGTGTTTATATAACCAATAGTTGGGTGATATGACAATACATAGTAAGACTCAATTACAACTAGGTAAAAAGGTAAAAGAAAGGAATTGGGTGAGAAATTTTTTAGATATGTTTGGAAACTATAATTCTAAATGAATGAATGTTTTGAATACAAGAAGTCTTCTTAACCCTAATTCTTGTCTGAAAATATATCAATATGTGTTATATTCATGGACATGTATTTGACAAATATAACAACTGGTGTCTAGTTATAGCTAGATATTTCAAGGTAATTGGAGTCCCTTGAGAGATGGCACAGATGTGTTCAGTTACAAGGCAACATGCTTGGCATGACAAGGTAAGATATCTAGTATATTGTTATATTTGTTTATACACTAACAATTATGCGTGTATGGAAGTATGATGCAGGTAATTGCATGAAAAAAGAGACTCCCGTGAAATCTTGAAGAAGGCTCAGGTTGAATTTTCCCTTGGAAGCACTAGGAAGCATGGGGATTGAGTCATGGTGTTGTTGCTAGTTTTTTCCTTTGGTATTTTGTGATTTGTTTGAACTTGATTATGGGTTTTGATTATGTCTGGTGCAAGTCCTTTCCAATTTATTTTGATGTCGTATTGTTATTGGTTTTCATTGTTTTCTTATTTTTTGATTTCTTATTCTTTCCTTTTCTGTTTTGAGTGTCTTGGGAATTGGTTGGGGAAAGAGGAAAGTTAGTGGATCTTGGGGAGAGATTAATGATATCCAACAGGAAATGTTAGACTCGGATGAAGCCAATGCATGTATAAGGGAAGCTGAAGGAAAGAGTATGATAGTGGATTGGATTGGATGGGTCAATTGGGATAAATGGACAATGGCAGAACAATCATGAGAAAGGTAGTAGGAAAGGTAAAGTAAATGGAATTGAGGCAGCAGATGCCTTGGCTAAGTTGGGAACTTTTGTTCCCAATATTGTGCATGTTTTAGATGGATAAAGTGAGTTCTCTTAACCTTAACCTTATGATATCTAGAACTTATGTTGTGATAATGATTATGCTAATGTTTATGTGTATACATGTATATGTATGTATGTATGTTGTTGTTTGGCAGGGTCATCAGGGATCATGATTTTTTTATGATAATGTTTACATGTATATTTATGTATGTATGTATGTATGTTTGTTTCTATCTAACAGGCTCATTAGGAATCATTATTGTGGAGGAATGATTTCTTATGCAGGTGAATGACATGAATAGGTTCCTAGTTTATGAGGAATCATGTGGGAGGAGTAACCCTGGCAGATCTACAAGGTCAGTATCATGTGGATATGAATTGATATTATATGCTTGTACTATGCTTATGTTATGGACATGTAATAATGGGGGATACATCATTGGAATGGAAGAAATATGCTCAGTGGCATGTTGGAAGATGCATGAATAGTGGAAATACAATAGAGATAAGGTTGCTTGTTAGAGTTAATTTGTGGTCTCTAGATGTGCAATACCACTATTGTATATATGTTGTACAAGTTTCACCTGTGATGTTGTGTGCAAACGATGTTGTGTACATGTTGTTTATGCAATGTTATGTATATATGGTGTTGTGTACATGTTTCTAATGCAATGTTGTATACATATGATGTTGTGTGCATGTTGCATATGTGGTGCTATGTACATATTGTGTTGTTCTCATGTTGGATATGTGGTGTTGTGTACATATGGTGTTTTACACATGTTGGATATGTGGTACTGTGCACATATGGTGCTTTGTGCATGTTGCATATGCGATGTTGTGTACATATGGCGCTGTGTGCATGTTTTATTGTTGTAGCAGCTGCAACACACTCTTAAATTTTGGCTTAAACCCAATTTCAGAGCCTTCCATAGTCTTTTATGTTGTTGTTACAAATACTAGAGCTCATATCATGACCTTTCTTGTAGTGCTTTGGTCCCTTTTGCATGTTGGATTAACTATTGTCTTTTTGCATGTTTGGCTTTTATGCAATATTTGTAAGCCTATTCTGATTGTTTTGAAGGTTTGTCTTTGTGTATATGAGTTGTTATAACTATGTAAACATTTGTCGCATCCATACACAAAGTCTTGAGCATTGTCACACAAGTGTCATCACGATCATCCTAAAGCCTATCTTAAGTGTCGCACTTATCATACGAAGGGAAATGACTTGTTCATGTGTTCGGATGATCTATGTTGTCATGTCGTCAAATCATGCTAAGTGTGTGACCACATTCAAGGTTCATCACAGTTCATCACCTATCCCACACTTAACCATTTTCGGAAATCTTCCCAACCAAGCTGTTATCACCAAAAAATTGATCATCTAGCCTAGTTTACTAGATGGATCGAAGTATACCATGTAAAGCCAATTTTACCTTAGTAAAATTGCTTTCACTATGAGAAATTACCTAATAAACCACCTTTATTAAGTAATTTATAGTTAAACCCATGAAGAATAATTAAATAAATCATTACTTATTTGATTTTCTTCTAGGAATAATTAATTTAACCATTGTTTTATTAGTATTCCTTGTCAAATTTGACCCAGTCATGAAAAATAAACAGACAAATAATTATTTATCTTATTTTTATCTAAGAGTAATTAATTAATCACTAATTAATTATTATTCTTTGTTAAATTTGACTAAATCCCTTAGGAATAATTCAATAAATCCTTATTTTTTTATTATTCATTAACTAATTCATCGAGATAATAAATAAATCATTTATTTATTTATTATTTCTAAATAAAAGTTTAAATACTTTTTCCCTCCTAAACAATTATAATAAAATATTCCAAGTGGTTATTCTAAGAATGGGATCAATAATATTTTATTATTGCTCATTATTTGAGGATAACTCAATATTTTGTTATAAAGAGAAGGGTTTTCCATTCATTATTCACTTTTGATTATTTTCATTGTTGCACTCACTGTTGTAACTCTGATTATTTTCATTGTCGCACACCATATTTTTGTTGGGTTTATGCATTATAGAGGAGAAAGACTCTACAGAAGTTGAAGACGTTTGAGGGTAAACAAGAACCCATCCCATAGAGGGGGACTGGTAACATTTATCTGTTCTCTTCACAAGTGTTATTATAAAATTATTCTTTTCATATCTCGTTTCCATTGGATAATTGGGGTTATTACTCGTTCTTTCATTGTTTAACTACGATCGTGGCATAGAACATAATTTTGGCAGGTTTTGTTTCTATCAGTAGATGCAAATCTACATTGTTTCACAAACATTTCTATTGTTAAGATTGTTTGTCATCCACAATATTAAGTGGGTTCTTTTCATACATCATTGTGAAGAAAACACTACAATAAAATTGGCAACTTCACTGGGTTTTATACTTCAGATCCAGAAACCTGGGTGACCTTTACTTTTCAGCTTAGGGTTTCTTCTTTTTTCAATTCTATTAATTTTTCCTAGTGTTTTAACCCTAGATCTGATCAATTTCTTACATTCATAAGCTTTCCGGTCGTTTTTGCAAGTCACAGGGACCAGTCACGGCAACGACGACACTTTTTTAAGAAATTTGCAGACCTGAAGTCTCGGAGTATAAATCACAGCTTTCATCCCAAAAGGTACGATCTAGCCTCCAGAATGCAGCTTTCTACCCAAAAGGTGTGATTTCATCAAAAAACAGGTCAGAACCTGCGATTTCTAGGTTTTAGGGTTTTTCTCAGATCTGTTTCTGAGTTTTACTGAGAGCTATCTATTGGGTTTCTAACCTCTGTCTCATCCTACTTAGGCCTTGATCCACTCTATTTTACTCATCGATGTCGAATTTAGCTTCACCTAGGGCTTCTAGTACACTTCCACCTTTTTAGGAGAAGTTTAACTGAGTGAGAAGTCTAAGTTTCTACAGCGCATTCAGCCACATTTTCCATATCTGTAACCTTTTGTTTCAGATCTATCAAGATAGGTTGCTACCATCCATAGTTTCACTTTTAAACGTGTTGGTCATTTTCCTCAAGGTCCCATCGATTTCCCTAGTTGTCTCACCCATCTCTCTATCTTTTTGCGGCAATCTTCCCCTCTGGTTTTTTGCTGTCGCTACACCACTTTCCAACAACTTAGAGTCACTTAATCCTAGTCACACTTACATTTAGATCTATTGACCGTTTCAGTGTATTTTCCATTGATTTAGCCACCAAGAAGTACAGTGTTTGCAAACCCAGTTTGGGTGGGGTTTAGTCAACTGTTTTGTTGTTTATTTTCTATTATTTATTTCAGTTTATTTGCAGCAAGCTTTTTTCTTTTAGAAACATGATCTGGGCTTAATCAATTAATACACTTACACACACAAGCACAACTTAAGCAAAGGGCACTTGGTTTACACTGCTAATCCAAGACTTAACATAATAAATTTATCTCACCACATCAGAGACAAAAGATATATTGTTGATCTCCCTTCACCATTTCCATGTTCTGTGTGTCCTTCCATCATTGCACCACCAAGGTGTGAGTCGCGGAGACTATTCGGCCTTCAACCCCACTTTCCGCTTGGTCATATTACTCCTCCCTGTTGGGTTCGAGTTCATAGCCCTATGAGTCCCCATCTTGACTCTCCTCCTAATTCCTCATTTGATTCTAAGCCTCCTTCACCGCATATTGTCACCATGTCTGAACCCACAACTGGTGCAGGAACCCAAACTAGTGGTGGCTCCGGTGCTATACCAGGGGTCACAACACACGGAATAGTCTCAGGAACTAGTTTGGAAGCTCCCATGCTCCCCTTTATGGCTGGGTTAAGTCTACCAGATCTTAACAGTTAATAAACGACCCCAAACACCATGATGTTAGTTGGCCCTCTATGCCTACTAAGCTTCCCTCAGACATCCCAAAGTTTGAGGGTATTTCTAGAGAGGATCCTACCAACCATGTCTAATCCTTCGACATGTGGTGTTCATCGAACTCCATAAACAATGACTCCATTCATCTTTGGCTCTTCCAATGCATGCTCACTAGAACGCTACAAAATGGTATGTAGACCAACCCTCCGCCTCTCATTCCTTTTTCACGATGCTTGCTAAAGTGTTCTTATCCTATTTCCAGTTAACTCTCTAGTACGACACTAGTACTGAGATTTTGAAAACATTCTGTCAAATCCTCCACCACTTGCCTTTCTGACCATGTTCAAGAGTGGCGTCGAAGGAGGAGCACATGTTATGCCCCACCTTTCAAAGACCGTGTCTATCTAGATTGGTTTCTTAAGAGCCTTTTAACTCCTATTGGGAAAGTTGTCACGTCACATTTTCTTTAGACTAAGGAAGAAGCTCTCCAGGCTGCTTTGAGATATGATCTGATTTATGCACAATCAGTTATGTCTATATCGTCAATCCAAACCTCCTGCATCCTGGAAGTGCCAATGCACTGGGGGCATCTCACACTGCCGACGGTATCATTAGATACCTTTCACACTCTTCACCATATACTCAGTAGAATTATGGCTATCTGCAAGGGGGAACTAGTTCCTTCAAAATTTATGCCCCTGCTGCTAGCAACATGTTTCCAGGGCCTCAACTAGTCTACCGAACTGTTGCTCCTTCTTATGCATAGCCTGGTGCTCCAGCCCCTCAAGAATTAGCGTCGTGGCATCCCATGGATCCTTAGCCCCAGTAGCCACCCCCCCCAGAGCTAGGTGTTTACACAACAGAGTGATACCAATCCCAAAATTCGAAGAAAAAGAATAAGGGGAAGGGTAACAAGGGTAACCAGGGTAACCAAGGTAACCAACCTAGTGAACCCCAGGGGAACCAACCTAACACCAACAACTAGCAATAGGGTGACCAGCCCAACCAGAACAGGGCTATTCGTATGAACAAGCCTTTTTCATGCTTTGGTTTACATGGCCACTATACACATGAGTGTCCTCTTTTACCCAAAATTCACCAAATGTGGGAAGCTCAAGCATCTTCTCGAGGCCAACAATCGCCTAAGAATCTTGTACCACCTCATCCGGTCGTGCTCACAAATCCTTTCCCTCAGTAAGGATTTGTTGTTGCTCAACCCCAACCAGGTCAAGCAACCCACCTCCCCCAACCTTCTGGCCCTAGTGACTACCAGATCTTGATGATGAACTTTGATGAGGTTAACCCCTCCAATATCAACTTACAAACTTGATCGCATCCATATGACAAGCCCTCCACTTCGTCAGCTGCTGAATCCAAAACCAAAGTGCCCGTTGAGCATCTTACAACGCCAAATGGTTCTTTATAGATTCCTCAACCCAAAGTTGAGGCCATTCCCAAGATCCCAAAAGGACCATTACACTGTAATGTGGCTTCTAACAGAGTTGCCCATACATATAGTATAGTAGATTACTTGGCACAATCACCTGTCACCATGTCAACAGTGGAAGTCCTCTAGTCATGCCATTCCCAATAGAAGGCTCTACTAACTACCTTGGGTGTAGTGGATCCATTCAACGATCGTTTTATTGTCTTCTTGGTTGATACATTAGAGCACCCCCCATTACCTTCATCTTTTTCTTTCCATATACCAGTTAGAGTCTGTAATGCCATCATCTCCATATGCATTATTGACAAAGGTGCATCCACCTATGTGATGTTTGCTACTATTTGGAAACAACTCAAGTCACCTGAGTTGTCCCCCTCCACCATCACTTTGTGTGCATGGGATGGACACTCCTCCCAACCCCTTGGCATGTACCACAACTATCCAATGACCCTTTCGGGCAAGACTGTCCATGTCGATATCGAAGTCATTGATTCCCCTTTGGATTACAACATCCTCTTAGGTCATAGTTACACATATGCCATGTCATTTGTCATGTCTGAAGTGTTCCGCAAGATGTGCTTCCCCCATGAAGGGAAGATCGTTAACATTAACCAGTTGACTTACTACGAGCCAACATCCTTGACCTCTCACGAGTCCATCATCTCATTGATTTTTGACAACCAGTCTTTAACTCCTTGTACTAGTGTCTCACTCGGAGTCTGTAAGGACTCCTCATTGTTGGGTGCTTTACTTGGTCCTCCCCCTCCCATCTTAGAGATTAATACAATGAGTGTTTACATGTTACAGGTGCACCCTTGAGTTCCTCGTAGGATAACCCCATAGAGGTTTCCACGTGTGCTTCTATCGAACCTCTTTCGACAGAATCCCAGGTCTGAACATCAGTAGATCCTCCATTTACTAGCCCATCATCTACCATTCAAGACGATGTGTATGTGAACCTTCTTTCTCAGGTCGATGCACCAGGTAATGTCGCTGCATCATGTAGCCAATCTTCCTCTCATCCTTCTGTCTTCCATTTCGATGAGGACATCATGGAAGCCATGTCTACCCCTGACTACCCTTGGGATGATATGCACCACCGTGCATACTTCCTGCCACAACAGTCCCATGACCAGTATGTTGTGGAATCAAAATACTTCATCCATGGTGAAGTCGATTGGTTTTGAAATCCCATATTTGCCCCAGATGCTTTAGAAGAAGGGAATATGGCCAACATCTCTCCTACTATCAAAATCAACATTTTAGATTAACAAGGGGTTGAATGAAACATTTCCTTGGGGGCACAGTGCACCCTGAAATAAATTGAAGCTTACACCAAGCTCTTCCAAGAATTTTGTGATGTTTTCGCTTGGTCCTATTCTAGGATGCCCAGACTTGATCCCGCCATTGTTGAACACCACATCGACACATGCCCCAATGCCACTCCTATCTGGAAGAAGTTGAGACCCATCCAACCCTCTTGACATGAGGCCATCAAAGCTGAAATCGACAAGCTCAAGCAAGTTGGTTTCATCTATCCCATTGAGTATACCACATGGGTATCCAACCTGGTTCCCTTTCTCAATAAATAAGGCACCATTCATGTCTGCATGGATTTTTGTGACCTGAACAAAGCTTGTCCCAAAGATAACTTTCCCACACCCTTTATTTACCAAATCATTAATGAGTGTGCAGGGCATGAGGTTCCATCCTTTATGGATGGATTCTCTGGATACAACTAGATCAGTATTCGTCGTGACGATCAGTTGAAGACAACATTCATTAGTCCATGGGAAACCTTTGCATATTGGGTCATGCCATTCGATTTAAAAAATGCTGGAGCCACATTTCAGCGGGCCATGTCATACTACTTTCATGACTTGGTGCACCTTATCCTTGCTTACCTCAACAATCTCACCGCTTGTTCAAAGTCTCGGGCACAACATATTTGCGATTTTCACACCGTTTTTCTCCAATGTCACAAGTATAACATTCATCTTAAGTCATTGAAATGTGTCTTTTGTGTTCCTTTCGTTCATTTATTAGGATTCATTATGTCAAAAGATAGTATCATTCTTGACCCCTTGAAAGTTCAAGCCATTCTCGAATTGTCACCTCCCCATACCTTGTGCCAATTACAAAGCCTTCAAGGCAAAGCTAACTTCCTTCATAGGTTCGTGCCTGACTATGTGACCACCATGCATGGGTTTCTCAGACTCCTTCACTCCACCATTCCATTTGTTTGGGATGACCATGCTCAACAGTATTTTGATGCCCTAAAACATGCTCTCACCTCTGCACCCTTGATTAGTCCCCCTGACTTCACTAAGGACTTCATCTTATACATCTTAGCTTCTACCCATTCAGTCATTGGGGTTCTTATTCAAGAAGATGAAGATCGGAATGAGCATGTTATCTATTATGTTAGCAAGAACTTAGTAGGTCCCCTTGTGAACTACTCCCATGAAGAGAAGTTGGCACTAGCTATCATATTTTTCGTCCAAAATCTCTGTCACTATATCCTCACACGTACCACCAGGGTCTTAACAAACTTCAACCCCATGACCTTCCTATTGAGTCTGTGGATCATCAATGGGAAGTATGCATGTTGGATCCTCTTCCTCCAAGAATTCGATGTTGAGTTTGTTATGCCTAAGAGTAAGAAAGGTTTGACCCTCAATGAACTCATTTCTGAATTACCCACTAGTGCACGTGATCTATCGGTTAAGGATGAGATCCCAGATGAACACTTGTTTGTCATCACTTCAAAAGATCCTTGGTATGGAGATATTATCACATATTTGTGAACCCAAAAGTTCACTCCACATCTTTCCCATGATGATTGATGAGAGATTCGATATCAGGCCCCTCGCTACCTCCTCATCGGTGAGGACCTCTATCATCACGGTGTGGATTCTATCCTCCGTCATTGTCTCACTCATCTAGAAGCAAAGAAAGTGTTAAATTTCTGTCACAGTGGCACTTGTGATGGTCACCTCTCTGGTATGGCCACTACCTAGAATTTCACGTGCGTTGGTTACTTTTGGCCTTCTCTCTTTAGTGATTTCATTGAGGCAATCAAACACAAATCGCCAACATTTTCCCCCAAAGGAAAGAGTCCCACCAGCTCCCCTCCATCCTATCATCGCTACTGGTCCTTTTTGTAAATGGGCCATTGACATTATGGAGTGTCAACCACCATCTATTAATAACCATAAATATATTATCGTTGCAGTTGATTGTTTTACCAAATGGGTTGAGGCCATGCCAATGTTCAGTAACATAGCAACTACCACATCCCTTTTCTTCTTTAACCATGTTATCGCTTGATTTGGGGTTCTGAATTAATTTATCTCTAACCATGGCTGACATTTTGAAGATGAGGTATGGCATGAACTATCCTCATTCTTGGGCTTCCAGCACCATTATTCATCATCTTATTACCTCCAAGGTAATGGACAAGTTGAATAAATAATCAAGATTCTCAAGACAATGCTTCAAGAGATGGTGAATAAGCACAAGACGAACTGGAACCTTATGTTCTTCCCATCTTTGTGTGCCTATAGAACTTATTTTAAAACCACCACCAGGTTTACTCCTTTCCACCTTGTCTTTGGCGAGGAGGCAGTCTTACAAATCAAGTATGAGATCCCTTCCCTCCACCTAGTTATCAAACTTCTCCCCAACACCCAACCATTAGAAAGAAGACTTGTCATGCTTGAACGCGCCTCCGAAAACGACTGTGTTGCTTTGTAAACCATTGAAGTGGCCAAAAAGCACACCAAAGATCAATATGACTGAAAGTCACCCCTCGTTCCTTTCACGAAGGTGATCTTGTTCTAGTGTATGAACAGGCCCATGATACCCTGGGGCATGGGAAGTTCAAATCATTATGGCTAGGACCTTACATCATTTGCAAGGACTTAGGTAAGGGGGCATTTCACCTAGAGGATTTCGAAGACCAACTCCTTCCCAATCCTCATAATGCACTCTACCTTAAGAAATTTTACCCCTAGAATTTTCCATTGATTTCCAGTCATGCATTTAGGTGGATTGCACCACTTCATTTAATGATTTGACACTTCACCCAGAAACCATTTTTCCAAGAAGGGTCACTTCGTCACCTCTAAAAATCAAATTTCACCATAAAGTGACACTTGTACCTTGAGGTTCAGCTTATCTTAATACTTGTCATACCATATGTCAATTTTCTTCATGAGTGACCATCATTTAGTCATGTTCCCATGGTCCCCATCGGGCCTATTATGTGTGGAAACATCATCAAGTCACCCTTGTTCAGAGCATCCGCAATGAGTCACCTTTGCATTCTTGGAGTGTTTTTCATGTCCCATCATATCATGTCACAACATTCCATCCATAGCTGCATATTGTTCATCCTGTGTTGCCCATTTTGGCCTCCAATCATACTATCCCCATCCCCTCTAGAGTTGAGTCAGTTACTGCCAGGTCAACCATGCACTTTATGCTCTGACAATGGAAGTTGTCTGTTTGTCCCTCAGTCCCACTTTTCCCATTATCCACAGTGTCAGTACATAAGTCACATTACTATTTTCCCTCATGATTTAGTTGAGGATCCTCATTACCTCATCTATCATGGGCCCTATTCTGTCGACATCAGCTCATTTATTCCAAATGAATGACCTAGAGGGTGGTGTATCTCGGTTCCAGCTTCCATTCTTGTTCGGCACCTTGGATTGAGTAGAGGGTCTCATTATTTCCCTTTGACTTGGTTGTTTCATGTTCTTGATCGATACACTTCATGGTCCAGTGATGAAACAGATTGTCCCAGTGATTCGCATGTGTGTGTGAGATGCTTTCAGACCCCATGAGGGGGTGGCCCTTCAGGCAGCCCTCCACATGCCCAGATGCATACCTACTATGCTATAGCCTCAAATGCAGTTCCGAAGAGTTGATGGGTTCAGTTCCTACCGATCGCAGTGTTCATAGCATGCATGTCTCCTCCATACAATCCATTCAGTTTTGCAGAGCCCTTCCTTGTTCAACTAGGCTTCTCCGGCTGTTCTACCCTCCCTCCCACTAATTTTTTGAGGGAAGGGGCTTTATATCTCACGTACTTAGATATTATTGTATTCAGTCTTGACTCATGTTTTTACTAGATACATTATGTATATGGGACACACTGTATTATTTTCTAGCTCTGTTATGCCAGCATGTCATGTACCATTTAGCATGTACTTTATTGCTCAGTTTCATATTTCTGGGAAAGCCATTATTTTTGTACCAAGTTATCTGGGGGTGTATGGGTGTACCTCCTCCACCTCATCGAGGTTCGATACCACAACATAAAAGGAGACATGCAATAGTCTTTCCCCCTCTGTCACTATCCTCTCCCAGCTTCAGCGTCATTGGTCTCTCTCTATCCCCTTGACTCCCTATGTTGTCTAAGTGATTGTATCTTTACAACGTACTTCAATCATAAATTTTTCTCCTAACAATAGTACATTGGGGGAAATCTATTATCACCAAAAAATTGATCATCTAGCCTAATTTACTAGATGGATCAAATTTTACCATGTAAAGCCAATTTTACCCTAGTAAAATTTATTTCACTATGAGAAATTACCTAATAAACCATCTTTAATAAGTAATTTATAGTTAAACCAATGAAGAATAATTAAATAAATCATTATTTATTTGATTTTCTTCTAGGTATAATTAATTTAACCACTGTTTTATTATTATTCGTTGTCAAATTTGACCCAATCATGAAAAATAAACAGACAGATCATTATTTATCTTATTTTTATCTAAGAATAATTAATTAATCACTAATTAATTATTATTCTTCGTTAAATTTGACTAAATCCCTTAGGAATAATTAAATAAATCCTTATTTGTTTATTATTCCTTAACTAATTCATTGAGATAATATATAAATAATTTATTTATTTATTATTTCTAAATAAAAATTTAAATACTTTTTCCCTCCTAAACAAATATAATAAAATATTCCAAGTGGTTATTCCAAGAATGGGATTAATAATATTTTATTATTGCTCATTATTCGAGGATAACTCAATATTTTGTTATAAAACGAAGGGTTTTCCATTCATTATTCACTTTTGATTATTTTCATTGTTGCACTCGTTGTTGTAACTCTGATTATTTTCATTGTCACACACCATATTTTTGTTGGGTTTATGCACTATAAAGGAGAGAGACTCTATAGAAGCTAAAGATGTTCGAGGATAGCTAAGAACCCATCCCATAGAGGGGGACTTGTAATATCGATCTGTTCTCTTCATAGGTGTTATTATAAAATTATTCATATCTAGTTTCCATTCGATAATTGGGGTTATTACTCCTTCTCTTGCTATTTAACTATGTTCGTGGCATAGATCAAAATTTTGGCAAGTTTTGCTTCTATCAATGGCTATAGATCTATAATGTTTAGCAGCCATTTCTATTGTTGAGATTGTTTGTCGTCCATAATCCTAAGCGAGTTTTTTTCATACATCATTGAGAAGAAAACACTACAACACAAACAACTTAGCTTCACTCGGCCCTAGCTGAACTATGCACTACATAGTCTCAGCCCTATAAGTTGTGACCTTGCTACTTAGAACTGCACAATGCATAGTCCATGTCGCCCAAGGTTGTTTCACTACACAATTCATGTGTCCAGTTCCTGACCTTGACCCCGATAATTGCTCATTTATGTCCCCCAGCCTCGCTTGCACTGCGCATTTTGCATCTTCAACCCTCAAGCTCCTCCCTTGGCTATTGGAATTTCACAATGCATAGGATCCCAACATGCCTTAACATCCAAAACTATACAGCTAGCTTACCATGTGTCCATTCCCTCCGCCAGACCGCATTATCTCTAAAAATTGTGCAGTCTTGTCCTTCAGGCCTCCCTAAGTTATGCACTACATAGTCTTAGAGCTCAAGCTCTCCCCCCTGCCTATTACAACTGCACAATGCAGAGTCACTAAGCCCCTCTTCCTAGCCTATCACTTTTTATGGCCTCACTTGATGGATCAAAATGCATCATCCTAGACTAGGCATTTTTAGATTGATGTCATCTTGTCATGACTGAATTACAGGAATAGGTAGACTATCATGTCATGGAAAGATGATGGAGAAGGAGAATAAGGAGGGAAGCATGCCTAAATACTCTATTATAGCTAAACTCATAAGTTGATCAATCAAGAGAAATCAAAAGGACACAAGTTGCGACCACCATCGAAAACTAAATATCATTGAATATTCTGCATCACCAAGCCATTTGGAGGTAAAGAGAAAGCATATTCAAAAAGACATAAAACACTTAGAAACAATAGTGACTTGACATTTCCACATCATCAAGAAGTCCATGTCAGTAGTGTCATGTCATGTCATTTCATGAGTGGTCATAGGCCACATCACAATTGTGGACCATGTATATTTTATTCAAATGTATTGTAAAGTCAAATTCCAAAAGGCACACATGGAATGTAAAGAGTCATGTAAGTTGAAAAGTCATAGGAAGTCAAACAATCATGAGGTTAGTCAAATAGTCACCCTTGGTTATATATACTCCCTCATTGTATGAGAAAATTACTTACCGAATTGGATCCTCCTGCAAGGCATTAGAGAGATAAGATATATCTTTGGGGAGCAAGGAGTGGCTCCAATGTTCCACTTCTAGAGCTAGTGATATACATTGTAAACATGTGTCTTGGAACTTTTACTTAATGATAGAAGGCTTCAACGCCAACATGTTCTTCATGCATGGACTATGAATATTTGTAAGACTATTATGGGGGTGTTTGTATTTCATGTTTTCTTTCACATGTGCTAAGACAGTTGAACTATTTCGATTATTTGAGAATGTGTTGTAATGGTTTTTATTGTTGACCCATCATTTTGGACTATTCTACAGGATATTACATAAATCTTTCTTCATTTTTTAGTTATAATGATTGTTTCATCCTTCATGGACTATTCCACTAGATTTTAGATGGATCCTTCTAGTTCATGTGTGTTTCTTCTTGGGTGGTACTACTACCTCTCACTTAGAGGCTCACTTTTATCCCCTCTCCCCAGTAGAATAACCTTGACACATTTACAGTTGAACACTCATTAGGCACACCTCCTCTCATTTCAAAGACACTATTGCATCCCTCTCTCTTGCTAACAGTTAGAGTCAAGGCATATCTTTGATATATATGGTAACCGAGCAAATAGAATGGATGGGGCTCCTACACCAAGAAATGTGAGGTCTAATTGGGACTTAAAATCAAGGATACCCCCTGGTTGATAGATTTCCAGCACCGTCAACATTATCGCTAGAAGGAGGGCCTGATGACAAGCTAAGCCCATTGTATTTGGTCTGAATATCTTATCTGAAATGGCTCATACACAAATCCTACTCTTAGGGTGTTTCTCTAATTTTTCCCTTTATCAATTTTAAATCCCCGATGAGCCGCCCAATCATTTGTCCCAATTAAATTTTGATGATGATGATGGAACATCCATAACCAATCACATTGTTGATTTTTTTAAATTTTGTGAATATTACAATGTCAATGATGACGAGTTTGTTTGTGTTCTTTTATTCCTCACCCTTCAAGGTCATGATAGTAGATGGTGCCATAAATTTCCACTTGCTACCATCCATTCCCTTCATGATTTCCTCAAGGAGCTCTATCAAGACTTTGATATGTATAATTATCGAGATGTTTGTAAAATAATCAATCTCTTAAGAATGAAGCCTAATGAATCAGTTGAGGATTTTTCTGAACAATTCCTTTGCCCTTGTTGTGAAATTTTTGAAGAAGACATGTATCATGATTTCTTGAAACAATATTTTGAGTGTTTGGTTCTTATATATTTACATGGTAAAACTAAACCCCCTAATTCTTCTACTTCCCCAACTCTTGTGAATCATAAGACACCTCTAATTTCAAAGGAGGAAATTATTGGCCCTTTTATTCTTTGACCTCCTCCTTTTCCATTTTTGATAGGGGTGCCTCTCTGCAATGGTAACAAAGTTGAAAAATATGCAAATCAAATTCTTAATCTAACTTCTCATTCTTCCTTTTTTTCTCATGACTCATATTCAATGGATGAAATCAAAGAATGGCTCATAAGGCCCACGGGGAAGACCAACATCCCCATTCCGCAACATGATGTTATCATTCATAACTCTAGCCTCTAATCTGATAAGGATTTATGTGATCCTCTATCATCTACCTGCCTTCAATATTTGCACTATGATCAACCTGATCAATCTACTCCACCAGCTGGTCTTTCACACTCTCTTGATTTTCGTGTTGCTAGTTCAAACTGCGATGAGGTGGAAGGCAATCAAGTTACACAAGCAGAGGAGAAAGAAGGTGAAGATGCTCTCAATCTTTCTTAATTTTTTCAAGATCCTTCGTGTCAAGATTATGCGCTTCCATTCCTGGGTGATTGTCAATTTTCTAATATCGGTAGTGAATCAAATGTAATCAATTCATAGCCTTGGGAAACAATCATTCCAACGATGATGAATTTTTTGATGTATGTCATCATGATTTCCCAGGTGCATCAGCTAATCTCTTGGTTTCTCATGAAGATTTTACTTTGGATCAAAAATCTGGTTGTCAAAGAATATGTGATTATCGAAGCTTCCTCTTTAGTTCACTATCCCTTATGCTCGACTATCTACAATGCATCTACTTGCGATGGGGGTACTCCATGTTCTTCAAGTCCATCATCTGATGAGTTGACCTCTCAATTGGCACAAGTTTGTGATATTATCCATGATGTAAATGAAAAAAATCAAATCTTTGAGTACTCTTACTAGCCCTCATCATCTCTTCACTTCCATGAAGACAACTCTTCAAATCAACTTGCTCATGAAAATTCCTCGATTCGTTTATATTTGAATTCTCGATTAGGAGAACCTTTCGACTTGACTAATGTGGTTATTGAAGTTGAAGAATCTGGTCAAACAAGTGACAAAGATGGTTTCCATATGGTGATAAGTGGGCTTATTGAAACTACTAGTAGAAGCTACCCTCACACCATGCATGATCTAGTACAATAGTCAAAATGTTATTTTACAATTATGGAAAGTTTCGGGACCTATTGAGGCACTTCAACTTCCATTGATGGTTATGTTAGGATCTCGCGACTCTGGTAAGACCCCTGAACTAACTCGGATTTGGTTTCTCTAACACAATTATTCCTTTCTCATGGTTTCACTCAATGAAAATTTCTTCTTAAGAAATGTTTGGTACCTCGAATGTGATATTTTAAATTTCCAATATTTTACTTCCTACCAGATTCATGAATATTTTTCAGTTCATTCATATTCATGCAAATATCTCCTAGCAAACTTGTGTTTGGAATGTGTATCTCTCATAGAGTCATGGAATTGTGAATTTGTTCATTCTAAAGACCATCTCTGGATGAAGTAATCATATCATTCAAGCTCATTTGATGATCAACAACTCCTGCCTTTGCTTGTGAGTATCATATCACAAATCTTTTTCTTCATTGCACCTGAGATCCTCTTGAGTAATAATGAATGCATGAGTTATTGCACAAATCAAGTTCTTCTCTATTCACCATGTCCTAGAAGATTTCATGTATTTGTTGTGTTGTCATCCCTTTTAAATTATTTTCATGATTACGATGCTTGCATAGTTTATCACTAGTTTAGGAAAACAGTGTGTCACATTTTGCTTGTGAGGAACTTGATCCAATTGTTTAGAATATTCATAGAACTATTCAAATTTATTTATCTTCAGTTATTACAAACTGGGAATATAATTATTTAATCATCTCATCTGATCATTATTTTTTCTTTGATGACTGTCATTCATGTTATCATTTCCCCACCAATATATCTAGTGGCAGTTATTTTACATCCTTTGATCTTCATCATTCAACACCTTGCTATTCAGATTTTTGTCAAGCGATTGAGGTTCTTTAGTCTCTACTAATGGTTATGTCAGGTCCTCATCATCTCAACATGACTTTCACATATGATAAAATATATTTTCCCTCACATTATTCTCATTATAATCTCGTGCCTCTAATTGAAAATCCATATTTTCAAAGATTTCAGGGTTTTCAAGAGGATCATCATGTATTTTATGATCCAGTCGTTGAATGTTTGGGCAATCTTACTCGGCAAGCTCCATTGCCATTAACAAGTTTCATGTTTTTCTTGTGCTTTCTAAGAAGGATGACATATTAGAAGGTGAATTCGCAATAAGTCTTCGAGGTTTGTCTAATTATGATTTCTGTCAGAGAGGTAAGAATGTGGATTGAATGAAAGTAGTGGTTGTGACACATATTTCCACCCACAAGCAAGACCTTCAAATTTTTGTGAAATTTTTTATCTTTTCTGTGTCACATTACTTTATATCTATTTTAATTATTCATATCTTTGTGGATGCAGGTTGGGAACAACTACAGTGGCTTCACTGGAAATTTCATTATATGTGACCATGACCTTCTAGTTGTTAGTTTAAGAGTAGGATTAGCTACATGTTAGTTTCCTTCTTTTGCACCCATCCCATCTTGTTCTCTTCAATATCTCTTTTATTTTCTTACTTTCTCTTGCATTATACTTTGGTTTAGCTTATTTTGTTCATCTTCTGATTTTTTCCCATGTTGTGTGTTGTCTTTCATTTTCTTTTCTTTCTTATTTTTCGTATATTTTTTTTGTTTTATTTTAATCGTATGAATAAGTGTTGTTCCTAGACATGTTTTGGCTTCTAAGTATGTGAGTGGCTGAACTATAAAGAGTCTTGTGACACTTCATCATTTGGCTAGACTTTTTTCTGTCTACCTTGTGTTGGTTGAATCTTTTGGCTGATGAAGTTCTGACAGAAAATATGATCCTTCCTTAAGGAGAGTTTCGGTCCAATCATTAACCTATGTCTAGTCTAGAAACCTCATGCCCACACTGGTTCTTTATGTTTTGGTTTCGTCAATATTATCCAACTAGTAGAAACAAAGAAGGGGAAAATCTAAATGATAAAACCTAAATCAAGGGTCTCTATATGCTTCTCTCAAGGAACAACCTCTTATTCTCTCAATAAGTTTGGATCCCTCTTCCACCTTAATATAAATAAGTTTTGATGCACAATTCTCTTTAAATAAATAAATAAAGGTGAAGGAAGAGAAAGGCTTCCTGTGCAAAGAGGTGAAGCAAGCAACTTTGTCGGGGTACTGTCCAAGCTCGCTGGTGGCGGATGAATGTTTATGTTCTTACGTTACTCCATCGAGGTAATGTCTAGGCTTGTTGGAAGCATAGACACACTAGAGATGAATATTATACTCTGAAAATCTTAATCTCATGAGCTACACTACCCTTCCCAACTCAAAACATTGTGATTATGTTGAATCCTATGTTGTGCTTAACTGATAAGGTATAAAGGGGACCATGTCTTTTCATGGGGTAAGTGGGAAAGCCAAATTAATATGCACGATGAATCAATACTCCCTGAAGAATAAAGGCCATGCATGAAAGAGCTAACCAAAATAAAGAAGTTATAATTCTACTAGTGTGTCACCAAGGGTTGTAGTGGTTCAACACCCTCCAAAATTTTGCCTTACACCCAATGTTGGAGCCTTCCTTGCTCTTTTGAATTGTTGTTTCAAACATTAGAGCTCATTTCATGAGATTTCTTGTAGTTCTTTGGTCCATATTGAATGTTGGGTTAACTATCATCTTTTGGCATGTTTGGCTTTCATGCAATGTTTATAAGCCTATTCTGATGGTTTTGAAGGTTTGTCTTTGTGTATATGAGTTTTTCTAATTGTGTAAACATTTTTAGCATCCATACAGAAAGTCTTGAGAAATGTCACACAAGTGTCTTCACAGTCGTCCTAAAGCCTATCTTAAGTTTCACACTTGTTGTATCTTGTCGTGAGTAAGTCACATAGGGAAATTATTTGTTCATGTGTCCAGATGATTTATGTTGTTGTGTCATCAAATTCTGCAAAGTGTGTTATCATAGTCAAGGTTCATCACAATTCATCACCTATCCCACACTTAGCCATTTTCAAAAAATCTTCCTAACCGAGCAAGTTAGCTTCATCGAGCCCTAACTAAATTGCACATTGTGCACTCTCAACCCTCTAAGTTGTGGCCTTGCTGCTTGGAACTACACAATGCACATTCCCTTAGGACTGTTGCACTACACAATTCATGTTCCCAACTCCCAACCTTGACCCTCATAATTGTGCAGTTATGTCCTCCGTCCTAGGTTGAATTGAACACTTTACATATTAAACCCTCAAGCTCTTCCCTTGTGTTATAGACATTTTTGTGCCTTACAGCATTGAGCATGAAATGTCCATAATCTAAGGGATCCAAAGTCCCTAAACATGTTGTTCCTACCCCTAGAGGAACAAGGCTAACAAACCACAACAATTCACAGAAGTTCTCCACCAGAAACTGCTCAAAAACAAGTCAATTCAGGATCATTTCAGTGGCTCCACTAGCTGTTTGCACTGAATGTCAAAGCCAACACTGGCTACCTGCGCTGAATGTCAAAGGCAACACTGGCTACCTGCGCTGAGCGAGAGTTGACATGTGGCAAGTTCATTCCAAGAGGTGTCAAGACCCAGGAAGCTTCCAGAATGACACTTGCCTCAGGGAATTCGACTGGTGATGAGTAAGAGGTTCCAAATCTCCAAGTGGAAGCAAGAACCTCCAAGTGGAATCAAGAACTGACAGAGGGAGAGGACACTAGTCAGATCTCAAGCTGACTCATCCTCTCTCCAAACATCTATATATGGATCTCTCCTCCATGAGATCTAGAGGCGGGAATTTTGTTATTGCAAAGAATTGCTATTGGTTTGAGATTGGAATCATTGGGTGCTTAATGCTTTGAAAGGGGTGAAGATAGGAATTCCAATTGCTGGGAAGGAGATGCTGGATTGGAGCCCTCTGGGTTGTATCTCTTCCTGAACCTTGTTATTCATCAATAAAGCTATCTTGGTTTCTCCTATATGCTGGTGTATTTTTGATGTATGAATGCATTAGTATGTTTAGTTTATTTCTAATCCTGAACTAGTTATGAATATGAATCCATGTTTTGTGTAGTGTTCTCTTCTTGTGATCTTGCAGAAACCTCTTGAAGCTGGGCGAGCGAGAAGGCAAGTAGCTGGGAACTCTCTAAGAGAAGAGAAGCCGGATCAAGGGACAAACGGAAGACACCGGTTAGTCCATCTATCTATCTCTTCATTCTTAATTCATAAAGGAAGAATACTAGAATAGTTGTCTCCGTTTGTTGCTAAGGCACTGTCACACCTTAGGTGGATAGGATCGTCCTGCATACGCATTTTTCCCCACAACACCTTGGTTGTTAGAACTGTGCAATGCATAGAATCTTATCCTCCCTTGACATCCAAAACTACATAGTTGGCTTATGAAGTGTACATTTCCTCATCCAGATCCCACTGTCTCCAGAAGCTGTGTAGTCTTATCCTTCAAGCCTCCTTGAGATACACACTACACAACATTAGAACTCAAGTTCTCCCCCTTGATTGCTAGAACTATGCAATGCATAGTCACTGAGCCCCTCTTCCCAGCCTATCACTTGTCCTGGGCTCGGTTGATGGATCAGAATGCATCATCCTAGACTAGGGGGATTTTGGATTCGTGTTGTCTCGTTATGAATGAATTTCAAGAAAATGTACACTATTATGTCATGGAAATATGATGGAGAATGAGAAGTGTTGGGTTGTGTTATATTCCTTCCACATAGTTAACAGGGGGTTTGAAGGGAACCTGTAACCCCACTTTAGGGGACCCTATGTTAGGTTGGGCGGACCCACCTATGGTTTTTTGCATGATTTTCGCACATGTTTTTTGGACGCGATGGTTTTCGGTCCATGGTATTGGACGTGATGGTTTTCGGTCCATGGTATTGGATGCTTCGACATGTATAAATATGTAATGTAACATTGAAAGGAACGTAATGAAAAATCAAGTTGGTAGTCCTGGTTTTGGGATCCAGGGGAAAATCTCTGTGTATATGTGTTTTATGTGTTATGCTCTCGCAATTTGTATGAGGTTAAAACCTACATTTGGTGGCAGAGCTGTTTTGGCTTCAAGGGGATGCCTTTGTTGCCGAGGGGTTTCGCTTGGGCATGTGGTAGACCCTATTCAGTGGGAGATCTGTGAGATCGATTCTGGTGGTGAAAGAAGATGGTGAGCAATGGAAAGATAGAGATCGAGAAATTTAATGGTCAGAGTTTTGAGTTGTGGAAACTCAAGATGGAGGATCTGTTGGTGGATAAATATCAGTGGATCACGGTAGATATGGTTACTAGACCAACGGGAGTGTCCGATGAAGAATGGAAGAAGTTGGATCAGAAGGAAAAGATCATAATATGATTGTGTGTCTCAGATTTAGTATTGCTGAATGTAGCAAGGGAAGCTACGGCGAAGGCTTTGTGGGACAAGTTAGGGACTTTGTACCAATCTAAGTCTTTAGTGAATAAACTGTTCCTGCGGAAAAAGCTGTATAACCTGAGGATGAAAGATGGAGACTTGGTGACAAAGCATCTGAATGCATTATACAAGAAAAAAATTTCGCCATCCTTTGGTGTTTCACAGGCATGCCTTCTGGTTTGACTACTTCAAATTTTGCAATCAATTTATGAGTGAATAAAGAAGTGGGAAGGGGGGTAAAAATTTCTTAGAATGGGAAGGAACATTACAGCAGGGATTCCTGAAACAATATCACCAAGAGGGATAAATGAAATGGGATGTGGGAAAAAATTCAAGGGAAAAGAGGGAGTTTACGAAATTGAGAAAGGGTAGTTTCTTAGAAGAAAGAGGAAGGTAATTCATTGGGGATTTTAGAAAAGAAACTAGTCGAAATTTTTGAAATGGGAAATAGAAGAAAGGCAAAAATTTACCTTGAAAATTTCCTACACTGGTGCAGAAAAAAGTAACTGTAGTGGGAAGTAAGCGTTTACTTGCATAAAAATGTCCATGCTAGTTACCCCAAACTTGGGTAAGTGCTCAATTTCGTGAACCTACTTCTTCTTGGTGGCAGCCAGCATATCTAAAAATCAAGTAACATTCCCTTTTTATTAAAATTTCGATCTTCCTGCTAGCATGTTGATTTTCAGGTTGATCCTTATGCAATCATGTCAATGAACTGATTTTCATAATTACAAGAATTTTTTTTCTTTTTATACTTTTTATTTTTGTCATTTTTTCTTTTATTATTTTTTCAATAAGGAAAAGAAGGAATCAAATCTTCAACAGGTTGGTGTTACCACCTGCCAACTCCTTTTCAAATGGTTATTGGACTTGTTGCATAAAATCTCCTTTAGTAAGGGGCTGAAAATATGCCTTCAATCTATGTCGTTTACTAGGAACACAAAATTCCAACCATCAATAGTTTTGATTTCTACCGCTCCATTTTCAAATACTTTGACCACCTCATAGGGTAACATCCAGCGTGTATGGAATTTTCTTTTAAAATATTTGAATCTAGAATTGTAAAGGAGTACCCAATCATCTGGTTGGAACTGCTTCTTCTGAATGGACTTGTCATGCCACTTGTTGAACTAAGATGTTCTGATGAAAAACGTCCCTTCAAAATTCATCTAACTCATTTAACTATATAATACATTGTTGCTATGCTTCAGAGAGATCTAGCCCCAATTGGACTACAGTTCTAAAAGTCTTGATATAGAATTCTATCGGTAAGGGGACTTGTTTATTGTACACCAGCTCATATGGTGTGTGTCCTGTGTTGTTTCTCTAAGCGGTTCGATAGGCCCAAAATGATTCCAGTAATTTTTCAGCCCAATCCATTCTATGCATATTTTCCATCTTTATGAGGATGGACTCAATCACCTTATTTGTGGACTCCACCTGACCATTTTCTTGCGGGTGATACGGTGTAGATTTCTTGTGCGGTATTTTATACTCCTCCATCACACCTTGTACCAAATTAGAAATAAACTGTTGTCCATTGTCAGAAATGATTTCTCTAGGCACACTAAATCTAGTAAATATTTTAGTAAAAATAAAATCAACAACAACTCTTTCAGTAACAAAAGAAACAGCTTTAGCTTCTATCCATTTCCTAACAAAATCTGTACAAACCAAAATATGCTTTTTATTTGATGATGCTGGATTTATTGTTCCTATGAAATCAATGGCCCATTTTTCAAAAGGTTCAATCATAAACAGAGGACATAAAGGCATTTCATTAGTTTGACTAGGCTAGCCAACTTGCTGATAGTTATCACATTGCTTGACATATTGTTTGGCATCCTTAAACAAGGAAGGCCAAAAATAGCCAGCTCATAACACATTATATTCAGTCCACGTATTAGCGAAGTGACCCCCATAAGGTTCATCATGGGAAGATTTTAAAATATCAAACACTTCTTCCTCTCGTATATATTTACGGTTAATGAGATTTGCTCCAGTGTAAAAGAGGTCTCCTTGGATCCAGGAATATGCAACACTTTCCTGAATGATATTCTGCTTTTCATGAGTCGATAACTAAGGTGGTAATTTTCCAGTGACTAAATAGTTAGGTATGTCTGAAAACCATGGGGATTTTGTTGAAACAACAAAATATGTTTGTGAGGAAAATCATCATCAACAGTTATTGCTTCACAAGGACTATTTAACTTTGAAAGTTAATCTGGTACTACATTTGATTTTCCTTGTCTATCAACAATAGTAATATTAAATTCCTGTAACAATAGTAACCACCTAGTCACTCTACTACTACTTAACGGTTTATTCATGAGATATCTTACTGCGGAATGGTCAAGATGTATGAAGGCTTCATATCCTGTAATGTAATGTCTGAATTTATTAATAGAAAAATTACATCTAAAACCTCTTTCTTAGTAACCGTATAATTGAGTTCGGTGGGTGATAAGTTTTTACTAATGAAATAAATAGCATAAGACTGTTTGTCTTCTTCTTGTCGTAAAGTTGCACCAATAGCAGTATCTGGGCATCAAAGGAAATATGAAATGGCAGGGACGAGTTTGGTCCTCTCAAAACTAGTGCCTGGACTAATTTTTCCTTCAATTTCTCAAAGGACTATTGGTAAGCTGTGGACCAAGAAAACTCACTATCCTTAGCCAAAATTCAGAACATGGGGGTAGCTATCCTTGAGAAATTATCACTGGATCTCCTAGAGTAGCCTGCATGTCCTAGAAAACCTCTCACTTCCCTTTGAGTTTTGGGTATAGGGAGACTCAAAATGACTTCTATTTTTGCAAGGTCAACCTGGTACCTTTGTTGGAAATAATATGGCCAAGAACCACTCCTGCCTTGCACATTAATCTACATTTCTTGTCACTCAAGATGAGATGAGATTCTTGGCAGTGAAGAAGCACTTTTTCTAGATTCTTGAGGGCTTGCTGAAATGAATCACCAAACAAAGAGAAGTCATCCATATAGATTTATACACACTCAAGGTTAGAAAAAATAGCCAAGGCTGCCCTCTGAAAGGTAGCTGGGGCATTACATAGCCCAAAGGGAAGCACTCGGTAAGAAAATGTACCCCAAGGACATGTAAAAGTGGTTTTTCCTTGATCCTCGGGTGCTATCTATATCTAGTTATATTCGCTAAAGCCATCTAGAAAATAAAATTACTTCTTACCAACAAGGGTATCGAGTACTTGATTGATGAAAGGAAGGGGGAAGTAATCTTTAAGAGTGGCTTTATTCAATTCTCTGTAGTCAATAAAAATGCGACATCTCCCATATTTCTTCAGGACTAATACTAATGGAGAGACCCACTGGCTGTCAGAAATGGGATAGATAAAATCAGCATCTAAGAGCTTTTGCAATTCTTCCTTTATAATGTTTCTTAAAGCTGGGTTCATTTGCCTTTGGGGTTTTCGGACAGGTCAGGCTCCATCCTGAATATAGATATGGTGCGTACAAGTTTTAGGAGGGATGCCTTTCATATCTTCATAAACCATGCAAAGGCATCGAGATGGTTTTGCAACAAATTCACAAGTTGCTCTTGCTTAGAAGGATCCAAGTTTGAACTAATATACAAGGATTTACCTAGACTAATCTCAACAAGAGTAGTATCAGGCTCAAGAGTACACAAAGGTGTCACTAGAGATGGTGGTGATGGAGGTAGAGATTCATATCTTTCCTAAAAATCTAGACTAAAAATCTGACTCAATGACTCAAAATTAGGCATGGTGTCTAGATTGTTCAAGAAGTCTTGAATCTCACCCTCCTGTGACGACTCAACATTCTTATGTATCAAGGAAACAAGCTGAGTCTCCTCATCACTACTATAGTATAACCATAATGTGTCCCGGAGCTCCTAAATGGATATAGCGGGTGGATATAAGGTGACCTTCTTCCTAGAATCTCCATGGGAAATATACATATCACTAGAATGACATCTGATATAAGCATCGATCGTAGTAAGCCATGGTTGTCCCAAGATCAAGGGATGCCCTCCCACAGGATTCATTAGCTGAAGCACAATGAAATCTGTGGGATATTCCTGAGTCTAGGGAAATGACCACATCATCCAACACCCCTTTTGGTTTGATTTTAGATCTATTCGCTAGTTCAAGCATAATGGGAGTAGGCCAAATATGGACCAATCCAAGTTGATCCATGGTTTGCTTGGTCATAACATTAATGGCTACCCCTAGGTTTATAAGTACATTGGATACAAGGACATCACCTATCTGAATAGAGACAACAGGGTTTCCAGGGTCAGTATATTTTTCCATGTGCATACACCCCGTCATTAACTTCGTTGCTCTACCAACAAATTGAATAGTTTGAGGTTCCATTCTTCTCCTTCCTGGATTCTTGAGACAAAGTTCCCTAATGATTTTTGTACAAATGGGGATCTCTTTAATAGCTTGGAGCAAAGGTACCCTTATGAAAAGGTTCATAAGATCAGAAGCTAGGCTAGACTCAGGAATGGGGTATTTATTCTCCACAACTAACCTCTTTGGATAGGTGGGTCAGTTGGAAGAAGATGAAAAGGGCTCAGAATGTACGGGGATAGGCTAAATGGTGTCATATTTTTCAGAATGGTTAGGATTTTCCTCCTCTCCTTTCTCATTGATAATCACCATAGGCTACTTTTGATTTTCTAAGGTTAATACCTTCCCTGATCTCAATTGGAGATCATTGATTCCAACTATCATAGTCTAATATTTGGATGAAGAAAGCAGGTTCATAGAATGGATCATTTATATCGCTTTATTATTGGGGTTGGGTAAAGGTTGAGCAGGTAGCTGAGAAGGTTGAAATAGTGGAGGTAAAGGTAATGGTGGCATAGGTTGACTCAACTAAGGTAATGATGATTGTGGCATTGGGTAAGGTGCATATGTAGGATGGTATGATTGCATAGGTGTGGGATAGAAATAATGTGAATTATGTGAATGGTTTGGCCCTCTCCATCCTTGTTGCCAAGATTGGGAGGGTTTTCCATACTGATATTGGTTCCCATGTTGCCAATGTTGAGAGTGACCAATGTTAGGATAGGAATATGAGTGTGCATTATAACCAATAAATGTGGTGGAGGTCCAGGAACCATACTTGCACTTACCTGAGGCCAATTTCTTCGTGTTCCTATAGCATGCAATGATTCAGCTTTAGGTTTTCCTCCTTCAAGTACAAATTTTAGCCCAGGTATGGAGGGAAATTTTTTTGTAGCATGGTTCTCTGCACAAATTACACATTTATTAGTTTCTTTAATATCTAGAGGAAATTCTATTAAAGGATGCTTTCTTCTACATCTTGGATAGAAAATAGACAATGACTCATGCTCTTCTACAAGTTTTTGTTGAAACTTCAAAGAGTCTATACGTTTACTAACAATATTCATTATTTCAATTTTCATATTGTCCATTCTTTTTTAATCCAATAATCATAGCATCAATAGATTCAGCTTTCCTGTTTTATTCCAAATTCCTTTGCCAGATCTATATTGGTTCGTCGAGAATTTCCTGCACAAGTCACAGATCTGATCAAAAGTTTTTTGATCAATATCCCCTTGTCCTAATAGATTTAGATTTTTCCTAGCATCATTAGTAAGCCCACGTAAGAACAAGGTTCTAATGGTACTTAGATCAAATTTGTGCTTTGACCTTTGGAGGATGTACATGAATCTCTCCAAGTAGTCCTCTAGAACCTCATCATCATTTTGCACAATAGTAAAGATTTCATCTTGAATATCTCTAGTTTTACAATATTCCTGATATTTCGATAAGAATGCTCTCTTCATTTTCTCCCAAGAATTTATAGTGTTTCCTCCTAGTCCCATGAACCAGTGGAGTGTTGCGTCCTTGAGAGTTGTAGGAAACAATTTTAACTTCTGGGCATCAGATGAATAATCATAACTTCAACACAAAATATCAAAATCAAATAAGAAAGATTTTGGATCTTCATGTATCTTACCATAGAAATGAGGAAGAGTTGATGGTGGAATATTTTTCATTTGTACTTGTGTATTAGGATTCACAATTAGGAATCCAAAAGTGGACTATTCCTCATTTACCTAGTTTTCACCACTTCCTTCTGCATGTTCATCCTCATATTCCATTGTTGTTCTTCCACATGAACCACTCTTAATATGCTGAGAAGGCTGAATATGGATTCCAATAGTCCCCTTCTTGCCCTTTATGGGTTGTGTGACACCTAGACCACAGCTACCAGAGCCCAAGTGGATTGTTCCTCCATGATGAGTCTGAGTTTGTTAGGACTTTCTGCCTACAAAAGAATGCCCAATATGAGATTTGGTTTCATATTTGTCAGTATTTCGTTGGCCCCTAGTGGGCTTTGGACCCCTACCTCTTTTAGGCATTCATTTCAAAAAATGACAAAACGAAATTCACACAAAAAGCTGCAACCTTCAAAAAACTAACTCAACACCTATAAATTCCTTCAAACAATAGAAGCACACTACAGGAAAAGTTAATATAAAACTTACCCCTATTGCAAAAATGGAAAATTCTTACCAATTCAAATCGTCTCCCCAACAACGGCGCCAAAATGTTGGGTGCAAGATTTGCACTTAAGCAAACTCCTCAACACTTAATTGTCAACCTGGGGGTTCCATAAACTTAGAGATGAAGCACAGGCAATGCCATAAGTGGTATGAACTTTTCCTATTCTTAATCCTACTTCTTAAAGGGAATTGTTTGTAGAATCATACAAAAAACAATATTAAAGGCAATTGACAGTGAAGCAACTCTAGTGCTGGAATATAAAAGAATAATTTGCAAGTAAATCATGTAAAGGAGCTTTCACACAACTAAAGCAATATTAAATGCTGGAAGGAAATTCTATGTTTATCTTCAGATAGATGGCTAACAGTCTGACAAGTGGGCCCTTGCAGAGATCTGTTTTCCTCTTGATCTTCCTTCTACACAAACAACTTGTTCATGTGCTATTGTAATGTGCTTGCACTAGTGTAGGTACAGTGACTCTGTGTAAAAGTGTTTTTTACCTCCCTTACTAAATATTTATGTATTTTTGGAGGTGCTCTAAGCCACAAGGCTTAGAGCACTCTGTTTCTGTGACAAGAGACCAACTCTTGCACTGAGGCAGAGTTTCCTTCACCAAGTTTCTAATTTACTTTTGAAAAGATTGAAAGACATTCTAAAAATAAATGCAATTGCAAAATAAATTCTAAGATAAATTATCTATGGAAAAGAAATGCTTTAATTAAATGCAAAGGAAGTAAACTTCATGAAATGAGAGAAACTCGAACTAATCAAACTAGTAGGCTAAGTGTGCATGTATCATCTAACTTCGGCAATCCACTTAAAGTGTTTTTGGTCCTTGGTCATAAAGCATAAAATGAAATTATAACATGTCTATGATAAATTCATGCATGTGTTCTTAGATCCTTAAGAAGTATACTTTTAATGTTGAAGACAATTACTGAAATTAGCAGTCCATTTTCTTGCAAGAATAACTGAAACGATAATCAGATAAAGAAATGCAATGTTCGCAGTAAAATAAATGACTGAACCAGAGTGTAAGAAATCACATGCACTGGTATAGGAAAAGGGCTTCCTACACAATCCAAGCGGAAGCAAATCAAGACAAGAGCTACGAGTAAAGAAATGTGAGAAAGGAATTACAAAAAAGAAATAACTCAATTAAATCCTAAGCCATGGATCCATTTCACATTTAACTCTGAAATGGATTTAAATCAGAACTTTAGAAATAAATATAAAACTATTCACACCACGCAACTGCAAAAGGAAATATCCACACAGTCTTTCCAAATAATAAAAGAACAAGGGTAAATGAGGTGAGTTGGCTAGGCCCTAGCCAACGAACTCGTTTCTTGTTTAAGAAACAAAAAGATTCAGCACTCAAGTACACATCAAAGATAAATTAAACACAGTGCATGAATAACATGGCATATTCCTTGTATTACTTGATCAACAAATGTACATAGTAGTGCGAGTCTAGTCCAAAGTTGAGGGCAATAATGGATTACATAGAAAATGAAATTACAGTCTAAGGATCACTAGCTAGTTCCACCTACAATCTATATTTTATACATCCTTTCATCCTTAGCCGTATTCCACTAATTATAGTCATTTTCTTATTCAGGTATTTCGGCCGAACAGAGTAACAACTGAACATTACAAAATAGACTAACAGTTATAATGGAACGTGTACTTCGCTGGGGATAGACCATCCTTGGTAAACATCCTTGATTGTGTGCCACTATTTTCCATCCTCAGTTGATCAGCAACTGAACTCGGAGTCATGGATCAAAACATCCACGTGGAAAGATTCAGCTCACAGAAATCTCGGAGCAATCATCATGGTGTTGAAGGAATCTACTTGCATTGATCATACTAACTCATTATTAACACTAAGTTCCTTAATTACTTCTAGGAAATTATCATAACTTACAAGAGGTACTTAATAGGCATGAAATCTATGTAAAAATTATTAACAAAGCACTTTAATAAATCTTAATGTAAAATACGAAGCATATGCAGGAATAGGTAGTTATCTTGGACTAGTGCAACAAAGAGAGGTTTAAGTTGAGATAAAACAGAGGTTAATGTTTATAGAAATGGGGTAAAAATAGGGCAATTTGGGACACCAACAATTATATCAAAAAAAATTGTAATTATAGGCTTTCCTATCACCTCTCTTGTGGGAAAAGTGATTGGAAAGATCTACAATCACAATCCAAAAATATTTGTTTATGATTTCTTGGAAATGGATAGATGTTATTTGTCATGCTTATTCTCTATAACTTAGGACTTAGTTTCATTAGCTTGAGTGATTGGAGTAGTATTGTGGGATATAATATATCTTAATCAAATTCAACTCATCTTTTCCATGTTAATTTGTCTCACTACATTATTGGTTATTTGATGCATGTGTTTGGTTAGTTGTAGGAACTACACTAATTTGTAGGAGTGGAAACACCTTTCCAAATCCACCTGGACCTCTCCATATTTCCTCTAGGCACCTCACCTTGCTTCCAAATTATGTCTTGGAATTCACTCTATTAAGGAAAATTAAGGACATTGTGGGCATCAATTTTGATGCAAGATAGACCTCTGAGGGGTACTAGGGTAGGCCAAGGAGCTCCCACACACCTTATTCAACACCTTCTACCTTCATCCACCTTTCTCCACCTCTAATATTAAACTTCCATCCTTAAAATTCTCTTGGACCCCCTCCTATAACAAAATAGGGCCTCATGTGGCAATATTGGACCTCTTGTAGCACCTTATGTAGCAGCCCTATAGACTATAGTAGATTTTTCTTCAACTAGTTTTGCTCCCTACATTGATCCAAGCATAGTTAAGTTGAATAATGGCCACAAACCTATGATTTGATGATTAAGGGAGACTATAAGACTACTCCAAACTCCTCCTTTCCTCACTACAACCATCATATAGAAAAATAGAGTTAGAATTAGTATTTTTGTTCATAGGCATATTAAAAATGCGATTCGTTATTTTCAAGCAAGTGTGAGTAGATAAATGATGAATACAAATAGGTTATTGATCTTATTAAATGTTCTATTAGAGTAACATTATTTACTTATACAAATAGAATAGCCTTTTCCTTTCATGCAATATCAATTATAATTTACATTTAAATGAATGTCATTTTAACTTTTGTAGTTAGAATCATGTTCATTTATGCTTTCATCAGACGTCTTCACAATAGTTAGTTGGGACGAGTGGTCTTCAAATACCTTGATCTAATTTAATGACTAAGGGTGACATGAGTATAACATAACCTATTGTGCATATAGCACTGTCACCTCTAATTTTGTACGAACCCCGTGTTGATAATTTGAGTTGAGAAGCCCTTGGGAGCTACAATATTCTTGGTACAATACCAAGGCTCATCACTTTTTGGTGTTGTTATTGGGGAGGTGTCTAAGTATGTATTGTTTCTGCTGAATAATTTCCTGTCTTTTTTCTATTTTGCATCAGTCTTAGT
Organism: Pinus tabuliformis; assembly: GCA_031772625.1. Classification (NCBI taxonomy): domain Eukaryota; kingdom Viridiplantae; phylum Streptophyta; class Pinopsida; order Pinales; family Pinaceae; genus Pinus; species Pinus tabuliformis. The sequence goes on along the minus strand of CM062816.1, from coordinate 1,724,149,551 downwards.
TTTTTGAACAGAAAAGTGAAAAAATTAAAAAGAAAAATTGTTATTTCATGCCTCGTACGAGTAGGGATAACCAAGAGAAATTGTTGCCAAAAACCCCCTCCTCCTCAAATAGTCAACCTTCATTCTTCTTCGATGACTGTGAACTTCCCTCTCTGACTATAGGGGAGTTGGTAAACCCTTAAGGAGAGCCACCTGAAATTTTTGAAGAATCTATAGGATAAGAAGAACCTATCTCACCTACCCAAACTATGGCTAAAAACCAGAACAATGTGTTGGCATTATGATACAATTGTTGTCCTTGATGGCAACTCACTCACAGGTAAATTCAATTTTGGTAAAAGGAAACAGGTATATTCAGAGGTTACAGGGCACTAGTACAGAAGAACAGGAAGATGGAACTAAGGTCTGCTGATCAGAATAAAGAAAGTAAAGGAAAAGGTTGATGTAAAGTAGTTTAAGAAGTATACGCAGGTCCACTTAGTCAAAACAACGTATACATGCTGGTCCACAGAACCAAAAGAGCTTATAAGTATACACACACCCCCACAAGAGGAAAAACACGTACATGTTAGAAAACCAAGGTTTTGGTTCGAGGTATTTGGTCCAAAATATTTTGGTCCAAGGTATTGGTGCAAGGTATTTGGTACAAGGTATTTGGTCTGAGGTATTGACCCTAGATATTTGGTCCAAGGTATTGGACCTAAGTGGTTTTGGTCTGAGGTATTGACAAAGGATCTAAATATATAGGAGGAGAAGATCAAAGGGCTAAGTGTACAAGTAATGAATACCTTATGAAGTGTTAGATCAAAAGCAAATATGCATGTTATGGGTTTTTGATGCTTTGCTTGGTCTGAACTAAGTATTCACCTAAGTGTTTGATGATGGATGAGATCTAATGATGGATCGAGATCATAATGACTTATCATTATGTGATCTAATAATGTATATGCTAGATGTGATTGCTAACACACGTTTTATCCTTTATATGTGATGATCTGGGTATGTCTGAAGTCTGGAATTACAAAGACGTTATATGTAAGTATTTGCAGATCTATACACTTGTTCTCTTTGGTGAAGGTGCGTATACACGCTGGTTCAACTCTTCCAAGTAACGTATGCAAAAGAAAATCTTGATGTTCAAGGATGACTGATCTATCAGATCAGTGCTACTATTTTACTGTTGTATATCAATGAAATCTTCTTAGATCTGAATGTAAAAATAAATGAATAATGAGTTTGATATTTGATATATTGATTGTATAAGTGAGAAGAAGTGATCTTTGTTGCTACCTGTGTAAATCTCTGTAAGTTGACAGTATATGTCCAATATATTTCTGGTTGGTACAAACTTAATTCAAAAGCTTATGTTTGCAGTAGCTTTGGAGGTATACACAAGTTTGATTATTGAAAGTAGCGTATACACACAATTTGGGTTCTTCCAAGTAGCATATGTAGTCTGATGCATGGTTTCTAAGGTTATAGGTAGCTCTGGATGATGATGCAAGTTTCTGGGTTTAGCACAGTGTTCTGGTGACAGTGATCTGATTGTTTCATATTAACTTCATGTTGGTTGATGAAGTTTGAGTTTCTAAATTTTTGATGGGTTATTGATGAGTCAAGATCTTCATATGTGCCAAGAGCATCCAGTCTAAAAATTCATGAAACGTGGTCCCTGGTGGAAGAGTGGAGTTTTTTGTAGGATGGAACCTATGTACTAGTAAACATATTGGTTAGTACAAGAGCTAGGGGGTTGTAGCTCCCGTCTAGTAGAAGTTGGAGAAAGAGATAAGGTTGTAACCTTCTATAGGTAGAAGCTTGCATACTGGTATGAGTCTCCACCAGTACAATATTGTAAACAAATTTTCTTATTATTAAAAGAAGATAGAGACGACATCAGCAGGTGGTTTCCACCTACATTGCGTTTCCAACTTAAATGTTGAGGTTATGTGTGTTGCTTATGTGTGATGCTTTATTCTACTTTTACTACACTATCTAATAAGTTACTGATGTTCTAGTTTAAGATCAACACATGATAAATTGTCTAATCACAAGTTCTCTAGATATACGCTGGTTTCTCTAATCACAGTTGCGTATACACGCTAGTTCACTTCATTGAAGTATCGTATATAAATCTGTTTGAGAAATAAAATTATGGATATGATAATACTGATTCACCCCCCTCTCAGTATTATTTCCAACATAATGAGCTTTTCCCTATCAGAGAAACGAATGGAGAGACTAGAATGAAAAATATAAGTCATGTTTCCCTTCCACATTTCCATGGTGTAACCTTTAAGGATCCTGACACCTTAATGCTTGAGTTTTTTGTTGTCTGTAGGACCTTTGACTATTCCTTAGATGAGCAGAAGTTGAATTTATTTCCTTCTACCCTCAAAGATGCAGCCTTGCATTGGCTTATGAGTTTACCTAGAGGCAGCATCACTAACTGGGCCCAAATGCAACAATCCTTCAATGACGAATATTGGTATTACCCTAGGTCCAAAGAAACAAAGGAGGAAATATTTAGGATGGCCCTTGGACCTGATGAATCTTTGGAGGACTGTGAGGAAAGGTTTTAACTCAATTATAGGAGGGCCAACTATACCCTTGATCCTGAGTCACTCAAGCTAGTTCTTCTCCGAGGGATTAGGGAGGAGGTAATGGAAAACTTCAACATGCTATCTGGAGGAGATATCTACCAAGTTCCTTATGATGACATTAAAATTGTGTTCAAAAATCACTCTAAGGTTTCTAGGAAGAAGGGTAAGTCTAGCCAAACCTTAGTCAGTTCCTCTCCCTCCACAACAACCATCAAGCATGAGATAGGATGTATGTTGGAAGATTTTAAGAGTGAAATGTTGCATACCTTTCCCTTTCATATGGATACTATGAAAATCAAAATAAGGCAAGAGGAAGCAGAGAGGGCATTAACTAAATTTTTCCCTAGGTGTACTAAAAGATATCCTAGGAATGAATTTCCACTGAATGTCATAGAAGTTTTCTTAGTCTGTGAAGAGAATCATGCCACAAATAAATGTCCCTTTATAGCCTTGGTACCCTTCCACTTATCCATCATGGTACACACCTCCTCCTTGGTCTTATACTTCCCAATATCCTCCTCAGCCTATCAACCCTCCTTTTCATCCATATCCACCCCAACCTTCCCAATGGGGAAATCACTCACCGAGGGGGAGACCTAAAACCACTCAACCTCCATCTTTACTCCCTCCACCTCAACCTCAACCATAAACTCCTCACCAAAATCCATCTAAGAAACCCAAATTCATGCTCAACCTAATCCGAACCCAAACAATAAGAAATCACAATGGGTTTGCAGTGGGGAGATATCCTACCCTGCTTATGCTATGGAAATCTAAGAGATCAAACTTAGGTCTGGGAAGGTGCTCCCAAATAATCACCCACATTCTCCACTTGAAAATCTTGAACAAGAGAAGGAGGAGAGTGTCCCTCAAGTCAATTCACCTCCTTATCTTGAAAGGTTGGTCCAACCTAAACAACACACCCTAGAAGAGGCTGAACTCTGGGATAATTTAAAAACTTGTGTGTTAAGATACCCCTTCTCTAGACCATCAAATATGTTCCCATTTACAACAAGCTTATCAAGAAGGAATGTTGTGAAATGCTTGGGAGAAGAAGAAGAGATACCCTCACAATCAATGTTGTTGGGAAACTAGTTGACCTGATGCTTGGGAGGGTGATCTCTCCAAAGTACTTGGATCCTAGCAACCCAATAGTGGATGTGCTATTGATGGCATTATGGTCCCTAATACCTTGATTGATCATAGGGCTGAAATTAATGTAATGACCAGGGAAACCATGTTGAAGCTCAACCTCCAAGGGGCTTTAAGGAAGTCCACTACAGTGTTTCATCTTGCAGACAGATCCATAGTAGCTCCTGAAGGAGTTATTAAGGATGTCATGGTCTCTATTGACTCCTCAAATCATCCCACTGATTTTCTAGTCCTCCATCCCAAAGTTGAGTTTAATGGTTATCCTCTCATCCTAGGAAGAACTTGGTTGGATGATGCTGATGCCTACATTAGTTGTAGGGTTGGAAACATGACTATTAAACATACACATTTATCAAAATAACGTGTGTTGTATCCTCCTACTCAACCTTCTACTGAGCATGATTTACCCTTATGGTTAGAGGAGGAGGAAGAGGAAGAATTTTATCAGCATCCTTTTACCCATTCTTCACTCTAGACATTGTTATAGGAGGTGGAAAGCTTGATGAAGATGAGCTTATTGACCATATATTATAGAATACTCTTCCCACTACCATACTAGCTGAGGAACTAATGAAAGAACCTGAGAGTAGTCCTTTGATTGAATTGTGCTATGTTGACTCTAACCTGGAACCTGCCAATATTGTGGATAGGCAGAACTATGATCCCTCTCTTTTTGTTGAGTAGGAAGAACAATTATGCAGTGTGTTTAGGCAACATCTCGATGCTATTTCTTGGCATTATAAAGAAATGAAAGGCATGCTTCCCTCAATCTATACTCAACATATTTACATCAATGAGGGATGTAAGGCTGTGCACCAACTGCAGAGAAGGATTAACCCATATCTTAAGGACATTGTGAAAGAAGAATTGTAGAAGATACTATATGTAAGGTTCATAAACCCCATTTCAGATAGTGAGTAGGTGGCACCCCTTGTTTAAGTCCCCAAGAAAAATGGGAAGTGGAGGATTTGTGCTGACTACTGAGATCTTAACAACGATACAAATAAGAACCATTTTCCTTTTCCCTTCATTGACCAAGTCCTAGATGGCCTTGCAGGAAAGAAATTATTCTCCTTCCTGGATGGATTTAGTTGATACAACCAAATCCACATCAGCCCTAAAGACCAAGATAAGACAACATTTTGCGTGTCTTTGGGGTACCTTTGGCTTTAAATTCCTTCCATTTGGTCTATGCAATGCCCCTACTACTTTCCAGAGTGTTGGGATCAATACTGAGAGGGGGGTGAATCAGTGTTATCATATCAATAATTTTATTTCCAAAACAGATTTATATACGCTACTTCAGTGAAGTGAACTAGCCTTTACACATGACTGTGCTTAAAGAAACCAACGTATATGCAGAGAAACTGTGATTTAGATAGTTTATCATGTGTTCAACTTAAACCAATATATCAGAGATTTATTGGACAATGCAGTAAAAGCATAATAAAGCATCACACATAAGCAACACACATTAACACCAAGATTTAAGGTGGAAGCCCAATGTGGGTAAAACCCACCTGCTGTTGTCATCTCTATCTTCTTTTAATAATAAGAAAATTTTCTTACAATATTCTACTGGTGTAGACTCATACCAATATGTAGGATTCTACCTGCAGAAGGATACAACCTTCTCTCCTTTTCTAGCTTCTACTAAAAAGGAGCTACAACCCCCTAGCTCTTGTACTAGCCAATATGTTTACTAGTACGTAGGTGCCAGCCTATAGAAAACTTCACTCTTCCACCAGAGACCAAGTTTCATAAATTTTCAGACTGGATGCTCCTAGTACACAACAATACACATGAAGGCCTCGTTTCATCCAATCTTCATACTGGACCCATCAAAGCTTTTTAAACTTAAACTGCATCAACAAATATTCAGTTAATATGAACAATCAAATCACTGACACCAGAACACTGTGCTAAACCCATAACCGTGCATCATCATCCAGAACCAACTGTAACCTCAAAAATCATGCATTAGAGTGTATACGTACTTGGTTGAACCCAAACTACGTGTATACGCTACTTCCTTTAACCCAACCTACATATATCTCTAAAGATACTGAATCATAAACTTCTGAACCACATACTGTACCAATCAGTGACATTCTGAAGATCTATTGTCATATTACAGATTTCAAAATAGATAGTAACAAGGATCACCCTTCCTTCTTAATCAATCATTCAATCAAACTCAATTTCCTTATACAACAATTTTATATTCATATCTAAGAAGACTTCATTGACAGACAACAGTAAAACAATAGAATTTGATCAGATAGATCAGTCATATAGGAAAAGAAGCTTTTCTTTTTGTATACATTACTTGAAAGAGTCAAACCTGTGTGTACGCGCCCTTTGGCTGAGAGGAACATGGGTAAAGATCTGTAAATTTTGTCTCAAAACTTTGCTCCAATTCCAGACTTTAGACAACTCAAATCATGATTGATAACAAATAGAACAAGTGTAAAACATCAGATCTAGTCTCAACGAATATCATATCATTCAAGAATAAGTCATTTCAAGTCTTATGATTCCTGATCCAATGTTGAACTCAAGGTGCACATGAATGTTTCAGATCCAGTCCCAAACATAACCCTGCAACATAATATATACTTCAGATAGAAGTACTCCTTAGAATCTCATTGCTTGCACTCCTTGGCATAATGATCTTCCCCTCCTTATACACTCTTAGGCCTTTCTCAATACCTTGGACCCAATATCTAGGGTCAATACCTTGGACCAAATGCCTCGGACCAATTACCTTGGACCAAAATACCTTAAATCAAATACCTTGGACCAAAAACTTGGTTTTCCTACATGTACGCTTTTTTCCTCTTGTGAAAGTGCATGTATACGTTATGCGCTACTTTTGTTCTATTAAACTACGTGTATATGCACCTTCGACAAAGTGAACTAGCGCATACCTCTCTTTCTTCATTCTTTGGAGTTTGATCTGTAATCCTTTGTTGTTGACCTATTGCACTATGAACTTTCATTTGAGTGAGTTTCCATCAAGGACAACACCTGTATCATAATGCCAACAATCTCCCCCTTTGGACTTGATGGCAACAACAACACCAAGACACTCTCCCCCTTTGACGTCAAGGGCAAAGGGCGGACCAAGAAATTCTATCCCCTATGTTGTTCATGCTCCTCCTGAGTACATGTTGAATTGTCTGATTGAGCTCCCCTTTGTACATGCTGAGATGCACTTAAAACATCCATGCTCCCCTTGAGCACAAGGAGAGTCTGCAAAAATATTCTCCAAAAGAATAACATGACTCTATAACTCAACTATGTGAGTATGACCTTCCTATCACCAATGACTCATACATACATCCATCTCCCAACCAAGTGGGGATATACCAAATGTTTATACATGATAGAAACGTAATTACATCATCCCTCTCATGCAAAGTGGGGATACAAATTACATCATTTGTCTAATAGGAATCATATGTATGAGAAGACATATCATACCCTAGACTATTACATGACTTAGGCAACAAAAGGTATAAATATCTGAAGCCATAGCTAGACTTAGCAACCATAATGCCAACAATTGAGAATGCGAGTGAAGGCTAATGCTACCCCTTAACCTGTGCTACCTGTGCATTGGTAACAAGTCAATGATCAAGGTATCTTTATCAGTTAGACAAAAATTAATGAATAGAGCATATCAATACACTGTAATCATCAACATCAGATAGAGCACCCATATCAGAGCTTGCCCCACTGTTTTCTTGTCTAAAAAACATATATGCTCCGTGACCCACAGAAACACATGTGTGTATGCGACTATACTTCATGAAACACACATATAATAACCTTTCTCTAAATCATTGGATTTAACAGCAGGATGGTGCAGCAATTACTCCCATATTTTGTCTGAGATATTCAAATGTTTCTCTGGGTAGTGGTTTAGTGAATATATCAGCAACCTATTCTTTGGAGGGAACATACTCTAATTTGACCTTTTGTTCAAGCACGTTTTCACGTAGAAAATGGTATTTTATGGGTATGTGCTTGCTCTTGAAGTGCATGACTGGATTCTTTAAAATACTGATGGCACTTGTATTATCACATAGAATAGAGATGGGTGGAGTACATTTGATCTGAACGTCTTGCAATGTTTGCATCATCCAAAGTAGTTGTGTGTAGAAAGATGTAGTAGCCACATATTCTGCTTCAGCTGTAGATAAAGCAATTGAACTTTGTTTCTTGTTGAACCAAGACACTAACCTGGAACCCATATAGAATGCACCACCACTAGTGGCTTTTCTGTCATCAACACTTCCTTCCCAATCTGCATCTGTATATGCATGAAGAGTAAGATATGCATCTCTAGGATACCATAAACCAAAGTCCTGATTTCCTTGAAGATATTTCAAAATTATTTTGACAGCCTGAAGGTGTGATTCCTTTGGATTTTCTTGGAATCTTCCAACTATTCCTACTACATGCATGATGTTTGGTCAGGTACCTATTAGATAAAGCAGGCTGCCAATCATGGATCTGTAAGTTTGTTGATGTACTGCTACTAATTCATCATTTGAGCGGAGACTGCATCCTGTTACCATTGGGGTACATAAAGGTTTAGAATCTCGCATTCCGTACCTTTTCAGGATCTATTTGAGATATTTGGTTTGTGAAAGAAAAATACCATCTTTATTTTGTTGAACTTGTAGACCAAGAAAATAGGTAAGTTCACCAAGCAAGGACATTTCAAATTCTTGCTGCATTACTGAAGCAAAATTCTGACTCATGGATTCTTCATTGCTACCAAAAATGATGTCATCAACATAAACAATAATAATTAGCAATTTATCAATTTCAATCTTTGTATATAGATTGCTATCTATTAAACCTTTTGTAAAACCTTGTTGGTGTAGATATTTGTCAAGGCAGTAATACCAAGCCCTTGGAGCTTGTTTTAGAGCATAAAGGGCCTTTTTGAGTCTGCATACAAGTTTTTCATCATTTCGAAGAATGAATCCTTCTGGCTATTCAATATAAAATTCTTCTTCTAAATCTCCATTTAGGAAGGCTGATTTTACATCCATTTAGTATACTTTGAATTTTTGAAAGCTAGAAAGAGCATGAAACATCCTTATGGCTTCAAGTTTGGCAACAGGTGCAAAAGTTTCTTCAAATTCTATACCTTCTTGTTGAGCATACCCTTTACAATCAAGTCTAGACTTGTTTCTAATGACTTTTCCATTTTCATTTATCTTGTTTTTGAATATCCATTTAGTTCCTATAATATTTTTATCATGAGGTATAGGAACTAATTCCCGAGTATCATTTTTTCCAATTTTCTCAAGTTCTTCATCCATGGCCTTGACCCAACATTCATCTTTGCATGCTTATTTTACATTTTGAGGTTCGGTGGAGGATAGTAATGCTAGATAGCTTGAGGTCCCTGTAATAGTTCTTCTTGTTTTTGCACCTGCCTCCTTTTCCCCTAAAATTTGAATTTTTGGATGATTTTTCTAAATATACCTGGACGGAGTCTTTTCTTCTACCATTATATCTTCTTCTAGTGCTTCATTGGTTTCTTCTTCAATAAGATTTTGATTTTATGTGGGAAAATAATCCCCATCTTCTTCATTATCATAATCTTCTATTGATTTTCTCTGTTTTGTATTTTTGCATGTTTCATCAACTACAACATCAATGCTTTCAACAATTTTTCCAAGTCTCTTATTATAACATTTATATCCTTTACTTCTACAAGAATAACCAAGAAGAATGCCTTCATCTACTTTGGGTTCAAACTTACCAAGTTTTTCATCAATCCTTTTGATATAACATTTTCTTCCAAAAACTTTAAAGTATTTTATAGTAGGAGTCTTACCATACAAAAGTTCATGTGGAGTTTGAGTGTTGTTTACCCAAACATTTACTTGGTTGAGAATAGTAACAACAATGAATGCAGCTTCACCCCAAAAGGTTGCAGGAGTTTCAAATTCATCTAGCATAGCTCGAGCCATTTGTTGAACTACTCTGTTCATTATTTCTACCACACCATTTTGCTAAGGAGTCCTTGTGGTGGAGAATTGCCTTTTTATTCCATTTTGTTCACAAAAGTCAAAGGATTCATCTAAGGTAAATTCCCCTCGATTAGATCTGAGGCATTTTATTTTTCGATCTAATTCATTTACAACCAAAGCTTTGAAGGCTAGGAACTTTTCAAAAGATTCATCTTTATGCTTTAGAAGACTGCTAAAATTGGCAACTAGGGAAAAAATCTATGTGGGTCATCTTATTCATGGCTGCTAATATTTTTATTAGATTCCTCTCATTGAGAGGTGTAGGATTTATCTAGAGATCATCCAATTCCGATAAGTATATATGGAGATATGTATTTATTTTGATTATGGAATAGTTATCAAGCCGACCAACAACCTATGTAGGCTCAGAAGCCCAACAGTCACATCTATTCAATCATCAACAATTGTGTATAAATGCAGAAGGTATTTTCCTCATTTGGACTCACTCAACTCATCACATCTCTCTCTCTCCTATGCAGAAAAGAGGCTCGTCTCCTACTGCATAGAAAGAGACTCTTCTCTCACACGTGTGGAAGGAAGGTGAAAAATTTAGGGCTACAAATGTAGATCAGAAGTTTGACCAATTTTGACCATTAGACTCTATCTTTGAGCTGTGCCGTGGGTGGAACTGACTCTCCTAAGAAGGCCGCATCTTTTGGTGAAGGAATCAAGCCGATCCGACGACTGATTTGTAAGATATTTTCTGCCCTAGTTTACTGTTAATGTCGATGATGTTGATGCCGGTGATACCGATGATGTTGATGCTAGTGATGCCGATGATGCTGATGCCGATGATGTCGATGATGTTGATGCTAGTGATACCGGTGATGCTAATGCTGGTGATGCCAATGATGTCAGTGATGCCAATGAATGCTGATGCCAATGATATTGATGCCAGTGATGCCGATGATGTCGATGATGCTGATGCCACTGATGCCACTGATCTACATGATTTGACATATATTGACTGATGCCGCTAGTACTGCTGATGCTGCTGATGCCGCTAGTACTGCTGATGTAAATCAGATTTATGTACTACTTCTCTCTACTGAATTATTGAAGATAAAGGAATATTTAATCAAATGTTTTCCCCATATTGGGGTTTGTTCCTAGCTAGCCACCACATCTTGTGTCTCTTGTCTTGGCTTGTTTTTTGTTGATCATTTAATGTTCTATCTACACTTTACTTACTGTACAAGTGATTGCTAATCTGTGGATAATAACAATAAAAGAAGTAAACTGCTCTAAGCATATAACATACCATAACTTAACATGGTTTCAGAGCTGAGGTGAAGATGAAGCCCGAGCAAGAGCAATCACCGAAGAGAAGATTGGAAAGGCTATCCAAAAGAACTATGGAGTCCTCAACACTCTTCCCTACTGAGGACAAGCTCTGTGAGAAAGTTGACCATCACGGATGGAAGATGTTTATTGATCTAACCTTAGAAGATCAAGGAGTGTTGGACCATGTGAGAGACAATATTGTTGAGCCTCCATCAAATGCACCCACTTCTGCTAGGAACAAATGGAAAACTGGCAAGGTCAAATCAAATAAGATCATCCTAGACTCTATCGACAAGTGCTTGGTGGCCTACATCTCCGACTTGAACACCTCCAAGGAAATCTGCAATAGACTGGTGAGTTTATTTAAACTTAATGATGCAAATCAAGTTTTGTTTCTTAGAAATAAGCTGAAGGAAATTAAGAAGGGAAAAGATGAGAGTATGCAAGCATACTTCAAGCATACTTCTTAAGAATCACCGAGATCTGGAATGATCTCCTATCTATTGGGGAGACTATTACTGATAGGGAAATGACACTCACAACTCCTGGAGGATTACCATCCAAATGGTACTTGTTTAGGACTACTCTTCTGAACAATAATGTAATTCCTGGTTTCAAGGAACTAATGGCTAGATGCATTCAAGAAGAAACAAGAGTAGAAGAGCAAGAAATGCCCATGCCTAAAGGTCCTCCTGCTACCTTTTCTTCTCATGCTAAGAAAAGAAATAAATCCGGGAATAAATCAAAAAGAAAGGTTGGACCTAAGGGTGGAAGAAAATGATGATGTTGCATTTGCGATAAAGCAAGTCACTATGCGAGGAAGTGCCCTGATAGAAAGGACTCACTCCGGGATGATGATCAAATTCCCTCTCATGGAAATCAAAGGAATGGAAAATTTAATAGCAAAGGTAAAAGGAGTGCTGGTAGTCAAGGAAGAGGACAACCATTCAAGAAGGTTAGAAATTCTAGGTATGAATCCAACATTGTTGAAAATAAACAGGATGAGTATTATATACTAGTTGCTCTGTCTACTTCTACTCCTTTGGAGTTAATGGGAATTTGGCTCATTGATAGTGGTGCCTCAAGGCACTTCATTGGTTACAAAGAAGTTCTCCTTAATCTAATAGAGAAAGAAACTAACCTAGAAATTGTCCTTGGAGATAATATGAAATATCCCATGAAAGGTGTAGGAAATATCTCTCTTAAATTGAATCAAGGTAATACGATCCACTTACAGGATGTATTATATGTACCCGACCTCAAGAAGAACCTAGTGTCCATCTCGGCAATGGAAGACAAAGGATACAAGGTGACCTTCAGTGATGGCAAGGTACGTGTATGGAAAAATAATGTTAAAGATGCCTTTACTCTTGGGTTTCGAGTTGATTCATTATATTAGGTAGGTGGAAGTCCACTAGGTTTCATGTCTTGTGACACATCTCTTCAGTCTAAACTTTGGCATCAGAGGTTTGCCAACCTTCATTATAAAGCTCTACCAAATGTAAAACAAATGGTAATAGGAATGCCTGAATTCCAAGTAGAGAAAGAAGGTGTATGTCCAGGATGTGCCGAAGGAAAGCTCAAAATGGGACCATTCCCCTCAAGCCAAAGCAATATCTTTGATATATTATAGTTGGTTCACTCAGACATCATACCTATGAACTCTTGGGAGGATATTCATATTATCTTACTTTTACAAATGACTATTCTCGAAAGACCTGGATATACTTCTTGAAAAAGAAGGATGAAGTGTTCTCTTGGTTTCAATAATGCAAAACCTTGTTCAAGAATCAAACCGAAAAGAAGATCAAGATCTTAAGGACTGATAATGGGACTGAATATGAAACTAATGAGTTTCATGACTTTTGTAAAGAGGTTTGCATTAAGAGAGAGACTACTACACCATATAATGTTGAACAGAATGGTGTGGTGGAAAGGAAGAACTGTATGATTGTGGAATTAATTCGTGCCATGCTCCATGATCAAATACTTCCAAAGTTTCTATGGGACGAAGCTGCAAACACCGTCGTATATGTACAAAACTGATGCCCTCATCAAGCATTGGGTTCCAAGACTCCTGAAGAAATGTTCACCAGTAAGAAACCTGACGTATCTCATTTTAGAATTTTTGGAAGCCCTATATATTTTCATGTGCCAAAAGAGAAAAGGAATAAATTGGGTGCATCTGGAAAGAAAGTAATCTTCATAGGCTATGGTGAAAATACTAAGAGCTATTAGAATCTATGTAGTCATTCAAAGGGAAGTCGTGATTGATCATGATGTCACCTTTGACGAGGATATGGCCCTCAGCAAGGTGAACAATCTTCCTACAGTGAGGAGCTCTCACGAAGCTGACACCAGGGAACCAAAAGAAAAGGAGTATGACGAGACATTTGCACCTGTTGCCAGATATACCACCATCTGCTCGATCATAGCCCTTGTAGCTTCACAAGGATGGAACCTACATCAGATGGATGTCAAGATCGTGTTCTTGCTTGATTTGATCTAAGAAGAGGTTCACATGGAGCAACCTAAAGGATTTGAGATTTATGATCGAAAATCTCATGTATGCAGGTTGAAGAAAGCTCTCTATGGGCTGAAGCAAGCACACTGAGCATGGTATGAGAGGATTGATAGCTACTTGATGAAGCTAGGATTCACTAGGAGTGAAGTTGATCCTAACCTTTACTTTAAGGTTGAAGATGACAAACCTCTCATACTGGTGTTGTATGTGGATGACCTTTTTCTAACGGGTGCAGACCCTATCATTCACAAATTTAAGAGGGAGTTGGCTTCTGAATTTGAAATGAAGGACTTATGACTAGTGCACTATTTCATAGGACTTGAAGTTTGGCAAAAGCCAAGGGAAATTTTCCTCTATCAAGGAAAATATGTGGTGAAGATACTGCAAAGATTTGGCATGATGGACTGCAAACCCATAACTACACCGATGGAGCTTAACTTTAAGAAGTTAAGCAGTAATGCTACCAGACCTGTTTTACAAAATGCTACCAATTATCGAGAGCTCATCAAAGCATTGATGTTCTTGGTGAACTCCCATCCAGATATACTATTTATAGTCAACACTTTAAGCCAACATATGGTTGAGCCTCGTCACTCGCATTGGATTGGTGCCAAGAATCTGCTGAGAGATCTTCTTGGCACAACCACTCATGGATTAAGATACACTGTTGAAAATGTGACACTACTTGGATACACTGATGCTGATTGGGCAGGCAGTGTGGTGGATCGTAAGAGCACTTCTGGGTGTTTTTTCTCTTTGGGATCTACTTCGATATGCTGGATGAGTAGGAAGTAGAAGTCAGTGGCTTTGAGCACCATCAAGGTAGAGTATATTGCTACTAGCATGGTCACTTGTGAGGCAGTCTAGTTACGAAAGCTCTTCAGTGAGTTGTTTGGATTTACATTCGATACCACTATGACCTTGTGTGATAACCAGAGTGAGATTTGTTTATCAAAGAATTCCATATTTCATGATTGCTCCAAGCATATCGATATCAAGTACCACTATATTCGAAATATGGTACAGCGGGGAGCTATAAGGCTCCAACATATCAGTACAGATGAATAGGTCATCGACATTCTGACAAAGCCCATAGGAAAGGTCAATTTTTTGACTTTCCGAGAATGACTTGGTGTCTTTTAGAAACCCTCTGATGAGGGTCCTGTATGAGTATGGAGCTCTTGAAGCTCTGGGGGGGTGTTTGGTACTTCTTGGAGCCACATATGACCACAGGGTGACTCACCATCCCTTGGTGGTGTACCTGTACAGGGTAAAAGAATTAAAACTTTCCCTGTGACACCCCATGGTGACTATGTAACAGGATGATCAATTTTCCTGTGAGGTCTAGATGATGTGTTCTCCATGATGATTATGTAGAAGGATGATTAGTTCTCCTGTGAGGTCTGGATGATGTGTTCTACATGACGATTATGTAGCTGGATGATTAGTTCTCTTGTCAGGTCTAGATGATGTGTTCTCCATGACGATTTTGTAGCAGGATGATTAGTTCTCCTGTGAGGCCTAGATGATGTTCTCTCCATGGAAATTGTGTAGCAGGATGATTAGTTCTCCTGTGAGGACAAGATTGATTAAGTTCTCCTGTCGAGTCATCCTACCCATGCAGTCTGGGACTCATGGGAAGTACCTCTCATCTGATCAATGAGCAAGGAAATGAGGATAGGGACTATAGTAGTATCGATCGATCCATCGTTGTCTCTACCATACTCCCTATGATAGGATGACCTTCATTGATCTGGGATCAATGATACTGGTCTAGGACCAGTGGTACATACTCTAAGACTAACTTCGAGTCAGTGGAGGACTGGCCTAGGACTAATGGGAGTTGTATCCACTATGACATTGACTTCGGGTCGGTTGAGACTGGTCTCAGACTAGTGGTACATACTCTGAAAATGACTTCGGGTCAGTGGAGGAGTGGTTTAGGACTAGTGAGAGTGGTACATACTATGATGCTGACTTAGGGTCGGTTGAGACTAGTCTGGGAACAGTAGTTCACACTCTGAGAGTAATGATACTAGTCTGGGACCAGTAGTAGGAGTGGTACCCACTATGACGATGACTTTGGGTCAGTTGAGACTGGTCCGGGACTAGTCGTATGCACTCTGAGACTGAATTTGAGTCAGTGGAGGATGATACTAGTCTGCGACCAATGGTAGGAGTTGTACCTACTATGACGTTGACTTTTGGTCGGTTGAGACTGGTTTGGGACCAGTGGTACACACTCTGAGATCGACTTTGAGTCAGTATGATACATCCTTGATCATTTCCTCTTCTTCATAATTCAGACAAAGCAAAGTAGAGTAGAACAGAGCAGAGCAGTACAGATCAGTATAGGGTAGAACAAAACAGAGAAGACTAGGCATGATAGAGTAGAGCAGAGCAGTGGTCAAGCTATATAGGGCAGTGCATTTGATGGATGAATAGTAGCGACTGACAGACAAATTGCAGATGGAGTTCTCATAGTTGAGAGGGAGTGTTAAAATTGGAAACTAGGGCCAAAATCCATGTGGGTCATCTTATTCATGGATGATAATATTTTTATTAGATTCCTCTCGTTGAGAGGTGTAGGATTGATCTAAATATCATCTGATTCCGATAAGTATTTATGGAGATATGAATTTATTTTGATTATGGAATAATTATCAAGCTGACCAACAACTCATGTAGGCTCAGAAGCCCAATAGTCGCATCTATTCAATCATCAACAGTTTTGTATAAATACAAAAGGTCTTTTCCTCATTTGAACTCACTCAACTCATCACATCTCTCTCTCTCTTCTGCATAGAAAAGAGGCTCCTATCCCACTGTGCAGAAAGAGACTCTTCTCTCACATGTGTGGAAGGAAGGTGCAGAATTTAGGGCCGCAACTGTAGATCAGAAGTTTGACTAGCATTGACCATCAGAATCTCTCTCTCTAAGCTGTGTTGTATGTGGAACTGACTCTCCTTAGAAGGCCTCATTTTTTGGTGAAGGAATCAAGCTGATCCGATGGTCGGTTTGCAAGATATTGTCTTCCCTAGTTTACTACTGATGCCAATGATGTTGATGTCGGTGACGCCAATGATGTTGATGCCGGTGATGCCAATGATGTTGATGCCGGTGATGCCAATGATGTTGATGCCGATGATGCTAATGATGTTGATGCTAATGATATCAATGATGCTGATGTCGGTGATGCCAATGATGCTCGTGATGCTAATGATGCTGATGTTGATGATGACGATGTTGATGATGCTGATGTCGGTGATGTCGATGATACCGATGCCACTGATCTAGATGATCTAAGAGATATTGATTGATGCCATTGATGCCACTAATATAGATGATCTAAAAGATATTGACTGATGTCGCTAATGCCATTGATGTCGCTGATGTCACTGATCTAGGGTTTGTTGTTGATGATGTAAATCGGATTTATGTACTAGTTCTCTCTACTAAATTATTGAAGATAAAGGAATATTTTATGAAAGGTTTTCCCCATATTGGGATTTTTCCTTGGCTAGCCACCACATCTTGTGTCTCTTGTCTTCTCTTATTTTCTGTCGATTGTTTAATGTTCTATCTGCACTTTACTTACCGTACAGGTGATTGCTAATCTGTGGATAATAATAATAAAAGAAGTAAACTGATCTAAGCATAGAACATACCATAACTTAACAAAGACCTATCCAACACATTCTGGAAAAATCATCAATGAACAAAATAAAGTATTCTTCTCCACGAGGTGACTCTTTCCTTGATGGTCCACATAAATCAGTATGGAAAAGTTCAAGAGGCTTACTAGCTGACCCTTCTTTTTCCATGAAGTGAACTCTAGTTTTTTTTCCGATTTGACATGGTTTTCATATTGTATTTTCGAGGATGCTGATATCTGGAAGATCACGAACAACCTTGAATCTGCAGGCTTTTCTTATTTGGGAGAAGCTTATATGTCCCAATCTTTTATGCCATAGCCAATTTTCATCATTTTTGCTTAAATAGCACTATTGTTGTCCTCCCTTGAGTATGTATAATTTGTTTGGAGTTCTTGTACCTTTGATCATGGTCTCTCCTATATCAAGCTCACGAACAACACATCTGTTTGATCAAAACACTACTTGATTTCCTTCATCACACATTTGAATAACACTCAACAGGTTATGCTTTAAACCATCTACATACATAACATTTCCAGCTTTAACCTTTTCTTTCAAGAAAGCAGAGCCTTTACCTTTTATTATAGCAAAAGTGTCATTTCCTTATGAGACATTCCTTTCCTTTTCTAAGGCAATATATGAGTGAAGTTTTTCTTTGTTACCTGTCATGTGAGCATCCACTGTCAATGTACCACTGATTTTCTTGTCCTTCTACATACAAGGCTATAACACATCTCTCTGTTTGAGATTCTTTCCTTTTCCATATCTTGGGATTCAATGGAGTTTGCTCCTTTTGAGATGTTTGTCGAAATTTTCTCCTGCATTCAGATTCTTTATGACCAACGTTGTTACAGATTGAGCATTTTATTTCATTTTCAAGAAGAGAAAAGTTATTATAGGAACTTGTCTTGATCCTTGTTACATTCCTTTGATTTCATGCTTCTCTAGTTATGATGGTTTTGTAAGCAACACATTGAGAAGCTTTGTGTCCAAAATTATGACATGAAAAACATTGCCCATTAAAGAGGTTCCTTCGACTATCGAATCTGTTGACCTAGTGATTGTAGTTTCTATTGATATTCATCTTTGGAGCAAATTGAGTATGATTCACCTGAGGTTGGTTGTGGCTTCTATTCATCCTTGGAGTAAATTGAGTCTAATTTACCTGGTGATCTACTTTATGCCTTTGCTGATGATTGTCATACTGTTCACTGGTCATTGCTGCATCAAGATAGATTTTGGTGGAGGTTGACAGCTTCTGTGATTGAGATGCTTCTTCAATATATCCAAGACCTATCTTTATTATAGGAGAACGCTGAACTTTGATAATTTCATTTAAAGTTTCTGATCCTTTAGAAAATATAAAATTGAGAGATTTTTTTTTCTCAATATCCTTTCTTAGACCCACAATTTCACATTCTAGTTTTTCATTGTGTTTTTCCTTTTCAGCAAGTTGGTATGTCAAGGTGTCTATAATCATATTCTTTTATTCTAAACATATTTTGAGTTTATACATTTATTCATGAAGGTCTTCCTCTTCTAAAGCATCCCAAAAATTATCTTCGTCATAAGCCATGAGAATTTTGTAATCTTGTCCAGTTTCATCTTCATGACTATTAAGTAAACTGTCACTATATTCATGAGTACAGTAGCTCCTTTTATTCACAACTTGTTTTCTATTCCCTTTTGCATATTCCTTTCCTTTTTCAAATTCATCTTTATGAGAGCATCTGGCAGCATAATGACCGACTCTGCCACAAGAAAAACATTTGAAGGGTAACTTACCTCTAAACCTTCCAGAACCCCGTTGAAACTTTTTGACAAAGTTTACCTCATCTTCTTCTTTTGAAATATGTCTTGATTCATTGTGTTCTTCCTTTCCTTTTGTTGAAGCTTTGAATGCATCTTCTCTCATATCTAATGGTCCTCCTTTTCTCATCTCAAAGGCTGTTAAGATTCCGTGAAGCTGTGTCATAGTGATATTCTGCAGATCTTGTTTTTCTTCTATGGCAAACACTTTGGATTCAAATTTAGCAGAAAAGGATCTCAAAATTTTCTCAGCTAAGGTAACTTCCTTAATTTCTTCACCCAGATTCTTCATACAATTGACAACTTCATCTATACGTAGGAAGTAACTAGCTATACTTTCATCACTATGCATCTTAAGAGTTTCATACTGAATTATGAGAGTTTGAAGCTTAGCACGTTTTACTTGAGAGTCTCCTTCGTAGCTCAAAATGATTTTGTCCCATATTTCTTTGGCTGATTTGAGCTGCATGACTTTAACAAACTCTGATTGTGACAGAATTCCCAATAAAGTATTGACAGCTTTGGAATTTGTTTCATATTGCTTTTTACCTGCTGTATCTGTAGGAATTGCTATTGGAAATGTATATCCTCCTTCCACAATTTCCCAAATATCCATTCCAAACGATTGTACATAGGTTGTGGTTCTTATTTTCCAATAAACAAAGTTGATCCCATCGAAGATTGGCGGTCTGATGGATCCCATGCTTTCTTGATTATTCATGATGATGTATCTCCCTTCAAGCGATCAAGATTCTTCTGAAGGACCTGCTTTGATACCAATTGTTGGAAATAATACTGAGAGGGAGGTGAATCGGTATTATCAGATAAATAATTTTATTTCCCAAATAGATTTATATACGCTAATTCATTGATGTGAACTAGTGTGTACATGTGAGTGTGCTTAAAGAAACCAGTGTATATCCAAAGAACTTGTGATTTAAATAGTTTATCATGTGTTGAGCTTAAACCAGTATATCAAAGATTTATTAGACAGTGCAGTAAAAGCATAATAAATCATCACACATGAACAACATACATGAACACCAAGATTTAAGGTGGAAACCCAATGTGGGTAAAAACCACCTGCTGTTGTCGTCTCTGTCTTCTTTTAATAATAAGAAAATCTATTTACAATCTTGTATTGGTGCAGACTCATACTAGTATGCAGGGTTCTACCTGCAGAAGGTTACAACCTTCTCTCATTTTCTAGCTTCTACTGGAAGGGAGCTACAACCCCCTAGCTCTTATACTAGAAAATACGTTTACTAGTACATAGGTGCCAGCCTACATAAAACGTCACTCTTCCACTAGAGACCAAGTTTCATAAATTTTCAGACTGGGTGCTTCTGGTACAAAACAATACACATGAAGGCCCCGTTTCATCCAACTTTCATATTGGACACATCAAAGATTTTTAAACTTAAACTGCATCAACCAATATTCAGTTAATCTAAACAATCAGATCACTGACACCAGAACACTGTGCTAAACCCAGAACCCTACGGCATCATCCTAAACCAACAGTAACCTCAAAAGTCATACATTATATTGTATACACTACTTGGTTGAACCCAACCTGCGTGTATATGCTACTTCCTTTAACCTAACCTATGTATATCTCTAAATATACTGAATCATAAAATTTTGAACCACAAACTGTACTGATAAGTGACAATATGAAGATCTATTGTCATATTACAAATTTCAAAACAAATAGCAACAAGGATCACCCTTCCTTCTTAATTAATCAATCAATCAGACTCAATTTCCTTATACAACATTTTTATATTCAGAAATAAGAAGACTTCATTGACAAACAGCAGTAAAACAAAATAATTTGATTAGGTAGATCAATTATATCTCAAAAGAATCTTTTCTTTATGTATACGCTACTTGAAAGAGTCAAACCTACATGTACATTCCCTTTGGCCGAGACGAACCTACGTACAGATCTATAAATTTTGTCTCAGAAATTTGCTGCAATTCCAGACTCCAGACAACCCAGATCATGATTGATAACAAATAGAACAGGCACAAAACATCAAATCTAGTCTCAACCAATATCGGATCATTCGAGAATAAGTCTTTTCAAGTCTCATGATTCCTAATCCAATGTTGAACTCAAAGTGCACATGAATATTTGAGATCCGGTCCCTAACATAACCCTGCAACATAATATATACTTCAGATCGAAGTATTCCTTAGAATTTCATTGCTTGCACTCCTTGGCCTAACGATCTTCTCCTCCTTATATACTTTTAGTCCTTTCTCAATACCTTGGACCCAATACCTAGAGTCAATACCTTAGACCCAATACCTAGGGTCAATACCTTGGACCAAATGCCTCGAACCAATTACCTTGGACCAACATACCTTGGATCAAATACCTTGGACCAAAAACTTGGTTTTCAAACATGTACACACTTTTCCTCCTGTGAAAGTGCATGTATACATTATACGCTACTTTTTTTCTATTAAACCACGTGTATACGAGCCTTGGACAAAGTTAACCAGCGTATACCTATCTTTCTTCATTCTTTAGAGTCTGATCTATAATCCTTTGTTGTTGACCTGTGATGAGCCTCATAAATGGGTAATTATGGGGTCATTTTACCTCCTAACCTAGTCAAATCAACCATTCTCTTAGCTTATTGTGTCATATTCGAATAATATTTATGCTTATAGAGTGAGTTGAGTTAGTTATGATGCCATGTGGTCTAATATGTTTTTAATGTAGATTATTGATGGATTTTATGGTCAAGGTCAAAGATCTAGTGGACAAATGGTAGCAATAACTCGAAGTGGACAAAAGAGAGGACTTATAGGAGGGAATCCCCCTCATTTATTACTCCTCACTTCGAATTCCCCTTCATTCAGCTCGGAGTATAGGTAGCCAAGTCATGCATTAGAAGGCAGCCAACAATTGGAGGATATTTGATGATTATCTTGAGTTTTGGGAGCCAAGCCTCCTGGATTTTGAGAAAGCTATTGGTAGCTTCATTTGTATAAGTAGATAGGCCTAGGGCCTCACTAGGGTCGGATTTTTGTTGGATTTTTGTTGAACTTTTGCTCATGTAAACTCTGCTCAACTTCGAGCTTATTGTGTTGAAAGTTTCATGTAATCTTGTTATTGTTTTGAAATAAAGATGGAATCCTTTTTGAGCTAGCACTAAGTTACCGTAGAGGGCTGAAGCTCTTGGGTTAGGGCCCAATCCAAGCAGCCAAGCTCCTCTTTACTTATATTTGTATGTTCTACTTCAGTTATAGATTAGGTTATTGTTAGATGTATTTCTTTTATGGTTAATGATAGGTTGCTTTTGATGATTCAGTAGTTTGCTTCCATTTGTGTTTTCTATAATAGGTCAAGCAATGATAAAAAGAAGATTCAAAAGGCTAGGAACAATGCCTTGGCCTCTCTTCCTCCCTTTGGGACCATGATTTGACTCAATCATGCAACTTCTAGTGTTTGCAACTTTTTAGTTGGTTAATAGTCTAGTTGGTTGTGCTTCAAAACTTCTTCATTTTCAACAATCTTCTTTCATGCTTTCCTTCCTTGCAGTAGTTATCAGTATTTCCTTTCCTAGATCAGAATTTAGATTAGTTTGATGCAAAACTCTATTTTTCTAGATGCATTTATTTCTTTGCTTGCTTAATCTCAGTGGTTGACTGTCAGATGTTTATGTAGTATAGATATTCTAGTAGCAATCCAGCCTATCATCCATCCAATCCTCCATCTGATCCATGCCCTACAGGTCGCCCAAGTCTCCAGTTAATTGTGCCTTTGTTTCCTGCATTTTTCCATAGAATTTCTTCCTCTCTCCTTGAGAAAATCCAATCACCTTTCTCTCTCCAAATGATTCTTGGTAGACCCTAGGTGCCCTAACACTTCATTCCAACCTTCATTCACTTTTTCCAACCACTCTCACGCCCTCAAAATAGCCAAAACTACTTTCGGCCTCCTCTTGTGCGCCTCCTGTAGAACGTTGTTTTTCCTCTTGTAGATTTCCTGCATTCTCTTGTAGATTTTCCTGTGGGCTTTCTTTTGAAGGCTGAGTATGGGAAAATCCTCTACAAGGCCACCTAAGACCTCCTAGGACCCAGCCACACCATCCTACATCCTCACAAGTCCTAAAACTGCCCTTCTACACCACCTATTCGTTGCCACATCCACAAACAATAAATCATATGCACGTCAAATTCACATAAAAATGCATAAAAATCCAAAAAGATGTTTTTTTAACATTTACTTCTAGAAATAGCTTAGTTAGATGTTGTTTACTTCCTTTAGTAGGTAATGGAATTCTTTTCATGGTTTTCATAGTGCTTTCTGCAAAAGTAGGATTAGCGGTTAACTAGGATTTCCTTGGCTTCCTTTACATTTCAGTCTTCCTTTCTGCAAGTAGAATAGCATCAGTAGAGTAATCTCTCTTTTCCTTTTCATCACATATAAAGCTTCTTCTGGAATCCATAGAAGTTGGCTTGAGCTCCTAGTGATCTTGTGCCAGCTGACCAAGTGACAACCTGCAGTAAGAACTAGTACTTGTGCATATAGCATCGTTGCTTCCAAGTTTGTTACGAACAACTGGGTTGATAAGAGTAAATTTGGAAACCACGAGTTGCAGCATTATTGCTGCAATACTGGTGCTCACCACTTTTTGGCGTTGTTGCCGAGGAAGCATAAGAGTATTCTATGATTACTGCTTTCTTCTATTTTCTATTTCAACATTCTGCTAATAGTTTATTTCAGTAAAAGTAGATTAGTCATTTTCCTTCTTTCAGTGCTGCATTTCTTTTGCTTTCCTTTTCAATTCTGCAATTTCCATTTCATCAAAATTAGATTAGTCACTTCCTTTCTTTCAATTCTATATTTCCTTTCTTTTCTCTCCAATTCTGCAAATTTCATTTTAGCAAGTTCATTTCAATTAGTTGCAAATTGTTTTGTTCAATAAATTTCAGTTTTGCAGGTACTATCAGTGTGGGGAAAAAGAAACAAAAACCAACCAAAAATATTTCCTTTCATGCCTCATAGGAATAGAGATAATTCAGGAAAAATTTTGCCCAACACCTCCACTGCTTCACATAACCAACGTTCTCTCTTCTTCAGTGGCTGCGATTGAGAAGAACCCTTAGGTGAATAGCCCGACATATTTGAAGAACCTATAGGGGAAGAAAAGACGAAAACATTCCTTTGGAGCCAATGGCTAAACAAAGAAATGCTAGGGGGAATGGAGAGAGAATAGAGGGTACCTTTCCTATTCGGGAGACCAATGGGGACACCAAAATGAAGAATATAATTCCTTCCGTCCTACCTCATTTCCATGGTCTGACTACGGAATATCCTAACACCTTTTTGTTTGAGTTTGTTGTTATCTTTAGAACCTATGACTATGAAGAAGATGAGAGAAGGTTGAAATTGTTCCCTTCTACTCTCAAGGATGTAGCATTGCACTAGTTCATGGGATTACCTGGCAATAGCATTACAACTTGGGCTCAAATGCCGCAAGCCTTTAACAACAAGTATCGAGACTATTGTAGGTCAAAAGATACTAAAAAATAAATTTTCCGAATGGCTATAGGAAGTGATGAGTCCTTAGAAGACTATGAAGAGAGGTTCCAACTGAGTTACAAAAGGGTCGAGTGTACACTTGACCCTGAGTCTCTGAAGCTGGTCTTGCTTAGGGGAATTCGAGAAGATATTTTAGACACCCTCCATCTACTAGTCGGGGGAGACATCTACCAACTATCATATGAAGACATAAAGATTGTTTTTAGAAACCATTCTAGAGCAACTAGAAAGAAAGGTAGGGGTAGTCCACCCGTAGCCAGTACCTCTTCCTCTAACTCATCCATCAAAGGAGAAATTGTAAACATGCTGGAAGACTTCAAGAGTGATATGCTGCAGACTCTTGCCATGCAAATGGATACATTAAATATCAAAAGGAAACAAGAGGAAGAAGAGAGGGCTTTGGCCATTTTTTTCCCTAGATGCACTAGGAAGCATCCTCGAAAAGAATATCCATGGAACTCTATAGAAGTTTGTTCAGTCTTTGAAGAAAATCATTCTACAGATATTTTCCCTTCCTTACCTAGACTTAAAGCTGTATGTCAAGGGGCTGAGGGAGTCACTGAACAACTCTATTACATAAACCAAAGGAGGCCGGATGGACCTATACCATACCAGTAGGGGATGCAAGGGACATCTCAAGCATACTACAATCTCAACCAAGTCACTTCCATACCTTCTTGGGGCCCCCTTGCTCATCCTTCCTGGTCCACACCTCCTCCTTGTGTTATAGACATTTTTGGGCACTGCAACCCAAATCATAAATGTCCATAAACCAAGGGCTACTAAGTCCCTAAAAGTGTTGTTCCAACCCCTAAAAGAACAAGGTCAACTGATTACAGCCTCTCCAAGAAGTTCTCCATGAAAAACTACTCAGAACTGGTCAAAACTGGACCATATCACCTGCTCCATGGTCAAAGTGTGCTGCATCCCACCTAAATGCACACGGGAGGTGCGATGCATACAAAATCCCTTCTATATGGTGTGATGGGTGAGAGTGGACAAATGGCTGGGTCAATCTATGAGGTGGAGGATCATGGAATCTTCCAGAAACTTCTCATGTGACACTTGCCTCTCTGCATTCGCCCAGGGATGAGTAAGAGATCATCAATCTCCAAGTGGAATCAAGAACTATTAGAGAGAGGACACTAATCAAATCTCAAAAGCTGACTCACCCCCCTTGCAAACATCTATATATGGATCCCTCATCCTAGAGATCTAGAGGCTGGAATTTTGTATCTTGTAAGGAAGTGCTGCTGGTTTCTTGGTGTAACATCATAGTGTTGGGTGATCTAAGATTTTCATGAGGTGAAGAAGGGCTTTCTTGCTGAGAGGATGATGCTGGGTCAGAATAATTGGTTGTAATCCTCTTTGCTATTCTTGATTATTAATAAAGCTACTCAAGTTTTCCTCCACATGCTTGTACGATTGATGATATATGCATTTGTGTGGTCAATATATATCTGGTCCTATATTGTTTATGAATGTAGATCTCTGTTCTTGGATAGTGTTATGCTACTTTGATTCCACAGGTGCTCTTTGAAGCTGGGTAGACAAGGAAGCGAGTGGAAAAGACCTATCAGAAGGGAGAGGAATCAAGCAAGGAACCAAGCGCAAGACAGAGGTTGGTCTCCTTTTTTCCTCTCTTATCTACTTCTCATAAAGGAAAACGAAAGTGGTTTTAGTTTGTTTGTTTCTAAGTTAGCTACCAGCCTTAGTGGGACTAGCAGCTCTGCATAGACACTAGATTTCCTGATAACAAAATGGCGACTCCTCTGGGGAGCGAATAGATTGTTTGTTTGTCTATATTTGTTTGCTTTATAAACTTACAGACAGAGCCTGAAGTCAAGCCAGCTAGCCTTCGAACTGCATTTGCTATGCAAGTGCAAAGTAGATCAATGCTGCTTTAGTCTATCTCTGGGTGTTGTTTATAAACTGAACAATCGATTTACAAGATCTCTAATTTCCCTTGTGGTGGCTCTAGTAACCTCCTTAGATCTACCCCTGTGATTTATTTACTGATTACCACTTGCTCGGACAAAATCCCTGAACTGTGCTGCAAACTGTGATCAGGAACTGGATCAAAAGTCTCGCACTGTACCATCTCACCCTCTCTTCAAGGATATCAGTATGCATCGCACTTCCCGTGTGCTGTAGGTGGGATGCATACTGGAATCCCTGTGTAACAGGTGCGCTGATCAGAAAGGGCTAATTTTGCCTCCAGACTTTGGTATTTTCACTCTTTTCAGCTCTATTCAGGAGTTTTGCTGTCTGTAAGTCAGTATACCTCTGTTGGAAACCCCCTTCCTTGCCATTATTCCACCTCCATTGTGCAAAGAACTGTAAATGTTTTTATGTATTGAGCCATTTTCAGTTCTCTTTTACAAAGAAGTAGCGTAATTGAACTGTCGTTTCTTGATTTGGAAGAGTCGCAAGTTTCATTTTCAGTCATAGAAGAGAATCTGATTGTTCTTGATAGTTGATTACACTGTTACTCTTGTATTTGATTTGAATTAGTAGTTTTTCAAGTGTCGAAAGCAAGTTTTCAATTCCAGATAACAAAGTGTCGTCATTGTCTTCATTTTGTCTTGAAAAGAAGCTTGTTAGTAATGTCGCTTTGAAAAAATAATTCAGATTTGCACTTGGATTTCTTTTTATCATTCACACATTAAGAAGGCTGAAAACAAATACATGCATGTGCATTTGCATTTAGACTGTCTATTGGTTTGATTTAGGATAGTGCATATAGTGTGTGCTCTCTACTCTATGTTGAAAGAATATCATCTCTCTTTCTTTAGTAGCTAGGATTTTCATTGCAAAAAGAAGATTAAATGATTGTTTATCATCTTAAATTGCATTTTAGGAATTGTATATCTACATCACACAGTGAACCTGAAAGGAAAATTTCTTAATCAAGATCAATTGTAAAATAAATGTAATGAATCTAAAAATTCTTTGGAACCTAACTCAGAACATTTAGAAGTCTAGGCTAGAGACGTATTCCGGAGTCGTAAAGCCTAGTAACTGTTGTTTTCATTGCTAGTTGGGTGATTCCTCCACTTTGAGACGACAAGTGCCAGTACGGACTTGTGCTCCCATGTACCGTCAAGTATATATTGGGAGACCACAATAGGCTTTATCCTTTATCCATAGGAAGTCGTGTTTGCCGCCCTATCGATCGCAATGCACTGAACACAACATTCGGGAAGATTGACTGCCGTACCGTAAAAAGTATTCTGCAGTTTTGCGATTGGTTTCGTAGTCCCTCTGCCTAGATTTCCAGAGTAGTCTCTTTCGTTCCTTTTCAGACTCCTTAAAGGAAAAGGCCCATCTGAGCACTTGTCACTTCAAGCTCATTAAAAATCGAAGGCGATTAGAGTCATCCTTTGTTTTTTCTCGACTCTTAAAAATTGAAAAACTAAGTTGTGTCAAAGCGTCTAAAATTCATTTAATTCGGAAACATCTTTCCCCTTGATTTTAGTTGGTCGAGTAATCCGCAATCATGGAAGAAATTCAATTGAAACCCCGTCGTTCGCGGAGGCTTACGAGTCAACCGTCTTTGTCTCCAGAATCAAAACTGTTACAGACAAAGTGAACTCGTTTAACCAGTTCCAAATCCCCTGGTAAAGTTAGAACAAGTGTTCTGACACCACCGGAGACTCCGGTTACTCCAAACATTTCTGGTATCCCTGCCTTTACAGAAGAAGTTCCGCAACCACCAAAGGACAGTAGAGCTGATCCTAGTGTGAAGGTAAACACTTGTATTACTGAACTAGCTCCATCTACAGCTGATTCAGAAGGTGTTATTCCCCAAACATTTGTTGCTGCAGATTCTATACCTTCTTCGGCACCAAAAATATTTTACAGACTTGACGGTCTACCTCTTCCACCTGGTCTGATTGCTATAGAAGAGATTGTGGAGGATCCTCCATCAAGTACTCCATCGTAATTTGGAGTCGGGATCACCCTATATCTTTCTTCATCAGAAGTTAGTCTACCGTTATCAGAAGCTCCTGTAGAATCGCTAGGAAATCTTTTGGATAGACTAGAAATGTCTGAACAACCGTCGACATCTAGGACTATGTCATCCGACACCGCAACGGTAGAACTTCTTGCTATCACTCCAACAATGTTCGCTGGCATACCATCTGTCCCAACTAGCTCTCAATCGCTAGATGGGGCCCACTCATGGGCTATTTCAACAGTATGGTCCATTCCTGTTTGTTTGTTTGGGATAATATCCGGGAACTCTTATGTTGAGTCTCAGCAAATTGATCCTTCACGGTGTCAATTTTGGCAGTCTAGTCCTCAAGGACAAACCATTCCTTTGAGTACCGGATTACAGCCGTATGGGGGGCAATATACCCTTTCATTGTCTCCTCTGGGAGGACAACCATATGAGAGTTCCAAGGAAAATTTTAAGAACCCCCCCTAAATTTACATGTATAATAAATGGGCGAATCTCCATGGTATATAGGAAAAATGGAAGGCGATTTTATCAATAATATGATATGTATATATAATTTTTTGGCGAATCTCTCACCAGGCATGGCGAATATTTTACTCAATTATAAAATCTTGTGTTTATTGAATACACAAATGAAATCATTACATTTATTTAAAATATCTTTTGAAATCAAAATTACCGAAATTACATATCGATAACCTAGTGGGTGTAGGATAAAATTCACCCGTGCCATTCACAGAAAGCATGAGAAAACACCTAATACTATATATAAAACCAAGAAAAATTCAAATTCATCACTTCTAGGGACCTCGTAACCACCCTGCCAATACACAAGTATGTTCCTGTTTGCAATTAGAAAAATTACCCAAATTGCAATCTGTTTACTCCACTTCTAGGGACCTCGTAACCACCCTGCCAATACACAAGTATGTTCCTGTTTGCAATTAGAAAAATTACCCAAATTACAATCTATTTACTCCAGCATATGCTGGAAAGTTATAGAAGGATGACTAGTGCAATCAATCCATTCCTTTTAGCCCTGGATTTGTTTCAGTTTAAAACAGAAGTATACAAGTATACTTGTCCAATGTCTATGCTTTAACCATTCACCTTAAGATGTTTTTACAATATAATTTCCTAAGTCTATTTAATATCTTCATTATCATAAAAACCAACCTATATCCATCTTAACTCCACATCTACCACTCTTAGGGGGATGAAATCTATTTATCCCTCTGAGCACTTGGTAGACCCAGAATTAAGATGGATCTAAGATAAAATTTCCCCTTTAAATAGTCTATGCTCACATGAATACCATGGGTCAATACCATGGGTTATGATAAACCTAGAGCTTAAAAATTACTATTAGTAATTTATAAAAATTAATAAAATTAATAGTTGATCTTTATTTTATTTTTTGTTTTAACCAAGCTAAAATGTTTAACATACATTAAATTACAACATCCATTTTTACTCTTGATCGGATCAAATATTTTTTCACTCTATGCTAGTTTGCATATCACGATATTTGATACCTCTCGGGGGTTAATAGATCCAAAGTAAAGATGGATCTATGCTCGTTTAATTCCCCCATTTAAATAGGCTACATTCCAAGTGAATACTATGGGTCAATACCATGTGCCATTTTGGTGAATACCATGGGTCAATACCATGTGCCATTTTTATTTTTATTAATACTAATATTAGGGTTAATAATGTTTTTTTGCATGGTATTAATAACAATCTAGTCCATGGTATTTGTCCCATAGTATAAATATAAGGTGACTTATGGAGTAAATATAGAAAAATGTTTTATTTGTTTATCATACCTCTCGTTTATTTATATTTTTATTAATTTACCATACCATTCATAAATACAAGGTGACTTATGGAGTAAATATAAGAAAATGTTTTATTTGTTTACCATACCTCTGGCTTATTTATATTTTTATTAATTTACCATATCTCTTTTACAAATATGGTATTTGACCCATAGGATTCACTTAAATAAAACCTCTTTCTTGAGCCTTCATAAATAGAATGAGGGTTATGGACTAAATATAAAAAGAGGTTTTATTTATTTACCATGCGTCTAGTTTATTTATATTTTTATTTATTTACCATACCTTTTGAGTAAGTATAAAAAGACGTTTTATTTATTTACCATACCTCCACTTTACTTATATTTTTATTTGTTTACACCCTTGCATGTATATAAGGTGACTTATGGAGTAAATATAAAAAATGCTTTATTTATTTACCATACCTCTCATTTATTTATATTTTTATTAATTTACCATACCTCTTTTATAAATATGGTATTTGGGCCTTTGGCCCATAGGATTCACTTAAATAAAACCTATTCTTGGAAATGGGCGAATGGATTCACTTAAATAAAACCTATTCTTGAAAATGGGCGAATGGAAGGTTGTAACTCCTAATTTCAAGGGCTAAATTTACCTTTTTTACCCTCTCCCTTAAAATAAGGTGGGCTATTTGAGGTGATTTGTAAAAATGTAATATGATACAAAATATTCGCCCACTAAAAATTTAAAACCCCTTAATTTCGCCAAAGGGCAAACATTCGCCCCTAAAATCACCCCTAGAGAGTTTGCAACAAAATTTAGGTTATGCTGGAATTACATCTAACGGTTGGGCGCCAATACTGCCTCAACAACCAAGAGTTGTATACTCGATCCAACAATGTTTACCTATGTCAAATATACCGATTACGCCATCCATTGTGACGGTGTCGCAAGTACAAGTGTTGCCTGTTGTATGCCAACCTCAGGTTTCTCAGGTTGTAATGCAACAGCCTCTTGTCGCTGCAACTCAACCACAATCACCAACTAGTGGAATGACACAGGCCCAAACAGGTACAATTACCCCTCATCTTGGTCAAACAGCCAGTATTGGACAATAGCACATGGCTTCACAACCATGGCTGGTGCAATATCAACAACCACAATTCCAACAAGTTTACCAAGGATCTGAGCAACAAATCTTTGCAAATAATGGGCAGCCGTATATTCAAAAGGGTTAAAATCAACCATTTTACAATGGTTATTCCCATCAACCTTATCAAAGTTACCAGCATCAAATGCATTATGCTGGTATGCAAAGACCAACTACCCAGGCAATTCCATCTTATCCTGGGTATGCTTCGCCAAACATGAATCAACAGTTACCCTTCGTGGCGACTTTAGAGTTACCGGATCTAAATCGGCTAATGAACGATCCAATTGCTTACGCCCTTGGTGGCCAGTGATTCCGCATAAACTTCCTTCAGATATTCCTAAATTTAATGGAAATCAGGGTGAAGACTCATCGAATCATGTGATGACCTTTCATCTGTGGTGTTCATCAAACACCTTAAATGATGATTCAATTAGACTTTTCCTTTTTAAGAGAACGTTAACTGGTCCGGCAGAAAAATGGTATATCGAATTACCTAGAGCTTCGTTTGATAACTCCAATACCCTAGCCACAACCTTTTTAACCCATTTTCAGTTACCCATAAGGTATGAAATGGGAACAAAACTCCTTACCACTTTCAAAGAAACGATGGCCACCCACATATCCGATCATATTCATGAGTGGTGACGTTGTCGTAGAATGGTAAAAACGTATGTCCCTGATCAGCTTTTAGCTAAATGGTTTATTAAGTCATTATTACCTTCCATTACAGAAGATGTGGCAAAAGGAGGAGTCATCACTGAAGAGAAAGTTATTGCTCATGCGCAATATTTAGACTTGATTTATACTCAGTCTGGCATGCTCTATGATAAAATCCCTGACGCTCCTAGGCCGGAATTTTTCGTTCCTCCTCCTCCTAAATCGAACAATGACTCTCATGCCGACGATGGCGTGATTGGTACGACAGACATGAAATCAACAATGGCTACATCTAAAAAGGCCCGTAAGATTTCTAGTCAAAATTCAAAAGAAGAACTTCTCACCTTAGAAGTAAATGCCGTCTCAACTGACAAAGGCAAAGAAACCAAGCAACCTGGAGGCAAGAAG
Source organism: Pinus tabuliformis (assembly GCA_031772625.1). Classification (NCBI taxonomy): domain Eukaryota; kingdom Viridiplantae; phylum Streptophyta; class Pinopsida; order Pinales; family Pinaceae; genus Pinus; species Pinus tabuliformis. The sequence goes on along the minus strand of CM062816.1, from coordinate 1,724,116,914 downwards.
AAAAACAAAGGGAAGAAGAAGAAACAGGAGGAATCATCACCTGAAAAATCTTCTGCAAACCCTTCTGGAGATAAGAAACCAAATCGTCCATGTCTTATATGTGATGAGGATCATTGGATAAGAGAGTGTCCATATAAAGCTGAGCTTAGAAAATTCTTCAAGAATTCAAAAACCTCGGTGGTATTGACTGATCCGTTTCCAAATCCAGGAACAAATCTGGTTGCTAGTGACAATTCTTCCCCGTCCCAAGTGCTGATGTTGTCGGTTTTGAAACAACAAAATGATGCTTTGATAACGACAAGGAATAAAGATTACGGGAATCCACAGCTGTCGAACAACAAGGATAAAGATCAACCTAGTAGTTCGACAACAGCTTCGACAGAAGTTACGCCGCCCATCTTCCAGAGCTGACAATAAAACTGCCAAAGGGAGTAGTACACAAGTCGACATTTAATCTGCGTGCCAGAGTAGCACAACATTATAACATAGTGGAAGATCTGGCCCAATTGCCATCCGCTATGTCGACACTTGAGGTACTGCAAAATTGCCCCTCCCAAAAACAGGCTTTGTTATCAGCAATAGGTGGGATTGACCCAAAGGATTCTAATCTCGTATCCTTTAATCACAAAGGATACGATCCTCAGTTACCAGCTCAACTAGCTTTCCTCATTCAAGTGAAAGCCCTCAACAAAACTGTTCATCGAACAACTATTGATGAGGGGGCATCTACATGTATTATGTCAATGCGTTGCTGGAAAACTTTAGGATCTCCAACCTTGTCGTGATCTTCGATAACACTTAAAGCATTTGATTGATGAACATATACCCCATATGGGATTTTAAGTAACTTTCAAGTTGAACTGGGGGGAAAAACAGTAGAAATAGATGTTGAAGTAATCGACGGAAACCTTGATTACAACATCCTACTGGGAAGGCCCTGGATATATGTTATGGCCGTCGCTGTGTCGACCTACTTTAGGAAGATTGCATTTCCTTTCCAAGGAGGAATTACAATCGTCGACCAACAAACATTTCTCCCCAATAGTTCCCAAGTTACGAGAAGCATTCTGATGATCCATGGAAGCCCCCATTCACTTCAAAATATCGGAGTAGGCCTACTAAAAGACCCTATATTAATGGGGACTTTTTCCCTCCTACCTCCAATCAATCTGGCGGAAGTTGCGACGGTAGGAACCTGCAACATGATATCTTCTATTCAAAAGATCTTAGAAAACGATATTAACATGGATCATCTGCAGGTATTGCCCCCAAGCCCAATAGAAATATTGTAGCAATCAATGTTTTTGGCATGTGAGGCAGACCCAAATCAACGCTCATCAAGCATTTGGATAGATAGGTCTAAGGAATATGACACCCCTTTAGATCCTTTGTCGCAAGCGCATTACACCGATGAAGGAATTGTTCATTCAATGATAATTGACGGGGCGCCATGGGAAAATTACCACCATCGTTCCCATCTTCCGGATTGTCGAGAAGATATTCCTGATGACCTTCATCATCCTTCAGTTTTTGATTTCTTATCAAATACTATAAACACGGTGGATTCCGAGCAAAGCTTGTTCAATATTGAAGAGACTATCGCCATAAATATCTTGACCAAAACAGATGTTGTAGAGAATATTTATGTTGGCAAATATTGTTCTCCTCTAGAACTAGAAATATATAAAGCTCTTTTTCGCGAATTCAGAGATGTCTTTGCTTGGTCATATGATGAAATGCCAAGCATTGACTCGAGTATAGTTGAACACGAAATCAAGATGTATCTAGATGTCAAACTAGTACGACAACGGCTACGGCAGGTGCACCCCAAGAAAGCCGCTGCCATCAAGGCAGAAGTTGAAAAACTTCTCCATGCTGGTTTTATTTACCCGGTTCCTCTAACTGATTGGGTATCAAACATTGTTCCGGTAATGAAAAAAACAAGGAATGATTAGAGTGTGCGTTGATTATAGGGATGTAAATCAAGCTTGTCCAAAAGACAACTACCTACACCCTTTATTGACCAGATAATTGACGAATGCACCGGATGTGAAATCTTTTCATTTATGGATGGATTCTCCGGGTATAATCAAATAAATATCCGCCCACAAGACCAGTCAAAGACTGCATTTATTTGTCCATGGGGCACATTTGCATATCGCAAGTTACCCTTTGGTTTAAAGAATGCAGGGGCAACATTTCAGAGGGCAATGAATTATGCCTTCCATGACATCAAAAAAATCATTCAACCATATCTCGACGATCTTCCGGCTCATTCGCGAAAGCAGACCAATCATCTGCATCATTTAAGAGTGATATTTCTACGTTGCCGACACTACAAGATACAACTCAATCCACACAAATGTGTGTTCTGTGTCAGTTATGGTTGTTTACTTGGTTTTGTAGTCTTAAAGGACAGGATTCGTCTCGACCCATGTAAGGTTCAAGCAATCATAAATTTGCCTCCACCTTCAAATTTGCTTCAGATTCAGAAACTCCAAGGGAAAGCAAACTTTCTGAGGAGGTTCATTCCAAATTACGTCGAACTTGCTAAAGGTTATACACGTCTATTGAAAAAGGAAGTGCCCTTCGTCTGGGATCAGGTTGCACAAGCTTCCTTTGATGCTTTAAAAGAATCCCTAATTAAAGCATAATTAATGTACGCTCCAGGTTATCAAAAAGACTTTAACCTGTATCTGGCTGCAGCAGATACAACCATCGTAATGGTTTTAGTTCAAGAAGACAATGGAATTGAACATCCTATATATTATTTGAGTAGAAACTTAAATGATACAGAAAGCAAGTATTCCTATGTTGAAAAGCTGGCTCTCGCAGCTGTTCAAAAGATACAGAGATTTCAACACTACGTCCTCTTTCAAAAAACTACCATTCTATTAGATTGCAACACCATGACTTATATATTGTCACGACAGTTGCTGGGGGGGGAAATATTCAAAATGGATAGCAATCCTTCAAGAGTTTGATCTGGAATTTGTAAAATCCAAATCCAAGAAATCCCTGGTTTTCATGGAATTACTATGCGATCTCCCATCGTCATCCAACGATGAAACATCCGAAGAAACCATCGTGGATGAATCCTTGTTTCTGATATCTTCAAGCAACCCATGGTATGGAGATATAATCATCTATCTCCAAACCCAAAAACATAGGTCTAATACCTCTCGCTCAGAACAAAAATGTATTCGATACCAATCAAAAGACTACATGATCGTCGGTGATACGCTTTACTGCCGTGGTGTCGATACAGTTCTGAGGAGGTGCCTCACCCATGAGGAGGCCGAAAAAGTCCTGAATGATTGCCACTCAGGTGCGTGTGGGGGCCAACAATGTTCAAAGATTACATAACCGCAGTCAGAAGTTGCCGTGCATGTCAAATTTTTGATAGCAAAACCAGAAGACCACTCGCACCCCTGCAGCCCATCGTTGCTATTGGGCCATTCGCCAAATGGGGCATAAATTTCATGACATGTAACCCCACCTCAACGGGGGGCATGGGTATATCATAGTCGTGGTAGACTATTTTACCAAATGGGCCGAGGTGATGCCTACATTAAACAACACTGGTGAAATGGCTGCCCTTTTCTTTTTCAATCATGTAGTCGCCAGATTCAGCGTTCCACAGGCTTTAGTCACAGATCATGGATCGCATTTTCGCAATCACATGATGGTTGAATTGGCTGCCAAATTGGGGTTGTCCCACGACAGCTCTACTCCATATTACTCGCAGGCCAATGGAAAAGTTGAAGCAATCAACAAGGTCCTAAAGCGAATGCTGCAAAGGATGATTGGAGTCCACAAAAGGAGTTGGCACCTGATCCTATACTCAGCCTTGTGGGCATACCGAACATCGGTAAGGAATGCAACCGGGTTTAGACCCTTTCAACTGGTATGGCCTAGAAGCAATCTTACCAGTTCAGTGTGAAATCTCATCCCTCAAACTCGCAGTCGACCTTCTCCCCGGAACTTCAAAAGAGGAGGCTCATTTCTTGGAACTAATCCAATTGGATGAAACCTATCGTGATGCCGCTTTGGCTAACGAAGCCCATAAGAAATGAGTCAAGGCGCAGTTTGAAAAGCATGTCAAACCCCGTGTCTTCTCAGAAGGTGACTTGGTCTTACTTTACGACCAAGAATTCGATAAATTGGGAGCAGGTAAATTCAAGTCTTTGTGGATGGGCCCCTGTATTGTTAAACGTGTATTAGCAAAAGGAGCCTATGAGTTAATGGATTATGACGAGATCCCACTGGCGCAACCCCGTAATGGGTTGTACCTTAAGTGTTACTATGCATGATTAAGTGTAGTAATCCCTATGCTTTTGTTACATTTTTGTTTTCGCTAATGGTAATTGTTTTGGTCAAGTAATCCACTTTTTACATTTGTTGCAGATGTCAAACCTATTGGAATCATTTGTTGGATATGCCGACGGAGCGAGTCGTAGTTCACGGAACCTATCTTCTGCAGCCTGGGCCATTTTTGATCCAAACGGTGAGTTAGTAAGTTTCAGAGGGGTATGTATTGGTCGGTCAACGAATAACATCATTGAATATAGCACGTTGATAGAAATTCTCTCTGATGCCATCTCACATGGCATAAGCCGACTTGTCATCAGGCTAGACTCACAACTCGTCATCCTACAACTCAATGGTATCTACTCCGTCCGAAATCCAGCTATCTATCACATGTTCCTAAGGGTCAAGATTTTGGAAAGGCAATTTTATTTTATTCAATATCAGCATATTTCCAAAAACTTAAACACATTAACAGACTCATTGGCAAATTATGCATTAGATAGACATTTGCATTACAAAAAGAAGCATTTTATCAATATTTTCATCGAGATCATGTAACTTAACCAAAATAAAACTCTGAAAATAAAAAATATATAGATAACTGTTTATGGTTTACACATAATGTTCCGTAACCAAGACAAAATTGGTCAGATGACCCAAAACTCAAAATGCTAGGGAGCACCCTAGTCTAATGATGCTGGTGATAACAAGTCACCGCCTGTGCAATCATGCGTAAAAGCCTAGTCCATCGACTCGGCACACCGGTAGTATGTCATTGTAACCTCAGAGGTAGCTCATCAGTCCTCACATCTGGAATACCAAGAGTGAGGCCTTCTACCTGATCCTGCAATGCTGAAAGAGTCTCGGCCACATCAAGGTCGCGAAGGATAGCCCTTCCCACAGCCTCTCCTGCAGGAGAGACAGCTGGCACTCTCAGGCGTACTACTGGCCGAACTGGTCCAACATCTGCATGAGCACATCAGTTTTCATTAGTCCTGATAGAAGAAAGCACAAGAACATTATAAAAGAAACTATAAACAGAGATATGGTTAAATAATTCACCGATGACACCCCACTGCTCGCCAGCCGACAGTACCAAATCCGGGTCACCCCGGAAGTCCATACCAGCATATGGATACTCAGAAAAAACCATCTCTTGACGAATGAACCACTCGAAGAAGGTATCAGAAAAGGAAACCTGGGATTGACCAGCATGTCTGGCCATAAGTTCGACCCATATCTGCATCCATGGCTTAGTCGGTGGAGGTAAACCACGTGAAACATACTGCGGTTGCATCAGCGGGATATTTTCCAAGGCAAAATCCGTCAAAATAGAACCATATCCAAAGTTCTTCAATATTCCATTTTTCACCTTGGTCAGTTGTTCTTTCATCACAGAGAGTATTGCGTCACACCAGTTGAATAACTTTGGTTCAAGGCATTCCAAGGCATATTGCATATAAGACCTGTTGGCCACATGAAAAGCTGCACTACCAGCTAGTCTAGCAAAAGTGAACAGAATGATCATCAAGGACCTGTCAGTGACATCTTGGATATTGATCTTGCTGTCGTTACTCGGTTGAGATCCCTCTCTGCAATACTTGAGAATGTAATCTCTCACGTATTCACCCCCACGGGCCGAACCTGATAATGAGATAGGGGCACCCCGCCTCGATAAGCCGGTAAAAAAATAGATGTCCACGACAGTCAAAGGGATAGATTTGCCCCTAATCTGGAACACCTGGCTGGTAGGATCCCATGCATCGAGAAAATATTGCAACAAGTTGATTTGTTGCCTCATGCTAGAGATGCGGAAAAATTTGAACAGGCCACAATTCCGCAGTGCATTTACCTTAATCGGATCATGTAAAGAAATCATGTCCTTTTCTTCATGCTCATGTTATTGCCATGTAACAGGCATTTTTCTCCAATGAATCTCTGAAAACAAAAAAGAGGAGAGTCAAGATCCTGATTTGGTGAAAAACAGGAAAAAATTTCCATGAAAAATTGTGCACAAATTTCCCTCCTTGCGCCCATCGCACCCCCAGCAGTGTTCTGGGTGGGATGCATGCTAACTGGCCAGTGGCCAAGCCAGCATGCATCTCACCTTTCGATATAGAAGAGGTGCGATGGAGCCAAGGCAGGTTTTTCAAACCCCAGAGGCTCAGAAAAACCAGAAAACATGCTCAGAATTCAAAAAGGAAAGAATGAAACTGAAGAGCTCAGGTTTAGCTCCTACCTGGTCTAGACGGCGCCAAGAATCGTCCACAGAATCTCCCAAAATCAGCTGGTGAAAATCAAGGGGGAAAGCACCTCCAAAGCTCCGAAAAGCTGGTGAATGAAATGGTAAAATGAGAGGTAAAAACCACTTTTAAATTACTTTTCACACAATTCAAGTGAAATATTAATGTTTGATTCATTTTTAAAGCATATATTATTCGTTTCTAACTAGTTTGATGAAGCAATTGAAGAGGCAGTACAACCTTTGAAGGAACAAAGTTGTCAATGGTAAAATCAAAGTAATCAATGACCATTATATCAAGAAGTTTTAATGCGGAATTCAAGCTCGTTAAAAAATAAACATAAGCAATGAGCAAACATTCCCCCAGAGTTTAAGCTCATTAAAAAATGAACCAATTTCCGGTAAATAGCCATTGTGAATGCATTATCATCAACCTTTTAAGCCTTGGTCATGTTCTCATCATCACCTCCACTTTGTATTGGCCGATCATTTACCTCCATTTGATTGTTTACCCTTTTGAGGAACAGCTACAAAGAGTGATCCTGTTAGCCATCCTTGTGACACTGTCGTGATTGGAAAATTCCAAACCTTACCTGGAATTAGTTGCTACCCGAATTTATCACTCGTTCCTCGAAAAACGAGTCTCCTTTAAGCTCTTTTCATCTGACTCATAAAATATGAAAAGATTACCAAGAAATTGGCCTCTCCAGCTCGTTAAAGTGACTGAAAGTGCCATCCCTCCTTTATATTTTAATCTTTTTGGACCTCAGGGATTATTACACAAAAAGATCGAGTGCTTGTTTTGTTCGGCTCGTTAAAATTACCGAAAATCCATCCCTTTTGTATTATTTTATACTTTTTCAGACTTAAGGGATTATATGACGAAAAAGGACTATTGGAGTTTTCTTTATGTCCCATTTTAGACTCTCTAAAATTGAAAAGGACTGAGTTATCTTTGTCATTAAACTCGTTAAAACCGAATAGCGACAAACTTGTCCATACAGACAAGAATGAGTTTCACTATCGCTAGGCTTGTTAAAACATAGCGATGGGTTTGCCCGAAGGGAAAATTATAGAACAAGCATATATTATCCTCCTCAAGCTTGACAAAATAAAGGGGTACTGGTCAGTAATGACTAGGGAAAAATTGGGAAGAAAACTTGAAGAAACTTTATTGGTAGCAAGTCGCTCTTGAACATGACACTTTCACTCCACATCTAAGTCGGGTTGGGTTGTTCCATTCATTGGTCATATCACCATTGGTTCGTCACACCATCCATATTTGGGGTTAAAGCTACCAATCCATCATGTCAGTGTCGCTGATATGTTCAAGAGAAGTCGCTCAGAGAATTCACCTGTGTCTCATCCACTGTAATACATTTACGCTCCATTCTTTCATGATCGCCACCCTGAACCTTATATCATCATATCGTTTTCACCTCCATTAAAATAATTTGCTCCGTTTCGTGTCATTGATGTGGGATTCACTAAGGCCCTCCTATGACGGATCACTTCTTGTCGACATTAGGTCATTATCCAGGAAGTCGATCTAGGAACAATCCTTTCAGTACTTTGAAGCTTGCATGCCTCAATGGCAAGTTTCTCACTTCTAGCGACAGGTTTACATCAATGGCCTTCGACCGAAAGATTTTGTGTGGTTTTCAATGCCAAGTCCCTTATTCACACCATGTGAATTGTACTGTAGTACCTTAAGGGTCATCATCATTATCAGTGATTCCTCCCGCGCCTGTTAACAACTTACATCACTTGATGGTAATCAGGTGATGTCTTTCCATGTTCGACTCTAGAACATCTCTCACATGGATCGACTTGTAAAGGATTATTGGAGTTTTCTTTACGTCCCTTTTCAGACTCTCTAAAATTGAAAAGGACCGAGTTATCTTTGTCATTAAACCCGTTAAAATTGAATAGCGAAAAACTTGTCCATACAAACAAGAACGAGTTTCACTATCATTAGGCTCGTTAAAACATAGCGATGGGTTTGTCCAAAGGGAAAATTATAGAACAAGCATATGTTATCCTCCTCAAGCTTGACAAAAATAAAGGGGTACTGGTCAGTAATGACTAGGGAAAAATTGGGAAGAAAACTTGAAGAAACTTTATTGGTAGCAAGTCGCTCTTGAACATGACACTTTCACTCCGCATCGGAGTCGGGTTGGGTTGTTCCGTTAACTGGTCATATCACCATTGGTCCGTCACACAATCCATATTTGGGGTTAATGCTACCAATCCATCATGTCAGTGTCGCCGATATGTTCAAGAGAAGTCACTCAGAGAATTCACCTGGGTCTCATCCACTGCAATACATTTACGCTCCATTCTTTCATGATCGCCACCCTGAACCTTATATCATCAGATCGTTTTCACCTCCATTAAAATCATTTGCTCTGTTCCGTGTCATTGATGTGGGATTCACTAAGGCCCTCCTATGACGGATCGCTTCTTTTTGACATCAGCTCATTATCCAGGAAGTCGATCTAGGAACAACCCTTTTGGTACTTTGAAGCTTGCATGCCTCAATGGCAAGTTTCTCACTTCCGGCGACAGGTTTACATTAATGGCCTTCGACCGAAAGATTTTGCGTGGTGTTCGATGCCAAGTCCCTTATTCACACCATGTGAATTGTACGATAGTACCTTGAGGGTCATCATCATTATCGGTGATTTCTCTCGTGCCTGTTAACAGCTTACATCACTGGCTGGTAATCAGGCGATGTCTTTCCATGTTCGACTCTAGAACATCTCTCACATGGATCGACTTGTACTTTGAGTGAAGATCGAATGAGATTGAAGACCCCAGATCTAGTTTCATCCATCCGGGCTGCGATATATATTTAGGAAAATAAAGACATCAAATGTACATCATTGCTGCACAGATAATCATCCAATTCAAGGGATGATGGCTCTACCAGAATCATCAGTCTGCACTCAGATGATTGCCTGTCTTATGTACATGAAAATGAATTTATAAAGCTGAGCATGGGAATGCCCGCCTCAGCTAGATCATGAAAATATTATGAAGATAATGTATTGTATTGTATCTTATTACAGGTCGCCTTCCAGCTTGAAAAAACTTCAAATCCTCATGATAATGCATTTCACCTGACATCAAAAGATTAACGACCTCATGTTTTAGGGGGCAACTGTTATAGACATTTTTGGGCACTTCAACCCCAATCATAAATGTCCATAAACCAAGGGCTCCTAAGTCCCTAAAAGTGTTGTTCCAACCCCTAAAAGAATAAGGTCAACTGATTACAGCCTCTCCCAGAAGTTCTCCATGAAAAACTACTCAGAACTAGTCAAAACTAGACCATCTCACCTGCTCCACAATCAAAGTGCGCTGCATCCCACCTAAATGCACACAGGAGGTGTGATGCATACTGAAAAGCCCTTCTATGGGGTGTGATGGGTGAGAGTGGACAAATGGCAGGGTCAATCTGTGAGGTGGAGGATCATGGAATCTTCCAGAAACTTCTCCTGTGACACTTGCCTCTCTGCATTCACCCAGGGATGAGTAAGAGATCATCAATCTCCAAGTGGAATCAAGAACTATTAGAGAGAGGACACTAATCAATTCTCAAAAGCTGACTCACCCCCCTTGCAAACATCTATATATGGATCCCTCATCCCAGAGTTCCAGAGGCTGGAATTTTGTATCTTGTAAGGAAGTGCTTCTCGTTTCTTGGTGTAACATCATAGTGTTGGGTGATCTAAGCTTTTTATGAGGTGAAGAAGGGCTTTCTTATTGAGAGGATGACGTTGGGTCAGAACAATTGGTTGTAATCCTCTTTGCTATTCTTGATTATTAATAAAGCTACTCAAGTTTTCCTCCACATGCTTGTATGATTGATGATATATGCATTTGTGTGGTCAATATATATCTGGTCCTATATTGTTTATGATTGTAGATCTCTGTTCTTGGATAGTGTTATGCTGCTTTGATTCCACAGGTGCTCTTTGAAGCTGGGTAGATGAGGAAGTGAGTGGCAAAGACCTATCAGAAGGGAGAGGAATCAAGCAAGGAACCAAGCGCAATACAGAGGTTGGTCTCCTTTTTTCCCCTCTTATCTACTTCTCATAAAGGAAAACGAAAGTGGTTTTAGTTTGTTTGTTTCTAAGGTAGCTACCAGCCTTAGTGGGACTAGCAACTCTGCATAGACACTAGATTTCCCGATAACACCTTGGTCCTTCACATCTCCATATCATGGCCAACTAGCCACCCATTCATTCCAATCCTATGCTCAGTCGCAGCCTCAGTGGAATGCATCTCGTTAGGGATGGAGGCCCCAGTACAACTCTCCTCCTGCTCTTTTGCCTCCACCACCTGCCCAACCACAACTGTTACCTCCTACTCCACCAAAGCAACCCAAAATTCCTGCCCTGCCAAACCTGAACCTGAACAATAGATAGGCTCAGCAAGTGTATAGTGGGGAACCGTCATGCCCAACTTATGCTTTGGAGATTCAGGAAATTAACTTACAATCTGGGAAATTTCTTCCAGATAGCCAGCCTCCACCCAGGGAGGTTGAGGAAGATAAAGAGGAAAGTGAACCTAAAGCAAATCCACCCTTTCCTGAGAGACTATCTGCAAATCCACCCTTTATGTGTGAATATACCACTTCTCCAAGCCATAAAAGATGTGCTTATCTACAATTGGTTGATCAAGGAGAAGTGCTTTAGGCATCCAGGAAGGCACAAGAGGGATGCCCCAACCATCAATGTCATAGGAAACTGTCTGACCTGATGTTGGGGTAGGTAATCTGTCCAAAATATCTAGACCCTGGAAGCCCTGTAGTTGATGTCCAGACTAATGGCACCATGATCCTCTACACCTTGATTGATCTGGGAGCTGCCATTAATGTGATTACAAAGGACACAATGCTCAAACTCAACCTCCAGGGCTCCTTGAGGAAGACAACGACTGTGCTACAACTTGCAAACTGCTCCACCATGACCCTTGAGGGGATTGTGGAAGATGTGATGGTCTCCATTGATTCTTTGGAGTACCCTGTTGATTTCTTAGTTCTCTAGACAAAGGAAAAGTTAACTGGGTATCCTCTCATTCTGGGAAGACCCTAGTTGGCTAGTGTCAATGCCTACATCAGCTATCGAGCTCGGAACATGACCATAAAGAATGGGCATATGTCCAAGTAGTTAATCCTATATCCTCCTGCCCAACCCTTACTAAAACATGATCTACCTCTCTGCTTGGAGGAGGAAGATGAGGATGAAGTCTATTCTGCACTGCTTTGTGCAACAGAAATCACCATGGGGGGGAAACTACAAGATGAGGATGATATAATTGAAAATATGATTCAGAATCCACCCCCCATTGTATCACCATTAGAGGACATAGTAAGAGAAACCAAAAACAACCCCTCAACTGATCTTTGTGTGGTCGAATCGACTCCTCTCCATGTTAAGAATATAGAGTTCACGCTAGAAATAACCTTGAAAATCAATCCATCACTATCCACTTCCCAAGAGAAGGAACTGTGTAGCTTGTTGAAAAAACACCTAGATGCCTTCGCCTGGAGTTATAAGGAGATGAAGGGAGTGCACCCTTTAGTATGTACTCATCATATATACATGAAGGAGGATTGCAAGCCAGTCAAGCAGCCTCAAAGGAGGATGAATCTCACACTGAAAGATATTGTTAAGGAAGAATTATGAAAATTGCTTGATGCAGGATTCATCTACCCCATCTCTGACAATGAATGGATCTCTCCTTTGGTGCTAGTGCCAAAGAAAATTGGTAAGCGGAAAATCTACGTCGACTATCAGGAATTGAACAAAGCCACTAAAAAGAACCATTTTCCTTTACCTTTCATAGATCAAATGTTAGACAATTTGGTAGGGAATTTTTTTTTCTCTTTCCTAGACGGGTTTAGCAGGTACAATCAGATTCAAATCAACCCAAAAGACCATGATAAGACCACTTTCACTTGTCCTTGGGGTACCTTTGCATACCGAGTCCTTCCTTTTGTTTTGTGGAATGCTCCCGCCACTTTCCAAAGAGTGGTATTAAGTATATTCTTTGAATTAGTTCATGATTAGTAGAGATATACATGGATGACTTTACTCCTTATGGCTCTGACTTTCAGGAAGCTTGATCTAACCTAGGAAAAGTTCTAGACAAGTGTATTGAGATGAACCTGTCCCTCAGTCTATAAAAATGTGATTTTTTTATGACTGAAGGGATCGTGCTAGGTCATGCAATATCTCAACAAGGACTGTAGGTGAACCCTAACAAAATTGTCATCATCCAAAGGGTCCCGCCTCCTCAAAAGGTGAGAGATGTCAGAAGTTTCCTAGGCTTAGCTGGGTATTATCGGGGATTCATTAATGATTTCAGAAAGCTATCTTCTCCTTTGTTTGGCCTTTTAGGTAAAGATGTCATGTTTATATGGTCGGAAAACTGTCAAGAAGCCCTAGATACCTTGAAGAGCAAGCTCGTGACTGCCCTAATTTTGAGAGGCCCAAAATGGGCCCTACCTTTCCACATTCACACAGATGCCTTGAACAAAGCAATAGGAGCATCCTTGGGACAAATTGATGAAATACGTTATGCCATATACTTTATAAGAAAAAACTTGTCAAAGGTAGAGTTAAACTATACGATGACCGAGAAGGAACTCCTAGCTATCGTGCACTCCTTAAACAAATTTAGACATTATATCAGAGACTATCAAACCTTTGTGCACACTGATCACGCTGCAATTAGATATTTAATGAACAAACTGGATGAGAATGCTCGCATTATTAGATGGTTTCTTTTACTGCAGTAGTTTGATTTGACCATCATTGAGAAGCCTGGTAAAGAAAATGTTGTTGGTAACTTTTTGTCTAGAGTAAATTTTCTTGCAGGTGAAGAAGGAATGGTGGATGATCAAATGCCAGATGAACACCTATTTTCTATCTCATTACTCTATCCATGGTTTGCTGATATAGCAAACTACTTGGTTTCAGCACAGTTCCCACCACACCTATCCTCAAAAGAGAAGAGCAAGATAGTAAGGAAAAGCACCCCTTTCACCTGGATTTGGGGCAATCTCTTCAAACATGGCCCAGATCAGATCTTGAGAAGATGTGTTAGGGAGGAGGAAGTCTTTGATATCCTCTTGACCTGTCATGATGGACCTTCTGGAGGTCATTTTGGAGCAAAAAGAGCTACCTTCAAGATACTGTAAGCAGGTTACTATTTGCCAACTCTTCATTAGGATGTGAGGAGATATACCAGTCAGTGCGATTGGTGTCAAAGGATGGGGAAACCAACTCCAAAGGATGAAATTCCCATGCAACCTTAAGTGACCTTTGAGCCATTTGAGAAGTGGGGCATGGACTTTGTGGGGCCTATAAGCCCTCCTTCAAAACAGAAGAAATACGTCATTGTGTGCACTAATTACCTGACAAAGTGGGTAGAGACAAAAGCAATCAAAGCAGTGACAGAGGAAAAAGTAGCTAAATGTTTTAGGGAAAACATATTCTACAAGTTTGGGTATCGAAAAGAGTTGTTCACAGATCAAGGCAGCGAGTTCACTTTTAATTTGATTGAAGACCTGCTCACACATCATAGAATCAAGCACAAGATTTCCACCCCTTACCATCCACAAGCCAATGGGCAGGTGGAGGTCACTAAAAGAGCATTGGAATGGATCCTGACAAAGGTAGTGAGCAGCAGCAGAAAAGACTGGGTGGACAGATTAGTTGAGGCCACTTGGGCCTATAATACAACACGGAAGACCACTACAGGGTTCACACCCTCTGTGCTGGTCTATGGGAGGAAGGCTTTTCTTTCAATAGAATTTGAATTCAATATCGTGAGGATGGCAGCTCAGCCATGCACAGAAAGAAAGATTACTTCAGCGTAATGGATTGGATGAACACAGAATGCATTCCCTTCTCCATACAGAGGTAGTTCAGCATTAGAGAAAGATATGGCATGACAAAAAGCATCAAGAAGAAGAAATTCCAAGAGGGAGATTAGGCACTACTCTATGATTCAAGATACAAATATTTCAAGGACAAGCTAAGGACAAGATGGCTGGGACCCTACACTGTGGAGAAATGCAATGACAATGGTTCAATTCTAATTAGAACCATTGATGATGAAGCCATCCCCATGCTTGTCAATGGACATCAGTTGAAAGTCTCAAAGAAACCCCTCTCCAAGTGAGAGTTCATTGAAAATTTGAATAAAATAGTGATGGTTGTGGAGCATGTCTTAGTCTCCACTTCATCCACTTACTGAAGAAAAAGAGAAAAATAAAAAAATAAGGACCCAAGTGAAAACCTCCATGAGGCGCTTGAGTCCCATCATTGGGTTGAAAACCTCTTTGGCCCAGTGATGTTAAAAAAAAAGAGAAAAGAGAAAAATAAGATCGTTGGGTGAAAACCTCCCTTGGAGGCACCCAAGGCAGGAAATTAGGGTGAAAACCTCCCTGAGGTACCATAGTTGTTTTCAAAAGAAAGAAAAAAAAAGAGAAAAAGAGGAAAAGAAAAATGAATTTCCAGTTGCATTGTAGGTTTGCAGGAGGATTACAAGAAGTAGCAGAAGGTGCCAAGGGAGCCATGAAACCAATACCAACACCTATCCTACCTTCCCACACCTTTTTCTATCATTCTTGGCATTCTTTTCACCTCACTATGCTTCTTTTTCAAAAACTATGTTTTCTACAGGAGGCTCCTGTAGGAATTACAGAGAGCTAGAAATGGATATAAAAGGTAGTTTGAGGGACAGGGAAGCTTCATAAAAAATCTATAAATCCCCCTACAGTCTTCAAACACCATTGTAATCATCTTCAAGCCTGCATCACATGCCAAGCATCATTCTTCTTCCAACCCAAGAAAAACACAAAAAAAAAAACAAAAAAACAAAAAAACAAAACAAAACAAAACAAAAAACAAAACAAAAACAAAACGAAACAAAACAAAAAGAAAACAAAAAAACAAAAACAAAAACAAAAAAAACAAAACAAAAAAAAAAACAAAAAAATAAGAAAGGAAACAACACCATCCACCTCACCTGAAGCCTACCTATTACCTCTCCATCTCTATTTTCATTTTTAGCATCATCCTCTCAGCTCCAAGCACAGAAAATAGTTAAGGTTTCAAAGGGAGAAGCAGCGATAAGAACTGTTGTAGGAATTCCTGTAGCAGCTGATCCCATTAAAATCTAGCATCAGTAGCAAGAGGGTGCAAATATGAAGGTTGAAGCAGACACCTAAAGATCAAATCCAGCCAGAGAGGAACCTACACAAAGCAGAGCCACACATCAACAAGTAGATAGCATGCATCAAAGGAAACATATGCATGCAGCAGAGAGAAAGATCCACAACCTTCATAGCAAACACATTTGGATCTCAGGTAAGTAACTAACCAGCTCCTTTGTTTGCATTTGTATAATTAGAAAGCATGCAAATAAAATGAGATGGTTGAGGATTGTAAGAGGAAAGGGTGGCCAATTAACTTGACCACCTTCATCTGGTTGACTTCACTCATCTGAAGATGTCACCCACAAGTGCGCACAGTCAACTCAAGGGAGATATCGAGGACAGGTAATGGAGGAAGTGTGAACTCCAATGCAATTATGAGGAAAGGGCCATGATGACAAGGCAAGTGGGGACCAACGGTCCGAATATGGCCAACATACACTTGACCAGCTCACCCTCCATCACTGAAAATATCCATAAACAACAATAAGTACTCCTCCCCGAGCACTCTCACCACCTTTTCCTTCATTCTCTCCTCGAAACTCCGCCCTTGTAATCTCCTCATGCCCCCACAAGCTCGTAACCATCATTCTCAGTTGAGCTCTCCCATATTCCTACTCTTGATGTTGTCTACAGGAGCACATACATGTTCTATAGGAGAACCTATAGGAATTCTACATGAGGGACATCAGTGTTCTACAAGAGGGCCAGTGACTGGTTTTGAAGGGAGAAAACACGGGTTTCAGCACAATTCTCGAGTTGAGGAGGTAGGTTCTATGCATACCCCTATTGAACATTAAAATATTCAAGTAGTGGTTAAATTTTGAAGAGGAAATAAAGCCTTTAGGTGGAGGAAATACATAACAGAATTTCCGCTTATTTCTTGAAAAAGACACAGTCTCTCTGTTTCTCTATTTTTCTTCAAATATTGTTGGCTCCTTCTCCTCATTTGGTTTCCCAAAGAAGCGTAAACAAAATGACAGGAGGTTTTATGAGGAAGGAGCCCACCAAGTCCTCCAGGATCCATGCACATCCCCAAGTAGTGGACATATTCACAAGAGCAAATTAGATGAACTTTTTTGAGAAATTCTGAGGGTTTGATGAGGAAATTGCTCAAGAATTTGCCCACTCTGCCTCACACCAGAAAACATGCCATTGTCACCTTTGGAGGCCTTTCCATGGAGATAACCCCTGAATTTATTAGCAGGGTCACTACCCTTCCTCTTGGGTTGCCTTAGAGTTAGGATGAAAAACCCATTGGCTAGGCTACCAAGAAAAGCTTCTTCCAAAACAATGAAACCCCTGTAGAAGATAAAAATGGCATAAGAAGAGCTAGCATACCATACCCTTGGGATGAGGTCAACTATCAAATAATCAAGTATATTTCCTGTGACAGGAGGTACACCATTGTCTATGGTTACCACTTTAGAACCATGCATGAATTAAGGTATGGCATGGACACTCCAACCCCTCAAAATCTCAGAATCCCCTACTCCCTCTTGTAGTCTCTCATTGACTCTAGCATTAAAGTTCAAGTAGGGAGTTCAGAGCAACTAGATCACCATGGGTTAATCAAAATTTTAGTGGAAGAAGCCCTCCATACATTTACACTCCCTATAGCATGGGAAATCTTCAGGAACATCGCAGCTGGAGATGACATGAAGACCCTGACCTATGATATCAGTCCTACTAGCAGTGAGGAGGAAGAGCAGCAAGGGGGAGAAGGTGAAGCAGCTGGGGATTTATAAGAAAAAGAAGAGAAGAAGGAGGAAACCAAGATAGGGGGAGAAAGTTGAAGAAACAGAGTAGGGAGAAACAGAGACAGTGAAAGAGATAGAAGAAGGACAAAAAGGGGTAGAAAAGACAGAAGTATCCCCTAAGACCCTAGAAAGAGAGGAAGCAACTGCTCTCACTTCCCTTAGCACACCAATTAAGCCAAAACAAAAAAGGAAGAGGTAGAACTCAATGTAATTCAGGGCCAGGAAGAGCACAAGAATCAAAACAGGGAAACCCCAGCCTTATTCTAAAGTGCCAATTATTATTGAAGATTCACCCTCTACCCAAGGGAAAGAATCCCCTTCCAAGGTACCGATCACATATGAAGGGGGTCTCCTAGATCTCCCACATGGAAATAAAAAGTAGAACTACATGACTCAAAAATAGTCCTATAGGAGGCATAGATTGTTCTATAGGAGACCCTGTTAAAACTACAGGAGACCCAAAAGCTTGAAAAAAGGGTAGAAGGATAGCCACAGGGAAAGGAGGAAGCAACAAAGGCACAAGAACCTGATCCCAAGCCTAGTCTTGGCTCCTACTATAGTCTTCTTAAGGGGGGAGAATAATTCCACAAAAAATTGTAATTCCACTATTCTTTGAATTAGAGAAAGAAAGGATAAGGACCCATAGGTGGATGCAAATAGCCAAATCCAAAGGGGTTGAGGATATTGGCCATATGGAGAACAAACTCAGGGAAATGGGCAGATATTTAAGTGTTGTCAGACACAGAGAATCAGTTCCAAGAAGCCAACTTGAAATAGAAAATGACTTGCTAAGGAGGAAGTTGCAAGAGAAAGAGACCCAACTAGCATGCATGGCTAGCTGGTCCATGGAGGCATTGCAATGTAGGCAACCAACAAAATCTTATGGCATGTATCTCAAGGACCAATGCTTGCAATTCTTTGAGTCAGATGAAGACTTTGGCACGAAGAGGAACCATGCTTTTCCAAGATTACAGGTAGTTTTTGGACCTGTGTGACCAAAGCACATTAGAAGATAAGGCAAAGATGGCTGAATTCTACCTACATAATATGGCCCTCATAGACATGAATGTGTGGGACCCTAATGCTATGCTAGGGGACCTACAACTAATGGCCATGGCCTCACGGATGAAACATGAAGAGTTAAGGGCAGCAAACATGAGAAGGTTGATGATAAAGGACTAGAATGAGCCATTAATGATCAGATCTGAGCCATTAGACCCCATGGCCCTCATCAGCACACATAACCTACTTGCCCATAATCCTTAGATTTCCCCTATATATATAAGTGATCAAGCACAAGCCATTGCACATTTTGAGGATATGGAAAGATTACTTGGTGATGATTATGTACATGCCTTTATGATGAGATGGAATACCTTACCACATAGTCTGCAGATCAAGGAATATCATTCCCTAATGAGGATGAGGGAGGCATTAAGGAGAGTGCCCATGTATAAGTGCTCCATGCAGAGGTGGAAGTTCAATTGGATTGGCCTCAAATTAAGTTTCCCACCTCTGCTAGGCATGTTGTAAGTTAGAAGAGAGGAAGAAGAGTAGGAGCAGTGGGAAGAAATAAACAAGAAGGCAAGATTCTATGACAAGGAAGAGGAGACCACATCAGAAGCATGGGATGCTAGGGAGGCCACCAGGGCCATAAAAGATGAGGAGATGGACTAAGTTGCTCAGAGGATGAGCAACACTTTCAGTAGGGGGTGATGATGAGCCTCATAAATGGGTAATTATATGGGCTCATTTTGCCTCCTAACCTAGACAAATCAACCATTATCTTAGCTTACTATGTGATTTTCGAATTATATTTATGCTTATAGAGTGAGTTGAGTTAGTTATGATGCCATGTGGTCTAATATGTGTTTAATGCAGATTATTGATTAATTTTGTGGTCAAAGTCAAAGATCCAGTGGACAAATGGAAACAATAACTCGAAGTGGACAAAGGAGAGGACTTATAGGAGGGAATCCCCCTCATTTATTACTCCTCGCTTTGAATTCCCCTTCATTCAGCTCGGAGTATAGGCAACCAAGTCATGCATTAGCAGGCAGCCGAGCAAGTGGAGGATAATTGATGATTATCTCGCGTTTTGGGAGCCAAGCCTCCCTGATTTTGAGAAAGCTATTGGTAGCTTCATTTGTATAAGTAGAGAGGCCTAGGGCCTCACTAGGGTCAGATTTTTGTTGGATTTTTGTTGTACTTTTTCTCATGTAAACTCTGCTTAACTTCGAGCTTATTATTTTGACAGTTTCATGTAATCTTGTTATTGTTTTGAAATAAAGATGGAATCCTTTTTGAGTTAGCACTGAGTTACCTCAAAGGGATAAAGCTCTTGGGTTAAGGCCCAATCCAAGCAGCCAAGCTCCTCTTTACTTATATTTGTATGTTCTATTTCAGTTATAGATTAGGTTGCTGTTAGATGTGTTTCTTTTATGGTTAAGAATAGGTTGCTTTTGATGATTCAGTAGTTTTCTTCCATTTTTTCTTTCTATAGTAGTTCAAGCAGTGATAAAAGGAAGATTCAAAAGGCTAGAAATAGTGCCTTGGCCTCTCTTCCTCCCTTTGGGACCATGATTTGAGGCAAAGACCCTCATGCTGCTCCAAAAACACAGATTTTCCTCATTCATGGGACGTCTAGTGTTTGCAACTTTTTAGTTGGTTAATAGTCTAGTTGGTTATGCTTTAGAAATTCTTCATCATGCTCACCTCTTCATTTACAATATTCTTCTTTCATGCTTTCCTTCCTTGCAGTATTTATCATCATTTCCTTTCCTAGATCACAGTTTAGATTAGTTTGATGCAAAACTCTGTTTTACTAGATGCACTTATTTCATTGCTTACTTAATCTCAGTGGTTGACTGTCAGTTTTTTATGCAGAAGAGATCTTCTAGCAATAGGCCATCCTATCAGCCATCCCATCCTCCATCTGATCCATGCCCTACAGGTCACCCAAGTCTCCCCTCAATTCTGCCTTAGTTTCCTACATTTTTCCATAGAATTTCTTCCTCTCTCCTTGAGAAAATTCAATCATCTTTCTTTCTCCTAATGATTCTTGGTAGACCCTAGGTGCCCTAACACTTCATTCCAACCTTCATTCACCTTTTCCAACCACTCTCACACCCTAAAAATAGCCAAAACTGCTCTTGGCCTCCTCCTATAGGCCTCTTGTAGAATGCTATTTTTCCCCCTGTAGATTTCCTGTGTCCTCCTGTAGATTTTCGTGTAGGATTTCTTTTGATGGATGAGTGTGTGAAAATCCTCTAGAAGGCCACCTAAGACCTCCTAGAACTAGCCACACCATCCTAGATCCTCACAAGTCCCAAAACCACCCTTATACACCACCTATTCACTGCCACATCCACAAACAATAAATCACATGCATGTCAAATTCACATAAAAATGCATAAAAATCCAAAAAGATGTTTTCTTCTCATTCACTTCCAGAAATATCTTAGTTAGATGTTGTTTACTTCCTTGAGTAGGTAATGGCATTCTTTTCATGGTTTTCATAGTGCTTTCTGCAAAAGTAGGATTAATTGTTAACTAGGATTTCCTTGGTTTGATTTACATTTTAGTCTTCCTTTCTGCAAGTAGAATAGCATGAGTAGAATAATCTCTCTTTTCCCTTTCATCACATATAGAGCTTCTTTTGGAATCCATAGAAGTTGGCTTGATCTCCTAGTGATCTTGCACCAGCTGACCAAGTGACAACCTGCAGTAAGAACTAGTACTTGTGCATATAGCACCGTCACTTCCAAGTTTGTTACGAACTACCGGGTTGATAAGAGTAAAGTAGGTAGCCCAGGAGTTGCAGCATTATTGCTGTAATACTAGTTCTCACCAACCTGCTGCACTGTCAACTTTCATCTGAGTGAGTTTTCATCAAAGACAACACCTGTATCATAATGCCAACACAAAGGGAAATTCTAAGTATATTTTTTGAACTTGTTCATGACTTTGTTGAGATATACATGGATGATTTCACTCCTTATGGATGTGACTGCCAAGAATCTCTTTCTAATATGTGAAAAGTCTTACAAAAATGCATTGAAATTAATCTTTCATTGAATCTTAAGAAATGTGAATTCTTGAGGAATGCAGGGACTATCCCCTACCAGTCTATATCCAGGGAAGGGATACAGGTTGACCCAAACAAAATTGACATCATTAAAAGGGTCCTTATCCCTCAAAAAGAAATAGATGTCAGAAGTTTCCTTATATTATCTGGGTATTATAGAAGGTTTATCAAAGAATTTAGTAAATTGGGTTCACCCTTGTTTGGATTTTAGGCTAAAGATTCAGATTTTTGTTGGAAAAGAAACTGTCAATAAGCCTTCCAAGTATTGAAATAAAGGCTAACCATTTCACCCATCCTTAGGGGTCTTATCTGCGCGTTACTTTTCCATATACACACATATACCTCATACAAAGTTGTAGGGGAAACCTTATGCAAAGTGGAAAACAAATTGCCTTATGTTGTTTATTTCATTAGTAAAAACCTTTCCAAAGTTGACTTAAACTATACTATTACTAAAAAGTAGCTCTTGCTATTGGTACATTCTTTAATAAGTTTAGGCATTATATCATTGGTTATCCAACTTTTGTTCACACTGATCGTGCATCCATTAAGTACTTAATGAATAAACCTTATGTAAATGCTCAGATAATTAGATGGTTGTTATTATTACAACAATGTGATTTGACTATTATTGATAAACCAGGGAAAGAGAATGTGTTTCTAGACTTCTTGTTAAGACTAACCTTGCCTACAGGAAAGGAAGAAATGGTGGATGATCAACTTCTATATGAACATCCATTTTCCATATGGTGCTTTCTCCTTGCTTTCTTGATATAGCCAACTACTTGGTTGCTAGGAGGTTCCCTCCTAATATATCCTCCAAGGAGAAGAGCAAGATTGTTAGGAAAAGTGCATCATTCACATGGATTGGAGGAAATCTTTTCATATTGGGACCATATCAGATCTTGAGGAGATGTTTGAGGGAAGACGAGGCTTTTGAAATCTTCTCAGTATGCCATGATGGACCCTATGGGGGCCACTTTGTTGCTAAGAGGACAACCTTCCAAGTTATACAATCAGATTATTATTGGACCACATTAAATTAGGATATAAGAAGGTACACCACTAGGAGTGATCAATGTTAAGGGATGGGTAAACCCACACCCAAGTATGAAATTCCCTTACAACCTCAAGTGACCTTAGAACCATTTGAGAATTGGGGCATGGATTTCATTGGACCTATTAACCCCCCATCAATACATAACAGATATATCATTGTGTGAAATAATTACTTGATTAAATGGGCTAAAACAAAGGCAGTAAAGGTAGCAACTGAGAAAAATGTGGTTGAATTTATGAGATAGAACGTCTTCTACAAGTTTGGATTTCCAAGGGAGTTGGTCACTGATCAAGGAGCACAATTTGCATCAAATCAAATTGAATATCTCATGAAGCAGCATCACATCAAGCATCGAACATCCACTGCCTATCAACCTCAAGCAAATGGGTAGGTGGAAGTCACAAATAGAGCATCAGAGAAATTTTTTAGCAAGGTTGTTAGTAGCAATAGAAAGGATTGGAAGATAGACTTTTGGAAGCCAATTGGTCCTACAACAAAAATTGTAATACCACTACTAGATTTACCCCATTTGAACTAATATATGGGAACAAGGCCCTATTGTCCATTGGATTTGAATATAACACCTTAAGGATGGAAACTCAGATAGACTTGGATCTCACCATAGCACAACAGGAGAGGCTTCTCCAACTCAATGGTCTAGATGAATTTAGGTTGCAAGCTCTCCTACACATTCAGGTAATCCAGTTACAAAGGAAGATTTGGCATGGCAAACACATCAAAGAGAATAATTTTCAAGAAGGAGAATGGGCCCTGTTGTATGATTCCAGGTTCAAGGATTTCAATGGGAAGTTAATGACAGTATGGTTAGGTCCCTATCTAGTAGAGAAATGTCATGAGAATGGGTATGTCCAGATCAAATAAATTGATGAGCAAGGGATGCCCTTACCTATCAATGGTTATAGGTTAAAGTTGTATAAAATAATAATGTCCAAGGAATAATTTGTCATTTTAATCTGCAGAAAATTGAATGTGATTGGGAGGGTCACAATCCTCAATCCACAAAACTTCTAAAAAAATAAAAAATAAAAATCAAAGGGCCTAGATGAAAACCTCCATGAGGCATCTGAGGCCAACTCCAGGGTTGAAAAACTCTCTAAGGCAACCCAGGAGAAAAAAAGAAAAAAGAAAAAATAAAAGATGAAAATATTCCTAGGTGAAAACCTCCTCTGAGGCACCTAGGGAAGGCATGCTGGTTGAAAACCTTTGTAGAGGCACCCTGCATGTCTCAAATCAAAAAAAAAAAAAGGAAGAGAAAAGAGAAAAGAAAAACACAAGGAAGGAGTTCTTGCACTACTTTTGCTAAAATCTCTCTTTTGTAGGACTCGAGAGAGTCCACAAGACCATAAATACAGGAAAAATTATACAAGTGCATTCCTCTATTTTTCCAGCCACCCATTTCATTTTCACCCTCTTCACTCACCTCCCTACCTCTCTCCATCACCCATCCAACAATAGAATCAAATTTTGCTTCCTCATTGTAATGCTATAGGAGCAGTCTATAATGCTACATGAGGAGCCTGAAATGCTACGGGAGGAAGATCTGATTGAAGAAAGAGGCCAAAAGGTCATGTATTCTTTAGGAAATGTTGAGATAGGTCCACCAACATAAATTTCATCACCCATCCACACCATCTAGCCAAAAGTCACTTTCAATTTCCACTCTTCCATGCATATAAAAAAACAAACATAGAAAATCCCTTCTTTCATTTTTTCCACCACCTACACCACTTCCTCGTGATCTTATTCTTGTCCTCGTACCTTTCATGAATTTCCCTAAATCTTACATGTAATACAAGGTCTCAAAAGAGGGATTAAGTGACTTCTAAATGGAAGAGAATCCTCCTGTAGTAGCCTATATAGTCATAACAGAACTCATCATCAATTATTTTTTTCACCCATAGAGCAGAAGGTCTAGCCACCTTGAGCATCATGAAGCCATTTTTTAAGTGGAGAAGAGGCACACCCTCCTTAGGAAGTAGTGGATTGGATACTAGGAAGAAACCTACACATACAACAATTCTATCAGTCAAAGAATCATTAATCTATGAAAACCTATGTAGAAGAAAGCAAAGGAAATAAACACCTTCAGGATCATCATATTATCAGTGTAGCTCCAACATGAAAGCTTCTCCAACAATTCAAAATCATAGTTAGGCTCAGGTATGATAAGCCTCACCTCTTCCCTATGTATATGATGATAAAATGTGTAATGGTTCAAAAATGATATTTTTATGGGCTCGAGGTGGCCAGTAAACTTGGGAATCTTCGATTATTAAACTAAAGTTCATTTTAGTCACACATGTACATGGAAAAGTCAACTCCATTGAGGTTGTGTATATTAGGAGTGAGGTGATGGACATGAGGATTGGGTTGATGATTACAAGGAGTGGGGACAATGGTTAAAAAATGGAAGTTCGTGCAAGAGCCATGCCATCAAAACACTCTGAGTCTTTACCAAAAAATGAATATTAAGTACAAGGCTCGACTCCATTTGTATAATCACTCATTTCAAGAAGATAGTTAGAGAAGGATAAGCTAGTGTTATGAAAGACTTCCTATGGTGCCACGAGATGCTTCGACTAGTTTTTACAGATACTATAGGAAGAGCTATAGGAGGAGCTACAGGATGCTCTAAACTACTACAGGAGACTTTGAAATACTATAGGAGGCTCTGCACTACTACAGGAGGCCCAAAAGAAATCTACACAAGAGAATTGAAGGGAGAAAGAAAGGAAAAATTACCCAAAAACCCTCATTCACATTACAGAGTTATCTTGAAAGGAGTAAGTGGCTCTGTCCCTCTTTGATTTCCACACCTCTGAATGAAAAAAAATCTTTAATCAAGTGCCCTGTAGCAAAGAATTAGGAAGTAGTTCCCTTTGGAAATTGTCAAAGGAAAGTTTGTTTTGTTAAAAAATTATTGACATCCTTCTCCCCCTTTGATAAAAAGAAAACTTTTGACAATACAACAAAGACTCTTGTAAGGATAAAATTTGGAAGACACCTAAATATCCTCGATAAGGAGAAAAAGGAGAAATGGAGGGAGCGGTTAATAGAAGAGAGCCCATAGACACAAAGAGAATTCACCAACATCCAGCTATGGTAGATATTTTTCTAAGGCATAAGTGGATGGGCTTCTTTAAACAGTTGAAGGGGTATGATGATGATATAAACCAAGAATTTTCCATGGCACTAAATCCTCATGGACAATATAGTGTCACTATTATTGTTAGAGGACTTGCCATCTATTTAAATATTGAGCTCATAAGAAAATTGACTACCTTAACCTTAAGAATTCAATGGAGCAAGGAAGAAAAAGCAGTGAGTGTCTTAGGCATTCCTCCTTTCAAGGAAATTGACCCTCATTTGTTTTTGTATAAGTAACCCAATTGAAAGGCTCATTAGGATTCAAATTTTTGTTGCAACTAGGACTAGCTACTGAGAGCCTAGTGATTGACATTTTTATTCTTAACTTAGATATGATGTATGAGACTACTATTTTCTTTTATTGCGAAGTTTCCCATTGATCTACATCTGAGTTAGTTTTGGAGGGTTGAAACCCTTGGGTTTGGGCCCAACACATAGGCTTTAGCCCCTCACTTGTATTTCTTTCTTTTTCTTGATTAAAAAACACTGAAATAATTATATTTTTTCATTAGATGTTATATCATAAGAACTTGTAATTTCAAGCTTGCCTATCTCCTCTCTTTTGGGAACAACGATTGGAAAGATCTACAATCACAATCCAAAAATATGTGTTTATGATTTCTTGGAAAATGGATAGATGTTTGTTTTCCTTATTATTCTCTATAGCTTAGGAGTTATTGTCATTAGCTTGACTTATTATAGTAGTGGTGTGGGATAGAATAGATCTTGATCAAACTCAACTCATATTTTCCATGTTAATTTGTCTCACTGCTTTATTGGTCATTTGATGCATGTATTTCGCTAGTTGTAGGAATTGTGCTAATTTGCAGGGGTGGGAAAACCTTTCCACATCCACCTAGACCTCTCCATATTCCCTCTAGGCACCTCACCTTGCTTCCAAATCCTTTCTCTGAATTCACTCAGTTAAGGCAAATGAATGACATTGTGAGCATCAACTTTGGTGTAGGATATACCTCTGAGGGGCACTAACCTTAGCGAAGGGGCTCACACAGCCTTCATTCATCACCTTCTACCTTCATCCACATTTCTCCACCTATAAGACACTGCTTCCATCCTTAAAACTCTCTCGGTGCCTCTCCTGTAGTAAAATAGGGCTTCCTAGAGCAATATCGACTCTCCTATAGCACCTCCTGTAGTGGTGTTTTCTTCAACCAATTTTGCTCCCTACATTGATCCTAGCATCGTTAAGATGAATAATGGCCCCCAACTTGTGATTTGATTATTATGGAATACTATAAGACCACTCCAACGTCCTCCTTTCCTCACTGCAACCATGAAATAGAAAAATAGAGTTAGAATTAGTATTTTTATTCATATGCATATTAAAAATTGGATTCCTTATTTTGAAGAAAGTGTGAGTAGATAAATGATGCATACAAATAGGTTATTGAATTGACTAAATGTATGAGTAGAGTAGCATGATATACTTCTTCAAATAGACTATCATTTTCGTTTCATGCAATGTTAATTAGCATTTACATTTAAATGAATGGAATTTTCATTTTTATAGTTAGAATCATGTTCATTTATGCTTTCATGAGAATTTTTCACTGTAGTTAGTTGGGAGGACTGGTCTCTGAATACCTTTATCTAATTTCATGATTGAGGGAGACATGAGTAGAACCTAACCTACTGTGAATATAGCATTGTCACCTCTAAGTTTGTACAAACCCTAGGTTGATAATTTGAGTTGAGAAGCCCTTGGGAGTTGCAACATTCTTGGTGAAATACCAAGGCTCATCAATCAGGCATAGATGGTTTATAAATAATATCTATAGAACAACCATCTCTTAAAGGTGACATCCTAACAGGTGCATTAGCTAATGTATTTGTGCTGAAATTTCCAACTCTAGGAATAGAAATAACATTAAATGTTTTTAAATGAGAAACAAGTCACCATACCTCTTGCTAGTAGGTTTTCAAATTTGGTGAAACATAGTGGATAATATTATGTGCTTGAAGGTGACAACCTCTAAATCACCAATTACCTTAAGAAACTCCACCTTGATATCAATGGCTTTGTTTATTCCTAAAGCGAATGCTTCATATTTGATAGTGCAATTTGTGCAGTCGAAATCTAAGCAACATGATAAAATATACCTCTTATTACGTGGATATATAAGAACACAACCAATTCTAGATTCATCTCGAGTCTTAGAACCATCAAAATACAAAGTCCAAAAATCAGTAGCTACTAAGCTAGTTCTGACATCCCTACCACTATGTACATTTATATTACAAGATTCATTTGCACTTATTGGACTACAAGGAAGAAGCTCCAATTGTGCATCTAATGGAATAGGTGATGGTTGTGATTGATAACACTCATGATCAATCTCTAAGAAACAATTTCCAAAAATAATGTCTCTAAAGCCGACTAGCTCTTTGTGTCCTTCAAGGGGTGTCACAATGTATTTCATGTAAGGCTCGTTTTCTACTCAAATTTGGTTGCTTTTTTGTTATACAGAAGTCGTAGATGTGTTCAGTTTGTTGAGAAATATCCTTGTATCTTATGGAACCAGTCTCTACTCAGAAGTAAACCATATGCTTCAAAAATTTCTACAATAGCAATTTCAATGCATTCATGTACTCTATGGTTTGATGACAAGTGAATGATAACATTATTGAGTTCAGAAATTTCCTAGACCAATTATTTATCAATCTTTATGATTCATGCATTAGTTTTATCCCATTTTTCTTTAATTTTCTTCACAACATATACAGGAATTATGTTTTTAGATGCACTTGAATCAATGAGACAATTGTAGACATTATAATTAAATACATAAAATGTTAAGAGAAAGGGAGAGCAGAGAGTGTTAGTATTTAAATTTACACCATTAACTATAGATTCAATAATACCAAGAGACTTATCGGAGAATTAGAGACTTGGTCACCTGACGGGGGTTGTGATGAAAATGCTTGGTCAATCAACTCGCGCTGGCATGTTATCTTTGTGAACTCAAAAATTGAAACGTTAGCATGAGCTCTCTTCATATCTTCAATGATTTTATAATCAATACTTTTGTTTCTAAAAGACATTGTTGAAGTATCTGGAGCTATGAATTTTCTAGCAACTTCAAGAGTGACGGATTTTTTTTTTTTTATTGTTTGTGGAAGTGTTTTTAGAAGAAGGATCACTTCTAGACTTGTTCTATGTACTTTGAGCATCTTTAGTTGGTCGTAGAATATTTCATAATAGTTGTTTATTCAACTCTTGCTGAGAAATTGGTCATTTTCTCCTCAAGTTATATTGACGCGTTATAGACTAAGGAGGAGACTCACTTACTAGTGGTTCCTAAACACTTTTCTTATTAGTATTGAATATGATTTTGAATGAATTAACTGAGTGTCCAACATCTGTACTTTCCTCAATCGTGGAATGTTCATTTCTTTCTTCAATTTACTCAGAATTCTCATTTTCTATTAAGGTATCAAAAATATGATTCTCCATACCATTGATGTTGTAATTCCATTGTGGCATGTTTTCTTCGAATGCCTTTCCTGATGGAAGGTGCAATAGTTTCCATCCTAAAATTTCAACATTAAACACAAAATTCGATCTCTATGTAGATTTGGTTGGTTGATTATTGTTATTTCTCTTAATAAAAAATATCTTAGAAGACTTGTTGTTGGTAGATTCCTCACTTGAATTTCTCTTTAATTCAAAAACCTCATTAGTAAGTAGCTTTAAAGGCTTGGATTGGATTTCCATGTCAAAATAATCCTTTTCCTTAGTTTTTGTTGAAGAGGCTTGAGTTTTCTTACCTACATCCTTGGATTCTTTAGAATCCTCAGGGTCTACAATGACTCCAATAGAACATAGATCCTTTTCAATAGCAAAGGCTTCTGCAAAATTTAAATCCAATGTCTCCTTTTCATCTCTCTTTATTAACCCAAAGATATTGGTAGGCAAGAAAGCTATATAATAGTCGTTATTGATGTCATTGTGTGGTTGCATATATGCGGGAAACTTGTTCAATATAAGGGTAAATATTTGATTGAAATCCCTAACTCTTTCCTTTTCCCTCATTTTAATATTCCCAAGTTCTTTTATTAACATGGTGGGAGTTTTATTGTCAATGAAATTTTCTAAAAACAACCTCTTAAAATCCCTCAAACTATGGATTGAATTGGTTGGGAGATTTTGACACCATACCGATACTCTACCTACTAGAGTGTATGAAAAAAGTCTACAAGAAACATTCTCGAAATGTACCTCAAGCATTCGTAAATGCATGTAGAAATCATCAATATGGTCTTCATATTTGGCCTTCTTGTCAGGATCGAACTTTTACAACAATTTTTCTAGATGTTAAGGCATGCAGTGAATATTATATAGAAAATCAAGTGGACGTTGGGCCATCCAATCCAAGTCTTTATCATTCATGTATTCTTCTCCTCCTTCCTCCTCTTATATATCTGAAGAGTATTCTCCTTCACCATTTAAATATTTGTTATAATCAGGTTGTTTTTCATATCTCGATTGTTCTTCAAAAAATTATAAATATCCCTCATCACCTTCTAAACCTTACTCAATAGGTGGAAGGTACCCTTGTTAAACGATCTCTTCTGGAGGTTCTTCTAACTCTTCAAGGGTGGCAATAAACTAAATCTTCCATCAATGAAACCAATACACCAGTATGAGTTGTCTCTTTCTTTCCTAGATTATGAGGAATATTATGAGCAACGGGAAGTAATCCAAGAGCCCTTGTGAATTGATGAGTAATTGGTTGGATTGTTCAAAGTTGATAGTAAGTAACTTTAAAAGTTTGTTCCAAACCAAGATGAGAATATTATCCAATCTTACAAATGGGAGTTTAATTTGAACTCAGACCGTTACTTCCTTGCATAGATGCTTCATTGTTGGGGTGAGGTAAATTATGAGATATAAAAAGGTGATTTCCCTCCTTATAGCATTAGAATGTTGATGGTTCTAGATCCTACCAACATACATGGGATATCCTTGATATGAAATCCCAACTAGATCTCACACTATTTGGTATAGGAGTCCCATCTAGAATATCGCCTATATTCCATTTATTTAAATATTTCCTTGGCTTAAGAAATTAGCATAAGAGAGTAGCAAGCATGTACTTTGAATGAGCAAGAAAATGTGCCATGTGAAATGTTTAATTGCAAATGTATCAAGGTTCTTTCACTCCAAGGAAACAAAAGTGAGTCTCTGAAATAAAACTAATAATATTATTCTAGTAAATACACATACACATAAATGAATAAGAATCGCTAATCATCAAGAAAAATAGTTCACCTAGATTCAATTATCATTATAACCATCATAACACACTTTCAATGAGATAATCACCAAAGCCACCGATTAGTTCAATTTCTCCAATGCATTCAAATGCCAACATAAACCACAAATATTCAAAGAATAGTCTTAAAACATCCACAATATATGCATGAAAATGTGTTTGCCTAATAGGCTTTAAGTATTAATCAAAATGTATAAGATACATGAGTACAATGAACACCATTAGTTCCAATAGTGGAGCATTTGAACCACTAGTTGATCTCCAAAATACTATCTCTATCTCTATAATCCCTTGTGGGAGAAGCCAAGGTGAAAAGCCTTCCCTTTAAGTAATGAGTCTTCTCTTATAACTAGAGGCAGGACTCATCATATCCCGATGACTCTTGAGATTCCCTTGTGATTTTTTAACTTCTAATGACCTTTAGATTTCTAAATAACCTTTGGACTTTCAAATGGCTTTTGAATTTCGACATGAATTTTGGACTTACTTTTGTCTTTTGGACTTATATGTGTGACCTTTAAACTTTTTTATGCGGCTCTTTTGTTCATATATGACTCTTGGACTTCCACATTTTCATATTTACAAAATTACATCATTATTTCCACATCGTCGTGTGGCGACAACATGACGAACCACTGACATTGATGACTTAGAGCCATAGTGACTTGTTACATGGAATTTCTTGATAGATGATAATGCTACCACCTATGTACACAATCCTTGATGAAAATTTCTTGTTTTTGTTGCAATCTACCATCCAAAGGGCCTTGATATCATATGGAGTTTTTATGGAACACTTTGATCACCAAAATATAGTGTTCTTTCACTTGCTATAATCATGTGCTATTTTTTCTTTGAATGATTCCTTGAGATGATTCATTTGACGGATCTCCCATATACCCTTGTCATGCTATTCTAATAGAACCTGTAAGTAATATTACTCATGGCAAGCAAACAGCTGCCTAGAAATATCTTATTCTACCATGTTTCATGCAAACTTTCTGACTGTGAATCAACAGTGTGCTAAAAAAGGGAAGATGAAGTTTATTTGCACATGGTGCACTGACAAGGGGCAAGGAGTCATGTGTTGGCCACTGAGGATGTCATGTGGACCTTATTAAGAAGAGGAGGCTTGATGGAGTGCACATGCACAATCACAAAAGGAAAAGGGAACTCACTACGGACTGTTAATGTGAGGTGCACTCAAATGGGAAGACCTAGGCATAAGAAGGGTGTAGGGTGCACTCACAAGGCTCAAAGGAGGCTTGATTGATCATTGTTGGTGCATTGTGCACTAATCTGGGAGAGAGGGCACAATGAGGGCATAGTTTGGAGAAACAAGTGGGTCTTGATGCTTGAGAGTGCATTGTGTGCTTGTAAGGGAGGCAGAGCTAGGTTTGGGCGCAATCTCAACAAATAAGGAGGGTTTGTTTAAGCCTTGAGAGTGTGCAGGTCACTCTCCTAGGCCTAGTGGGAAAGCTTATGAAAACTGAAATTTGTCTAAGTTTGTAAGGTAAGGCATGGGAAAACACAATGAGTTTGGAGTAAAAACAAGTGCGACACATACCAACTCATCAATAAAACTTAGACAAGACCCAATATTAAGGAGTATACATCAAAACATAATTTTACAAATACTCTCCTACTAAAATAGACAAAGTGCGTGCAGTTGTGACCAAAACTGTCATTTTGTGACTAGAAAGTGTATTAAGACTGTGAAGTCCATTATGAATGTTCCTAATAATGAGATGAAATTTAGGAAAGAACAAGGAAACTTTAAACATGAAATGACTCTTGGTGACTAAAAGTGACACTTGATATGATAGTAGGTAGGCTCCAAAATTGAATGTAGCAAAATTTTGTAGGGTGTTGTAGCAGCGAAAAATCCTTCAATACAAAGATTAGAAGGATTATAGTCTGATTCAAGTACAAAGATCTTTCTCATAGTAAATATTCAGAAAAAACTATCTAGCAGTTCTTCTTTCAAATTCAAATGATATAGAGAAATCTTGTATCTTGAGAGTTGATCCATACAAATAGATTGTACTACTTTTATGATCTTGGCTTCTATAATAGTGCTCTTTCTCTTTCCCTAACTATGATACCATATTATAATTTTAGTGATAACTGAATTCATTAAAAATATAATTACTTATGAATATTATTATCGTTCTTATTTCTAAGTTTTTTAATCTTCTTCTTCAAGTAATTACCAAAACATTAAGATCATAGTGCACAAGATACAAAAGCACAAGAGATTATGCCAGAGGCCGTGAAACTAACCCACTAAGGGGGAAAACCCATCAATATATTCCTTATAGGGTCAAGAGAAATCCAAGTCAAATATAGTCCAGTAACTAGTTCCTTCCATTGTTAAGTCATCCCTCCATTATTCCCATTATATGTCATCAAACTATCCTCAAGGATCCAAATATATGTCTTCTATGGAGGTTTGAACACTATTTATTATTACAATCTAATGCATAGATAATACAAGTCTTCTTTTCATCAAAAAGATTCATAAATTTGGATATTATAGCCTCAAAATTTAGGCATGTGTGCTATCAGATTCTTAGACTTGTCTGTCTCAAAGTTTCAGACTGTGTGGCATCAAATTCTCAAATTAGTGTGCCTCAAAGTGTGTATTATATAACTCGGATGGACTAGACTTCTTCTTCTTTAGAATTTAGACCATATTACCTCAGAACCTTTTATTGTTTATCTTCATAAGACCACCAAAATTCTAGAGATGATGCATGAACTTGTTACCAAATTTAAATTTTCTTTTCTTTTAATTGTCCAAATGGGACGTGTCTACTGGGGGTAGCTCAATTGGAAATGGCCATGGAAATTAAGTCTCACCGAAACTATAATTCTTGGGTTCAAATCTTGTGTTATCCCCCAAGATCGGGGTGAGAAGTTGGACATGATGAAGATGTACTCCTACCAAGCTTACAAAAAAAAAAAAATGTCCAAATGGGACATAATATAATTCAAAATTTCTTTATCACAAATAAATTATTTATTCATGTAATTATGAATATCGAACCTTGTTGGAAACTAAGGAGGGAGAAGTGAGGGAGCAAAGTTAGGGTTAATAACAGAGAGAAATAGGAGCAAGATGGTAACAATCGAGGGGCAAGGAGGAGGAAGATACTCACAGGGCAGTCGGGAGGGAGGAGAGACCAGGGGACAATAGTTAGAGAAATGAGTAAAAATCTGCAACAGGACCCTCTAAACCCAAGTCAACCATTAAACCCCGAGTGTTCCTGAACGATCTTGCACTACAGGTGCACAAAGATCACATGGTGACTTACAAAATTATATGCAAGTTTATGGGTATATGGCCTACAGAGAGGAATCTATACACTTTCATAAGAAACAACTAGAAACCAAAGGGAGGAATAAATCTACATCTAGGGTCTAGGGGTTTCTTCACAATGGTTTTCACTCACCTAGAGGACAAAGACAAAGTGTTCGAAGGGGGACCCTACTTCTATGCTGCTATAGGCCTATACATGTGACCTTGGGTGATGAACTTTGTCCCGGAACGAGAAACGATCACATCAGTCCCAGTATGGATAAGAGTATACTCCTTACCTCTAGATTATTGGCAACCTGTATCCTTAAAAGCTATAGGCAATAAATTAGGGAATTTTCTAAAAAATTTCAGAGGAAACTCTATGAGGTAAATATACCTCTTTCGCCCACATATGTGTGGAAATGGATCTATCAGAAGCACTTCCAGATGAATTTGTTCTAGAAGTCTATGATGAGGAATGGGTACAGGCATGGGAATATGAACATGTCCCATTCACATGGCGTAAATGTCATGAACATGGGCACCTCTTTAGAGATTGCCCACAAAACAAAATGGACAATAATACGAGAACCAACACAAGCAAAGATTCTGAAGGATTCACCAAGATGGGAGGCAGAGGGAAAGGAGGGGGAAGAAAGTACCAAAAGAAACCTAGTGAGAACAAGCTACCAAGTCGTAACAGTTTCGAGATTTTAGAAGAAGAAGGAGAGAACAATGGAAAGGACAATGCACTAGAGATCATCCCCATAGAGAAGGAAAAAGAGGAAAACATGGAAATCATACATGAAAATAGCAAACAAAAGGATAATCTACCAAACAATATGGAACTTGGCAGGGACCATGAGATGACCCCAAGTGATGTTGGGACAGAGGACCATGAACTATAAGAGATTCTTGAGCGGAAGAATCTTGATCTATAAAATCTCCGCTACCAGGGAACCAACAAGGGGATTGACTCTCTACCACAAGAGGAGTTTGACAGAGTACAACAGCTCTTCCTATGGAGATCTCAAACAAAGGCTACTGGAGTCAAAAGGAGCCATGATAGCCAGGAGAACAGAGGGGTCAAATCAATGGACGATGCATCAGGACACTCTATCAAGAACCCAGGCAAGAAAAGAGGAAGCAAGAGACAGAATGAGCTGCTAACATAATGTGGGAAAGTCGTGATGTTTCCAAGAAAACTAGTGTCTTTTCGATCTACTGGTCCCACTAGGATTGGTAGCTATCCTAGAAACAAACAATCAAAGCAATTTGCGATTTCCTTTATGTATGATAGATAAGGGAGAAGCAAAGGGACCAACCTGGATCTTTCGCTTGACTCCTTGCTTGATCTCTCTCCCCCTTGATAGAGCTTGCACCTATTCTCCTACCTATCCCACTCAGTGAATACCTATAGAGATGAAGTAACAAAACACCATCAAAGCATCTTGATCTATTATATCATAAACAATGCAGAATTAGAAATACATTGAACATACAATGACATTCATCAATAAAATCATTCACAAATACACGATTGTATGGAGGAAAACTCAAAGAACTTTATTAATAATAGAAGGGAGAATTACAACCTAGTTGTCTGATCCAGCATCATCCTCCCAGCATCAAAACCCTCTTCACCTCATGAAAAGAAAGATCACCCAACAATACAATGCCCTTTCTCAAAGACAAACTATTAGCACTTCCTTACAAATTACTAAATTCCAGCCTATAGATCTCTCAGATGAGGGATCCATTTATATATGTCTACAAGGAAGCGAGTCATCTCTGGGTTTTTTATTAGTGTCATTCGACTTGTTGTTCTTGGTTCCACTTGGAGATTTTTTGGATCTCTTACTCATCCCTGGGCGAATTCAGAGAGGCAAGTGTCATAGGAGAAGTTTTTAGAAGATTCCATAAGCCTCCACTTAGCAACCTATCTTGGACATTTTTCCATCCTCACTCATCACACCCTACAGAAGACCTCTTCAGTATGCATCACACCCTGACTATGGAGCAGTCAATATGGTTCTGTTTTGGCCAGTTCTGAGTGATTATTCAAGTGGAACTTTGGGGGAATGATGTAATCAGTTAACCATGATCCTTTAGGGTATGAAACAACACTTTTAGGGGTTAAAGAGCCCTTGGTTTATCGACATATAAGATTGGGGTTGCAATGCCCAAATATGTCTATAATAGTTGCCCCCTAAAGCATGAAGTCGTAAATCCTTTAATGTCGGGTGAAATGCTTTAACATGAGGATCCGAGGTATTTGAACTGGAAGGTGACCTATATAAGATACAATACAATACATCATCATCATATTATTTTCATAATCTAGCTGAGGTGGGCATTCCCACGCTCAGCTTTATAAATTCATTTTCATGTACATAGGACAGATAACCATCTGCAGTTGCAGACTGGTGATTCTTCATATGAAGAGTTATCTTCCCTAGCTTAGATGACTATCTGTGTAGCTTTTGTGTACATTTGATGTCTTTATATCCATGAATATATCGCAGCCTAGATGGATGAAAGTAGATCCGGGGTCTTCAAACTCATTCAATCTTTGCCTAATGTACAAGTCAATCCATGTGAAAAGATGTCCTGAAGTCGAACATGGAAAGACATCACTTGATTACCAACCAATAATGTAAGTTGTTAACATGTGCGAGAGGAATCATTGATAATGATAATGACTCTCAAGGTACTACAGTACAATTCACGTGGTGTGAATATATGATCTGATGTCAAACACCACACCAAATATTTCGTTTGAAGGCCATTGATGTAAACCTGTCACCGGAAGTGAGAAACTTGCCATTGAGGCATGCAAGTTTCAAAGTACTGAAAGGGTTGTTTCTAAGTCAACTTCTTGGATAATGAGCTAATGTTGACAAGAAGTGACCTGTCATAGGAGGACCTTCATGTATCCCACACTTATGACATGAAATGAAGAAAATGATTTTCTGGAGGTGAAAAACAATCTAATGATATAAGGTTCAGGAATGGCGGTCATGAAAAATGGAGGGTGAAGGTATTGCAGTGGATGAGGCATTAACTGGATGGTGAATTCTCTAAATGACTTCTCTTGAACATATCGGGGACACTGAGATGGATTGGTAGCATTAACCCCAAAAGATGGATGGTATGGAGGACCAATGGTGATATGACCGGTGAACGAAATCATCCAACCCGACTCAATCATGGTGATGGAGTGAAAGTGTCAGGTTCAAGAGTGACCTACTACCATAAAATTCTTCAAGTTTTCTTCCCTTTTTCCCCAGTCATTGCTGACCAGTACCTCTTTATTTTTGTCAAGCTTGAGGAGGATAATATATGCTTGTTCTATAATTTTCCCTTCGGGCAAACCTGTTGCTATGTTTTAGCGAGTCTAGCGACAATGAAACTCATTCTTGCCTAGGTGGACAAGTTTGTCACTATTGTTTTAACGAGTTTAACGACAAAGACAACTCGATCCTTTTCATGTTTAGAGAGTTTGAAAAGGGATGAAAAGAAAACTCCAGTAGTTATTTTTCATAGCATAATCCCTTAAGCCCAAAAAAGATTAAAATAATATAAAAGGGATGAATTTTCCGATCACTTTAGCGAGCCGAAAAAGATAAGAGCTCGAACTTTTTCGTGAGATAATCCCTCAGCTTTGAAAAATATTAAAATCTACATGAGGGATGGTGCTTCCAATCACTTTAACGAGCTGGGGAGGCTAATTTCTCGACAATCTTTTCATATTTAACGAGTCTGAAAAGGGTTTAAAGAGGACTCGTTTTTTAGGAACGAGTGGTATCCAGGGTAGAAACTGGTTTTAGGGAATCTTGGAACTTTATGAAACATGGTGATGTGAAGAGGGTGGCTAACAGGACCACTCATTGTAGCTATTCCTCAAAAAAGGTAAACAATCAAGTGGAAGTGCATGATCGGCCAAAAGAATGGAGGTGATGGCAGGAACACAAACAAGGCTCAAAAGGCTGATATTAGGGAAATCACAAATGTTATTTACCAAAGGTGGGTTCATTTTTTAATGAGCTTGAACTCTGGGGGAACATATGCTCAGTTGGCAGATTTATTTTTTAACGAGCTTGAACCATACGATAACATTGCTCATTTCCTTTTTATGTAGGTTAGAAACGACCAAACTACAAAGCTAAAAAAATAACACTAAAAAGCTAAGGAACTACTGAGGTTAGGTAGGATGGTTTCATCAGCAGTTTAGACAAAACCCTTCCATTGTTCCGTCTGCGGCGCAGACATTGCCGGACCAATCACCTAACCTAAGAAGTTAAAAATAAAAAGCTAAAAAGCTAAAAATACTAGAAAGCTAAAAAATGAAATTGGTCATTTTTTGCTTGCATAAAAAGGTTTGCATGCCCCTAGGCATCAAGAAAAGGAGAGTCTCCAGGTAACCATATGGAATTCACTACGGTTAAGTAGGATTTTTTTTGTCAGCGGAGCCGACGAAACACTTCCTTGGCTTTGTCCATCAAATAGACAAAGGTGAATGGTGTGAGATAACACCTCCAATCACATAACCTATAGGGAAACCTATCTTTTCAGCTAGGTTTGTCCACCTAAGCAAACTAGGGTGCATGCCCCCTAAGCTTCGTTACATTCACTGGACTACTCACGGTAATTAGGTGGATGGAATGAAGGTTGAAGGGACATTCTCGACGCAAAAGGACCATTTAGGGATGATCTTTGACTTGAAGCTATGTTTGAACCGGGAAATGAAAGCTGGTCAATAGTGACAATTTTGCCTTCATGCAGGAAACACATCACTCGAAAGAGTGTTGAAACAATAGCTTCCATGTTGTAAACATAGTCATGTCTGGGAGTAGATTTTAATCTAATGTTCCTTAGACTACCATCACGTTCAACTGTACGGTTTTCATTCTCAAAGTTATTTGCAACTTAGGAAGGATCCCTAACGGTTGAGTGGTTCCTTTATTAAAGCCTGACAAATTCTATGTAACAGGCATAAGCGATGGTGAACCAAGTGCTTTCCAAGCAGTTGAGGAAATGATACTCATCGAAGCCCCTTCATCTATGATAGTGCCAAACGATCATTTTCTAAACTCATACTATGATCCAGAATGGTACATTAGAAGGAAGGCGGGATCTTGCTAGTCGATTCCAATCAAAGGAAGTAACTAGATTGCTTGGAGGGGGTTCCAAATAAATAGGTGAAATAACCCCTTGAGTAGCGGGAACTGAGGGATTCTTTTCCTATTGTGAAGGAACGGGTGGATTGCCCCCAAGTTCATCAGACTCTGGAGTGACAAAAAGAATTTGAATAGTATCGTTCTCACTCTCTTTGGGAATGATATCATCTCAAGGT
Source organism: Pinus tabuliformis (assembly GCA_031772625.1). Taxonomy (NCBI): domain Eukaryota; kingdom Viridiplantae; phylum Streptophyta; class Pinopsida; order Pinales; family Pinaceae; genus Pinus; species Pinus tabuliformis. The sequence goes on along the minus strand of CM062816.1, from coordinate 1,724,077,097 downwards.
GGACCTTCTGAAGGCAAGACTGGGTCGACTACTATCTCGACCTGTTGACTTTGGTTAGAGTATAAGATTCACTTTCAATGATAGGTGTTTCAACCAACGGTTTAGTTAAGTCAGTCAAATTTTCAACTAGTAAAGGACTGTCACACGGAATCAGTCAAGAGTGCGGACACAACCGACCTTCCTAGAAGTCTAAGACATTCTAATGACAAACAAAACAAACTGGAGCTATCCTTCTCTAAACATGCATTATGATATGAGAAATCAAGTGTTTCATTCTTACCTTTGTCCAAACGCTGTTGTAGAAGTCCAAGCTTTGTTGATCTGGATGAGCTCCTCCTTTTCTCCAAAACCTGCAATCACCAACAGTCAAACAATTAAATAGCACCTGATTATAACATAAAACAAAGCATATTCAACATATAGACCAAGGAGTACATGAAATAACCCATAAACAACAAGTTATTGAGAAGAATGGACCAATTTGCATTAAAGGTAATCAAAAGGAACCATTACAACCTGAGCCTTGGTGTTGTGCAAGCTCCTTCCAGGGTCCACAAGAGTCTTCCTCTACTTTGACAAAGCTCACCCACTTCCAAATAGAACAAGCAAAGATGGCAATCTCTCCTCACAAGCTTCTAAATGGGAGTCCTAATTCCTGCAGCATTTACCCTTAGAAAATGTATAGCTTCAACCTCTCCTCCTTCTGGCCCAATGCCTGTATTTATAGTGCTCAAGAGGAGGTTAATCAGGTCCACCATCAATGGGATAATCCCCTCTTTGGGTGGGATAGCTCCCTTATTGATGGGATAAGTTCCTCTTTGATAGGAGTGCATGAACCATCTGGAGGCGCCCAATACACGTCGAACAACCTTCTAGAATGCTCTAGAAATGACCACAAGTAACTTTTTAAAGATGAAACTTGCGCATTCTAACCTTTACAGGGGGACGCACCTGTCCCTTTACATACAGAGCGTCTTTGGATGCAGCTTTTGTGAACATTGGGAGCGTCCCCGCAGGTAAGGTTGAGAGAATCCGCGTCCCCAGAGATAAATACATTTATACAAGACTTTCTCTCTTTTTTGGAGTTTGACATGGAGAGCAGAGGCATAAGACTTGCCTAAGAGGGTAGCATGACTGTTGATTGAGCCATACTAACTGTAAATAGTCATGGTGACATTTTTTAGTGTAACAGATTGCCCCCTAAAGTGCGAAGCCTGGAATAGATTAGGGTTTGTAATATCTAGGAAGGGTGAAGTGCTTTATCATTTCAAGGATTATCCCGTGGAGAGCTTGGTCAGAACCTGCAATTTTCAACACAAAATACATGTATAAGATTATATCATCACTGAGGTAGGCATTCCCATACTCAGATCAAAACTTTAACTAACAGACTAACTACTCTGATACAGGAATGATTTTGCAGTACATCACAATCATAGACTTTTGTAGACACAGTATGGACGCAGCCATCTGTTTATGATTAGTCTACTTAGATAATGAATACAAAACTCCTCGCAGCCTGGATGGTGGAAACTAGATCCAGGGTCTTCATTTCTACTTCCCGAATTGGTACGATTCTAGCCATGCGAATAAATGAGTTGATGTCGAACATGGTAGAAACCACTTGATTACCAGTCAATGATGTAAACTGTTAACAAGCGTGAGAGAGACCACCAGTAATGTCAATGGTTCTCAAAGTACCCAGTACAATCCATGAGATGTGAATGAATGAGTTGATGTCGAACATTTCACGGAATCCTTCGATCGAAAGTCAATGATGTAAACTGACGTCAAAGGCGAGAAACCTGCCATTGATGCATGCAGACTTCAAGGTACTGACGATTTCTAAGTCATCTCTCTAGATAATGTGCTGATGTCGATAGAAAGTGACCCGTTGTAGGCAAGCCCGCAACACGAAATCATTGTTTAAGTTGAAGAAATGTTGCTGTAAGGACTGACTCAGGGATGGTCAAATGGATGACAAGTATTTTGCAGATGAAAGTTTTGCTTGCAGACCTCTTGAACACATAACGACACGACAGATGGCTTGGTGACGAATAACTCAAAGTTAATCCCCGGAACCCGGTTAAAGACTTTCAAAGTGGTTTGATCAACTGTGAGGTAAAAGATTTCCCAACCCAGGTGAATGAAAAGTGTCGTGTTCAAGAGTGGTAATAAAGTTTCTTCTGAGAAAAAAGGTAACAAATAGGCTCATTCTTCTCTCTTTTCCCCCACCATTTCTGGCAAGTACCTCTTTATTTTTAACAAGCTTGAGGAGGATAACATATGCTTGATTATAAGCTCATCCTTCGGATGAGTCCAACCTAGTTTTGATTCGAACCCTAGGAAGGAGTGGTTCGTTCCTGTTTGTAATTGAACAGGTCCTTTACTGTGAAATGTTTAACGAGCCCAGTATAGGAGAAACTCGGTGTTTTTCAATTTTAGAGAGTCTGAAAAACTTAAGAAGACTCCAAGTTGAACTTTTTCGTAGATTTGTGTCCCTCAAGCCCGAAAAAGTATAAAATAATACCTGGGGGAACCGCTTGATCTTGCGACCAAGGAGTACTTTCATAATTAGTGCTACTGACCTGAAAAGTAAAAAGCGATCAAGGACACGTCGTTTTATTTCCGTATCGAGTTTGAAACGACAAAAACCCGGCAATCTTTTCCTGATTTTACGGTCAGAAAAGAGCTATAAGGGGACCGTCTTTTAATTCCGTTTTAACGAGTGTAAAAGAAACGCTCGGCAATCTTTTCATATTTTAGGAGTCAGAAAAGGGCTTAAAAGATGACTCTGATATTTTGTTTGTGAAAAAATGACAATTTTCCCTCTAAGTCCCTTTGTCCTGCACAAAAGCGACACATTACTCATACCTGTTTAAGATAGGCAAAAATACATCGAAAAATATCTTTCCATGGTGAAAAATGAACAAATTCATCCAAAAAACCTATAAAAAGACTTTTTACCATGTCATTTTTACCGTTTGACTGTTGAGGTTGAAAAAGGAGCTTTTGACAAGAAACTTCCCGTGGTCGCTGCGGAAAATCCGACCGTCAGAATCGAACGCCGTCTCTTCCAGGTATTTTACAACATCCTACTCTTCATTTCTATCCGATTAAAATTGTTTTTTAGGTTTTAGTTTTGTTTTTTGGGAGGGTTTAGGTTTCAAAATGCGCTCCTCGGTGGACGCAGGTGCCCTTCGGGTGACCTGCGTCCCCCGACTTTTTCCTATACAGGAAAATGGTCGGGGGACGCAGCCCACCTTCAGGCCAGCTGCGTCCCGACGCCCTGTGTTCCAAACGCGGGGTGCGTCCTCCGTGGAACGCGGAAATTGAAACCCCAATCCTCACAAATAACCATTCAAAATTCCCCAAATTAATTCTAATCATCATTTCTTGGTGTGTAGGGCACTCACCATGTTGGATTGGAGAGAAAGAGAGCACGAAGAGGTTGATGAAGCTGCAATAGAACACCAACCTTCCCTGGATGCCCTAAAAGCATGCGGGTTATACAAATACTGGGCCATACCGGGCATGAGGGCTCAGGTAAGATTCTTAGAATGGCTGGTTGAGAGATGGAACGTTCAAGAGCAATGCTTTTACATAGGAGGGCACCAGCTCGAGATAGAGCCCTCGGATGTATACTTTCTCACTGGCTTGCCAAACAGAGGCGAGCAACTCAATCTAGCCGGGACTAGGCCGGGTGGCCAATCCCTTGTTAGTCTCCGAGAAGATTGGTGCACACCTGGGGCACACCATTCGAAAGGCATGGAGATCAAACACATCTCTCTGCGTGAACTCAAAGTTATTGCTTTCACGGTTACCAGAATTTGCAGCGCGGCCGCTTTGCACATTGCTTCTGGGTCCCAAATGCGGATGGCAATTGACTGTTACCAAGGCACCATTTTCAACTGGTGTGATGCTGTGTCGGCTAATATGAAGAGCCAACTGACTAAGGCAAAGAACGGACGACTGAAAACTTTTGGATATGGGCCTTTAGTCGTGAGCTTTGCCTTAGAGAGAGTTCCGATGCTGATCCCTCAGCAACTCACTGTTGATATCTTGGGTCCTTGGGAGCCAAAGCTGGTACGATGGGTTGCGGTGATGGCCCGGCATCCTGACGAGGGCGCGGCAGTTGTTCGATTTTCTGATAGTTACTTTCACTGGTTGGAGGACCAGGTTTTCTCGATCCAGGACTTTCCGTACGCCGGAGTAGATTTTCGACATGATCCGGACATGGTTCTTCCACAGGGAGAACAATGGGATGACAGAGGTACTTTATTTTTCACAAGTTTTCAAATTATGTATTTTTTTTGTTTTTTATATATATCGTCTCAAAACTGACAGTAAAATTTTCAAAATGCAGATGTTGGTCCACAGCGTCCAGCCAACCTCCGGCCTTTTGAGAGGAGACATCCAGCTTCACCGGTACCGGCCCCACAGGACGCGGCTGCAGAAGTACTAGCTGAGTTGGAGCATGATCTAGAGCGTCTGACGGCAGATATGCCTGAGACTACTATGGATGACATTCCTATCAGGCTTCAGCGCTTTGTAGTCGCAGTCCCTGGACCGTTTAGGAGATTTTTGCGTAAGGTAGCCCGTGCAGTGGTGTCGTATAGGGAGCACCACCAGTGATTGACTAGTCACTTTTGTAGACACATGTGACATTTTTGGCTTTTTGTACTTATCATTTTTGCCGATCATAAGGTGTTTTTCAACCTATGATCGAAGACGATGTATATTTTTTGACACACTCCTATCTATATATATATCACTATTACCGGCTTATCTTGTTTAACATGTATGATGAAATGTTTTTAAATTTACTTGCATGATTATCGTAAATGTCTGTCCAACACTCGAGAAGCAATTGCATCTGCTAATGTATTTAAGGACCTTGGAATTGTAATCAAATTCATGTTCCAAGAGACGCACTCTCAAAAACAACCTTAATAACACAGGATTTCTAATGGCATAAACTCTATTAAGCTGTAATACAACAAGTTCAGAATCTAACCTCACTATCAAACGTCGAATTCCAAATGAAATAGATTCGGATAATAATTCAACCACTGCACTGTATTCTGCAATGTTATTCGTTGTTTGACCGAGGCTTACCCCATGCATAGAAACTAACTCGTCAGAGGGTGAATAGATAACCCAAGCTGCGGAAGAGATATTCCGTGTACTACGACAAGCACCATCAGCAAATCCAATGTATGTTTGGAGAGGCGTCGACATCTGCAATATCAAGAGTAAAACCAAGATAAGCCAGAATAACGACGAAAAACACACTCACTAAGCTAAGCACACTGACTAACTAACAATCATACTAGCTAGAAAGAAAACCTAACCTAACTAAAAATTCTCCATACCCACCATTTAAGCATAATACCTCTTTAGGTAAAGTCCATTTCTGGGTTTACCCAAAGAGTCCCCATCAAAATCTACCAGCTCATAAGCCCCTTTTGCTAGCTTTCGCTTTACAATATAGGGTCCATGCCACATAGGAACGAATTTTCCAGCACCTAGCTTATCGTTAGCTTGATCATATAAAAGCACTAGGTCTCCCTCCGAAAAACTTCGAGGGGTCACATTTCTATCATACTGAGCTTTCATTCGCTTCGCGTGAGTCTCGATTGCCAATGCAGCGTCACGTCGAGTCTCATCTAATTTAGCTAAGTACAATAAACGTTTCTCCTCTTCGGAAGTAGCTGGGAGTAATTCGACAGCCATTTGAAGTGATGGGATTTCACATTCAATGGGTAACACTGCTTCCAAGCCATAAACTAGCTGGAAAGGAGTGAACCCTGTTGAGGTTTTCACTGAGGTTCGGTATGCCCATAGCGCCGAAAATAACATGTTGTGCCAATTCGACCGATGAATACCAATGGTTCGTCGGATCATGATAACCAGAACTTTGTTGATAGACTCAACCAAACCGTTGGCTTGCGGATAATAAGGAGTAGAGCTGTCGTGGCGCAAACCAAGCTGGCTTGTAAGTTCAGTCATCATGGTGTTTCGAAAATGGCTCCCATGGTCAGTAATGATTGCTTGTGGGACACCAAACCTAGTTATTATATGATTGAATATGAAAACTGCAGCTGTTTTGCCGCTTGCGTCGAATGTAGGCATCGCCTCGGCCCATTTAGTGAAATAATCAACCGCAAGGATGATATACGCATGCCCCCGGCCGAGTGAGGGTTACAAGTAATAAAGTCGATACCCCATTTGGCGAATGGACCAACGACAATTATAGGGTGGAGAGGAGCAGGTGGTGCGCGCATCTTTCGATCAAACACTTGGCAGTTGTGGCACTTCTGGACTGCAATGATACAATCTTTAAACATAGATGGCCAGAAGTAACCAGCGCGCAACACCTTCTGAGCTGTGGCATACCCAGACATATGACCGCCACATGCTCCAGAGTGACAATCATTCAAAACTCTCTCAGCCTCTTCGTGAGTTAGACAACGTCGAAAAACTAAGTCTGCCCCCGGCGATAAAGTGTATCTCCAATAATTTTGTATGGCTGGGATTGAAACCGAATTTTTCGACGTTCCGCCTTTGAAGCTTCAGGCCGAAAGGTTTGGGTTTGGAGATAGATGATTATATCCCCGTACCACGGATCTACAGTACTGATAAGAAACAAAGATTCGTCCGCAATGGACTCTTCTGCCACAGTCTCTGTGTCAGTACTCGGGAAATCACACATCAATTCCGCAAAAACTAAGGATTTCTTAGACTTGGACTTCTCGAACTCCAAGTCGAACTCTTGCAGGATAACGATCCATTTAGAGTACTTGCCCCCTAGCAGTTGTTTTGTCAAAATATAAATCATAGGGTTGCAATCCGAAATAACTGTAGTTTTACGGAGAAGAATGTAGTGACGAAAACGCTGGACAGCTTGAACGGCTGCCAGGGCCAATTTCTCCACATGCGAATATTTTAACTCAGTGGGATTTAAGGTCCTACTAAGATAATATATCACATGTTCCGCTCCGAATTCATCTTCTTGAACTAACACCATTCCAATGGTGGAATGCGAAGCTGCGAGGTATAAGAAGTAGTCCTGGTTGTAGTTGGGAGGATGCAACAACGGTGCATGGGTCAACGCGTGTTTAAGTGCATCAAAAGATTGTTGGGCAATCTCGTCCCAAAAGAATTGTGCGTTCTGTTTCAACAACCGTGTAAAACCTTTAGTGACCTCGGCGTAGTTTGGGATGAATCGGCGTAAAAAGTTCGCTTTCCCTTGCAAACTTTGGAGTTGGCGCAAACTCGAAGGAGGAGGCAATTTGATGATAGCCTCGACTTTCGAGGGATCGACGCGAATGCCGGCTTTTGAAACAACAAATCCCAGCAATCGACCTGTTTCTATACAGAAAACACACTTGTGGGGATTCAAACGAATTCGATAATGCCTACACCTCATAAAGATTGCTCGTAGGTGGACAAGGTGATCAGCTCGATGTAAAGAATGAGCAGGCAAATCATCGAGATACGGTTGCACAATGTGCTTGATGTCATGAAATGCATAAGACATCGCCCGTTGAAAAGTGGCCCCGGCATTCTTAAGCCCAAAAGGTAATTTGCAATAAGCAAATGTCCCCCATGGACAAATGAATGCCGTTTTTGGTTGGTCGGCAGGTAGAATATTGATTTGATTATAGCCCGAAAAACCATCCATAAAGGAAAACATTTCACTTCCGGCACAATCATCAATAATTTGATCGATATAAGGCGTAGGATAGTTGTCTTTTGGACAAGCTCGATTTATATCCCTATAGTCGATACAGATTCTTATTGTTCCTTGTTTCTTGTTGACCGGAACAATATTCGATACCCAATCCGTTAACGGGATCGGATAAATGAAACCTGCTTTCAACAGCTTTTCGACTTCTGCTTTAATCGCAGCCGCTTTTCGAGGGTGAATCTGACGCAACCGTTGCCGGACGGGTTTAGCATCCGGGTAGGTCTTTATTTCATGAACAACAATGGCAGGATCGATTCCCGGCATTTCCTCGTAAGACCAGGCAAACACATCGCGGAATTCTTGGAATAGGGCCTTGTAAGTTTGGATTTCTTCTTCTGTACATGCGGCACCTATATGAATGTTCTCCTCAATTCCGGGCTTCACTGAAATATCAATGGGAATAGTACGAGAAATATTCCCTAAATTCAACTCTGAATCAGAATGTTTCGTTGGATCCTGAGCGTCTTTGACATATTCAGCGGTAAAGATAGATGAAAAATCATTTTCAAATGCATCATCCTTAGGTAAAAACGAAGATCTGTGATGGAGATCCTCCCATGGTAGATCGTCTACACTTAGGATTTCGCGAAGTTGTTCGTCAGATGACACGACTTCGGGAAACGCTATCCGTTCTAAGGGTGAGGTGAAAAGTGACTCTTCACTGACCACATTCATTTGGTCGACCTCGGTTGAATGAAAGTCGGTAAAAGACATGAGAGCTTCATAAGCAATTTCATATGGACTCAAGGGCATAGCATTACCGAATGAGTCTATCTCAGAGTCAGATGGGACAAACCAAGGATCATCATAAATAATGTTTTCTGATGTAATCATATGAATTGTTGCAAACGAAGGTTCTACGCTGAGTGGAGGGAGAGGAAAAGTTCCCAGTAAACCGGAATCCTTAACTAAACCTACACCAACGTCCCTATAAGGGATTGTCGTCTTACCGACATGCTGGATACTCTCTGAAGAGGCTGGGTCGGATGAAAAGTATGTCAGCTGATCAATAGTCACGATCTTACCGTTATGTGGAAACTTAATTACTCTGAAGACCGATGAAACGACCGCTGTCATAGCATATGACCAACTTCGACCCAAAAGAAGGTTGTAGTCTAGAGGGGCATCAACCACTTCCACATCCAGACTAACGGTTTTACCTTCTACCCCTATAGGCAATTCCTGTAGAATACCAAACGGACGGAACCCACGGCCATCAAAGGCCTTAAGGATGGTGGGGGATTGGTTCAACGAAGGAGAACCAAGGGATCTCCAACATTGAATCGACATAATACACGTAGAAGCTCCCTCATCAATCACAGTCCTATGAATAGGCCTGTTTTTGACTATCACTGGAATTTGGAAAGCCATTTGATGGGGGAGACGCGGTGTACTATTTTCTAGATCGAAGATCATTAGATTCGGATCCTGAACATCAACAGCTCCTATAGCCGACAAAAGCAATTTTCGTTGTGCTGGACATGATTGCAGCACTTCTAACGCCGACATTGCTGAGGGTGAAACAGCTAAGTCCTCAACAATGTTGTAATTCTGGGCTGCTCTCGCATGTGGATTGAAAGCAGACCTTCGAAGTACACCCTTGGCGGGCGGTTTAATTACTAAGTCTGGGTTAGGTTTCTCGATCTGTAGTGGATCGGAACCAGGAGCTGAGGTTGATGGATTAGAATGAGAAGATTCTGCTTCCTTACCATCAACAGGATTCTTACTACCATAATCTTGCGATCGAGTCGCAATCCTCACATGAGACATCATCAAAATGGGTTCTTCACTGGCATTCGAGGAAGAACCTATCATCTTATTCTCCTGCTCCGGAAATGGATTTTTTAACACAGCAGGAGTGGGAGAACCTTTGACTATTTTCACTACCTCGGCCCGATGAGGGCAATCTCTCGTAAAATGATCCTCTTCACAAATAAGACAAGGATATCGAGGTTTGCGCTTTTCGTCATTGGTTTCCGACTTTTCTGTTTTCTCCTTCGGAGCCTTGTCTGCTTTAGCCTTCTTCTTTCCTTTCTTCTTTCCACCGTTTTTTGATTTGGCCGTAGATGACTCTACAGCGTGAATATCGGCGGTAAGTTCAGGAGAAGACTCTCCTGTCGGGGAATCGGGCAAAGTGATAATAGGAGTAGTTGAAGCCTTGGAAGACTTCTTCTTGCTCTTTGTATTCACGATACCAATCATACCATCAGCGGCATGAGATCCCGAAGGAGCAGCAGCGATTTGATTCGACTTTGGAAGATCCAGAATCTTCTCGTGTAACGTACCCGACTGAGTGTAAACTAAGTCAAGGTATTGTGCCTGAGCAATGACTTGCTCCTCAGTAACTACTCCGGCCTTAGCTACATCTTCAGTAATCTTCGGTAATAATGATTTGACAAACCATTCAGCTAAGATTTGGTCCGGGATAAAAACTTTCACTAGCCTTCTTCGACGTCTCCACTCATGAATGTGATCAGAAATATACGTGGACGTCGATTGTTTTAGTGAAGTTAATAACTCCGTGCCGTTATCGTATCTGACCGGCAACTGAAAGTGAGTTAAGAACGAGGTAGCTAACTGGCTAAAATTGTAAAAAGAGGCCCGTGGTAACTCAATGTACCACTTGGCCGCGAGACCAATGAGTGTACGCTGGAAAAGACGTAAGCGGATCGAATCATCCGAGATAGAATTTGAAGCACACCAGAGGTGGTAAGTCATCACGTGATTGGACGGATCCTCTCCAGACTTACCTTCGAACTTGGGTATATCACTGGGCAACTTATTTGGCATTGGCGGCCAGAACTGAAGATATTGAATTGGATCGTTCGTTAGGCGCGTCAAGTCTGGTAAATCCAAAGTTGCGATAAATGGTAACTGCCGGTTAGGATCTCTAAAACTCTGGGTCACAATACCAGCCCCAGGAGGAGGATATCCAGGATAACTAGGAACAGGAGTCGCATTTGGGATATTATATCCTCCTGGAAAACCAGGATTAACCGGACCGTACTGGGGTTGTTGAGGTTGTTGATAAGTGTACCCAGGATACGGTTGATACTGGTAAACCGGTTGTTGGACAGCTTGCCCATGTTGGTACTGTCCCTGGTACGGAGGTTGAACAAATTGAGGTTGAGTAGTGACAACCGTACTTATACCAGGCTGACCTACAGGCATCTGGACCGTGGTTTGAATCGTAGATCCAGACAACGGTAAAGATGTCTGAGGTGTGGTAACAGGGACAGTAGAAACTGGAGCCGTCGATACTCCAGAAGTAAGTATGGTAGATGTAGCGGTAGTTGCAGCAACCGTTTGAGATGGAGTACTAGGTGCAATTGGCGGCTGAGTAACTACCGAAGTTACAGAAGTTTGAACATTTGACTGGACAGGTTGCGGTTGCTGGGTTGGACCAGAAACTACGGGTTGTCCAGCTTGAGGAACCATCTGTATACTTGGCTGCAACACCTGTTGACCCTGTGATGGATCCCACACTAACATTCCAAGGTATTGACCCATAACAGGTTGAGGATACTGAGATCCATAACCGGATTGAGGGTAGGATTGATAATTGTAAGGTGCAGTTCCCATACTTGGAACATATGACTGACCTTGACGCGGTTGATAACCTTGACTCGAGTATTGACCTTGAGGTAAATACTGATACTGGGGTTGACCTTGACCTTGAGGTTGGTACCCTTGAGGTTGATAACCTTGGGGTTGATACCCTTGAGGTTGCCATCCTTGAGGTTGCCATCCTTGAGGTTGATATTGATACTGAGGTTGACCCTGGGGTACATATTGAGGCTGGGGTTGACCTTGAGGCACGTATTGCACCATAGGTACATACTGACTTTGAGGTTGCCCCACAGACACGATTTGTGTACCTTGAGGTTGCCCCCCAGGCATTAACTGCGGTTGCCCCCCAGGCAGTAATTGGCCACCTTGAGGTTGAGAAACGGGAACTGAACCTGACATCATGTAAATGTCTCCTACACCCAATGGTATATTACCACTGTTTCCAACTAATAACCCATGATCAACGGGTTGAGGAGATGCTCTCGCAAAAGTACCAGAAAGAGATTGATACCCAGTAGGAACAGAAGGACCGCCATGTAAAAAAGATTCAGGACTTTGTGTAAACACGGACGACTGACCAGACATATTTACAGGAGTATGAATACCTCCAGGTGGAAAAGGAGTACGAGGTGTAGAAAAACCTAGCCCAAAGTTGTCTAGATAATTGGTTAACGAAAGGTACCAAGTAGTACTTCTAGGAGGACTGTAAAAGATAGATTCACGCTCCCTTAGATCAAGGGTAATTTGATCTTCAGGATCAGAGACGCCTATTTCTTCCTCTGGAACAAGTTCTTCAATAGCAATCAAACCAACAGGAAGATTTTCGGTGATAATTCTTTCTATTCTCGGTGAATCAGGAACACTAGGAGTCGGAGTAACAGGTTCGGATATTTCTGGTTCTTCGCCTGTATCACTAGCAGATGAAAAACTACCAACAAGCTCAGAAACTGTAACAGCTTCGGGATTATAACCTGTCTCTAAACTTTGGTAATCTTGATGGACCACCAAGGAAGATTCTCCTTCTTCAGGTGAACCTACTCTACTGCCACTAGGAGGAGTTACAAGGACCTTTAAACCTTCTAGATGACTGGACTCGTCTTGAGGAGGTTCACCCCTAAGTCTACGGGATCTTCTCAACAATTCGGCCACAGAAACAACTTCAGGAGACTGGCCCCGAAGTCTACGGGACTGTCTCGGTAATTCCGCCACAGCTAAAAACTTTTAACTACTACACACGAAAACAAAATAAAATTTCAAATCAAACCACCTAAAGTCTCTAAAGAACCAAACAAATTTGAATCACACGCCTAAAGAATCTAGGGCATCAAACCAAACACAAACAGTAGTCTTCCGGACCAAAAGCGCTAGTTGGTGATGAAGCCCAACCTCGCTGGATTCAGTACAGAAATGGCGGGTGGAACAGTTACCCCGGCAACCTGCTTAATGAATAGACTGGACCAAGTTCCTCCACTTTAACCGTCTTGAGTGAAGTGAACCCCCCAGAAAATCCAAGTGAGTATAACCGACGTCTGCTCCAGGTACAGTGGGACCTTCCCTCCACCGTCACCTCGGTAGAATCCTAAGGATAATGGTCACTAAGGTTACCAACCGCAACAAATGCACCTGGGGGAACAGTCTAAACTCCGACAGCACACAAAGGCAGAGTAGCAAGCTCAATCCCCTTGCCGGCTCCTTGACAATAATCCAAGGTTTACCGATAAGTGACCCCTGGCTCCTCGACAATGGTTAATCCGAGGTTTACCGTTTGTAATACGTGCGTGTCTGGCGTCGTTCCCAACGAGGGGGGAATGATCCCCTCACTGGTTCGGACACGAGCTCGTGCTTCTCCTTTAAGAGGAGCTTTCCCAGAGTACAAGTGAGACAATTGGATTTATTCTATCACAAGATAAGCTACTTGTTTGGTTTTGTTGTCTTGGAGAGTTAATTACTCACCTACTCCAAGACACTAGCCTGATCTAAATTGGTGCTTCAGAGCCCTAGTAAATAAAAGTTACTATTTCAATTTTACTTTAAGCGTTACTTTTATGGTTGTTCTTTAAAGTCAAAAGATAGTGGAAGTGAAACCAATGGTGTGTAGACTCGACTCCAACCACTACAAAGATGCACCTAAGATGATTTACGCTACTTTCCTTTTTCAATGAAATTCTTAACTAAGAGAGTTGAGAGAATGCAAATTTTAGAGAAAACAACTTCCTTAGAAAAGACAATCAAAGAAACAATTCTCTTTTTCTTTTCAAGCACACACACATGACCACTCTTTACTTGCACGAAAAACTCTTTTTCTTTCAAAACTTTCAAAGCTACTTGAAACAAGACTTTTAAAGAAGATGTTTTTGTATTTTTCTTTTAATAAAGCAAATAAATCTAATTTAACAAAAATCAATCTTAACAACTATTAAAATCTACGAAAATTCATTCACAAGCAAACTAAAAGGTAAATTTACTCTAAGCAAACTTAACGAGGCCAAAACCTACAAGGATGTTTCTAGGTTGTTTTACTTGACCAAAATCAAATCAAGGACCAGCTATTGCAGAATCAAGAGTTGATCAAAACAAAACTCAAATCTTTTTGTTCTTTTTGTAAAATGGAATTCAAGACTTAATCAACAAGCACTTTGAAATTTGACCAAAGAGACAACTCAACAGGTTGGTTGCTCACACGGGTAGACTTACGACAGATCCGACTCTCAAGAAGGTTGACCAAACCAGAGAGATCTAAGGCTTGACAACTTCCACCATTAAAGTCACTACAGGATCTACTCAAAAATCAAACCCTAGGCTTAAATTTCAATGAAATCCACTAAAACACTTAATGCTATGAAAACAAGTTCAGGTGAAGATCCTTGGCAAGGGACTAATGAATCTGGGCATAAAAAACTAAGAAAAAACAAAATCTAAGAGCAAAAATGCAAAAAATGGAATTTTCTCAAATTTTGGCAGGGGACGCAGGCAACCCGTTAGCACAGGTGCGGGCCCGCTCTGTGCACACAGCAAAAGTGCGTCCAGGGACGCACTGTGCAGCACTTAGAGGGTGCGTCCTACTGAAAAACTCAAGAAAAAGCAAAATAAAACTAATCCTAAGCTAACCCACCCAGAGACAGAATCACAGAGCCAAAACCAGAAAAATAAACCAATTTTCTCAAAGCAAAGTTCACACAAAAGAAAAAGCTCTTCTCATCAATGGATTCCCTAGTGGAGTCGCCAATTTGTCACATGGAATCAGTCAAGAGTGCGGACACAACCGACCTTCCTAGAAGTCTAAGACATTCTAATGACAAACAAAACAAACTGGAGCTATCCTTCTCTAAACATGCATTATGATATGAGAAATCAAGTGTTTCGTTCTTACCTTTGTCCAAACGCTGTTGTAGAAGTACAAGCTTTGTTGATCTGGATGAGCTCCTCCTTTTCTCCAAAACCTGCAATCACCAACAGTCAAACAATTAAATAGCACCTGATTATAACATAAAACAAAGCATATTCAACATATAGACCAAGGAGTACATGAAATAACCCATAAACAACAAGTTATTGAGAAGAATGGACCAATTTGCATTAAAGGTAATCAAAAGGAACCATTACAACCTGAGCCTTGGTGTTGTGCAAGCTCCTTCCAGGGTCCACAAGAGTCTTCCTCTACTTTGACAAAGCTCACCCACTTCCAAATAGAACAAGCAAAGATGGCAATCTCTCCTCACAAGCTTCTAAATGGGAGTCCTAATTCCTGCAGCATTTACCCTTAGAAAATGTATAGCTTCAACCTCTCCTCCTTCTGGCCCAATGCCTGTATTTATAGTGCTCAAGAGGAGGTTAATCAGGTCCACCATCAATGGGATAATCCCCTGTTTGGGTGGGATAGCTCCCTTATTGATGGGATAAGTTCCTCTTTGATAGGAGTGCATGAACCATCTGGAGGCGCCCAATACACGTCGAACAACCTTCTAGAATGCTCTAGAAATGACCACAAGTAACTTTTTAAGGATGAAACTTGCGCATTCTAACCTTTACAGGGGGACGCACCTGTCCCTTTACATACAGAGCGTCTTTGGACGCAGCTTTTGTGAACATTGGGAGCGTCCCCGCAGGTAAGGTTGAGAGAACCCGCGTCCCCAGAGATAAATACATTTATACAAGACTTTCTCTCTTTTTTGGAGTTTGACATGGAGAGCAGAGGCATAAGACTTGCCTAAGAGGGTAGCATGACTGTTGATTGAGCCATACTAACTGTAAATAGTCATGGTGACATTTTTTAGTGTAACAAGGACTAGGGGAGAGTTTCTTGTATCCAGGTCGAAGTTGCTGCGGTGAAGTAGGACAGTTATGTAAGACTCTTTTGGCCTCACCCAGAAAGGGACAACGGGGAAGTATATGGTTCCCTTCACATAACGCACATGGAACTTTGACTTTTCCTTTCTGTCTGTGGACACCACTCTCACTAGTTGATGGTGTATTATCAACATGATCAGCAGAAGTTGATGATAGGTTGGTGTGAATAGGGAGACCATTCTCTCAAGATCCAAGGAATGCATGGACAATCTCGATGGTAATGGTCTCCTCTACAGATTACACAAGGATATCTTGGTTTATGAGCTTTAATGTGTGGATTTTCACCAGCTAATGCATCCAAATCTATGGTTGGTTGGTTGCCCCCTTACTGAATTGGCTTTTTCTTCTTCTCCTTACCTTTCTTCTTCTTCTTAGCCACTTGGTTATTAGCATCACTACTTTCACCAAGCGAAGAGGAAGAAGGGGAGGGAGAAACAAACGAAGAAGAAGGTAAGGGGTCAATTTTAACATCAACTGGATACTGATTCGATTACTAAGGAATCACATTATTTTGAACCACAGAGGTTGAGAATAGCCATACTGGCAGGCCAATAGTAAGTCTTGGAAGGGACAAAGTGGCCATATGAGGTGCACCAATATTTCCCCAAGATGTAAAAGGACTAGGAATCCCCTCCAAAGGGATTCCTTGATTGGTGGACTCCATTATCTCAACCTAAGACCAACGAAGGAACAAGGATGTTATTCTGAAATTAACAAATTTTAATGATGCTTTGACACAACTTTTGCTTTTTCAATTTTTAAGAGTCAAGAAAAAGCTAAAGATGACTCTAGTCCCCTTCGATTTTTAATGAGCTTGAAGTGACAAGTGCTCAGATGGACCTTTTCTTTTAAGGAATCGAAAAGGAACGAAAGTGACTACTCTGTAGATCTAGACAAAGGGATTACCAAACCAATCGCAAAACTGCAAAACACACCTTGGTGATAAATTAGAGAGAAATTATCAAGGACTTATGTACGGCAGTCAATCTTCCCGAATGTTGTGTTCAGTGCATTGTGATCAATAGGTCAGTAGAGATAGCTTCCTATGGATAAAGAATATGAGCGTATTGTGGTCTCCTAATATATACTTGACGGTACAGGGAGCACAAGTTCATGCTAGCACTTGTCATATCAAAGAGGAGGAATCACCCAACCTTCAATGAAAATGATAGTTACTAGATTTTACGACGCCGGAACACATCTCTAGCCCAGACCTCTAGATGTGTTGCATTAGGTTCCAAAGCATTGTTAAGTTCATTGAAATTTATTTTACAGTTGATCTTGTTTAGAAGTTTGCCTTTGAAGGTTCACCATGTGATGTAGATGTGAAATTCCTAAATATGCAATCTAAAATGATAAAGAATCGTTGTTTATTTTTAGCAATGAAAATCCTAGCTACTAAGGAAAGAAGATTACGATTCTTTCAAACAAAGAGCAAAGAGCACACACTAAATGCACTTTTCCTAAATCTTTTTTCGTACACAGTCTAAATGAAAATGCAAATGCATGTATTTGTTTTTTGTTCCCCTTAATGTGAAGAATGCCAAAAGGAAAACTAGGTATAGATCTGAAATATTTTCTTCAAAGCGACATTTCGACAATTTCTTTTCAAAACAAAAAGGAAGATTTAAACGACACTTTTCAATTTTGAATAGAAAATGCTTTCGACACTTCAAAATACCAACAAATCAAATCAAATACATGACAAAAATTTCAATCGCCTATCCAAGGAAGGAAGACTCAATGACACTTCTCTTTTTGATACAAAACGATAGTTACGACACTTTTTTGCACCAAAATGACAGTTCGATTTAAGCAACTTTTCGACAAAGGATTGCAAATGATGGACAAATACAAAAAAAAAATTACTAATCCTAATCAATGGAGGATGAACTATGTAAAACAAGGAGGCTTCAGCAATGAGATACTGTACATAAGCAGCAAAACAATTGAACAGAGCTTAAAACAAGGACAAAAAACGCAAATATCAAGGAGAGAAATAGGATTACTCAGTCATCGCACCTGTGCTTCACAGAAACAGGGATGCATCTCACCTACTACACTCAAGAAGTGCGATGCATACTGGCTTTCAGTGACAGACAGTGTGATGGGCCAGGAAGCGCAACTGAGATGGGTTTTGGCTCAAATTTTCAAACTGATTTCAGTGAGTTAAGCTGAGCTATTATGGATAGTAAGGAGAAAAGTACAGGGGTATGATCTTGGAAGGTTATTGAGCTACCAATAGGGCATCTAGAATTCTTGTAAGTCAGATGTTCAAATCATAAACTAAACTGGAGATCGACTGAAGCATCATTCATCTACTTTGCAATTGCAGAGCAAGAGCAGCTCGAACGCTATCTGGGTAGTTTCAGGCTCCGTCTATAGTTTATAAAACAAACAATCAATAACAAACAAACAAACTATTCGATCCCCAATGGAGTCGCCATTTGTTTCCAGGAAAACTAGTGTCTTTTCGATCTGCTAGTCCCACTAGGATTGGTAGCTATCCTAGAAACAAACAATCAAAGTAATTTGCGATTTCCTTTATGTATGATAGATAAGAGAGAAGAAAAGGGACCAACCTGGATCTTCCACTTGTCTCCTTGCTTAATTTATCTCTCCCTTGATAGAGCTTGTGCCTCTTCTCCTACTTATCCTGCTCAGTGAATACCTATAGAGACGAAGTAACAAAACACCATCAAAGCATATTGATCTATTATATCATAAACAATGCAGAATCATAAATACATTGAACATACAATGACATTCATAAATAACAACATTCACAAATACACGATTGTATGGAGGAAAACTCAAAGAACTTTATTAATAATAGAAGGGAGAATTACAACCCAACTATCTAATCTGACATCATCCTCCCAACATCAAAACCCTATTCACCTCATGAAAAGAAAGATCACCCAACAATACAATGGCCTTTCTCAAAGACAAACTATCAACACTTCCTTACAAATTACCAAATTCCAGCCTCTAGATCTCTCAGATGAGGGATCCATTTATAGATGTATACAAGGGTGTGAGTCATCTCTGGGTTTTTGATTAGTGTCATTCCACTTGTTGTTCTTGGTTCCACTTGGAGATTTTTTGGATCTCTTACTCATCCCTATGCGAATTTAGAGAGGCAATTGTCATAGAAGTTTTTGGAAGATTCCATGAGCCTCCACTTAGCAAATTGTCTCAAACATTTGTTCATCCTCGCTCATCGCACCCTACAGAAGGCCTCTTCAGTATGCATCACACCTGGCTAGTGTAGAAGTCAGTATGCATCACACCCTGACTGTGGAGCAGTCAGTATGGTCCAGTTTTGTCCAGTTCTGAGTGGTTTTTTAGGTGGAACTTTTGGGGAATGATGTAATCAGTTGACCATGATCCTTTAGGGTATGAAACAACACTTTTAGGGGTGAAATAACCCTTGGTTTATCGACATATAATATTGGGGTTGTAGTGCCCAAATATGTCTATAACACATGACCAACTCAGGCAAGATGAAAGATGTCACCAGTTATTCATTTAAAAACCCATCATCATGGAGCTCACAACCTGGAATATTAGGGGTCTAGGAAGTAAAATAAAACAAAGAAATCTTAGCAATAGAATAAAAGAAGAAAACCCAGATATGGTGTTTATACAGGAAAAAAAATGTTCAACAGACAAAATCCAGGAGATACATAGAAAATGGCTTATTAAACAGAAGCACCTAGAAGTCAAAGCCAATAATATAGCAGGTGGGATTCTCACTCTTTGGAATCCTCAGAAATTTGGAATTATGGATGCTGAAGCATCCAAGAACTACCTCTCAATGGTTGTCCAATCTTTTAGTGATGAGGAAATCTATATGATCACAAATGTCTATGGTCCTCAAAAACCTAAAGATAAGCTTAGGTTTCTCACTTCACTGGAGGAACTGAGAGAGAGACACCCGATAATGCCCTAGATTCTGGGAGGAGACTTCAACATGATCAGATCTCTCACAGAAAAAAAAGGAGGGACTAGAACACTAGGCAGAGACTCCATTGCATTCCAGAACTTCCTAATCAACATGAGGTTAGTGGACATGGAAACAGTAAATGGTACCTTCACATGGAACAATAAGAGGGGAGGAGCTTCCCAAGTTGCCTCGAAACTAGATAGATTCATCATCTCGGAGGACCTCTTTCTCTCTAGCCTTAACTTGAATGCATTTATCCTTCCTTTTGGAGGATCGAAGCATTGGCCTGTCCAACTAGAAGCTTCATTTATTGGCACTCCGAGGAACAGACCTTTGAGGTTCAAGAATGTTTGGCTTACTCACCCTGACTTCATCACCAATATTGGTAAATGGTGGATGGAAGACTTGCCCACTCAACGCATGAAAATGTTCCTTCTACAACAGAGACTCAAAGATATCAAGCTCAGACTTAAGGAATGGAACAAAAATGAGTTTGGTGATATTTTTAAATCCAAAAGAGAAGTAGAACAAAAATTACATAAAATTAACCAAATTCTCATCATGTAAGGCTTCACTGAGGATAGGAAAATGCAAGTTGATTCTCTCCAATAGGAATGGGACAATAGATGTCAGTAGGAAGAAATCTTCTGGAGAAAGAAATCAAGAGTGCAATGGATAAAAGAAGGAGAAAGAAATACAATGTTTTTTCACAAATCTACCATGGAACATAGGGCTTATAATCAGATTAAAAAACTCATAGATCCTCAAGGGAAAGAGCCGAGCACGCACAACGATATGGAATCCATTCTGGTACAATGTTTTCAAAACATTGCAGAGGAGCCCATCTTAGACAAATATCTATTTATTAAAAGCTTCACTCAGCACATTCCAAAACTGGTGACCAGGGAAGATAATTATAATCTCAACGGGCCAGTGATGGAAGAGGAGGTCAATGAAGTAATCAAAGAGATGCACAATGAGAAGGCTTTAGGCCTGAATGGTTTCAATGTAGACTTCTTCAAGGCAAGATAGGAAATAGATAAACATGACATCCTTGAGGTGGTGGAGGATTCGAGAAATTCAAAAACAATTCTAAAAGCGCTAAATTCCTCCTTCATAGCCCTAATTCCTAAGTATGAAAAATCTATGACACTAGATCGATTCAGGCTCATAGCTTTTTGTAATGTAGTATAAAAAATCATCTCTAAAGTAATTGCAAACAAACTCAAACCCCTTCTTCCAACTCTCATGTCTGAGGAGAAAACTGCATATGTGGAAGGAAGGAAAATTCTCAATAACATCATTCAAGCTCACGAAGTGGTGCACTCTCTCAAGAATAATAAGCAAGCAGGTATGATCATACAGCTTGACCTAGTGAAAGCTTATGATAAGCTAAGCTGGTCATACATCAGGGAAGTACTAAAAGCGTATGGCTTCGACCATAATTGGATAAGATGGGTTATGGCTCTGGTTACCTCTGCTAGCTTTTCAATCCTTCTCAATGGCTCTCCATCCAGATCTTTTCGGCCTTCGAGAGGTCTCAGACAAGGAGATCCGCTCTCCCCCTTTCTCTTTATCCTTATGATGGAAGGATTAGGTAAAGCGATCAATTCAACCAAGGTGGAAGGAAGAATCTAGGGTCTCAAGCTAACCCAGGACAGAGACTCTTTGACTCATCAACAATTTGTAGAGGACACCATGCTGTAGGGCACACCCATGGTCAAAGAAGCCAAATATTTCAAACAAATTTTGCATGACTTTGCTATGGCTGCTGGCATAGAGGTAAGCCTCACAAAATCAAAAGTTTTCTTTTTCAACACTAATATTGCTATTCAAAGAAATCTCTCCAAAATTCTCGGCTTTCAGAGAGACCATCTTCCCTCCAAATATCTGGGAATACCTCTCACTGACAAACCTCTGAGCAAGGAAGTTTGGGAGCTAGTGACTAATAAACTGAAGGATAAAGTCAGTAAATGGATAAGTAGATCTTTGAATTTAGCGGGCAGGCTAGTTCTCACTAAGGCGGTCCTGCAAACCATTCCAATCTACATGTTTCCGGCTCTTCTTCTACCAAAAGAAGTTTTACAACAAATCAAGAATATTCAAAGAGATTTCCTTTGGGGAAAATGGGAAGAAAAAAATAAATGGGCTCTGGTAGCCTGGGATAAACTTTGCAAACCCAAAACTCATGGGCGTTTGGGTCTCCATGACCTAGAAACTCTCAACAATGTTTTGGGGGAAAAAATTTGGTGGAGATGGCTAAAGGAAATGAGAACCCCATGGGCCAAGCTCTGGAAACAAAAATATGCAAAGGATTGGTAGGAAAGGGACCATATTAGAATGACAGGACACATCAGGGGTTCCCATATTTGGAACAATGCTTGGGAGAATAGAGCCTTAGTTCAGAAACATAGTTTCTGGGAGATCAGAAATGGGAACTTAGCCTGGTTTTGGGAGGATAACTAGCAGCAAGAACCTAACCTATGCAGAGAAGGATTGGACATTCTCAAAGAAGATACTATCAACAAAGGGCTACAAAATTTTAGTGACTATTGGGATCAGAAAAGGAACAATGGTAAATGGAGAACATGGAAGGTACTAGTTTACAATGAAGAGACCCCTTTGAAGGCCCAAGCTGAAGCTCTTGCAGCGATCCTGGAAAAGAGAAAAATTTTGATCTTAACATCCACAGACCAACTAAGATGGGGAGGAAACAGTGAGGGCAACTTTAACCTCAAAGAAGCCAAAGGAATTGCCACTGGACATAACTTTCCAAACCCTGACAAAATATGGAAGGATCTATGGCAAAACCCTCACTGGATGAAAATCAAACTATTTGTGTGGATGGTACAAAATATTATGACTTGGGAAAATCTTAGAAAGAAGGTTTTGTTGGACCATCTAAATGCCAGTTATATGGTCTTCCTGAAGAAACGATGGATCACCTTCTCAACCATTGCACATTTAGCTCAACTTTATGGAACTAGATTGCTTCAATCTTTAGGCAAACTGACAGGGATGAAAATGACATCTTTAAAACTTTAAAGAATTGGAGGAAAAACCTATCTGAAAATGAGACAGTCAACATAGGCTAGACTTTGATTCTAGGCTTTTTGATCTGGAATGTCTGGAGAGAATGCAACAACAGAATTTTCAATGATAAATCTGGCTCAACCCAAAGCTTCATAGCTCAGCTCTTAAGACAACTCAAAGAAACTATAAATACCCTTCAGAAGGAACCTCCCAAGAATCCTCCTTCTCACTAGGAGGCTCGCATTCTTTTTCTTTTGGACCTCCAGAAGCTTATCCCCTAGGTCACAAATAGGATTGCAACACACTCCTTATTGGGGAAGGCTTACTGGCAACCACCCCCCTGGATTTTTGAAATTCAATATAGATGGAGCCTCAAAAGGAAACTTAGGGGTGGCGGGTTACGGTGGAGTTATAAGAGATGACAAGGGAAACATAACAACCATCTTTCATTGTCATTTAGGAAATAAATGATCTGATCTCAAAAACTGATCCCAATAGTACCATGTGAACATGATGGAATAAGATAGCACTACACTACAAACTCAGGTGTCAGCATAACAATATCGCCATGAATGACTACAACATATAAGGTGGAATGGTATCAACAGTAGCAACAGGAGAAACTGTCAAGTGAACTAGTGAATGCTGATGCAACCTGAGGTCTTCACCGACCGCCGTGGTACATTTCTGCACAATGGGAATAAATGATCTGAAGTCGACCATGTGATAAATCATTTGATTACTGGTCATTGATATATACCGTTAACAAATGCAAGACTACTCACCGATAATGATAATGAGAGTCAAGGTACCCAGTATAATCTAACAAGTGAGAATAGATGAGTTGTAGTCAAACACCTGTAAGAATATATCGATCAGGAGACAATGATGGTTTCCCATTATCGATAGCGAAGGATCTACCACTAATGACTGCAAACCCCAAGGTACTACCAAATGGACTCTAGACCTTTGCCCCAGAGCAATGAGTCATAGTCGATAGGGAAATATTTGCTAGAAGGAAGGCATTACAGCATCCTTCATCAATCTAACATGAGTGTAACCCGCAGGCCAATAATGTGGAAGTAATCAGACGAAAAATATGTAGTAACCCAACCGAAGCACATTTCTAGCATACATAAGATGTAGCTAGCACACGGCAGAAACCCTCTAAACCAACCAATAATCAAAGCTGACATAAAGGTGAGGTATCCACTAATAGGATAAAATGGAAACCAAGGTACTATACGAATGCCAATGTGTGATAATGTAAGCTGACGTCGAACATAAGGGAAACCACTCAGTTAAAGACCCATGATACTGATCAATTTTGAGCACAAGGTGACCTATAAATAATAAAAATAGGGCCAGGGTGTGGCTCTAGGCCTGTCCTCAGAGCAAGATGTTGTCGTCGATAAGGACAAGACCTGCTAGAAAGAATTCAATGGGAACCTTCTCAAACTGGCACGAGTAAAGGACAAATATAATGTGATGATAGAAAAGACACTAACAACAAGGGATGGCTGACTGAAAAATGAGTCAAGAGACACCGCAGAGAGGCCGACTTAGGATTACTTCCCTTGAACAAAAGCACGACTCAAATGATGACTTTGTGGCAGCATATGATAACTTTGTATAAGCTCACCACGCAGGAAGCATGAATGAACTCTCCATATGATTGGAAGAGATAAACAATCG
The DNA here is from genome assembly GCA_031772625.1 of Pinus tabuliformis. Lineage (NCBI taxonomy): Eukaryota > Viridiplantae > Streptophyta > Pinopsida > Pinales > Pinaceae > Pinus > Pinus tabuliformis. The sequence continues at coordinate 1,724,052,750 of CM062816.1, read as the reverse complement.
AAGGAGGACTGACTCAATAACAATGTTAAGGCATACCTACGGAAAACTAAATCCCACCCAAATGGAGGAGACTTTGTTTGAGTGCTTTGTTCAAGGGCGATATGACTCTAGCTGCCAACAATAAATGGAAATATTGTCCCGTTCCCACTCTTTTTGGAATATATAATTTTTTTTGTCTTTTTCATTAAGCTTGAAAAATAATAAAAGAATGCTATAATACAATGGAAAGAACGAGTGTCAATGAAGAAAATGATCTAGTTCCTGGGATTGGAACAATCCTATGCTCAATGCAGGGAGGCAAAAGCTAGCCAAAAACACTCAAAGGTTTGTTCCTTCCACGGGACATTGTGTGTCAAGTTGCAGAAGTCAAGGGTATGAAAGTTTGATTTTACAGATGTCATGGTCAAAATTTGGCTTAAAGATGAGTCTAAGTGAAGTCGGCTAAAGGCCAAAAGGTGCAAATAGTCAATATGCAACATCATAGTACAACTCAACACGAAGGAGCCTCTAGGGCATATGGCCAGAATGAAGTGAAGAAGCAAAGAGGAATGAGTCTTCAACGCATAAGTCATGACGGGACTAGAGAGGACTCCTAAGCCTACTCAAATGAAGCAACATGGGCAACAAATGTCAATGAGGTGCTAACTATGATGCCTATGAAAAGGATGGCTCTACCATCGTGTCAAAGTTTAAAAATCGACGAGTGAAGTTGGTTTACTAACGATGACATGATGGGATCGACCCTATGGCAAGTATATCAGTAGATGGAGGATAGGTATACAAAATGCAATAGAAGAATGGCTTTCCTAACCTATATGCCAGTTAGTAGACGATACCTGCCATGACGGGTTAGCAGTCATGGAACTGACTTGAAATCTTTGAAGAAGCATCCAAAAAGTCCTCAAAAAACAACCTATCCTCGACAATTCGAGATCCCAAGTTAAAAGATACATGAGAGGGAAAAAATCAAAATTTGGAAAGATTTTTACATTTTCAAAGTCTATAAAATGACTTTTTGACTCACCATTGTTACCATTTGAGTTGAGAGCACAAGGAGTGGAGAAAAAGAAGCAATCTTGCATTTTACCGAATTTGACCGTTCAAATCTTCTCAAAACCACCAAGTAACCCCCAAATTTAACTTGCATCAATTTGTGACTGTTTTTAAGAATTTTAATTAAAGTTTCACCGTTGAATTTATGTCAAATAAAATTTACGCACCGTATACATGGGTTGGCTATATGAAACCTGTGTATACGCAGGCCCTAGACACGACTGTGTATAAAACAAACCCACATATATGCCGCTTTGATTTCAAAACAAAAAACTAACAGTAAAAACTTGATTTTTTCTCAAGATGACAATCACCTGGAGGGAAAGGGAGCATGCCACTGTTGATGATGAGGTTATGAATGATCAACAAGCCTTGGATGCCTTAAGAGGATGCAGTTTGCTAAAAAATTTCAAAATGCCAAATATGAAGGCAAATACCCACTTGCTCGAAATGCTCATTCATTACTGGAGTATCGAGGACGATTCATTCATGATTGATCAGATGCCAATGAGGATAGAGATTGAGGATATCTATTTTATCACAGGCCTTTCCTAGAGGGGAGAGGTAGTACATTCTACAGGTCGTTCACGAGGTAGTCTTTCTATCGAGGACTATGTTCATATATACTGCTCGGGCCATCCAGAAAAGATTGGAAGCCAAATTCCAATAAAGCACATAGAGATTTTGTCATTGAGGATCATCCTATTCACTATAGCCAGAGTGAATGGATCAACCTTCTTACACCAGGCTTCACTGCTCGCCATGAGCTTGGCTGTAGACTATCTCACCACAGTATTTGATTGGTGTACACCTCTTCTCAGACACTTGAAGAGCCAGCTATCATCTATCAAAAAGGGCTAGACCAAAAACTTTGGGTATGGGACTATTCTATGCTCCTTCTTTTTTGAGAAGGTCCCAACGCTACGCTATAGTGTACCAGCTCAAGAGGCATGCTAGCTGATCCTTCCTTCTCTGGAAAGTTAGTTCTGGTTTGCTTTCCAAACTGACAAGATTTGCATATAGTGTTGTCTGGAATTTTGATATCTGGAAGACCACGAACTGCCTGATATTTGCATGCTTTCCTTATTTGTGAAAAGCTTAGATGCCCCAACCTTCGATTCCATAGCCAGTGTTCATCATCCTTGCTCAAATAGCATTGTTGTGGTCCTTCTTCAAATATGTATAGATTATTTGGACTCCTTCTTCCTTTGATCACTGTTTTACCTGTATCAAGATCACGAACACAACATCCAATGGATCTAAATATTACCTCTGTTCCTTGATCGCACATCTGACTGACACTGAGAAGATTATGCTTCAATCCATCAACATACAAAACATTTCCAGCTTTGACCTTCTCTTTCAATGGAGCCACACCTTTTCCTTTTATGGCTGCAGAGATATCGTTTCCAAAAGAAACTTTCTTCCCCTTTTCTAATGCGGTATATGACTCAAGCTTTTCTTTGTCCCCTGTCATATGCTTCGAACATCCGCTGTCAATGTACCATAGACTTTCTTGACCTTCTGCATAAAAGGCTATCCCACATCTTTCTGGTTGTGGTTCCTTTATTCTCCATGTTCTGACATTTGAGTTTTGCTCCTTCTGAATTGTCTTCCAGAACCTGCTCCTGCATTCAGAGTCTTCATGACCAAAGTTATTACAAATAGAGCATTCAACTTCATTTTCAAGAACCGAAAAGTTGTTATAAGTCCTTTTCATGGTTTCAGTCATTCTCCCTTGCTTTTGAGCTTCTCTAGTCATGATTGTCTTGTATGCAACACATTGAGTTGCTTTGTGACCGAAGTTATGGCAATAAAAGCATTGGCCATTAAACAAAATTCTGCGATAATCAGATCTATCATCCAACCGATTGTAGCTTCTATTTATTCTCGGAGCAAATTGGGAAGATTTTACCTGTGGCTGATTGTAGCTTCTGTTTGTCCTTAAGGTAGTTTGTCCCCAAATTTCTTGATGGTCTTTATTTGTTCTTGAGGTAAACTGTCCCTGATTCACCTGATTACTTTTATTTGGCCTTTGCTCGCTTTTCCTTGCTGCATCAAGATAACTTTTAGAGGTAGAGGCTTGAGATGTTTCTCCATTATATCCAAGACCTGTCTTGATCAGAGGAGATCGCTGCACATTGATAATCTCATCCAAGGTTTCAGATCCTTTAACAAATTTAAGATTAATAGCTTTTGTTTTCTCAATCTCTTTTCTAAGACCAACAATTTCACCTTCTAGTTTTTCAAGATGTTTTTTCCTTTTCATCAATTTGAAATTGTAGAGTATCAATGATCATATTCTTTTCTTCTATACATCTCTTGAGTCTAGTAATTTCATCATAAAGATTATCCACATCTATAGCATCCAAATAATCATCATCTTCAAATGCCATTAACAACTTATATTCATTACCTCGTTCATCTTCATCACTATTCGATAGACCATCACTATCTTCATGAGTCTAGTAGCTTTTCTTATTTGCACTCTGTTTCTTGTTCCATCTAGCAGGTTCCTTTCCTTTATCCTTATAAGGACATTTTGCAGCATAATGACCTACTCTTCCACAAGCAAAGAATTTAAAAGGTAACTTACCTCTGAACCTTCCAGAACCCCTTTGAAGATTTCTGACAAAATTTGATTCTTCTTCCTCTTCTTCTGGGACGTGGCTTGCTTCATAATAATCTTCTTTGCCTGATGCCTTGAAAGCAGCTTCTCTTCTGTCTGATGGACCTCCCTTTCTCATTTCGTAAGCAGTTAGAATTCCATGTAGCTGAGACATAGTAAGAATTCGTAGATTTTCCTTTTCTTCTATTGCAGATACTTTAGATTCAAACTTGGGGGACAATGATCTTAGAACCTTTTCAACCACTATAGCCTCTTTTATTTCTTCATCCAAAATTTTCATACAATTAACGATCTCATCTACCCGAAGAAAATAGTTAGCCACACTTTCATCATTATACATCTTGAGAGTCTCATACTGAATCCTGAGAGTTTGAAGTTTAGCACGCTTTACCTGTTCATCTCCTTCATAGCTCGTGACAATTTTGTCCCATATCTCTTTTGCGGATTTGTAATGCATTACCTTCATGAATTCCGTTTGGGATATACATTCTAATAGGGTACTGACTGCTTTCGCATTTGTTTCATACTTCTTTTTCTCAGCTACATCTGTAGGAGTAGCTGAAGGAAAAGCGTAGCCTGTTTCTACGATGTCCCAGACTTCTGTACCAAGAGATTGAAGATAGGCAGTAACTCTTACCTTCAAATAATTGAAGTTTGTCCCATCAAAAACCGGTGGCCTGATTGATGCTTCTCTCTCGTAGTTGCTCATGATGAACGATCTACCTTCAAGCGATCAAGCTTCTCTGAAGGACCTGCTCTGATACCAATTGTTGGAAATAATACTGAGAGGGGGGGTGAATTAGTATTATCAGATCAATAAAACTTTTTCAATGCTCAGAAACATATACGCTACTTTAGTTAAGTGAACCAGCATGTACACGCTACTGTGTCTAAAGAAAACAGCGTATAACCAGAAAACTTATAATTCAGTTAGTTTATCTTTAGTTAAGTGCATCAGGTCATTATTCACCATATTAAGAGTAAACAGTATAACAGAACAGATCATCACACAAAAGCCACACACATGAACACCATGATATAAGGTGGAAACCCAATGTGGGTGAAAACCACCTGCTGCAAGTCGTCTCTATCTTTCTTTAATAAGAACTTCAGTTTACAATCTTTTGTACTGGTGCAGCCTTATACCAGTACGCAGGCTACAACCTGCAGAAGGCTTCAACCTTCTCTCGTTCTCCAAACTTCCTTGGAAGGGAGCTTCAACCCCCTTTGCTCTTGTACTAGCTAAGATACTAGTACGTAGGTGCAGGCCTACAATCTTCTTTCCTTCAGGTACCACTTTTCATACATTTTCAGACTGGATATTCCTGAAGCACAATATTACAATCTGAAGACCACAATTCATTCAACCTTCATAGCAGATTACAAAAACAACCAATACCCACATCAATAATCTTTGAATCATTGAACCACTGAAACCCTGTCAAACCCAGTCACCAGAACACAGAGCAAACTACAGAACTCTGCGATAACAGTCAGACCCAGCTGCAACCCAAAAATCAAGCTCCAAAAGATATACGCTACTTCAATGAAGGCAACCAGCGTATACACGCGGTTTTACTGAAGACAACCTGCGTACAGATCTAAAAATAATTTTTCATAACTTGCAGCTGTACCAGACATCAGTTATACCCAGAACATAATATTGCGTCAGTCATGTGGATCTAGAAATACGCATAATCAACTATATAAAGATAGTTCATTTCAAACCATTTGATCCCGATCTCTCCTTAGATCTTGTTCTCCATCAACCGATGAGATCTCTCCTTAGCTCAGATCAAGCAATACATCATCAACCAATAACCTGCATACTGGATCTAATACATCATCAGATATTCAAGACATTTCAGATACACTTGCCTAATGATTTCCTTCTCCTTACATAGCCTTAGGCCTTGTTCAATACCAAGAGCCAAAACCATAGAAATCCAATACCATCATCTTCAAAACTAGGGGTCAACACGTCCGTCGAGACACCAAGGTCCAAAACCATAAGCACAACTTCCAAGGAATAACCGCCGTGGACCAAAGATAAGTTTTCCACATACACGCGCTTTTACTGAAGCCAACCAGTGTGTACACGCGACTAGGTATATAGCGAACCAGCGTGTATATATTTTTCTTCATACTTGTAGACTGATCATCAATTCCTTGCTGCTATCCTTCTGCACTATGATTTGTTATCAGTGTGATTTGCCATCAAGGACAACACTTGTCTCATAATGCCAACAATCTCCCCCTTTGGAATTGATGGCAACAATACCAAATCAAATCACTCTCCCCCTTTTTCATCAAGGGCAAAGGGCTGTGCTCCCCCTGAGTACATGCTGATATCTTTGCTTGGTTGTGCTGAAACATGCTTCCTCTAACTGTAGGCAAGATTTGCAAAAGATGTTCTTCAAAGGAACCAAGACTTATACACCATAAGGGACCTTCCTATTACCAAAAGACTCAATACATACATCCATACTCCCAACCAAGAGGGGATACATCAGAAACAACCAATTATATTACATCATTCATCGCAGGCATAGTGGGGAAACCAACATAGGCCGTTACATGACCTTGACACCATAAAAGAGATGTCACAGAAGACATAGAGACAACAAATCTAGACCAAGACTTATGAAAGTCACAAGCAGCATCTGATACACCTCTTTTAGATCAGCATCCAAGATTTCCTTCTGAGCTCCTTCTCTTGAAACCAACAACAGTTGTGTACTAGAACCAAAAGCATCTAAATGCCAACAATGCTTTATGAGACTTTAATCTGCTCCCCCTGAACCTGTGCCTCCTGCTCCCCCTAAACCTGTGCCTGAAGAATTCTGGCATACCCATCTCAGACCTTCTCCGACCAGAGTCTGCCCTTGCTGTTCAGAACTCCATATACGCGAATTCTCCTGCAGAAAACGGTGTATGCACGCGGATATGCTTTCTGCAACACGCGTACACCATACACGCGACTTTCCCAGTATAAATCAGCGTAGATACGCAGATATCCCTTACGTAACTTGCGTATACCAAATTTCCTGTAGAACAGACAAGCTTCAACAGCAGGATGAAGCATCAACTACTCCCAACTTTTGTCTGAGATATTCAAAAGTTTCCCTGGGCAGTGGTTTTGTGAGAATATCAGCAACTTGTTCCTTAGAAGGAACATACTCCAACTTGACCTTCTGCTCAAGCACTTGTTCCCGAAGAAAATGGTACTTGATTGGTATGTGCTTGGTCTTTGAGTGCATGACTGGATTCTTTGAAATGCTGATTGCACTTGTATTATCACATAAGATAGAGACTGGTGAAGTGCAAGTGATTTGAAAATCCTGCAAAGTCTGCATCATCCAAAGAATTTGTGTGCAACAAGATGCCGCAGCCACATATTCTGCTTCAGCTGTAGATAAGGCAATCGAACTCTGTTTCTTGCTGAACCAAGATACTAATCTGGAGCCCATAAATAATGCACCACCACTTGTGCTCTTCCTGTCATCCACGCTTCCGGCCCAATCTGCATCTATATAAGCATGAAGTGTGAGATCTGTATCTCTAGGATACCATAATCCATAATTTTGTGTCCCTTGAAGATATTTGAAGATTCTCTTCACTGCCTGAAGATGAGTCTCCTTTGGATTTGCCTGAAATCTCCCAACTATTCCGACTGCATGCATGATGTCTGGTCGGGTACCTGTCAAATAAAGCAAACTCCCAATCATGGATCTATAAGTTGGTTGATGAACTACTGCTGATTCATCATTTGCACTGAGGCTGCATCCTGTAACCATGGGTGTACATACTAGCTTTGAATCTTCCATGCCATACTTCTTCAAGATCTGCTTGAGGTACTTGGTTTGAGACAAGAAGATGCCTCCTTCATTTTGTTGGATTTGCAATCCAAGAAAGTATGTCAATTCTCCAAGTAGTGACATTTCGAATTCTTTCTGCATAACCAAGGCAAAGTTTTGACTCATAGTCTCTTCATTGCTGCCAAAGATAATATCATCTACATAAACAACAAGTATTAGCAATTTGTTATTTTCAATTTTTATATAGAGATTGCTATCTGCTGATCCTTTTGAAAAGCCTTGTTGGTGAAGATATTTGTCCAATCGATAGTACCAAGCCCTTGGAGCTTGTTTGAGACCATAGAGAGCCTTTTTTAATTTGCATACAAGGTTTGGATCATTCCCAAGAATGAAACCATCTGGCTGCTCAATATATACTTCTTCTTCTAAGTCTCCATTCAGAAAGGCTGATTTCACGTCCATTTGAAATACCTTGAAGTTTTGAAAGCTTGAGAGAGCAAGGAACATTCGGATGGCCTCAAGTATTGCTGCAGGAGCAAAGGTCTCTTCAAAATCTATCCCTTCTTGCTGCGCATACCCTTTACAAACAAGTCTGGCCTTGTTTCTAATTACTTCTCCATTTTCATTCAATTTATTCTTGAAGACCCATTTTGTCCCTATGACATTCTTATCTTTTGTTCTAGGAACCAGTTCCCAAGTGTTGTTCTTTTCGATCTGCTCAAGTTCTTCATCCATTGCTTTGACCCAACATTCATCTTTGCATGCCTCTTTCACATTTTGTGGTTCAGTGGAAGAGAGTAATGCCAAATAGCTTGAAGCTTCTGCAATTCTTCTTCTTGTTTGTATACCTGCTTCTTTCTGCCCCACAATCTGAGATTCTGGATGATTCTTTTGAACATATCTGGATGGAGTCTTCTCTTCTATTCTTGCCTGCTCCTCTGGTTCTTCTTGAGGTTCTTCTTCTTCATCATTCTGCCTTTGAGTGTAGCCTTCATCTTCTTCAATGTCTTCATGATGAACTTGCCTAGGAATATATCCCTTCTCATCAACCACTACATCAATGCTGTCAACAATTCTGCCAAGTCTTTTATTGTAGCACTTGTATGCTTTGCTATATGGAGAATAACCAAGAAGAATGCCTTCATATGCTCTTGGTTCAAGTTTGCCAAGTTTCTCATCAGTATTCTTAATATAACATTTGCTCCCAAATATTTTGAAGTGCTTCACCGAAGGAGTCTCACCACTCCAGAGCTCATGAGGTGTTTGAGTGCTGTTTACTCGGACATTTGTTTTGTTAAGAATAATAACCGCAGCATGTGCAGCTTCACCCCAGAAAGTTGCGGGAGTACCTGATTCATCAAGCATAGCACGAGCCATTTGTTGGATTGTTCTGTTCATTCTTTCCACCACCCCATTTTGCTGAGGAGTTCTAGTTGTAGAGAATTCTCTTCTTATCCCATGTTCTTCACAGAAATCGAAAAATTCGTTTGAGGTAAACTCCCCACCTCTGTCAGATCTGAGGCACTTAATTTTGTGTCCTGATTCATTTTCAACCAAGGCTTTGAAGGATTTGAATTTTTCGAATGCTTCATCTTTGTGCTTCATAAGTCCTAACCAGACAAACCTGGAGAAATTGTCAATGAATAATATCAAGTATTCTTCTCCTCGAGGTGTTCTTTTTCTGAATGGACCACATGTATCTGTATGTACTAGCTCAAGAGGCATGCTAGCTGATCCTTCCTTCTCTGGAAAGTTAGTTCTGGTTTGCTTTCCAAACTGACAAGATTTGCATATAGTGTTTTCTGGAATTTTGATATCTGGAAGACCACGAACTGCCTGATATTTGCATGCTTTCCTTATTTGTGAAAAGCTTAGATGCCCCAACCTTCGATGCCATAGCCAGTGTTCATCATCCTTGCTCAAATAGCATTGTTGTGGTCCTTCTTCAAATATGTATAGATTATTTGGAGTCCTTCTTCCTTTGATCATTGTTTTACCTGTATCAAGATCACGAACACAACATCCATTTGATCTAAATATTACCTCTGTTCCTTGATCGCACATCTGACTGACACTCAGAAGATTATGCTTCAATCCATCAACATACAAAACATTTCCAGCTTTGACCTTCTCTTTCAATGGAGCCACACCTTTTCCTTTTATGGCTGCAGAGATATCGTTTCCAAAAGAAACTTTCTTCCCCTTTTCTAATGCGGTATATGACTCAAGCTTTTCTTTGTCCCCTGTCATATGCTTCGAACATCCGCTGTCAATGTACCATAGACTTTCTTGACCTTCTGCATAAAAGGCTATCCCACATCTTTCTGGTTGTGGTTCCTTTATTCTCCATGTTCTGACATTTGAGTTTTGCTCCTTCTGAATTGTCTTCCAGAACCTGCTCCTGCATTCAGAGTCTTCATGACCAAAGTTATTACAAATAGAGCATTCAACTTCATTTTCAAGAACCGAAAAGTTGTTATATGTCCTTTTCATGGTTTCAGTCATTCTCCCTTGCTTTTGAGCTTCTCTAGTCATGATTGTCTTGTATGCAACACATTGAGCTGCTTTGTGACCAAAGTTATGGAAAGAAAAGCATTGGCCATTAAACAAAATTCTGCGATAATCAGATCTATCATCCAACCGATTGTAGCTTCTATTTATTCTCGGAGCAAATTGGGAAGATTTTACCTGTGGCTGATTGTAGCTTCTGTTTGTCCTTAAGGCAGTTTGTCCCCAAATTTCTTGATGGTCTTTATTTGTTCTTGAGGTAAACTGTCCCTGATTCACCTGATTACTTTTATTTGGCCTTTGCTCGCTTTTCCTTGCTGCATCAAGATAACTTTTAGAGGTAGAGGCTTGAGATGTTTCTCCATTATATCCAAGACCTGTCTTGATCAGAGGAGATCGCTGCACATTGATAATCTCATCCAAGGTTTCAGATCCTTCAACAAATTTAAGATTAATAGCTTTTGTTTTCTCAATCTCTTTTCTAAGACCAACAATTTCACCTTCTAGTTTTTCAAGATGTTTTTTCCTTTTCATCAATTTGAAATTGTAGAGTATCAATGATCATATTCTTTTCTTCTATACATCTCTTGAGTCTAGTAATTTCATCATAAATATTATCCACATCTATAGCATCCAAATAATCATCATCTTCAAATGCCATTAACAACTTATATTCATTACCTCATTCATCTTCATCACTATTCGATAGACCATCACTATCTTCATGAGTGTAGTAGCTTTTCTTATTTGCACTCTGTTTCTTGTTCCATCTAGCAGGTTCCTTTCCTTTATCCTTATAAGGACATTTTGTAGCATAATGACCTACTCTTCCACAAGCAAAGCATTTAAAAGGTAACTTACCTTTGAACCTTCCAGAACCCCTTTGAAGATTTCTGACAAAATTTGATTCTTCTTCCTCTTCTGCTGGGACGTGGCTTGCTTCATAATAATCTTCTTTGCCTGATGCCTTGAAAGAAGCTTCTCTTCTGTCTGATGGACCTCCCTTTCTCATTTCATAAGCAGTTAGAATTCCATGTAGCTGAGACATAGTAAGAATTCGTAGATTTTCCTTTTCTTCTATTGCAGATACTTTAGATTCAAACTTGGGGGACAATGATCTTAGAACCTTTTCAACCACTATAGCCTCTTTTATTTCTTCACCCAAAATTTTCATACAATTAACGATCTCATCTACCCGAAGAAAATAGTTAGCCACACTTTCATCATTATACATCTTGAGAGTCTCATACTGAATCCTGAGAGTTTGAAGTTTAGCACCCTTTACCTGTTCATCTCCTTCATAGCTCGTGACAATTTTGTCCCATATCTCTTTTGCGGATTTGTAGTGCATTACCTTCATGAATTCTGTTTGGGATATACATTCTAATAGGGTACTGACTGCTTTCGCATTTGTTTCATACTTCTTTTTCTCAGCTGCATCTGTAGGAGTAGCTGAAGGAAAAGCGTAGCCTGTTTCTACGATGTCCCAGACTTCTGTACCAAGAGATTGAAGATAGGCAGTAACTCTTACCTTCCAATAATTGAAGTTTGTCCCATCAAAAACCGGTGGCCTGATTGATGCTTCTCTCTCGTAGTTGCTCATGATGAACGATCTACCTTCAAGCGATCAAGCTTCTCTGAAGGACCTGCTCTGATACCAATTGTTGGAAATAATACTGAGAGGGGGGATGAATCAGTATTATTAGATCAATAAAACTTTTTCAATGCTCAAAAACATATACGCTACTTCAGTTAAGTGAACCAGCGTGTACACGCTACTGTGTCTAAAGAAAACAGCGTATAACCAGAAAACTTATAATTCAGTTAGTTTATCTTCAGTTAAGTGCATCAGGTCATTATTCACCATATTAAGAGTAAACAGTATAACAGAACAGATCATCACACAAAAGCCACACACATGAACACCATGATATAAGGTGGAAACCCAATGTGGGTGAAAACCACCTGCTGCAAGTCGTCTCTATCTTTCTTCAATAAGAACTTCAGTTTACAATCTTTTGTACTGGTACAGCCTTATACCAGTACGCAGGCTACAACCTGCAGAAGGCTTCAACCTTCTCTCGTTCTCCAAACTTCCTTGGAAGGGAGCTTCAACCCCCTTTGCTCTTGTACTAGCTAAGATACTAGTACGTAGGTGCAGGCCTACAATCTTCTTTCCTTCAGGTACCACTTTTCATACATTTTCAGACTGGATATTCCTGAAGCACAATATTACAATCTGAAGACCACAATTCATTCAACCTTCATAGCAGATTACAAAAACAACCAATACTCACATCAACAATCTTTGAATCACTGAACCACTGAAACCCTGTCAAACCCAGTCACCAGAACACAGAGCAGACTACAGAACTCTACAATAACAGTCAGACCCAGCTGCAACCCAAAAATCAAGCTCCAAAAGATATATGCTACTTCAATGAAGGCAACCCGCGTATACACGCGGTTTTACCGAAGACAACCTGCGTACAGATCTAAAAATAATTTTTCATAACTTGCAACTATACCAGACATCAGTTATACCCAGAACATAATATTGCGTCAGTCATGCGGATCTAGAAATACGCATAATCAACTATATAAAGATAGTTCATTTCAAACCATTTGATCCCTATCTCTCCTTAGATCTTGTTCTCCATCAACCGATGAGATCTCTCCTTAGCTCAGATCAAGCAATACATCATCAACCAATAACCTGCATACTGGATCTAATACTTCATCAGATATTCAAGACATTTCAGATACACTTGCCTAATGATTTCCTTCTCCTTATATAGCCTTAGGCCTTGTTCAATACCAAGAGCCAAAACCATAGAAATCCAATACCATCATCTTCAAAACTAGGGATCAACACGTCCGTCGAGACACCAAGGTCCAAAACCATAGGCACAACTTCCAAGGAATAACCGCCGTGGACCAAAGATAAGTTTTCCACATACACGCGCTTTTACTGAAGCCAACCAGCGTGTACACGCGACTTGGTATATAGCGAACCAGCGTGTATATATTTTTCTTCATACTTGTAGACTGATCATCAATTCCTTGCTGCTATCCTTCTGCACTATGATTTGTTATCAGTGTGATTTGCCATCAAGGACAACACTTGTCTCATAATGCCAACAACCTTTTGGTATCTGAGGTATAGACTCGACAGAGGGTTGCTCAATATGAAGTGGTTCCATAGTTTCGGGGATAGATTTATCCTTAGATGTTTCAGCTTCACCATAATCACATGACCATGTGGCCACATTTGCATGAGAACCCATCATGAAAAAATTTGAGGAATGGTCCCCCTCCTGGTTCCCCCCTGCAGAGGTACTAGGGTTTGAGTTCATGCCAGCAAGCAACTGTTTCCCTTGGGGGACAGGGTTAGTTAATATAGCCTGGGAGCTAGAAGACCCTTGTTGCACTAACAAGCGGTGAGTAGCTTGAATTTTTAGGCAGAGATGAGTCAAATGGTCTCCATTACATAGCTTGCATGGAAACTTAACTTTCTTTTTAGAGTCATTTCCACTCTCACCAGCACCATTGTTGGGATTGTTTTCATTACCCTTCCCATCCTGATTCTTCTTTTTACCATGCTCCTTCTTCTTCCCATTGGAATTTTGATTTCCCTTAGGGTTAGAAGCTTGGATGGCATTAATGGAAGAGGGTTGAGAAGGTGAAGGGTTAGACGATGTGACCTGATTGGTAGGAGCAGTTTGTAAAGACAATTATTGTAATTGACTCAACAGGTTCATCGCATTGGTGTCTATCGATCCAATAATACCATCCGTATGGGGACCTAGCTTCGATTTGGCTATATCAACCTTAGTCCTTGGAGCATCAGGCAAGATTTTTTGGAGAATCCTAGACTGAGAGTAAATCAATTCTAACTACTGGGCCTGAAAAATGGCTTGCTCTTTAGAATATACTTCAAACAGAGAGACATCCTTGGAGATCTCGGGTTGTAACAATTTCAAAAACCATTCAAGATGATATTCAAGAGGAATTTCAACTTTATTGAGCCTCTTTCTTCGTCTCCACTCCTGAATATGATCAGAAATGTGAGTTGCCATATCCTGACGGAAATTGGCCAGAAGTTCAGTTCCGGCATCATAACGGATGGGAAACTAGAAATGGTTTAGAAAAATGTTAGCCAAATCGGAAAAAGATGTAAATATTCCCCCTGGAAACTCTATATACCGCTTAGCTTCATTGCCAATTAAGGTGCATTCAAAAAATCTCAACCTAATCAAGTCGTCAATGAGGGAGTTTGATGAGCACCACAAATGGAATGTGGTTACATGGTCGCCTGGGTCTTCACTACCCTTACCCTCAAATTTTGGAATATCTGATGGCACTTTGGTTAGGACCAGAGGCCAGGCCAGATTGTATCTGATTAGATCATTTTTCAATTTCGTGAGATCTGGCAAATTTAGGGTTGCGAGAAAAGGAAGCCTGGGAGGACCTTGGGGCTTCCACCTAGATTGGACAGAGTTCCAAAAGTTCTAAAAAGAATGGCCTGGATTTTGAAAGGCACCAAGCTGCCTGAAGTAACTAGCAGAACCCGCTGAACCAAAAGGTGACCCTTGTGGTACAGTAAAACTCGGAGTTTGACCAACTCCAGTCAAAAAACATCCATAACCAGCGGAGTTCCCTCCTAAAGCATTATAAGGAGTCGATAACCCCTGATAAGGATTCCAAGTGGTAGCTAAGGGAGGAATACTTCAAAATGAACTAACTGTGGAGTATAGCCTATTCCCTTGTTGGCCAAAAAATGGATTCCTAGTTCCTATGCCACTAGTCGTAGGGTTAGTCCAACCTTGAAAGGGATTACTACCTTGACCTGTAGAAGAGAAAGGCATAGATCCTATCATCGGGTTGGAATGTGGTATATGACCACTTACAAAATTAAAAACCTGAAACAAAGCCGATCCACTCATCGCAGATGTGAAGGCATTAAAAGGAGCTGATGGAATACCCTGAGAATGGGTGCCGAAAGGGAAAAATCCAGAACTGGATGCATAGGCTTGGGAATTTCCACTCGTAGACAGAATGAAGGTAGACCCAAATAAGGATGTGCTACCAATAGACCCAAATAAATATGTAGAGGGGATGGAGATAGTACCTCCCCCTTGTACTGATGTTGGAGTCTGCATGGTTGTATCACTCGTGATAGATGCCATGCTCCCAACAGTGGTCATCGAAGGGATGTGTGTGTAATAACCTGGACTTGACGGTTTATGTGTTAGAGTCCCAATGTATAATAATACGTTTGGATGATCAAAAGGTAGAGGAGAATTCAAAGCCGCTAATGACTCTGAGAGTTATTCTACCTCAATGTTATCTTCCAACTAGAAGAGAACTCAAGAAAGAACTGGGGTGTTCCTCTCTAGCTCTATAGAAGTACCAGGCCTATCCTGAACACTAATGCTGCCGAGTGGAGGATTAATCTCTAATGCATCGGTTGCCACAGGGTGAGACCCACTGGCAGTATTGCCTCTGCGCCTTCTAAGAGAAGGCTCTGAACTTGGTGGTGAAAGACCACGAAGTCTTCAAGACCATCTAGGTGATCGGTCAACCACTTTGAATTTTTTATTAAGATCTAATTCTATACTCAAGAAAAAATGAAAGCTAGGCCAACTAAGAGCACAGGGCACACACTAAAAAATGTCCCTAAAATATATCAGCCAGTCAAACAACTTTCAAGTATTTCCACTCCGGGTGATGAGGACTGGACAGCAAAATACAAGAAAGTGAAGAAAGTGAAGTAGGGGCCTTCTAAAGATAGTCTGGGATAATGACAACCCAAGCCTACCAGGGAACATATCAGAGGAAGCTACGCTGACATCTAAACAACAGCCTGTTCTAGTGCAAGCCCCCAAGCTTCACAGGGGTGCCCTCCAGAAGTACTGTTGAGAGTGATACAACGTCGACTTCATGTGTTATATGATTCCCCTCCATAGCCACCTGTGTAGATCCCTAGGATAAGAAACTAAGGTTACCAACTCGTGTTAGAAGCAAGGAAGAACAGTCTTGAGGTAAAATCCAACAAGTAGGAGCGGGGGTATCTCTCTTCCTTATCCTCAAACACCCTTGTGATTAACTCCCAGATCCGAAGCTTTCCTGGTCTCCATAACGCTATTGGATTTGCACTCATTATTCATACTTTTATGTTTGATAGTTTAAAGTGGCCTTGGAGAGTTTTCTCTCCACTCGCTTAATCCAAGGCCCTAAATATCCTAGAACTTGTTTGTGTGTCTAAATTGACAATATAAAAAAGTTCTAGTATATTTTATTTAGCGTTTGTTTTTAAATGGGTTGTTCTTAAATCAAGGGATAAATGGAAATGAAACTTGTGGTGTTTATCGACGCAAAAGAAATTAATAAAAACCAAACTATATTCAAATGCACTTGTTTCATTCTTCTATGAAAAGAAATTTCTACCAGGTTCTGAGGAACTTCTAAGAAAGCAATAAATTTCTCTTTTCTTCTTTTTTTTTTAACAAGCTTCACACTCACAAAAACTAACAAAAACTATTGGATGCCCTAAAAGATGCACAAACTACCCTAATGCAATGAGTATATGCTGATGCAAAAAACTTAAGATTACTCTAAAGCAAAGAATGAAAGCAATTTTTTAATCACTTCTAATTAGCCTCTTTGATGTTTAGATAGAATATAAGTTCCTAATGCTCATTTTTGTCCAAACACTAAAAGAAAATCTTAAGACAAACGAAATGCACTTTCACTCGCAAAAAGAAACCAAATCGAAACAAGGCAAAAGAAAGCAAAAACCAAGTTTTTCAAGAATTTTTGTTTTTCATAAAAGAAAAAAACAACTTTTCAAAAGTGCTCCAAATACTATTGAAGACTTTGAGACCGAAAAATAGGAAACAAAACACTTTGCAAGTTACAAACTCCAAATGGGAAAGAACTCAACAAAATAGGTGTTTCAAGATGCCTTGAACGACCAAAAAGCAGCAAAAAAAAAGCTTAGAGACAATGATCAAAAGATCAATAAAGACAACTTTCAAAACCGTTAATCAACAACTTTCAAAAAGTGAGAAAAGAAAATGGCCACAAGATGCAGTTTCGACACAAAGCAAGAAGATCACAAAGATAAAGTTTGTCACAAGGATTGAAACCAATCCTTCTGCTTTGGAAGACTAGAATAGCTAAGGTTCCGAAAAAGAAATCTCACATGCTCAAACACAAATGATGACACTTGCAACAAAACAAAACAAGACCAAAACTTTCCACAACAGGAGAGAATTCGAAACCATAGACTTGCTGCAAAACCAAAAACTGATACCAAAACTTGACTGCTCAGGAAACACTCAGACCAGCAAACAAATCTTCTGAAATAGAAAGACTTGAAAAAATCTTGGAAAAATAGGGTATACACGACTATGTCAATACACAGTTGTGTATATACGCGATTCAGCCCAAAGAAACCTATGTATACGCGGGTTCATATGGGGAAAATTGCATACATATGCTACTGTAACCTAACAAAACTATGTATATAATAGTTCACAAGAAAAAACAAAAAAGAGGTCTGAAGAAACTGCTCAAACTTAAAATCTGAGTTCCTATAGGAACAGACAAATTAGTTACAGCAAGAAAATCAATGGCTGAGCCCTGATTGGCTTAAATTAACCCAAACTAGGAACAACAATACTGTTGTCCCCAACAGAGTCGCCAATTCTATTGAGGGACTAAGTCCCCTAGGGTGTTGGGTCAACACCCTAACAGAGCGGAGGGTTATCTACAGTAAAAGACAAGCATTCCACACAGACATGATACTTAAATAAGGAAACTATGCGAAGAGAGGTGCACCTGGGGGTCCTTCGTTTGAGTAGATCTAGCCAGGGTCCAAACCCTCTTGGAGTTCCTTTTGATCCTTGAACCTGTGAAACCGCCAATTCAAAGAAGCATAGCAATATATGGACAAAGTATCATATAGAAATCAACTTCATGACTTATTGAAAGATGGTTAATTATACATTGAAATAATTATTAATATGTAAACCATAACAATAACATCATATGCATAAAGAAGATTGATTTCAGGAAAAAGACAAATGTTTCTTTGCTGCAGATAACTAAAATAAAGCAAGGAATGATATCACCTGAATCTTATTCTTGCTGGCTCCAAGCAGAACTGTCCTCTGGGCCTGTCCAATCCCAAGTCTTCGAAAGGCTCCTTCCATGACTCACACAAGGATATATCAACTAGTGAAATGACATCATAACTCAAGGAAATAAGGGTTTCCTGTAGTGGGCGAAGTGTTAGAAGCACAAGAATATTCAGACTTGATCAGGGATAATCTTAGCAGAGTAATTCTCTCTCTTCTCTCCTCCTTTAGGCCTTCCCATTGAAGCCTTTTTATGCTTCTCCCAAAATAGCTTTTTAGTTGGGAATTCGTTGGGAACAATTGGGCCACGGGCACTAATAGGTAATCAACAGGTAAAACCCATGATCTCCGCCCGAAATTAAGGAGATTTAATTTTTTTAAGTGTTTTAAGACATATACACGGGTTGGGTATACACTGACCCGTGTACACACGCATTTAGCTCAGGGCAATGTCACGTACAGGGAGTAAAACACTGTTTTTTAAGTATTTGGACCAAGTCTGGAAGGAGGGGTTTCCCTAGGCCATAAATGCAACATCATAAATATCAAGAGTGAGATTTAGAGCTATAACACATAGAGCATTGCTTAGAGATACTGATGGATCTTAATATGCATAACACAATCATAGAGGTAGACTCTAAATTCATAATTAAGTGTGTTAAAAAAATAGTAAATGGCTCAGCACCAGAAAAAGTCTCAAACCACTAGAGACTTTTGCAGGTCTATCATCATATTCAATCACATCTAAGAATCGTGAGAACCGTAAGTTTTGTTCATGTTCAAAGAAATGCCAACAGATTAGCGAATCGGTTGGAGAATGAGGGGGTGCTCTATAAAAAAGATAACATTAAATGCAGGTCAGAGTTAGCACCCACAAGGAAACTGCATGAGGATTGCCACATTCTGGCAAGCGCAGATAGGGAACATTATCACAGTATTAAGGAGAAGCAACAATTTGGAAATTAAGTTGATGGAGGATAAGGGTTCAATAAGCAACAGGCCTCAGTGTCGATGCATTTGGGTCTTCTAGATGGACGGAAGGAAGTGGAGAAAGAGCGGTATGAATTTTCAAGGAAAACAGAGTTTTAGCGGTTTAGTGGTTTTCGAGTATCCCCAATCCCCTAAGCAGTATTTCAAGATTGGCCCCCGATGCCACTCATCAATCAACATGTGGCAGCGGGAGGAGAGAGAAAACCACCCACATCGGGCAGGTTTTCCTCATGCTTCTTCTCTGCCCAATGTTCTCCTCAACCATCAAATCCAGCTTGTGAAGATCTACGGTCATGGTTCATCGAGCTATTTGGACGTGTTATTCTCTGAGCTCATTGCGATCTTGGTGGGCTCTTACCCACTTCTCATGGGTTTTGGGTGGTAAAATTGCCCAGGAGTTATTTCCCTAGGCGGACCCGAATGAACTATTAATATGGTTTTGAAACCTTTTTGGGTCCATTGTGTTTGATAAAAGGTGTGCTAGTTGAGTTCCTGATTTTGTCCCTCAACCGTGTGATCTTTAGATTCAGATACTATGGTCGTCGCTGGTTACATAGTTTTGTGGGCCCTAGGCCCAATTTTCGAAGCTTGGAGGGGCCTGGTTGATCCTGCAGGCCTGGGTGTCGTGGCTTGTAACATATATTTGTCGTTTTTGAATTAATGAATGAGAAGAAAACACTCTTGCTTTATCAAAAAAGGAAGATCAAACCTAGTTATAATTTTCAACACATCTCACCAAGCTGCAACAAGGAGTTGATCTAGGTTGTTGCAATAGATTCTGACCCCTCTTCCTAGTCTATTTACTCATGTTATCGTTTTGGTTTCAGGGTTTCTTATTTACTTGTTTTTATCTTATAGTCTCAAAAGCTCATCTATTAATATATGTATGGTCTATTTTCAAGTACTAGGCATATTTTTTTTCTTTTTCCTCCCTTAGGAGGATACACTTTTGGATATGGTAGGGTTTCCCTCGTGACCAACCTATCTAAACTTTCTACCTCTATCATGTAATTTCTTTTTTGAAAGGCAATAAAAATTTTACTCCACCTAAAAAGAAAAAAGAAAAATATGGAAGTCTTATTCCAAAATAGACATGTCTATCAATTTAATTATTATTAGGTGGATGGTACATATTTAACCTTCATGGAAGAATCTAGAATATTATTAGTAGTATACACAAATTAAAGGATGAGATATATCTCCAAAGTAGTTATGTATTTTTTTCCTTTTAATTAAGTCAATTAATTAAATCAAAATCATATGACGTGAACTATGTTTTTCTTGACATGTGGTACTGATAAACTATGGTATGTAACCAAACCTATTTATAGATTAAGCATCTTCACAGTTAAAAATCATATTATATATAGGTGTGTGTTTAACCCATATCATTTATTTTCATAATTATTAATAACAATAAGGTTATAATTTAATTAATATATAATTTTTTATATTTTGGTAATGCGATATAGATTGTGAAGTTTTTAGATGCTTATTATGAATTGATGTGTATCTATGTTTACTCACTATTTAATTTATATAAATGTACTCATAATATTTTTAAATTTTATTAATTCTTGAATCACTATTAAATTCATCATAATTGAATTAAGAAAATTTGAATATTAATTATAATATATAGTACAAGCATATGAATCATCACATTTTAAAACTTTTATACGTTTAATTAAATTATACTCTATAATGTATGGTTAATTAATTGTATTTTAAGAAATATATAGTTTGTAAAAAAAAGTTATGACATTTCGATATGTTATTATTTTTAATTTATATTTTATAAATTAATACTATTTACAAATTATGAACGAAAAAATTATTAGACGAGAGGAGATTATAATGAAAAAACTATATTCATTTAATCATAAACATATAATAAAATATAAGTTAGTTTAGTTTAACTTTTTAAAAGAAATTAGAATTACATTAAATTATTTAAATTTTAAATATTTATAAATTTCACAAAGTTTTGAATAGTATTTAGATTCGCTAAACTCTCATTAATGATAGACAAGATTAAGATCATCATGGGATTGCATTTTATTAAAAAGATATAGATAGATTTATATTTTTTCTGATTCTTAGTTGTCGTATTTTAGGTGGTCCCTTAGACTCTAATGATTGTTCATATTCCACACCATAACCCTTAATGGATTAGGTGTCTAACATCTACCCCCTTAATCTAAAGGGGCATATATGATTTCAAGAAGAGCATTGTAATACAAAAATGCTAAAAATACAGGGCAGCAATTGGTTTAATGTGTTCTTTGAAATGATTGTATAAGGTAGGAGAACTTGAGGTCTCAACTCATGGTCGTTTAAGGATGACCACCAACACTAGAACACTTAGTGTAGTTCCTAGAACAGTTCCAAATTTGGCTAGAAGTTGATATCTTCTACTAGAGGAAGGAAGTGATCCCTAACGTCCTGAAAACGGAGACCATTGAGGTCTCAACCTAGAACACTTGATGTATTTCCTAGAATAGTTTCATATCTCGCTAAAAGCTAAAGTCTTCTGCTAGAGGAAGTGTGAAGAGGGAGACCATTAAAGTCTCAACCTGTGGTGGTTTAATTTGGGTATGATTGGCTCTAGCTCTAGGCTTAGGCAATAGGTTTAGCTTTTGGCTTAGTCTCTCACTTGATGTATCTTTGAAGCTCATAGATGACCATAAATTCCCCCATGTTAGATACAGTGAGAGAAGAGGAAGAAATCTCAACTGCAAGATGTGTCGATACTCAAGAACAAATTATGTGCCGTCACGGAAATGTCTTGTTAGTTGTTGAATCCTATTGCCAAGAAGTGGTCTATCCAAGGTGAATCTTCGTTTTTGTAGGAGGCTTGTTTCTAAAGCATTTGTTTGAATTATGAGTGTTTTTACCACAAACCTCACATAGATGAAGATAAAAAAGTGATCTTTCACATGGCCAACTCTGCCACAATGTTCTCATTTTGAGAATTTATAGTTTCTATGGAAGAAGAGAAATAGGTAAAATTGAGTTTCCTTGAAGAACCCCAACACCTTGAAACTAAATGGGCTTGACTAGTCTAGAATATGAAATGACACATGCCTGTCATATCCAAATCCAAGACTGGTTCTATTCTTGTCGTTGACAAGCTCTTCCCAAGGTTTGATGATGGACTTGGGAAAAGAAAGATGAACATTTGCATCTTCAAGAAAATATGCTCTTGAAGTGGGCACTAGATTTGAATCCACCTCCACTTTAATTACTTGACCACTTTCTGGAAGCTAATGGGAGTCTATCTCAAACTCAAACAAATGATTGTTTTAAATAAAAACAAGTTCAGAATGGTTTCTTTTCTTTTGTAACTCATCTTGCTGAAATTGTGATTTGAACTGCATAAATCAATCTTTTCTTCTACATTTTGCAGATAGGTTTGAATGTTTGTGAGAGTAATTTCGCTAAATTTTACCATAACATTAATAGTGAAGAGTGTCATAGTATTTAATAACTCTAATAATTCATCAACTCAAGCAATTTTCTAGACAAATCAAGAGAGTAAAAGACAATGTTAGCTTTAACCAAAAATAAACATGAAAATATGGATAGTTTCCAATGCTAGATCACTGAAATTGAGTAGTGCGTTATGAAGAAAATAGTGAAAAAAAATCCCTCAATCGTGAATCAAGTGAATCTAAGAAACTCTAGTCCAAACACCTTTACCATAAATGGACATCTAGGGAATTGTATCCTTGTTCTATATAGTGAGAGAGGAATTTGTTGAATGCAAGTATAGTGACCAAAGACCAATCGTAATCAAGAGAATAATAATCCCATTATTGTTTTAAATGAAACCATGTCTGAATATAATTGATGTAAATATGTAGAACTTTCAAAAGAATAGTGGAGAAAATATATTCATGGAATAAAATAGAGTAGTGCCTGGTAAAATGGAAGTTGAAATTCGTGGGAATGTCCATGTTTTTCACGTCGAATTGCAGTTGATCCTAAAAATTATCTCAACATTCATTAAGGACATTCAACACCAGAACTAGAAGAATATGTACATAATACTATTAATTTGACACGTTATAACTCTCCAACTGGCATTATGATATATCTCTACTATTTTTATTTAAATCTTCAGTCAAATGTTATCCCACTCACTTGTATTTCTCAAACATACTACATCAACATAAGCTTAATAAAAGGAATATTGATTGAACATCAAACCTGAATTATTTACCTCTCCTCACAACATTTAAACTTCTTACCGCCATGAGCACTTATCAGCTACTCAAGACTATAGTGAGAAAGACTGAGACTTATGTGCATTATAAATTCCATAATTATAAAGCAACAGAGGATTAAACGTCAAGAAATAAGTGTGGATGTCCCTTTAGGTCAACCATATTAAAGAATTGACCACTAGCACTACTTCATCATTATATATCCACTAGATTCTAGAACCCCGACAATCAACCTAGTTAGTCTCCAGAAGACATGAACTTCCCCTTACTATTATAACATAAGGTAGAATTAATGGGATAAATTTTTGCTTTGAAATTCAATCAAGCCAACAACATTGTGCATCGTTGGAAAATAACAAAACCTTGTTTTTATGAAGTTGCTTCATGTAACAAAAGACTCAGTTAAGAAATAGATAAATGGGAACATTTAAAAAGATAGTCAACCAAGCGATAACTTGCAATATCAATTCCTCCATATGTCTGTGCATGACCATTTCACTGTCTCAGGGACACATTTATCTCTTATTTTGAGTTAATCTAGGTTTGTATTTTTCTTCCTATGGATAAATTCTACATGGACATGGAGAATCCTCTACTCCATAGTGGTATCATTACTATGCATACACATGACATACAACAAATGTTACAGTGACAACAACAATAGAGTGGACATGTGAGTTTGATGAGAATGCTTGTTCTACTATTTAGTTGAGAGGATATAAATTGTAAGCCTAAATTACATAATGGATGACTAAGAATGGTATAAATCACACACATAGGTACAAGTGAGACACATGCGAGAAAAACTAACAAATAGGAAAGGAAGAGTAGCATAAATGTTCACTTTGATAGGTAGAGCATGAACAAAAGTTGACTTGTATAAACAAAAATTATAGGACAAAGAGAAGAGCTAACTACAGAGAAGAAATAGGTGAAGCAAAACACATGATTATTCAAGAAACCATGGGCTCTCATACCATGTTCAACTCTCACAGATGATAGACAAGATTGAGATAATCGTAAGATTTTATTCTATTAACAAGATATACATATTAATACATTGTTTTCCTACCCTTGGTTTTCATATTCCAAGTGGTCCCTTGGACTCTAATGAATGCTCATATCCCACACCATAACCCTTAGTGGATTAAGTATCCATCAAGGTTCACTTTTCTAATATTATTTGAGAATATATATATATATTGACTAGATGAATTGACAACTCGGCCGGTTACATACTCACATGGCATGAGGTCAATTCTAACCACTACTATTATAATCTCTAACTGCCTACATATGCCCCTTCCACAAATTCAGGTAAATGGGGGAATTTGAACCTCTAGCTTCCTACTACATAACACTTCATTTTCATGCCATTGTCAATTAAGCTTCAATATTGTTTAAAAATTAATTTTATATTTTTATTTAGGAAATATTTATAATAGGTTTAACTTTTCAAAATCAATCAAGCTATTCATTAAAATAAAAAATAATAAAATATTATTAAATGGGGTTAGACAAAAACAAAAACAAGTAGTAGTGAAAAGAGAAAAAAGTGGTAGATGAGGACCACCATTTGGGGGGGATGAAAGTGTGGTTCATGTTCATCATAAGCTGTAGGGGCATACTTGTATGGGACCACTTTGAGGTTACCTTCACTACTACTAGTGTATGATTCCATCTCCAACCATGAGCATGTTATTGATAACCACTAATAACCCAAATGAGATAACCCACCCACCTAATTGGTGGCTTGTGTAGGAAAATGACAAAATGAGTTCCCACTAGATTGCAACATGTATTTGGTTCCACAAAAAAAAAATCCATTGATAGGTTATCATTTTTTATGAAGGCAGAAACCAAGGGGATTATTGTGGTTTGGGTACTTCACCAAATTCAAAGTGTGATTTGATATTTTTACTTGTGGGAGGAAATATTGTGTTCATTAATTAGAGGTTCATTTGGGATCTATGCTATTCAACTGCATTAAAATGACTACAAGGTTGGGGCTTAAGAAGAATAATCTTGCAAGTGAAGGAAAATTGGTCTTGGCATAACTCAATTATAGATAACCTAAGGGTTATTGTACTAAAATATGACATAAATAATAATGGTAAAAAAATGATATTAGGCTCTATTGACAGTGTTGGACCCGAGAACATTCAAGGGTGTCTCTCTGATATGTGGTCCCAATTAGACCTCACACCATTTGGGATAGGATCCCCTTCTGGAATATGGCCCGGTTGTTAGTTTCTTAAAAAATTTCATTGGCTCTAACTATCATCAAGAGAGAGGAATGTAGGTGTGCCTTCGAAAAGAAAGTAAGTGTGCCTCGTGAGTGTTCAGTTGTGTAGGAGTGTCAAGGTTCTTCTACTACGAAGGGAAATGAAAGTGAGCCTCTAAGAGAGAGGTAATATTACCACTCTGGTAGAAACACACAAAAAAAAGAGATCTGTCTAACGTCCAACAAAATAGTCCACAAAGATACAACAAGTATTGCAACCATTACAACACATTATCAATATGATAAGCACTAAAATAACCAAAATAGTTCAACTACTATAGTATAGGTGCAAACAAACATGAATCATCAACATTCAATGAAAAATCTTACAAACATTCATAATCCATGCATGAAGAACGTTTTGGCCATCAAGCTTCACATATTAAGTAAAATTCCCAACACACATGTATATATCAAACACCACTAGCTCCAATAGTGGAGTGATGGAGCCACCACTTGCTCTTCAAAAGAACTAATTTGTCTCTCTAATGCCTTGCGGGAGAAGCCAAGGTGAAAAGTCCTTTACTCATACAATAAGGGTGTATATGTAACCAATGGGGTGATGCTTCACCTCCTGCTAACTCTTTGGCTACCCTCATGACTTCTTGACTTCCTATGACTTTTCGACTTTACATGACTCTTCATATTTTGTATGTGTCCTTTTGACTTCCACTTTACAATACATTTTGAATAGATAATTACATAATCCACAATAATGATGTGGCATATGGCGACTCATGACATGAAACTGCTGACATGGATTGTATGATGAAATGGAAATGTCAAGCCATTGTTTCTTCTCCTTGCTTTGTGTCTTCTTGGGTATGTTCTTTTGTCCACCTCCATATGGCTTAGGGTTGAGGAGTCTTCAATGATATCAAGTCTTGAGCTTTGATTGCAAACTAGTGTCCCTTTGTTTTGTGCTGATGAATCAACTTGCATAACCAGCTACAAATATGTCTTTCAACATGTTTCCCTTATCCATCTCCTTCTTCATCATCCTGACATGGACTGATATAGTACCTGCATCTATAATTCACTCATGACAAGATGACATCAGTTTAATAAACCCCTAGTCTAAGATGTTGCATGTTGATCCACTAACTGAGCCAAAAATGGTTTGCCAGCTAAGGGAGAGGCTCACTGACTGCACAATTGTGTAGCTCAAGCATTCAAGGGTGAAGCTTAAGCCTTGATACTGTGCAATGTGTAGTTTAGGATGGACTAGGGAAGTAGATTATGTAGCTTTTAGACTTAGTGAGTCGGGCTAAGGGGTTCTTCATTGTTTCAACCAATTGTGCAGTTATGGGAGGTCGAGTAGACCTCATGACTATGCAATTGCACAAGTCAGGAGCTAAAGAGTTGTGCTTGAGCTCAGAGACTACGCAATGTGTAGTTGGGGCTGAGTTATGCAATTTTGGAGATCAGGGTTTGGGCTTGGGCATTGAAACTACGCAGTGAGAAATATTAGGAGGTAGGAACTATGAATTGTGCAGTTTCAAGAGGGAGTTTCGTAGCATGAGGGGTGGAACTGTACAATGCACATTTCAGGAGGTCCATATGAGGCTAAGTTGTTGGAAAATTTTTGGAATTTTGCAAAAAGTGGGATTAATGAAATTGATGTGACCAGTTATATGACTTGACTGTGACCACACACTTAGAACACTTGAATACAAAACAACATAGATCATCCAAGACACATGCATACATACTTCCCTTAGTGCGATGACTTGCGAAAAGTTTGAAAGTAAAGATGCACTTTGTGACAATCGTGACTAGGCTTGTGTGATAATGCTTACAAATTTGGGAATGAGTGTGATCAATGTTTACATCGTAAGATAAACTCATTCACACAATTATAACCCCTTGAAACAACCAAAATAGGCTTATATACATTGTGCGACACTTAGCATGTGAAGAGATGACATTTTTCTCTTCTTGCAAAAGTGACCAAAACACATAGTCAAAACACATGGAATGGATTTCAATGTTTGCGATGAGAATATACGAGACCAAGGTAGGCTCTAAAATTATGCTTCAATCAAAATTTTGGAGGGTGTTGTAGCAGTGAAAACACTTGGTGACACATTGATAGAATTCCAACTTCTCTGTCTTGGTTGACTCTTCTATGTAGGGCATCAGTTCTTTAGGGAGTATGGATTAATCCAGTAGATCAATTTAGCTTCCCCACTTGCCCCATGAATAAACATGGTCCCATTTGTGCCTTCTCGATTTGAAAAAAATTATAATAATGTTAGATCTAAGACTTTTATGATCCATAATATAGAAATAAGTCTTTTGGATTAATCATAACAATGTGATTAATCTGAAAGAATTATTTATACAATTATAATATTTAACAATATCACAATGTTTCGAATTGGAAAGGGTAGTGTAGTTTGTGAGCTTTATATTTTCAGAGTATAGTTTTTCATCTCTGATTTTTCTTCACTGCCAACAAGCCTAGATAGTACCCCGATGGAGTCACTACAAGAACACAATGGATTAATCGAGTAGATCAATTTAGCTTCCCCACTTACCCCATGAATAAACATGGTTCCATTTGTGCCTTCTCGATTTGAAAAAAATTATAATAATGTTAGATCTAAGACTTTTATGATCCATAATATAGAAATAAGTCTTTTGGATTAATCATAACAATGTGATTAATCTGAAAGAATTATTTATACAATTATAATATTTAACAATATCACAATGTTTCGAATTGGAAAGGGTAGTGTAGTTTGTGAGCTTTATATTTTTAGAGTATAGTTTTTCATCTCTGATGTTTCTTCACTGCCAACAGGCCTAGATAGTACCCCAATGGAGTCACTACAGGAACAAAAACATTGCTCCGCTTCCAGCGAGCCTAAACAGTACCTTGGCGGAGTTGCTTGCTTCACCACTCTATGTAGGAATCCTTTCTCTTCTTTCACCTTTATTTATATATTTAAAGAGAACTATGCATTAGAACTTATTTATTTTATGGGAGGAAGAGGGATCCCGACTTATTGCAAGCATGAGAGGTTGTTCCTTCATAGAATCATATAGAGACCTATGATTTAGGTTTGACCATGTAGATTTTTCCCCTTTTCCTCTTCTACTAATTAGATAAGTGTGAGAAAAACAAAACATAGAACTGAGTGTGGGAATAACATTTCCATAATATAAAAAAGTATCATGGTTCACCCAAAACTCTCTTTATGGAAGGATCATATTTTCCATTAGAACTTCATCAACCAAAACATGTAACCAACACAACGAAGGAGGACTGAAAGTTAGCTAAATTGTGTGGTGTCACAAGACTCTTTTCAATTTAGCCACATGCAAAGAAGCCAGAAAAAAAATGTTTATACAGTAGCTTATTTACATAATGAGACACAAAGACAAGACCAAACAAATAAACAAGAAAGAAAGAAACTATGTACATAGGGCAAGGCACAACCTTGAGATGATTACTGAAAATAATGTTTCAAGTCTTAGCCATTAACAAGAAGAGAGTCAATCTTCTCATCTAGTGATTGAAGATGATATGTGTGTTGGCCAAGCTTTTCATGTATGGTGAATAGTCCACTCCACAAGGATTGGAACTTAGTGTGTTTTCCTTTGTCTTCGTGGGCTTTTTCCTACTTCAAGACTAAGTCACCTAAACCAAATTCATTCTTCCCTACATACTTTTTGTCAAGCCACCTCTTGATATTTCTCTGGTGATGAGAAAATTTTTATTTTTTCTTTTTTCTTTCTTCCCGCAGCTTGTGAAGGGTGTCTATCCTATGCTAAACTAATAAGAAAGGATTGCCCTAGGATTCCTATGAAAGATGAAGGGTAGGAAAGTAGATGCTCAAGGGTAAGATGGCTTCGTTTTTGTACACTAGAAAGTAAGGAGATATATTCAGAGAGGGTTTTGGAATGACTCAGTCAGCCCATAAGGCATTCACCAAAGTGGAGTTCTAGTTCCTTTGTTGAAAGAAAATGGTCTTCTTGATAATGCAGATGAGGTTTTTATTTGTAGGCTCAACAAGGCCATTTCCCTATAGATAGTAGTTAGTTGAAATTTTTAATACAATTTCGTTTTCAAGTGAAAAATCATATAATTTTAATGATGAAAAATATGTTTCATTGTCAAAAACAAGTGAAGTTGGAATGTCGAACTTGGAAATGATATTGTGCTTAAGGACATCAATGACTTCTTGATCATTCATCTGTTTGAGTGGAACTACTTCATCCCACCACCTGAAGTATTCTATAGTAGTAAGGATATAGTGATGTTGCTTTGATGAGTGTGGAAAAATTTCACCAATCACATCTAAGCTCCATTGTTGAAATTGTTCTTCCATGGCAATAGGATGCAACAGGGCGGCTGACTTCTTTCCTCTGTCAACACACTTCTGACAAACTGGAAACTTGTCGGCATAGGCATGAGAATATTTGAAAAATGTGGGCCAATAGAAACCATCCTTTATAACTTTGTTCATTGTTATGTTTCCCGCGAAGTATCCCCTGGTTGGCCCATCATGGAGATTACACAAAACTTTCTTTGAATTGTGTGCTTCCAAGAATCTTAGCAGTGTTCCATTATGGTGCTTTATGAAAATCACCCCATACACCAACTGATAAGATAATGGTTTTAGACTAAGTTCCCTCTTCTATGTGCAAATAAGTGTGAGGGCACTGTGTCGTTCTCAAGATACTGGTGCATGTCAATGTACTAAGATTTTTTGATCATAGTGGGGAGAGCTTGCTCAACATTATACATTTCAATCTCTTGCTACCATATGGATGGATCTTCTTCTTTTACATTTATCACTTCTGTTGCTAGCTGACATAGACCATGGTCCTTGATCGTGTGAACTTGCTTGAACTCTAAGTCATACTCTTGCAAATGAATCATCTAGTTTTCTCTTCAGTCGCCCAGCTCTTTTTGAACAAACAATGATATGATCATTGGATGTGGAATAAAGATAATGCAATGATTTTTCAAGAGATAGGGTCGAAAGTGCTTCATCACATTGTAGACTGCATGTGCCTATATCAATGGTGGGATAGTTAATTTTTGGTTATTGTAGGTTGGAACTCATGAAAGATATTGGCTCCTCATTATTTTGATCATCCTTTTGCGTAAGCACATCGATGAGAGAAATGTCAAAAGTGAAAGTATAGAGCATAAAATCTTTTTTGAAATTTGGGTTGAACAAGACAGTTGCTTGTGCAATAGTTTGCTTAACACGGGAAAATGCATCCTTTTCCCTTTTGTCCCACATGTATATCACATCCTTCTTTACCATCTCCTGTATAGGTTTCACAATCTAAGTGTAATCGGAGATGAACATGCGGAGAAAGTTAATCTTCCCCAAGAAGGACTGCATAGATTTCTTGTTTACTAGGAATGGAATTTGGGTAATAGCTTTAACCCTTTTTGGGACTACTTTAATCCCATTCTTTGGGATAATGTAGCCCAAGAGATTACCCTCAGACACTACAAAAATTCTCTTCTTAGGATGAAGAGATATCCTGTATTTCTCACATCACTCAAAAATTTTCTTAAGATGGCATAAGTAGTCAGATCTCTTCTTGCAAAACATTGTGACATGGTCAAGACAAACCACTATGCTCTGATCGATCGTTCTGGAAAATTTGATTCTCATGGCACGTTGAAATTTCGCATTAGCATTAACAAACCCAAATGGAATTTTTTTTAATGCAAACATAGTACCCCACTTTGTGCAAAACATAGTCTTTAGTCTGTCAAGATGTGAGACCATAACCTAGTTGTAACCCGAATAACTATCCAATAAAGAGGACATCTTTGACCCTGATACTGTCTACATTATTTGTTCCATAGATGGCATAGGGTAGTTATCTTTGTCTGAGGCATGATTCAAGTTGGGGAAATCAACACACAAACATATTTCCCTAGACTTCTTCCTCACTGGGACAATATTTGATACTCAAGTCAAATGTTGCACTTTTTAGATGATCCACGCATATAGAAATTTCCTTAAATCCTTTTGAATCAGAGGCTCAAGCATTATATGTATCTTTCATAGCTTTGGAAAATCTTGGCCCTTTCTTTGATCAAAATGACATACTGGATTATTCACGTGTCATAATTTTTGAGCTCATTATACGTTCACGTGAAAACATCTTGGTAGTCTTTGAATAAGTGGATAAAGGCCTTTTGTTCTTGTGGTGTGAAGCAAGTACTAAGATTGATAAAATTTAGATATTTTTTTTGTTCCAACATTTATTTGCTCATGCGATAGCATGGAACTATGGTTTTTTACATTAACTGGTCCTTAGAAGTGATTATGCAAGTCATATGGATTTTTCAGTGATACCACACCTTTCAACATGGGTTTTTCCTTGTTTGCATGAGTTGCATCCTACAATTCTTTCTCGTGCTCGTCTTCATCAATAGTTGCATCCTTGAATACATCAGTGTTTGCCATAAAGTTTAGTATCTATTGGTCATCATTTAAAACATGTAAATTAGTAATATTATCAGGGACGGATGGCTTACAAATAATTTCTATAGAGAACCCATCCCTAAGCGGTGATAACCTGGGAGTAGCATTTGCTATTGTACCCATCATACGATGATTTTAGAATCACCTACAGCTTTGAGGATCCCAACATTAAGGTTAATGGCCTTCTCTAAGCCCAATATGAGTGCTTTGTATTTTTCGGTGCTATTCATAAACTCAAATTCCAAGAAACTTGAGATCATATGCTCTCTCTATCATGGGTCTATTAGAACACAACCAGCTCTAGATCCTTCCTGTGTCTTCCAACTGTCAAAATATAATGTCCAAACATCATATATACAAGCACTATGCACTACACTAGTACTACTACTACTAGTACTACTTACTGCACAAATGTCATTTTCGCCAGTTGGACTAGGAAGGAGTTCCAAGTGTGTGTTAGGTGGGATTGGCGATGGTTGAGAAAGATAGCACCCTAAATCAGTTTCTGAAAAGAAATTCCCAAAGATAAGATCTGCAAAGGCAACTGGCTCATTTTTTTCCCTCGAAGGGAGTGATAGTATGTTTTATGTATGGCTCTAAGTTTACCCAGATTTTATTGTTTCTATCCTTGTACAGAAGCCATAAATGTGACTAGTTTGTATCAAAACAACCTTGTAGTTTTTTGGACCAGTCTCTACTCAGTAGAAAACCATACGTTTTCGAAATTTCCACAATTAATATATTTATACACTGATGAACTCATTGGGCGAATGATAAGTGGATAAGCACATTTACTTATTCACCTATAGCATGGACAAGAGTCATGTCCAAATGAATTATCTATGCATATTTCTTATCCCATTTTGCATTAATTTTCTTAGCTA
Organism: Pinus tabuliformis; assembly: GCA_031772625.1. Classification (NCBI taxonomy): domain Eukaryota; kingdom Viridiplantae; phylum Streptophyta; class Pinopsida; order Pinales; family Pinaceae; genus Pinus; species Pinus tabuliformis. The sequence continues at coordinate 1,724,019,744 of CM062816.1, read as the reverse complement.
CAGATAAAGGCATTACGTTTACAGAGGCACTGGAATTGACTAAGAAACTGTGCACATTGTAATTAAAAATTGCAAATGTTAACAGAAATGGAGGGTAGAGTGTGTTAGCATATAATTTTAAAGAACTAAGCACAAACTCCAGGGGACCAAAGGACTTACCAGATCCCTTCTGCAAAGAAGAATTGTTACTTGAGGTGGGTTATTTGAGAGTGTGGATAAGTAGTTCCCGTTGGATTGTGAACCTTGTAAGTTCAAAGATAAAAATGTTTGTGTGAGATTTCTTCATGTCTTCGATGATGTTATAATCAAGTGCAGGATACATTGTCAAAGTTTCTGGAGGAGTCTCTTTATCTTCTACTTCTGGAATGACGAGCTTACTTTTATTTTCACAAGAAGTATTGTTCATTGTAGCCACATTTCTAGACTTACTATGAGTGTTCTAGGTTGAGTTGATGGAAAATGTTGTCTTCCTTAGTAAATTGTCTTTCAATTTCTACTTTATCAACTCTAGTTTTGAGACCAACCCTTGGCTTGTAAACTTGTACCGATTGTTCTACTTTTAGGTTGGGTCTTCCCTCATTAACTATTCTTTGTCACTTTTTTCTGAGTTGTGTAAATGCAACTGATGTATTCACTGCATGTCTGACACTCATATTTTCTTTGGCTGCAACATTCTCTTCCTTCTCTTTCATTGGCTCAGACTGATCATCTGAAAGTATTGTATCACTGAAATGCATAGCTAGATAATTCATGTTTTGGTTCAATTGTGGGCATGTTTTTCATGAATGATACTCTTGATGAAACGAAGAATATTGGTCCATGCCCATACTCTCAACATTCGCGCTCTATGCATACTTGGCCGATTGGTTGCTGCTGCAACCAGAGTTAGCATCCCTTCTTATAATTTTGAATCTAGGAGGCTTGTTGCTCACAGTGGTCTCGCTTGTGCTTTGTTTCAACTCTTCCAACTCATTTGAGAGAGACTTGATGGTGAGGATCAAGCTCTCAAGGTCAATTTCTTCCTTCTCCTTGGCCTTATTTACAGAGGCCTGAGACATTTTTCTCGTGTCTTTGGAGTACTTTAATGGCTCATCATCTACAATGACTCTGATCACATGAAAGTCCTTTTCAACTACAATTTACTCTTCGTAATTTTCAACCAAAGTTGTCTTCATAGTTCCCTTTACGAACTGGGAAATGCTTGTCGCTAAGGCATATGTGCAGTAATTGCTAATGATACAGTCATGATGCTTCTTTCCTATTGGAAATATATTCAATATATGATTAAGCCTCTAATTGAAATCCTTCACTATCTCTTTTCTCTCCATCTTAAGATTCCTTAGCTCTCTTAAGAGCATGGCAAGGGTTATATCATCAACACAATTCTCAAAAAAAGGTTTTTAAAACCCTTCCAATTCTGGATTGAGTTCTAAGGAAGGCTATGATACCATACAGTTTCTCTACCATCTAAGGTACATTGAAAAATTGTACATGCAACATCATCATAACATACCTCAAGCATTTGTAGATGTAGGTAAAAGTTTTCCAAGTGGTCCTCTGCCTTCACTGCTTTGTCAGAGTCACACTTTGTTAATAGCTTCCTTGGGTGCCTCAACATCTTGTGTAACACGCCCAACAAGGTAAGAGGGGCTTGAGTCATCCAATACAGATCTTGGTCTACCATATCTTCATCTTTTTCCTACTCCTCTTCGTCAGAGAATGATGGATACTCTTCTTATTCTCTAAAATATGATAGGTCTTCTTCTTCTTCTTCATCACCTAACTTGTGGAAAGTATCATATGAGTGTACAACTTTATTTGTGTTACCTCCATTAAGATATGGATGATGTTCTAGCTTCTATGTGATTTCTATAGTCTTTGCTAGTTCTTCAATAGTGGTGAGAACCAGATCTTCAACTATCGAAACCACTATCCCGGTGGGGGTGGTTGCATTCTTCTTTGGAAAATAAGGCATATTGTGTACTCTAGGAATCATTATGATATCCTTTTCAATCTTATAGGTTATAATTTGAATGGCTCAAATGTGCTCGTAAGAGATTTCATAAGTTTTTTCAAGACTAGGCTAAGAAGATTTGCTAACTTTAGGAATATGAGTAGGGGAGGTGCTGCGAATATTATTTCCTTGACTAGAGGATGTATGATTAGGGTGGGTGAGGTTAACAGACATACAAAATTGTTTTCCCTCCTTCTAGTCCCTGAAATGTTGACAATGTTGGACCCACCAACATTCAAGGGGGTATCCCCGATATGTGGTCCCAATTATACCTCGCATTGTTTGGGATAGGAGCCCCATCCATAATAGGGCCCGATTATCAGTTTATTAAATATTTTCCTTCACTCTAACTATCAGAAAGAGATAGGAATGAAATTATTCTTTGGAAAAGCAAGTAAGTGTGCCTGGTGAGTGTCGGTTCTAGGTGTATGAAGGTTCTTCTACTACGGAGGGAAAGGAAAGTGAACCGAGAGGTAATAGTACCACTTTGGTAGAAACACACATAAACAAGAGATATCCATCTAACATTCAGTGGAATATTCCACAAATATGTGATGGCCATTACGACCATTACAATGCATTATCAATATTGTCAATACTAAAATAATCGAAATAATTTAACTACTTTAGTATAAGTGAAAAAAATATGAATCATAAACATTCACAAGAAATTCTTACAAACATTCATAATCCATGCATAAAGACATGCTGACCATTAGGCTTCGTATATTAAGTAAAAGTACCAAGACAATTTATACATCGTGTTAATTTTTGAAATTGAGGTCAATTTCCACTTTGGATAGATCAATGTCTGACATAATGATTGCCTTAGATTCCTCTTTTCGAGAGGACCAAAATCGACCTAAAGATCAACATATTTGGACAAGCAAAAGTTGATTTTTGAATTTATTTATTCACTCAAGTATATTGAGTTAGGTTGGCCCTAAACACACGTTAAATTGGATAGGTTAGACTCAATCCCAAGTTGACCCTCATGAAAGCCTATAAATAGAAGAGACCTAAATCTTATTTGGACACATGGGATCAAGCCATCTTCTACTCTTCTCTTTTGTCTTGGCTCACACAGGTCTCATGGATGAAGTTTACACAAGGGTCTAATATCTCATAGGTGAAGCTTGCACTGATCTAGGTTTTTATGATTCCTAGACATTGGCACATATCGAGGAATTTTATTCCATGGACGTTGGAATACAGTGGTCAAGACAATTTCCAGAAAACCCTAGACGTCGTACAGAAGCCTATGGGAGCATTCAGGGTTTCAGAGACAATTCGGGTTGTATTGGTCCCCAAATGTATGGGCAATATGGTCTTGAGAGTGTATGGACTTCCATAGATGCTCACACCAAAGCCTTATGAGAGTGTTCAAGGTTTGAGGTAGATTTGAGTATGTTTGACCCTAGACACCCTCATCCAGTTCACCTGGGAGCATCTAGATTTGTTCCAAACGCATTCTTCCAATTCTATAGAGAGCATCGAGAACTACTATAGATGCTCACACAGATCCTCCTCCATGCATCCAAGACTCTAAGATGAGATTTCAGTATTCTGAAGACTCTACTCAGTGACAACAGTGTTCAACAGTATCTAGCAGTTGACTACAGTCAATGGCAGCACATTACAGCCATCAGAATGAGGGTTTTGATTATAAGCATGATTAGATATGTTTCATGGATATCATAGGCATTTTGTTGCATAGATAAAGTTATGGATCATTGTACTCTCTTTTGATAAATCATTTGATGACAATCTAAGAAGAAGAAGATTTTCAAGGGTTTTCCCCATAGTGGGTTTTTCCCTTGTGTCTCTATGTGTGTGCTTGCTTTTCTTCTATTGTTCCTTTATATTTCGTTGCATTGATGATGATTTTATTTCTATATAATTGCATATGCTAATGAATAATTTTGTAGATATGAACAATGTAATGATGCTATGGGATGAACTTAATTTATTATTGAAGAAATGCAATTATAAAAGAAAAGAAAAATGTAGCCCTATAAAAAATTAACATGGGATCAGAGTTGGACTAGGAAGGAGTTCCAAGTGTGTGTCAGGTGGGATTGGCGATGGTTGAGAAAGATAGCACCCTAAATCAGTTTCTGAAAAGAAATTCCCAAAGATAAGATCTGCAAAGGCAACCAGCTCATTTTTTTCCCTCGAAGGGAGTGATAGTATGTTTTATGTATGGATCTAAGTTTACCCAGATTTTATTGTTTCTATCCTTATACAGAAGCCATAAATGTGACTAGTTTGTATCAAAACAACCTTGTAGTTTTTTGGACCAGTCTCTACTCAGTAGAAAATCGACCTAAAGATCAACTTATTTGGACAAGCAAAAGTTGATTTTTGAATTTATTTATTCACTCAAGTATATTGAGTTAGGTTGGCCCTAAACACACGTTAAATTGGATAGGTTAGCCTCAATCCCAAGTTGACCCTCATGAAAGCCTATAAATAGAAGAGACCTAAATCTCATTTGGACACATGGGATTAAGCCATCTTCTACTCTTCTCTTTTGTCTTGGCTCACACAGGTCTCATGGATGAAGTTTACACAAGGGTCTAAAATCTCATAGGTGAAGCTTGCACTGATCTAGGTTTTTATGATTCCTAGACATTGGCACATATCTAGGAATCTTATTCCATGGACGCTGGAATACAGTGGTCAAGGCAATTTCCAGAAAACCCTAGACGTTGTACAGAAGCCTATGGGAGCATTCAGGGTTTTAGAGACAATTCGGGTTGTATTGGTCCCCAAATGTATGGGCAATATGGTCTTGAGAGTGTATGGACTTCCATAGATGCTCACACCAAAGCCTTATGAGAGTGTTCAAGGTTTGAGGTAGATTTGAGTATGTTTGACCCTAGACACCCTCATCCAGTTCACCTGGGAGCATCTAGATTTGTTCCAAATGCATTCTTCCAATTCTATAGAGAGCATCGAGAACTACTATAGATGCTCACACAAATCCTCCTCCATGCATCCAAGACTCTAAGATGAGATTTTAGTATTCTGAAGACTCTACTCAGTGACAACAGTGTTCAACAGTATCTAGCAGTTGACTACAGTCAATGGCAGAACATTACAACCATCAGAATGAGGGTTTTGATTATAAGCATGATTAGATATGTTTCATGGATATCATAGGCATTTTGTTGCATAGATAAAGTTATGGATCATTGTACTCTCTTTTGATAAATCATTTGATGACAATCTAAGAAGAAGAAGATTTTCAAGGGTTTTCCCCATAGTGGGTTTTTCCCTTGTGTCTCTATGTGTGTGCTTTCTTTTCTTCTATTGTTCCTTTATATTTCGTTGCATTGATGATGATTTTATTTCTATATAATTGCATATGCTAATGAATAATTTTGTAGATATGAACAATGTAATGATGCTATGGGATGAACTTAATTTATTATTGAAGAAATGCAATTATAAAAGAAAAGAAAAATGTAGCCCTATAAAAAATTAACATGGGATCAGAGTTGGGCTGAAGAAAAGCCATGGAGATCACCTGGATGATGACACCTTTGATGGAAGAAATAAGAGGATGGTGGAGACCTCAAATAATTCTAAGGTTTGAATAAAACCTAGGAAACTTTATCATTAGGGTTTGATGGATTCTATGAGGTTAGTGTTGGAGAGAAAACCTTGGTTTATGGAAAAAAAATGCGATATGGAGCCTAGCTAGTCAATGTGAAAATGCTCAATCACTTGAAAATTTGATGAAGTCGTAGATGGGATAATCCCATGGAGACCTAGTTGGATAATTGAATGCGACAATGGTACATGGACCATGGACATTGATGGCTCTTGAAGATTGGTTCAAGAGGGAGAGGATCAACTCTAATTGAAGATAAGTATTTCTTAACTTATGATACCTCTTACTTTTGTTTAGAATTATGGATCTTATTATTGTTTATACTCATGCATATGTATTTGAGTATATGGCTGTTTCTAACCTCTTTGATGAGATGTGAGAAGTGGATCCTTCTTAAGGATCATTTGAAATGCAATAAAGATGGCTAGAGTTGGAAAAGGTTAAAAGGTACTATATTAAAAGATGAAAAAGTGCTTCAAGTAGCCTATGTCTAATGAAAAGGTGCACGGGTATTTGAATACCATAAGTAATGCATAGTAGTTGTATTTTAGTTGTAACATTGGATGGATTAGTAAGCCCTAAGGTATGATGAGAATGTCTCTTTGTTTGATGGCTCATACATTCATATGAAAATGACTTGGATCTATGTTTCCTATGATGAAATGATGCACTTGGTGTTGAACATTTTGATCTTCTTGAATTCTAAGAGGCTATCTAATATTGATACATTGATCCACTTGATGATTGGCTAACATCCATCCTTTGGACATCTTGATTCTATAAATAAGGCTAACACCTTGAATCTAGTAAACGATACTCTTGATACTTGTCATGATTGATTTTATATAGAAGGATGTTGAAGAAAAGTGTAACTAGGTTTGGTATTTTTAATTTTGATCTTTGTACTTGTCAAGAAAAAGAAATATTATTTTTATAAATTATATGAATGAGTTTCTTTCTCATTCCATAGGTCTAGGAAAGTCAAAGAACAAAATCATGTCAAAGAGATATTTTGAGCATTTAAGTAATGTACATGGGTCAACCTAGTGTTATGTATCCCTCCAAGGCAAGCACCATCTATAAAATAAGAAGACTGCAAGAAAAAAAATGAAGAGAACATCATGTTGACCTCAAAATAAATATATTGATGTCATGTCAGCTCATATATAAGACACAACAATTCACCTAGAAAAGTCGGCTCAAAATGAAGACAGAACACCTATATCTACATAGTTGGGGTATCCACAAAAGCACAGGAAGAATCTCAGACTTGTCTGAGATTTATCAGAAGTCCACTACAGAATCTCAGATGACATATTGGGTACAAAACTTCAAACTAGTCTTACAACTTCAGATGAAGAGCAGAAACTTGGAATCTCTCTAAACTTCGGATAGGTACAGATCTCGTTAATGATTACAGAGCCTCCTCCTTGATGGTACAGATCTCAGTGAAAGAATACTACAGTCTCGGCTTAAGGGATCTCAGTAAAGTAGTCTCGACATAGTTATGGTAGGGAAGATTTCATTGTAATGGAAAAACATAGTCACAGTCTCAGTGAAGAAGATGATTTCAGGGTCCCACAGTGGCACACATAGTCTTGGCATAATCATGATGAGAAGACACTTTGTCTAAAAGGTGCAGCCATGAGACAGTCATGATCTCGGTGGAGTTAGGAACATATCTCAATCATATATATGGAAACCTCGTTGGTATGGTGAAGATCTCAATGAAGGAGCAGTCATGGTGCAGCTATGATAATGATCTCAGCAGTGACAAAGGAAGAGGATTGGTGTCTTGATCTTGGAGTGGCCTAATAGGTCAAGGGTCATGGTTTTGGTATTCATCAATTGGAATCTCTATAAGAAGAATTTTGTGAGGGTTTTCCTCTTGAAGAGGGATAGGTTTTGGCCCTGGCAGAATGCAAACTTCTTGTGTTCTGGTCTCTTTTTTTTTTATATAACTATTTGATGAAATAAGAAACACACACTATAATATTGTCAAAGAGAAGACTGTGTTAATAAGAAAATTAAAATGCCTCACAAATAGTTATCAAGTCCAGAAGAATCTCATTAACTACATGTGCCCTAGATTCTTCAACATGGTATCAGAGCTATGGTTGCAGTCTAAGAAATGGCATAAAAGAGACACTTAAAAGACCAATCTTCAACCATAAGCAACAAGACAAGTCAATATAAATCTTAGTTAAGGTGAAGGGGGACTTATCTACAACTTCATATGAACAACAGACTTTAGATATCATACCTATGAAATCTCTTTGGTAATCATAGTGACACCCTCATACATATCTCAGAAATATTGGACAAAGAACATTGGTACAACCTTTTCAACATAAAGGTTTAGGCTTCGGATGGTCATTGTAGATTTAAATGAATGTCACTAAACTGGCTATAGTCTTGGTATAAGCATCAAGATAAGGGTCTCAGTACAAAGGAAACACTGTGTTTTATCATACTTAATGGTATTATGGAAGTCTCGGTATTGAAAGGAAAACACAATCTCTACATAACAGTGATGACAAGCATCTTAGGGATCCCACATCAGGATATAGAATATTGGTATAATTCAAATGGATTAAGTTTCATAGTAACACACTATGTGTTAGAAAATTATATATTACAGAGCAATGGAACACATAAAATATTGCAGAAATATAAACACAGAAAATGCATAAAACAAGAGAGACACAAATATACATGGTTCACCCAATTTGGGTTACGTCCACAGAGAAACAACTAGTCCTTCCTTTTATATTATCCAGCAAACTGAAGAGATACAACCTATAGTAGATCTGCTGTAACACCCTCTTCGCTCTCAATCTCCTCTCTCTTTCTCACTCAGAATACAGATCTACATAGACGCAATACAATTCCCTCATATATAGTGAGGGGTTTCCTTCTAGGGAAAAAAACCCCTAAATTAAACATAACTTCTACTGTTAGATCTCCATCTAATGAATGGCCCAGATTAACTGGAAATTACTATACTTTTACAAGGCAATTTTACATCTATTCTTAGCTTTGGGGGAGCTACCCCCGAAAACCCCCGCCAGGGGGGGGCGGGCTCCCCAAAGGTCGTAGCCGCCACCCCCTGGACCACCCCTGCAGCGAATATTTTACGGGTGGTGTTGCCACCCCATTTCGAACTGGGGTCCAATGTGGTGATACCTTTGAACACATAAGATAATCAGGCTCCACACCCAACTGTCTCCCACTTGGAGACTGATTATAGCAACTCCACCGCTGCTTCATTTGCTAGACAATGACTCCTCTTTGGACCTGGTTGTTTCTCATCTTCTTCATCATACTTGAATACCAATTGAAACTAAGCATATTCCTAGCTTCTCCCTAGTTACAACTTTTGTTAGCATATCTACATGATTTTGGCTAGTGTGTATCTTTTCCAACTCCAACTCTCAATCTTCCAACACTAATCGTATGAAATGGTACTTGAGCTATATGTGTTGAGTCCTAGAATAAAATGATGAGTTCTTTGCAAGATGAATGGCACTTTGGCTATCATTGTATAATGTGCCCATATCATGCTCCTTACCCAATTCACCCATAAACCTTAGTAACCAAATCATTTCTTTACTAGCCTTTGTAGCAGCAACCTACTCTGCTTCTGTTGTTGAAAGTGCAACAACACTTTGGATTTTTGAAACCCAACTGACAAATGTTCCACCTACAGTAAATACATATCCTGTATTGCTCCTCCTGTTATCTCTATCACCTGCCATATCTGCATCAACATATCCCTGTAGAGAAATGTTTGAACCTCCAAAGCATAATGCTTGATTTTTGGTACCTTTCAAATATCTGAGAATCCATTTAATGTTCCTTTCCTGGATTGTTCATGTACCTGCTTACAACTCCCACTGCATGTGTTATATCAGGCCTTGTGCAGACCATTGCATACATTAAGCTTCCAACTGCTGATGCATATGGAACTTTAGACATATAATCCATGTCTTCTTGGGTCTTTGGGCACATTTCCTTACTAAGTTTAAAATGGCTAGCAAAAGGTGTACTCACTGGTTTTACATTGTGCATATTAAATATTTTCAACACCTTTTGTATGTACTCATTCTGAGACAATGTTAATTTGTGATTTTTTCTGTCTCTAGTTATTCTCATACCAAGGATTTGTTTTGCAGCTCCCAAATCCTTCATTGCAAATGAATTTGCCAATTTTCTTTTGAGCACATTTATTTCCTGCGTGTTAGACCCTGCAACAAGCATGTCATCCACATACAATAACAATATAATATAGCTACCATCATTTTGCTTTTTCAAATAAACGCAATGATCAGAGTGACATCTAGTATAACCTTGTTCGGACATAAACTTGTTAAATTTTAGATACCACTTCCTTGGAGCCTGTTTTAATCCATACAAGCTCTTCTTCAACCTGCACACTAGTTTCTCCTTCCCTTTTACCTCATATCCTTGTGGCTACTGCATATATATCTCTTCCTCCAAATCCCCATGGAGAAAGGTTGTCTTTACATCTAATTTCTCAAGATGCAAATCTTCAGCTGCTACTAGACTTAGAATAGTTCTGATTGAAGTCATTTGAACAACAGGAGAAAATATTTCATCAAAATCAATACCTTTCTTCTATGCAAACCCCTTCACCACAAGTCTAGCTTTGTACCTCTATTTTCCTCCATCTTCTTCCCTCAGCCTGTAAACCCATTTATTCTGCAATGTAGTTTTACTTGCAGGAAACCTGACTAAGTCCCAATTCTGGTTATACATTAAGGAGTCCATCTCTTCTTCCATGGCTAGCTCCCACTTCTTCCTACTTTCAACCTACATTGCTTCTTCATAACATTCAGGTTCACCAGAATCAGTTAACAATAAATAATATAATGAAGGAGAGTATCGTTCAGGGGGTCTACTTATCCTGGTAGATCTTCTAACACCACTTTCAGGTGTTTGGGGTGCCTGTTGCTATTGTGGTGGTTACTGTTGTTGTGGTTGTTGATTATTATTATTTTCAGGCACCTTTACTTTTTCAGTGATCTCGTCAAGAACTGTGTATCCCTTGTTTTCTTTTTCTTGTTTCTTTTCCTGCAACTGATTCTTATACAAGACCTTTTCATTGAATATTACATCTCTGCTCCTAATGATTTTGTGATTTTCATAATCATATAAGCGATAACCATAATCATTAACACCATGTCCAATAAAGGTACATTTCTTTGAATTTGCCTCGAGCTTTGTTCTATTTTCTTTATTAATATGGACAAAGGCCTCACAACCAAAAGGCTTGAAAAAGGAGTAGTTTACCTTTTTACCTATCGATTCTTCCTCTAGAACACCACCATCCAAGGAACTTGAAGGCCCTCTGTTTATTAGATAAATAGCAGTATCTACAGCATCTGCCCAAAATTGTAAAGGCAATCCTGCATGCAATCTCATGCACCTTGCACGCTCCATGGTTGTTCTGTTCATCCTTTTTGACACACCATTTTCTTGTGGTGTTCTTGGAACTCTCTTCTCTCTGCAAATTTCATACTCTAAATAGTACCTATCAAACTTGTTGCTCCAATATTCACCTCCATTGTTTGATCTGAGACACTTCAATTTCTTTCCTATCTCAATCTCAACCAAAGCTTTCCATTTCTTGAAAGTATCAAATACATCAGATTTATTCTTAATACAATAAATCCAAGTTTTTCTAGTTGCATCATCAATAAAAGTAACATAATAACGAGATCCACTAAGAGATGATACCTGAGCAAGTCCCCACACATCTGTATGCACAAGCTCTAATTTTTCGCTCTTCTTTTCTTTCCCAAATCTGAGAAATCTAACTCTCGTCTGTTTTCCATTAATGCAATTCTCACAGAAGTCCAAATCAACATTCTTCAAACCCGGCAACAAATTCCTTGAGTGAAGGATCTTCATCGCCTTCTCACTCATGTGTCCGAGCATATGATGCCATAATGCTGCATCTGCTCCTTTGGAAGTTAAAGCATTAACAGAGTTAGAAATACCATTGCATAAATATAATGTACCAACCTTTTCACCTTTTGCTATTACCAGGGCTCCTTTCATGACCTTCCAAGCTTTATCTGTGAAGTTTGTCACACGACATTCACTACCTAACTGCCCTATTGAAATCAGATTTTTCTTCAGATCTAGAACATGCCTTACCTCCTTTAGTAGCCATTGGGTTCCATTCTGCTATTTTACAATAACCTTACCCATTCCAAAAATTTTACAGGGTTTATCATCACCCAAATGGACTTGTACAAGATTTCCTTGAACATAGTCATGAAAATATTTCTTATCAGGTGTGGCATGGAATGAGGCCCCTGAATCTATCACCCAGGAATTAGTAATAGTTTCGAAAGAAAGAATCAAAGCATCTTGTAACACCTCACCTATCACATTTGCTTCATGATTGTTTTCTTGCTGTGCATCTCCTTCTTTTCCCTTCCGAGATCTACAGTCCTTCTTTAGGTGTCTTTTCTTTCCACATTTCCAGTAGACTATCCCCGATCTGGACTTGGATTTGCCTTTCCTTGATTCACTATGATATCTTGAGCTCTTTTCTCTTTCCAAAATTCTTCCCCTAGGCTCTGCACTCAAAGCATTACCTAATGTCTCATCGGAGCTTTTCCATTGCATTTCCTCGCTAAGGATAGCACCGACAACATCATCAAACTTTAAAGTACTAGATACAGAAACAGAGTTACCAATGGCCATTACTAAACCATTCCAACTTTCTGGCAATGAGCACAAGAATAACAGAGCTCTAACTTCATCATCAAAGTTTACCCCTACAAAACTTAACTGACTTGTAACAGTATTAAAATCATTTAAATGGTCTGCAACAGATCCACCTTCTGACATCTTCATATTAAATAATTGTTTCATAAGAAAAACCCTTAACGCAGTTGAATCCCAAAAATGATATCTAAGAAATACCTTGTTTGAGGCTAAGGGTTTTTCATATAGTTTTGCCAATTCCTTAATCGAACCCTCTGTCATTGTTTCCTTTGAACTTTTGAAGGCAACCGACGCTGCGAGGCACAACCGTACTATTCCGAGTGCCTTTCTATTGAGAAGGTTCCATTCTTCATCTGTCATACTCGTTAGCATCTTTGTTTTTCTGCCCAATGGTAGGTACAGATCTTTCTAATACAAATAATCTTCCATCTGCATCTTCCACAGCAAGAAGTTTTGGCCGTTAAATTTCTCGACCCTAAACTTACCATCTTCCACCATTTCTCCCACTCGAATGGGAAACCCTTCTTCCCTGCAAGTTTATCAGCCAAATAGACCTTCGGCTCTAATACCGGTTATTAGAAAATTATATATTACGGAGCAATGGAACACATAAAATATTGTAGAAATATAAACACAGAAAACACATAAAACAAGAGAGACACAGATATATGTGGTTCACCAAGTTTGGGCTATGTACATGGAGAAACAACCAGTCCTTCCTTTTATATTATCTAGCAAACTAAAGAGATACAACCTACAGAAGATCCACTGTAACACCCTCTTCACTCTCAAACTCCACTCTCTTTCTCACTAAGAATACAGATCTACATAGATGCAATACAATTCCCTCATATATAGTGAGCGGTTGCCTTGTAGGGCGAAAACCTTAAATTAAACATAACTTCTACCGTCAAATCTCCACCTAATGGACGACCAAGATTGACTAGAAATTACTATACTTTTATAAGGAAATTTTACATCTATTCTTAGCTTCGGGGGCACTACCCCCGAAACCCCCCGCCAGGGGGGGGCTCCACAAAGGTGGCATCCGCCCACCCTGGACCCCCCTGCAATGAATATTTTATGGGCGGAATTGCCGCACCATTTCGAACTAAGGTCCAATGTGGTGATACCTTTGAATACAGAAGATAATCAAGCTCCACACCCAACACTATGCAATCCTAATCTTAAGCATTAATATGATGATGATGGTATAATAATCATGATCTCAATTGATCTAGGTACAGACCTCATGAATACTTCATAAATCTTAGGTGGGGACAGAGTATACAATCTCACATAGATGAGGAGGATCATTGAAGAACTCATGGTTTTGACATAAATTATAATCTCAATTTTGATGCTAAATTAAAAGAATAAATCTCAAGTTCCTTACTATCATGATATCAGTCAAACAAAAATATTGTTGAAGAAGACAGTCTTGGTAATAAGACAATGTCTCTATACACAATCTGTTAGGGTCCAACCCTAACCCCCTTATTTATGTAATAGGATCGAGTCATAGTTATAGTTAAGTAAAGAGTCAATAAAGCACATATTAATAATTGTAAGTGGTTGACCCACATTTAAAGAAGGGACCACACTTAGTTGCAAATGGGCCATGGTATTAGATAGATGGTATTAATAAGAACCATTGTATTGACCCATGGTATTGCATGTATGAATCCTATATAAAGGATAGAGACTCCCCTCGAGGAGTATCATGTCTTATTTTGTAATTAAGCCCAGCTCTATTGGAGGTTGCCCCCTCAAAGAGGCAAGTGAACATTGCTTTCCTTTCTGAATAATGAAATACTTGCTATTATTTCTTATTGTTCTGTGTTCTAGGTATCTTTATTCGCCTATTTGGTATTCTGATATCTTCTTGTAGGTCAAGAGCATAACAAGTGGTATCAGAGCACTTTCCAGGGCTAGTGGGATCTCCATTGTTAGAAAAAAAAAAAATTGGCTAGAGACGTGTTCCGGCATCTTTAAACCATGGGATCTATTGTTGAGCGCATAAACCTGTGGCTTTGGTGAGGCATGCATGCAGGAAATACAAGAGGTGGTCACACTTGTTGGTCTCCCTTGTAACCGCTATGGGTACCCCTTCGAGTAGTAGTGCATTAGACAGAATCACGCACAGACTATCTTTCAAGTACCCTTTGGATATATCGGAAGCCCCCTAGGCTCTCTTAAAACCTCACCATAGATAAACTGTCAGCCATCTTGCAGCTATAGTACACTGAGAACAACACTCGGAGAGATTACTCGTGCATACGATAGGGTAATCGGGTTGTACGGCTAAAGGTATGGTTGATCCTCCTTGGTTAGTGCCCTAAAAGATTGGGTCGAGTACTACTGTTAGACCCTTATGTATATTGCGATCTGTAGCACCTGAAACTCCTTCAGACCATAGTTTCCTTGTCTCTCTCTAGATCACGCATCATCTTTTCCAGATCATATCTCTCAGATCTGCCATTTAGATCTATCATATCTGCCAATTAGATTTACCAGATCTACCATTCACATCTAGTCATTGGGTTTTGTAGCAATCGCCACAATTAGATCCACCATTTGGATCTAGCAGCACAGGTTCGATCACTGCCACATTCCTACTCATACTCTAGAGTTGAGGGTTAGCGAACAGATCAGGCTATTTGTGTGGGCCCCTATACCTGGGTGTGATTTTCACAGGACATTGGGAAGAATTGATTTTTCTGGGACTCAGCTACTGTAGTATTCCTAAGCAAATATATCCTGGGATGCTTATAGGAGACTTAGCCCATAAGAATCAGGTCGACGAGCTAAGCAAGGTGGTACCATTCACTTGTTAGCATCAAAAATTTTAGGTGGTCCCAAATTTCAAGTGCATCGGACCAGTGCATGCTATAAACTAGAGCTCCAGCTATGGCCAATGAGAATATTGACACCCTTGAACAAAAGTTGGATGTAGTACTGATGTTTATCAAGACCTTAGCTAACACACTCACAAAGGGCAAGTCAAAGGAACACTCGTAGGCATATGCTTTCAATGAAAACATTGAGGGTGAGTCTAGCCATTCTCTTCACCACTTTGGAAACCACCAATAGTCCTAGATGCGACCACCCAAGCTGGATATGTATAAATTTGATGGCTCTCAACTGGCCACATGGCTAGCACAAATGGAGAAATATTTCACACTGAATCACATCAGAGATGATGGGACTCAGCTTAGTGTGGGTAGGATGTACTTGGACAATGAAAGATGGCAATGTGGCAGTGGCATCAACGTTGCTATGGAAGGCCCATGACTTAGCAGACATTCTCAAAAGCTCGTACAGATCGCTTTGACCATGAATCTAACTTTTGGGTTGTCTCACTAAGCTCTGACAGACAGGAACAGTGAACAAATAAATTATAGCCTTTGAAGCCTTAGCCTTCCGCATAGGAGGTCTACACGATTAGTTCTACTTGGAATGTTTTGTCAGTGGTCTCAAAGAAGCCATACAAGCCCACGTCCGACTACAACACCCAACCTCATGGCTGGATGCTTGCAAGATAGCTCGTGAAGTAGAACGTGCGTTAGCGGCCCAGTCCAATGGCCCAAATTTCATAGCCAAGGGTCAACCCACCCAATCTCAAAGCACTACCCAAACACTCAATGTTCAAAAGGTGTCACCTACTAAAATGGTAGAAAGAAGAAAGCAAGGATTGTGTTACTACTGTGATGAGAAATACTCCCTTGAGCATAAATGCAAGGAGCCCAAATTCTTTCAAATTGATGCTACTGAGGAAGCCCCACCACTTGAGGAACCAGAGGAGGAAGATGAGGACAACTAGTCGGACAATGTACCTGAAGAACTAGTTATCTTGCATCATGCTTTGGCAGGGATTTCTTCTCCTCAAACTCTCAAAACTAGAGGTTTCACTAAGCATCGCCCTATAGTAGTCTTGATCGATAGTGTCAGTACGCATAACTTTATCCATCAAAGAGTCGCTGAAGTAGTGCATTGTTTTGTCAGAGTAGTCTCTAACTTCCAGGCCCAAATTGCTGATGGGGGGACAATGAAATGTGAAGGGTGTTTTGAACATGTCAAACTTCAAATGGGGAATTACCAATTAAAGACACACATGTTTTCCATAAACATGGGAGGATGTGATATTGTCTTAGGTGTTGAATGGCTCTACACACTCGGCTCAATCATAATGGATTTCTAGGAGTTATATATGAGCTTTGAGCAGAACAACCACACACATACCCTCCATGGACTCCAAGCGAGTGATCCCTCTATCATCAGCTCGCATAGGATGGAAAAAATATTAAAAAAGGTCCACCATGGAGTTATAGCCCAAATTAATTCCATCCAGGCCTTCAAACTCACTTCTCTTCATATTCATCCTAAGATGCAACTGATCTTAAACAACCATCTGCCAATCTTTGACAAGCCTCATGAGCTTCCACCCTCGAGAGGGGAACATGATCATAGAATTAATTTAGTCCCAGGGTCCCAACCACCAAATGTGCACCCATATAGATATCTGTTCACCCAAAAGAATGAAATTGAAAAAATCATCAAGGAACTATTGGAAGCAGGCATCATTCATCCTAGCATTAGTCCTTATTCATCACCTGTGGTCATATTGCTCAAGAAATATGGGGAATGGCGTATGTCTCCAGAATTCAGGGCCCTCAACAAGTTTATGGTCAAAGATAAATTTCCTGTCCCAGTTGTTGATGAGTTGTTAGATGAACTAAATGGGGCTCATTTCTTTACTAAGCTTGACCTTTGCTCGGTCTATCACCAAATTCACATGAAAGAAGTAGACATTCCAAAGACTACTTCCTGAACTCATGAAGGCCATTATGAGTTCATGGTCATGCCATTTGGTCTTTGTAATGCCCCATCCACTTTTCAGAACCTCATGAACCACCTACTCAAACCATATCTCAGAAAATTTGTCCTTGTCTTTTTTGATGACATCCTCATCTATAGCCGCACCTGGGCCACACATCGTCAGCATGTAGATTTTCTCTTGCAACTACTCTAGAAGCATAAATTATTTTTCAAGATGTCCAAGTGCTATTTTGGCATGAAAGAAGTTGAGTATTTGGGCAACATTGTGGGGCGTGAAGGTGTCAGGGTGGACCCCAACAAGATCCAGGAAATGCAGGATTGGTCTCAACCAAAGACCTTGAAGAGCTTGAGAGGATTTTTGGGTCTCACAGGCTACTATTGCAAATTTTTCCACAGTTATGGTCGCATTGCTAGACCCCTCACTCATCTCCTCAAGAAAAATTCATATTTCTGGAACGATGAAGCACAATAGGCATTTATAGCTCTAAACATGCCATGTGTTCCACTCCCGTATTAGAACTACCTGACTTCACCAAATCTTTTGTGATTGAATGTGATGCTTCAAGTACGAGTATTGGGGCAGTCTTAATGCAAGAAGGTTGACCCTTGGCCTTCACTAGCCAACAACTATGTGGGACAAATCTGCGAAAATCTACCTATGAGAAGGAGATCATGGCCATATTACATGCAGTAGATACCTGGTGACCATACTTATTGGGGCGGCATTTCCAAATCCGCACAGACCATCAAAGCCTTAAATATTTTTTGGAGCAATGCCTATCCTCGCCACAACAAAATAAATGGCTTTCCAAAATGCTTGGATATGATTATGAGATAATTTACAAGAAAGGGCATGAAAATGTCATAGCAGATGTGTTATCACGCTAATTTGAGGAGGAAAGCACCCTGCTCACAATCTCCATTCCCATTCCAGAATGGATTGAAGAGGCTCACAAGGAATGGTTTTCAAATCCTTTGCTCTCCCAACTCATTAATAAATTGTAGGTGGATCCAAATTCCAAAGTAGGCTACTCTTGGTAGGATGAGATTCTTCGCTACAAGGACAGAGTCGTGATATCACCAACATCCACCCTCAAAAGTCACATTTTGGCAGAGTTTCACTCATCTCCCACTGTAGGCCATTCAAGCTTTCAGAAGACTTATGCTCGCACTCAATGTTCATTCTTTTGGATAGGCATGAAAAAGGACATTCTTACTTTTGTAGCTGAGTGCGACGTATGTCAGCACCACAAAGGAGAAACAATCAAATCCCCGAGCACATTACAGCCATTGCCCATCCTGACCTCAATCTGGATAGAGGTTTCTATGGACTTGATTACGGGTCTTCCGAAGTCAGGCAACAAGTCAGTCATCATGGTGGTTGTGGATAGACTTTCTATGTATGCTCATTTGTGTGCCCTACCCCACCCTTTTACACTGACTTTGGTAGCTCAATCTTTCATGGACCATATCTTCAAATTGCATGGCATGCCCACTTCCATAGTGTCTGATCATGACCTGATCTTCACCAGTAACTTTTGGCAGGAACTCTTCAAGCTACAAGGTACCCAACTATAACCCAGTACTTCCTATCATCCCAAAACTGATGGTCAAACTGAAGCAGTCAACAAATGTCTAGAGACCTACCTTAGGTGTTTCACTTCAAAAAAGCAACATCTATGGGTATAGTGGTTACCTCTAGCCGAATGGTGGTATAACACCAACTATCATGCCGCCACCAAAATGACTCCATATGAATCAATTTATGGTTAACTCCCTCCTTCACCTACTTCTTATATCAAGGGATGCTCAAAGGTACAAGAAGTGGATCAACTCCTACAAAACCACACAACCATGCTGGCCCACCTTAGAGAGAATCTCCATCAAGCTCAAAACTGCATGAAGCAACAAGCATATCAACATCGTTCAGAATGCCAATTTCAAGAAGGGGATCAGGTATTTTTGAGGTTGCAACCATATAAGTAAACATCACTCAAAGATAAGGGTTGTCAGAAATTATCTCCAAAATTCTATGGACCGTATCAAGTACTTCAGTGCATCAGAGAAGTCACTTAGAAGGTCTCCAAAGAAGTCTTGGTAAAAGGATACTAGCAATTCATGGTGTGCATCTCAAGTAGAGGAAGCATCAAGGAGAAGATCTCCTCTTCATATTCCAAGTAAGTATCTCTCATGTTTAATCAATTTTTCATTTAATGAATTCTATTTCCAAGGGAATGGAAATCCTAGAGGATAGTCATAATCCTCATAACAAGGTCATTGCATGAAATAAGGATGATAGTTATGGTCCTCATAGATGAGTGAAGTCATTAAATAAGGTTTCCTTTGAGTTCATGAAGGTAGGAATTAGGGAAGCTAGTATAGGAATCATGAACATTATAAGAAAAATCATGTCACTAGATAGGATGGAAGGAGCTGAAAAAGAGGGAGTGGAAATATTTAAGTTAGTCTCTCTCTATAAGTCTCCTTTTAGGCTCCTAGATCCTACATAGAATGTGACTACAATATATGATAGGATATGGTGTAACATCATGAAAGAAACTATATCTCGTGACATCATCACGAGGGTGTCTATAGCTCAATCAACATATTAGGGTTTCTATGAAAGAAGGCAAGTTGTAGGCAACAACTTTGCAAAAGTCAAACATTTAAGGAAGACTCATCATACAACAAAAGGGAAACATCTATTGGATAGGGATCTTTAAGATCATAAAGATTCTTTGATGGAATATTCACTAGAAGTTTCACTGATATAGGGATGAAGCAAGTGTTTCAATAGAAATTCCAACCTGTGAAGTTCATGAATAATGATATGATGACGTAAGAGCAATTCAAGGGGTTGAAGATATTTCAATCAAGGAAGTTGCTGAAAGAAGCCTGGATAACCTAAAAGGTAAAATGAGGTATGTGTAACTGCATTTAAGTTTTATAATGACATGGCATATGGTTGCAGATCAATACCTCTATCTTGAGAAAAATGATCGAAGGAAAAGGATCTCCTCCTCTGAAAGGATGCATAAAGACATAAGTCACACTAGATGTAATCAACATAATATGTCCTCATATGAAGTATGAGGAAATTCTGATTAAAAGTTATTGATGGAATGTGTGAGGAAGGAAGAGATCATGAGATATGGAACCATGATAAAGACAATCAACATCCAAAATACCAAGAAGATTTAAATAGGAAATCTCCTAGAAAGATATGAAGACTCTGATGAAAGTATGAAAAAGATGAAGACCCTTGACAATGGATATATTTGGGAGATATGTCAATATGTGTGCAGGATGTTGATACCTACAGAAAGATTTCATGATGAAAAGCTACCGAGTAAGGTAGTATTTGATTTAGTGATATACTTGATTTCTTGAATAGTATCTAGATAAGCTCATGCAGGGCTACTTACAAGTACAACTAGCACTCATGTGATGAATGGAAGAAGCATGATGAGAAAGTAGTCATATAACAAAGGTTCGAGGTATGAATAATACCACTTTACGTGAAGAAAGAAATGAAATTATGAACTAAGAAGGAAAGTGATCGATGATGATTTCCCTACAAGAAAGAATATCAACTAACTTACATGGCATCAAGGATAAAAGTTCATCAAGCAGCTGAAGGACCCACAAAGAAGAATTTGTTGATGTATAGAAGAGTCCCTAGATAAGAGGGAGCATTGAGAGATCCATGATCAAGAGGGAGCTTGGATTAGATCACCCCCAATTACAAAGGGGTGACAACTGTATTTTTCTATTTCATGTGTCATGCACTAGACGAGGACCAACAGTCATAATTCTAGGTGAAGTCCAAGATGGAAATGAAGACACATGATAGACACAACATTCTTATCTTCACCTGGGAAGAAAAAATGGAAGGTTTCATAATCATCTAGCATTCGATGCTCTTTGAGGATGTATAGGGCATCTAAGACAAGAGTAGGAAATAGGATTGATATTCTTTGAGGGTTGGGAACCGAAGACAAGAATAGTCCTCGAAGGTCATACTCAGTGAACACTCGGGTGGGTATGTACCTTGAGAGACAATGATGAATGTGTCTATAAATCATTGGTCTCGCCAGCATTAATGTAGCTCATCATCTCGTGGAGAGATGGAGTTGTTAGTCAAGGCCTTGCAATGTAAAATTGTTGGTTGATATGAAGCTATATAGATGGGATTACCAATCTGATTCTTCTTATGAGAAATTTTTTAGATTGAGAATAACCAAGTACCATTGTAAATGCCTCCCTAGTTAAGAAGGAGTGTTGAAGAAAAGTGTAACTAGGTTCGGTATTTGTCAATGTAATTTTGATCTTTGTACTTGTCAAGAAAAAGATTTTTTTTTTATATAAATTATATGAATGAGTTTCTTGCTCATTCCATAGGTCTAGGAAAGTCAAAGAATCAAAATCATGTCAAATAGATCTTCTTGAGAATTTATGTAATGTATATGGGTCAACCTAGTGTCAAGTAGCCCTCCAAGACAAGCACCATCCTTCAAAGAAGAAGACTGCAAGAAAAACAATGAAGATAACATCATGTTGGCCTCAAAATATATATATTGATGTCATGTCAGCTCATATAAAAGACACAATGATTCACCTGGACAAGTCAGCTCAAAATGAAGACATAAAACCTATATATACCCATTTTGGGTATACGCAAAATCACTGGAAGAATCTCGGACTTGTCTGAGATTTCTCGGAATTCCACTACATAATCTTGGATGACATATTGGGTAAAAAGATCCAGACTAGTCTTACAACTTCATATGAAGAGAAGAAACTTGGAATCTCTCTGAACTTTGGGTAGGTATAGATCCCGTTAATGATTACAGAGCCTCCTCCATGTTAGTACAGATCTTGGTGAAAGAGTACTATAGTCTCGACTTAAGGGATCTCAGTAAAGTAGTCTCGGCATATTTATGACAGGGAAGATTTCGTTATAATGGAAAAACATAGTCATAGTCTTGATGAAGAAGATAATTTCAGGGTCCCACAGTGGCATAGATAGTCTTAGCATAATCATGATGAGAATACACTATGTCTAAAAGGTGCAACCATGAGACAATCATGACCTTGGTGGAGTTAGGAACATATCGCAATCATATACATGTAAACCTCGTTGGTATGGTGAAGATCTCAATGAAGGAGAAGTCATCATGCAGCTATGATATTGATCTGAGTAGTGATAAAGAAATAGGATTGGTGTCTTGATCTTGAAGTGGCCTAATAGGTCAAGGGTCATGGTTTTGGTATTCGTCAATTGGAATCTCTATAAGAAGAATTTCGTGTGGGTTTTCCTTTCCAAGAGGGAGAGGTTTTGGCCTTGGCAGAATGTCAACTTCTTGTGTTCTTGTCTCTTTTTTTCTATAGCTATTTGATTACATAAGAAACACACACTATAATAATTTCAAAGGGAAGATCGTGCTAATAAGAAAATTATAATTCCTCACAAACAGTTATCAAGTTCAGAAGAATCTCATTAACTACATGTGACCTAGATTCTTCAACAAAGGATACCTCATTGACTCCTATACATGAGTATATTGATAATGCTTGCGATAAGAATGATGAAAGCATATGGAAAGAGAGATTGACACTCTCATTGTTTTGATAAAGCTTTATTGAATGACCTTACCTGATCCTATTGATGATGATAAGCATGATCTTAGAGCTATAACTATGAGAATGATATTCTAGATCTCTTACTACATGTGGTCATGGCTTGATAAGATATGTTAAAGATGATGCCTTGATAGAAAGTGTTAATGGGTTCATAATCTCTGAGATATGATGTTGTTACTTTTTGATGAAAGATTGATTTCATGATGCTGATAGCCATGAAAAATATATATTTATGATCTAACAAATATGTTGTTGCTTGAATCTAGTAGAGAGGTTGATCACATAGATTCCTACTTAGAGGGAGAATATTTTCTCAAGATTCTTACTCTTATTACTATTTCCATTATGTATTGTTGAAGCTTAATTTATGTGCATTTGACATAAGTGATCTACAACAAAGTCTCATATCTGAAGCTTGTACATAAATTAGGGTTTCTTCTACGGACGTAGGCACTAAACTCAGAAATCTCATCCTTGGACATATGCATGCTAAGGCCCAGGTAGCGTCCAAGCAGGTAAAGATGCTCCCATGCTAACCTGAAGGGAGCATACATGGTTTTACAATTGACCATCATATGAAGCTTTATGCAGCTATCTGAACTCTGAATCAATGTGTCTCTCACATATTCTACCACTATAATCTGATTTCTGAAGTTGCTGGGTTAAATTGTTGATCACATAAAAAATGAAGTATTGTGCATGAAATTGGATGGTCACCTGGAATATGTGAGTTCCATATATGTCTTCAAGATAACAAGATCTTGAAGGAGGAAAATCTTGAATGTTTATCATAACAGGAACATGCAGACTAAACTTGTGTTTGCAAGTGACTGGGGCATACATATAGATATGTCACTGTGTTTGTGCTACAAGATTTTGGCATGATTTGGTTTATTGATATAGATGAGCAGTATTTAGTGTCCTATCATCATACTTGAAAATAACTTGGAATTTTGAATTGATAATTGAGATATGCTTTGACTATAGATCTCTCTAAGATAGCAAAATTGGACTTTGACCTGATGTATAATGATATGATTTGATGATTGTTGATTTTCTCTCATGTCTATGTTATGTGGGCATAATGAATTATGCGAGTATTAGAAAAAAAAAAAAAAATTATTGGCCTCCTTGTTCCTAGCACAATGGTTGAGGTAATGATAGTTGTGATTCAACATGAAAATGGAACCTGCATGACTCATCCTTGGTGTATGCATTTTCACCTCATGATAGAAATGACTTATATCATGATTATGAGAATGACCTAATGAAGTTTTGGATTGATAATCCATGGTTGATGCAACTTGTTGGAATAATAATAAATGAAGTCATGACTTGATATGATATCTCCTTGTCTCTTGGTTGAAAGAATTGATACTATGATATTGATGACTTTGATAATGGTTGTGATCTAACTTCTAAACTTTGATAAGCTGACTCTGTTGATGTGATGGTACAACATTGATCTATATAATATTGCCTTAGCAAGGCATTATTCTTAGAGCATTGCATGAAGAAAGCTCCCTCATCCAGATATGTCTATATTTCACAGTTATCTGATGAAGTTGGGATGATGAATTCCAAGGTATGACTTAATTAATTTTGATTATGGTTTTGGTTTTATATCCTCATGGTCTACCCTTTACATGTGATGAGCCTCTAATGATCTAAATGAGAGGAAGATAAATTTTAAAGCCCGAAATGATGTATCATGGCATGATGAATCAATTTCTAGAATTTGGGAAAGAAATTTTAGATTGCAAAAGATATTGAATTGGTTTTTTGAATAATGGAAATGCAAATCCTTGGATACTCTGATTTGAAGTTCAAGATATTGTTGAACTTCACATGGCATCTCACTATTGATTGAAGCATTGATGTTCTATTTTGAACATCCATCTGTATGTATATGATGTGCATAGAACCTGAATAAATTCATTAGCGACTCACTTCATGTATAAAGATTTTCCACTAAGCATGCTTTGAAATATTTGCTTGAGATATTCTATTTTTGAGGCCGAGATATTTCTCCTATGATATGCAACTGCATGGATGTATTTTTGTTGATAGATATTATTGTTAAGAACATTTCAATGTTGCTTTAGTATGAGATCTACCATGATATCTTGGATGAGAGGTCCATAGTACGATTGAGGATGACTACGATGTTGCTAGCATGGCTAGTTGTGAGGTAGGATGAAGAAGCTCCTTAGAGAGTTGTCTGAGCATGGTCTGGATATGACATAGATACATTCTAATGACATAGAGTGAGAACTGATTGGTAGAAAATCCCATATTCATAGTTGGGACTGGGATACTCTCATATATTGACATAGTGTAGCTATTTGAGACAAGCCTAGGCATGTGGCTAGCACCTAATTTAAAGAGAGGATGATTATGGTATCCTTTTGAGACTTATATGATTATTTATGTTCTAACATGATATTTGATTTGATATCATGTATGAACAAGAAATAACTGTTATTGAGACAAGATAATACCATTTTTTAGTATGATGAGAGCAGTGCTAATCGAGGACATTGAGCCAACTCTTCCTGTGTGTCTGAGATCCCTGGGTGAGGAATTGAGATAGAGGGCTCTTGGGGTTGAGGGAACTCTGGACAATATGGTATGACCCCTGTGTGTTACCCATAGGGTTGAAGATGTCGCTTCCCTATCTTCAGAGGGTCAGAGAATGTTGCTCCCCTATTTGGTCATTAGAGAGTATACCCCAATTGGCATCATACCCACAAGCAAGGCTTGTCGGGAATACCACTTCTTGTTTCGCCAATGAGTTGAGAATGTACTTGGGGTATACAACCCAAGTAGATTATGATGCAAGTGTTCTACCACAGAACTATTCAGGATCATCGATGGGAAGATCAGTAAGCAATAGGATGGGTTGAGATAAACCTATGTGATTCCACATTGAGATTGAGCTCCCTGATGAGATCATAGGATCAACATGTAATCCCTTGTGTGTTTGGATATCCTATTTCTTGATATGGAGTTGTATATGTATAGCTCCCCCATGATATTCTAGGTCGAGATGTGTTCCCCAATGTGGTTCCACATTGAGATGTGCTCCTTGATGATATTCTCTCCGATGAAGATTGATGATGATATTTTGGGTAGTATCCCATTGGCAGAGATTCTAGGTAGAATCACATTGGATAAAGGGTGGTATCTCAAGCTCCCCTCCAGTAACAAATTATTCTTCTTCTAGATTCAAGAATTTTCAGCATACAAGCAGGAACAATCAAGAGAAAAGCAGGAATAAGCAAGGGATAAATCAAGATATACATTGATAATTTGTGATGTTAATATACTTGAGGTGTTCATGGCATGATGACTACAAGAAAGAGATTATCAAGGATGATACATGATGACACTTGAAGACACAAGAATAGAATATTGATGGATGGACATATATTGGCAAGTGGAATTATCCCTAGTTGAGAGGGAGTTAATTTTTTAAACTAGGGTAAAATTCTACCTTGGATAGCTCAGATGACTAAGATAATGATTGTATTAGATTCATCTTTTTTAGAGGACCAAAATTGACCTAAATATCACCTTATTTGAACAAGAAAAAGTTGATTTTTGAATTTTGTATTCACTCATGTATATTGGGTTAGGTAGACCATTCTCACATGTTAAATTGGATAGGTTGACCTCAACCCCAAGTGGGCCCTCATGAAATCCTATAAATAGAAGAGACCTCAAGCTCATTTGGCCACATGGGATCAAGACATATTCTTCTCTTATCTTTTGCCATGGCTAGCACAAGTCTGACAGATGATGTTCACGCAAGGGTCTGAAATCTGAGGGGTGATGCTTGCACTAATCTAGGGTTTTCTGACTCATGGATGCTCGCATAGAACAAGGAATTTTATTCCATGGACGCTGTCACATAGTGGTCAAGGCAACCTCTAGAAATCCCTAGACACTAGCATAGGAGCCTATGGGAGTGTCTAGGGTTTCAAAGGTAGTTTGGGCTATATTGGTCCCCACACACAAACATAGTATGGTCCTTAGAGCGTCTTGGCTACCACAGACCCTTGCACTGAAGCCTTATGATAGCATCTAAGGTTTGAGGTAGATCTAAGTATGTTTGACCACAAACGCCCTCATCGATTTCACCTTGGAGTGTTGAGATCTGTCAGGGACTCAAAGATGATTTTTCAGTGTTCTGAAGATTTTTCTGAGTGACAATAGTGTTGAGAATTATCCAACAGTTGACTACAATCAGTGACACTAGATTATAGCCATGAGAATGAGGGTTTTTATTATAATCATGATTAGATCTATTTCATGGATATCATAGTAATTGTGTTGTATAAATAAATTTATGGATCATTGTACTCTCTTTTGCTGAATCATTTGATGACGATCTAAGAAGAGGAAGATTTGCAAGAATTTTCCCCATAGTGGGTTTTTCCATGGTCTTGGACCAATCTTAGTGTCTCTATGCATGTGCTTGCTTTTCTTCTATTCTTCCTTTATATTTTGCTGCATTGATGACGATGACGACGTTGTTATTTTTATATAATTGCATATGATGATGAATAATGGTGTAGATCTTATTAATGTAATGATGATATGGGGTGAACTTAATGTATTAATGAAGAAATGAAACTATCAAAGCAAAGAACAATGTATCCCTATGAAAAATTAACACATTGGAGCCACCACTTGCTCTTCAAAAGAACTAGCTTGTCTCTCTAATTCCTTGGAGGATGATCCAAGGTGAAAATTCCCTTTTCTCATACAATGAGGGTGTATATATAACCAATGGGGTGATGCTTCACCTCTTTGTGACTCTTTCTCTACCCTCATGATTGTTTTACTTCCTGTGACTTTTCTACATTACATGACTCTTCATATTGTGTATGGGTCCATTGGACTTCCACTTTGCAATTGTTATTTCCCCTAAAAAATTTAACAATTTGAATTGTTATTTCCCCTAAAAAAATTGGATTTTCTAGCTATCTAAATTGCTCATGCTAGAGTGCGAGCGAGGGATTTGAAACTTTAATTGTAGTGTTCTATGGAGACTTCTTAATGAGGGTAATGGAGTCTAGCTAGCCTTTCAAATTCTTTCCAAACTTACTTTGAAAATAGGAAAGAGATGGTAAGATGGGAATTTATTTCTATATCAACTCTACATAGGTGACATCTACTAGGATCTTTGAAATGTATTTTTTTTTAAATTTTTCTCTTTTGTGAGGTATTTTAATTTCCAAATGGATTTGCATCGAGAGATCAATGATTGATATATGCCTTGTAGTGCCAAAGCTTTGTAATCAAAAAATAATAGACTCATAACCTTATATAAGATAGGAGAAAATAGTATTTCCTTCATATTCATAATAATATGATCTTACATTTCTTCAAGTAAACTATGTCATCTTGCCAAGCCTCAACATAAGCCTTGCTAAGTTTCAAGTCCCTCACTGAGAACCACTACCTATTATGATTAAGCACTAGACCCTTAACAATATGGTTTACCGTATCATTTGGTCCTTATAACCAAGAAGAGAGGAAGCGAAAACGTGTATTCCTCCATGATACTAATCCATGGATTTAGATCGATTTAGACCTTGTCTTCTTTTCTAACTCTTTAGATAAACCAATAATGGATCAATGGTAATGTTGAGGTAATGACTTTATAAATGATCTATGAGTTTAGAATTTTTTTTGTTTAGGGTTCAAATCCAATCCTCCAAAAAAAATGGTGGCTAAGTATTTATTTTTATGATATGAGACCAAAGACCTTGCGTCTACAAAATTCTCTAAATGTTTTTTTTGCAATGGTTTATGAGAAAAGAAATAGTTTTTCAAGTTCCTAGCTACCTTGGCATTTTACTATAACTAGTTCTTCTTCTAGGAAACTAGCACCATAAATTTCATTCCCCTTGACCGAATGGAATGAAAGTAGAGTATCCACCTAGTGAGAGCCACATGTTGCACATATGTTTATTTCTTCTCTATTTTGGCGAGTGAACCACTATTAATAAAATTTGACTTATTGATTGGCCTTTAGATGAAGACTAAGGAATTTGAAACCTATTTCAAAAATTGTAATAGGAAAGTGGAAGGAGTGATTGACATGCTACTTTTCAACCTGTTGGAATTATGATACAGGTGTTGTCCTTGATGGCAACTCACTCAGAGGTATGATACAGGTGGAAACTCAATCAGATGACAAATCATAGTACATGAGGTCAAGAAAGAGGTATACGCATGTTAACCTTGATGAAAGTGTGTATACACATGGATGAGTAGAACATAAGACGCATATACGTACACACGTAGGTTCACAAAAGGAAAGGCGCGTACATGTCGGAAAACTAAGTTTTGGTTTGTGGTATTTGGTCCATGGTATTTGGTCCGAAGTGTTGACCCCAGGTATTGGGTCCAAGGTATTGGTTCTACATGGTTTTGGACCATGGTATTGAGAGAAGCCTAAACCTATATAAGGAGAAGATCATTAGGCCAAGGGTGAGGGGTGCAAGTGATGAATATCTGATGAAGTGTGAGATCTAGTATGCTGGTTATGGGTTTGTGATGCTTTGCTTGATCTGAACCAAGGATGCACCTATGCGGTTGATGATGGATGATGGATCGGGATCATAAGGCTTGGAATGTATTATCATTATGTGGTTTGATCATGGATAGACTAGATCTGAATTATTGACACATGTTTTATTGTATAAACGTTATGATCTGGGTATGACTAATGTTTGGAATAGCTGCAAAGTTATGAGTAAATATTTGCAGATCTGTATGCGGGTTGGCTTTGGTAAAAGCGCGTATACATGCTGGTTTGGTTCATCATAGTAGCATATACATAGAGAGATATGATATTTGAAGTTGCAGTTGGATCTGGTTGTTGTTGCAGAGTTCTGTGTTCTGGTTACTGTGTTTTGATGACAGGGTTTCAGTGATTGGGTGATTCAGAGATTGACGATGCAAGTGTAGTTGATGATTGTATTTCAGTGGTGATTGTTTTGTATTTATGGATCTAGTATGAAAATTTATGAAACGTGGTCCCTGGAAGAAAAGAGAAGGTAGTAGCCTTCTGTAGGCTGACACCTACATACTAGTAAACGGATTGGCTAGTACAAGAGCTAGGGGGTTGGAGCTCCCTTCCAGTAGAAACTGGAAAATGAGAGAAGGTAGTAGCCTTCTGCAGGTGGGTGCCTGCGTACTGGTATGAGTCTACGCCAGTACAAGATTGTAAACAGGTTTTTCTTATATTAAAGAAAATAGCAGTAGGTGGTTTTTGTCCCGCATTGGGTTTCCACCTTATATCATGGTGTTCATGTGTGCTTCTTATGTGTAATGATCTGTTCTATTTTACTGCACCTGTTTACTATTTATATGGTTAATAATGTTTTGATGCACTCATTAAATATCAACTAATTGAATGAGAAGTTTACTGGATATATTCTTGTTGCATTAAACACAATTGCGTATACACGCGGGTTTCCTTAACTGAAGTAGTGTATATGAATCTGAATATGGAAATGAAAGATTGTTTGATTTGATAATATTGATTCACCCCCCCTCTCAACATTATTTCCAACAATTGGTATCAGAGCAGGTCCTTTCGTAGAAGCTTGATCGTTTGAAGGAGATCCATAGAACAATGGGAAATAAAGCACGTCAAAAGAAGAAGATAGCTCAAAGGAACAATGAGAGCTTGCCATTGAGTGGAAGCAAGTATTCAAATCTTGAATCACCTCAAATTGAAGATGAACAAGAAAATGAAGCATCAGATAAAATCATAGATCAACAAGAGCTATTGAGCAAAAGGGAGAGTGCACTCAAAGAAGAAATTATCAGTTTAAAATCTCAACTGGAATGTGCCTTCAGAGTTCGTCAAATGCCATGAGAGCTTAATGAAGAATAGGAAAAAGAGATTATCAAGCTCAGGCAACAAGTGGAAGAAGGAAGAAAGTCTCAAGAAATTTTGAAGAAGCAATGTGTGGAAAAGGAAGAACAACATCAAGTTGAGGTAAATATCTTGAAAGGTAAATTAGAAGAAAAAGATAAACTATTACGATTTCAAGGCAGTAGTAAGACTTTGGATGATATTCTTGGTAGTCAAAGGTCGCCTAATATCAAAACTGGTCTTGGTTTTCATGAACCTGTTGAAGGTGAATCTAGCTCACAAGGTGAGGCAAGTAACTCTAATTAGAAATCTAAAATGATAAACAAGGAGATCAGAGGACAACAGCCAAGGAAAGAAATTTCTCAAAGAAAATCTTTTGCTCCTAATTGTGGAAGTGATAGACGATTATTTCCTCCGATAAATAATGTTGAATGTTATGTATGTCATAATCTTGGACATGTTGCAGCTAGATGCAGAAGTAGAATGGCTCAAGACTGTCACACAAAAAGATCATCACGCTCGAGGTACTTTAAGGGATATTGTTTTGCTTGCAATATGTTTGGCATAGAAAATTTTAGGGGCGAATGTTCGCCCTTTGGCGAAATTAAGGGGTTTTAAATTTTTAGTGGGCGAATATTTTGTATCATAGTACATTTTTACAAATCACCTCAAATAGCCCACCTTATTCTAAGGGAGAGGGTAAAAAAGGTAAATTTCGCCCTTGAAATTAGGAGTTACAACCTTCCATTCGCCCATTTTCAAGAATAGATTTTATTTAAGTGAATCCATTCGCCCATTTTCAAGAACAGGTTTTATTTAAGTGAATCCTATGGGCCAAATACCATATTTATAAAAGAGGTGTGGTAAATTAATAAAAATCTAAATAAATGAGAGGTATGGTAAATAAATAAAACATTTTTTATATTTACTCCATAAGTCACCTTATATACATGCAAGGGTGTAAACAAATAAAAATATAAGTAAAGTGGAGGTATGGTAAATAAATAAAACGTCTTTTTATACTTACTCAAAAGGTATGGTAAATAAATAAAAATATAAATAAACTAGACGTATGGTAAATAAATAAAACCTCTTTTTACATTTAGTCCATAACCCTCATTCTATTTATCAAGGCTCAAGAAAGAGGTTTTATTTAAGTGAATTCTAGGTGCCAAATACCATATTTGTAAAAGATTTATGGTAAATTAATAAAAATCTAAATAAACGAGAGGTATGGTAAACAAATAAAACATTTTTTTATATTTACTCCATAAGTCACCTTATATTTAAGGACACTCAAAAAATGCGTTATATTTAGGTGAAACCTATGGGCAAAATACTATGGGACAAATACCATGGACTAGATTGTTATTAATACCATGCAAAAAAACATTATTAACCCTAATATTAGTATTAATAAAAATAAAAATGGCACATGGTATTGACCCATGGTATTCACCAAAATGGCACATGGTATTGACCCATGGTATTCGCCTGGAATGTAGCCTATTTAAATGGGGGAATTAAACCAACATAGATGGATCTACTAACCCCCGAGAGGTATCAAATATCGCGATATGCAAACTAGCATAGAGTGAAAAAATATTTGATCCCTCTCGGGGTGGATCAAAAGTAAAAATGGATGTTGTAATTTAATGTATGTCAAACATTTTAGGTTGGTTAAAATAAAAAATAAAATAAAAATCAACTATTAATTTTATTAATTTTTATAAATTACTAATAGTAATTTTTAAGCTCCAGGTTTATGATAACCCATGGTATTGACCCATGGTAATACCAAGATCTTACAAGATTTTATAATTGAATAAAATATTCGCCATGCCTAGTGAGAGATTCGCCAAAAAATTATATATACATATTATATTATTGATAAAATCGCCTTCCCTTTTTCCTATATACCATGGAGATTCGCCCATTTATTATACATATAAATTTAGGGATGGTTCTTAAAATTTTTCCTAATGTTTGGTCACAAATCCATTGACTACTATAGAAGGAATACGAAACATGTAAGATGTTATGCATGTAACAAGCTTGGACACATAGCAAAGGAATGCGGGAGAAGATTTTGGGCACCATACCAAAAGGATAAAACTTCATCACAGTTAAAGATATGGAAGAAAAAGGAAGTACAGCCAGAAAGATGTGGCATAGAAAAGTACACAGACATGATAGACTCAAAGGAAGTTGAAAGCATGGAACATCATTGTTCTAAATCTCATATGTAGGTATCATGAAGATAAGTCGTGTATATACGCGAGTTAGACACTGCACAGTCGCGAATATGGAGCTCTGAAGAAAAACAACAAAACAGACTCAGGAAATGGTTATGTCATGGTATATGATGGTTGGCACAGGCTTAGGGGGAGCATATGCTTAAAATAATGCGTTGTTGGCATTATGGTTAGAAGTCCTTCGTAATGATTCTTATTGACATATCTTGCTACTGATTGTTGGTTGACCAAGAGAATGGATTGCAGTTTAAGATGCTTATAGTGCATATCATATAATCTATGATAGCTACTGATAATTGTCATGGTCTTGTTTAGGTCCTTGGTCTTTGTGAGTCATATGATGTATCTTGTTACCCCACTATGCATGGGATGGATAATGTAATGGTTCTTGTGTTTGAGTCAAAAATGGTGTATCCCCACTTGGTTGGGAGACTGATGAGTCTTTAGGAAGGTCATTGGCAATGTATGTATAGATTCATGTTATGATTTTGCAGACCTTGCATGTGCTTAGGGGTAGCATGGACGAATTGGTACATCTTAGCATGTACAAAGGAGGAGCTCAATCAGAAACTTCAGCATGTACTCAGGGGGAGCATGGACAGCAAAATGTATATCAAAGAAGAGAATATCTCGGTCCACCCTTTGCCCCTGATGTCAAAGGGGGGGAGTGACTTGGTGTGGTGGTTGCTATCAAGTCCAAAGGGGGAGATTGTTGGCATTATGATAGAGGTGTTGTCCTTGATGGCAACTCACTGAGAGGTATGATATAGGTGGCAACTCAATCAGATGACAGATCATAGTACAGCAGGTCAAGAAAGAGGTATATGCATGTTAACCTTGATGAAAGTGCATATACACGTGGATGCGCAGAACATAAGATGCGTATACGTACACACGGAGCTTCACAGAAGGAAAGATGCGTACATGTCAGAAAACTAAGTTTTGGTCCATGGTATTTGGTCCAAAGTGTTGACCCCAGGTATTGAGTCCAAGGTATTGGTTCTATATGGTTTTGGACCATGGTATTGAGAGAAGCCTAAACCTATATAAGGATAAGATCATTAGGCCAACGGAAAGGTGTGCAAGTGAGGAATATCTCATGAAGTGTGAGATCTAGTATGCTCGTTATGGGTTTGTGATGCTTTGTTTGATCTGAACCAAGGATGCACCTATGTGATTGATGATGGATGATGGATTGGGATCATAAGGCTTGGAATGTATTATCATTATGTGGTTTGATCATGGATAGACTAGATCTGAATTAGTGACGCATGTTTTATTGTATAAACGTTATGATCTCGGTATGACTAATTTTTGGAATAGCTGTAAAGTTATGAGTAAATATTTGTAGATCTGTACACGGGTTGGCTTTGGTAAAAGCACGTATACACGCTGGTTTGGTTCATCATAGTAGCATATACATAGAGAGATATGATATTTGAAGTTGGAGTTGGATCTGGTTATTGTTTCATAGTTCTGTGTTCTCGTTACTGTATTTTGATGACAGGGTTTCAGTGATTGGATGATTTAGAAATTGATGATGCAAGTGTAGTTGATGATTGTATTGCAGTGGTGATTGTTTTTTATTTATGGATCGAGTATGAAAATTTATGAAACATGGTCCGTGAAAGAAAAGAGAAGGTAGTAGCCCTCTATATGCCAGTGCCTATGTACTAGTAAAGAGATCGGTTAGTACAAGAGCTAGGGGGTTGCTAGTAGAAACTAGAAAATGAGAGAAGGTAGTAGCATTCTACACGTGGGTGCGTGCGTACTGGTATGAGTGTGCACCAGTACAGGATTGTAAACAGGTTTTTCTTATATTAAAGAAAATAGTAGGAGGTGGTTTTTGTCCCGCATTGGGTTTCCACCTTATATCATGGTGTTCATGTGTGCTTCTTATGTGTAATGATCTATTATTTTTTACTGCACTTGTTTACTATTTATATGGTTAATAATGTTCTTATGCAGTCATTAAAGATCAACTAAGTGAATGAGAAATTTATTGGATATACGCTTGTTGCATTAAACATGGTTGCGTATACACTCGGGTTTCCTTAACTAAAGTAACGTATATGAATCTGAATATGGAAATGAAAAAGTGTTTGATTTGATAATATTGATTCATTATAAAAAAATCACAATTAAAATAAATTATATTCACTGACCTATATCCAATGTATAAAATTCAAAGGTAACCTTTACACATATACCATGATAGGTATTATGCCTCGCTTCTTAAATTTGATCTTGAAGGTGAAAACCGATTCACTTGGCTTTCGGCTGTCAACGAACTATTATCAATTATTTAAGAGTGCAAGCGAGGTCTGCAACATGTTTTAATGACCCATTCACAGCTGAATAAACTAAGGTGAGCATGTATATATACTAATTATTGAAACATCAAAAACATTGGCTAACAAAGTTTCTTAAACGGTAGCATTCAAGTTAAGATCAACATTAGCAACGACTGTAAATCTGGACAAGGCCAAGCCTTATATCAAGTAGTTCTACTCTTTTCCACGGCTGATTATAATTTACATCGCAGTTTTCAACAAAGTGCTTCGGAAATTTCAATACAAAATTATGTGACAAAGAATATATTCTTTTAATGTGATGCAAACAGATTTTCCAAATATAAACGGATTCAGTATGGTTAATTATGATCAAATTTAATGCCATTGACAGAAATAAAAGGAATGTACAGTACATTTCAGCTATTCTGGTGCGGCAGAGAAATTAAATTATAAGAGAGATATATGAATCTGGACAAAATAGGGATTGAAATTATAGCTTCTCTTTCAGTTTTCTAATTGTTATGATTTTCATCACTGGTTACTCTATAGATATTGGCATAGAAGCAAAGATTTAATATGAGTTTAGAGGAATTAGATTTTTTCAATGTAAAAGTGTAAAAAAAGAATATTTATATAAGATAAGTTAAATGTTTAAATAATTTATTTAAATAATTTGTTGAAATATTTTTGAAAAGTACACATTTTAAACATCTTACTCACATATGTTTTTGGGGTAATATACCGAGGTTGAGGAATTGTAGTCATTGACTTGGTAGTCTAAGGAGGCTGAGGAATTGTAGTCATTGACCAATTAGCAAGACAAAAAAATTCAATAAATCTTTTTAATCATGTTTTTGATCGTGGAAATGGATATAGGACCATCAAAAACCTATGGGACATCTAAAATCTTGAAATTTGATGGCTATAACCCTGGTTTCCAAAAGTTATGTCTGATTTTATCAAAATATTACCCTAATTTTCATGATTTTGAGGGCAAAAAAGAAATTTGTTTAGAATACTACTATATTCAATTACCTTAGATAAAATTATATTAAGTTATATAGACAATGCATTAAAAGATTCATAACATATTCTTTTTTTTTTATTATTATAGCTAACATTACTTTTTTATTTAGAAAATATGGCATTTGTAAACTCCAAATGAAATCAAAAAAAAAAACATATTTACACATGACCTTCACAGAAAAATATAGAATAAATTTCTCTGAGCATTCACTTTCTAAATACCAAATCAAAATAAATAAAATATAAATTATTTTAATTTCTTAATATAAACTATGATCTTGACCATGATATTGATCTCTAATATAACCTATTTAAAAATTTAAAAAAGCTCCAAATAAATTACACCACCCCTAACCAGTGAAATCACCCAAAGGAATCCCAATTCCTGACTGCCACCACTTTAATAAAAGACATCGTTATTTCTATTTCTTGGAATAAAGCAGGCAGTCGTTTGTAAACTTTGATCCCCATGTACCTCTTTCTGCGGTCAATTCTTCGGTTTCTGAATCATGTCAAGAAACCCGATGTATGTATTAACTTTCCCGTATATTTTTCACAGTAGTTTCACAGTCCCGTTCTGAGCCTAGGGTACCCACTATTTCCTCTTGCCTTCCGAGCATATCTCTCTCAATATAATCAGAAGTGGATCTCCTCAGTGCAGGGCCTTCGGTGTAAGCCAGGGCCGTAGATCTGCGCTCTGAAACGCTTCGTTTTGCAGAAGGGTACCCAGTCTCCGCCTTAGGTAGCCATGAATCTGTAACAATTAGTTAACAGCATGAATTTTTGGAAAAAAAAAAACTGTGTTTTGTGTTTCGGAATTTAGTTTGGTCTAAAATTTCGGTTGGGCACTTTACCCATTCTTAGGGATGGATATAAAATCTTAAAAAAACAATTGTATTTGTGAATTTAGTTTGTTCAAAATTTCTACTAAATAATAAATGAAATGACCACCAGAAAAATAAATTAAATTCACAAGCACAATTCTTTTCCAAAAATCCATCGGTTTACAATTTACCCTAACCCTAAATTTCTAACTGTTAAAACCAAACTAGCAAATTCCCTGAGTACGGATTTATTGATTACCTTGCACGTACCCAGATCGATCCTGGTGCCGCTGCATTCCATCTTCTAGTCTTCCCCGCACGCAGACATTGTTTCTGCAGGCTCTCTTCCTGAGAAATCCCAAGAACGATCTGAACCCCGAGAATCTTACATTTCTCGCTTTCTTTTTATCGGATCCGTTATAACTTTCTGAATTGCTCGTCGTTATCTTGACCGAATTCTTGTCAAGCTCTTGAATCCCTTCAACGTCGTCATAATTCTTTCTCTTGAAACGAAGGTAACCCCACGAGGAAGGATCGAGCGTGTGCACAATCTCCGATCTGCGTTGTTCACTGTTAGCCCTGGCCAGCTTCACCAACCGCTCTCTGAGGCATGACGAGCAAATCCCTACTACTGCCTGCGATGGATGGAAAGCACATCGATACCTTGGTGAACTGAATTCTTTCATTCTTCTTCTTTTTCTTTTTCTTTTCTTTTCATTTGGGGTAAGTAGTTTCCAATCTCAATTATAGGAGCTTAACTTTGATAGAACCTCATAACAGAGCCATAAAATTGGCGAAAACTTCAACCAAATTAAATACCTAATGAACTACCCAACATAACTTTGAATTCTTTCATCCTTTCATTCTTCCTTAGCAATATTTCACAGCCACTAGGAATGATAACTGATCAAACCTATTTCAATTAATGGTTCATACCTACTGCAATTAAAACATATTTCACTTCCATCGTTGGAAGCCTTTGACAGATTGAATAACATGGCCGCAGAATTCAGGCAAGAACATATGAAAGAGGCATGATAAATGTCTCCGGGTCGTGTTACAGACCAGGGCTTTATCAATAATCACATCTGAACAAAAACATTATAAATAAATACAAAATCCAGGAAACCCTAGATTCTAAACCACACACAACGGCTTCAGCTTGCACTACGGGTTAAATAATGGGTTGCAGGGTCGCCACCGGTACTTTCTTATTGTTCAGTGTGTGGTATTAGATTATTGAAACTAGGTTTTTTATATTGTTTGTCACGGGATAATGTCTACTGGTCTCCTCTTTCCCACGACGGGTGAACCGTTGTTTTAATAGGAGCGTCAGAATTTTTAATGTTGACTCGTCAGGCCGACATCTGAAAAAGCTCTACAGTGAGAACATGGGTGCTCGAGTTAATTTGTGACTTGTTCCATAATAAGACAGACCATGGGTGCAACGTGCTCTGGATAGAACTGTGACTAATTCCATAATAAGACAACTGATATGAAGGCCGGTCTAAGCTTCTCCTTACCACTGACATCATCATTTCTGCCTTTCAAATTTACCTCTAAAGTTGAGTGGTATTAGAAAAATCATATTTATTAGCTTTATATTAATATCAATAAGCAATCTCTCCCAAAGAGGGTGACTAGGAACTGGTATTCCTAGCCAGCTAAAGGGCTACCATTATAATTGAGATTGTATGAGTGTTTTTAATTTCATCTATCATGGCTTCCCAGGTTAAATATCATTTGAATTTCTTTGAATTTCGAAAGTAATAGAGAAGAATTCAGTGGAGAATTCTATTAAATTAGTAGAGCTAATTATCTAACTAAGAGATAATACAACATCTTCTTTTTGGATAAAAATAGTGACTAGCCAACTAGAGTGCATGGAGATTCTGTTCAATAATTGTTATGAATTACTGGCTTTTTGCTTGCAATATTA
This sequence comes from Pinus tabuliformis, assembly GCA_031772625.1. Lineage (NCBI taxonomy): Eukaryota > Viridiplantae > Streptophyta > Pinopsida > Pinales > Pinaceae > Pinus > Pinus tabuliformis. The sequence continues at coordinate 1,723,980,629 of CM062816.1, read as the reverse complement.
GTAATTTCTTTTGTCTTTTAATGTTTAACATTTTTATAAATTTTTATTTACCATATATTTTAACTAAACAAAATTTTAACAACCTATATTTATTTCCTTTAAGATAGACAAATTGCAAATATTTTTTTATCTATATAATTCTTATTCAACCTAATACAAAGTGCCTAATTTGAATATATGTACACAATTTACACCTTAAATGATGTGAAAAGCAATCATTTTCAACTTGATATTAATATCAATAAACAAAAGTTTACAGGGCATCATTGATCCTTTAGGAGTATAATAATACAAAACCGAATGACATATCCACTTTATTTTCCCTACCTGCTCTGGACTGAGAAATAAATCAGAAGTGCGCCTGCAATTTAATAAGAGTAGCCAACAACTAGTGGGAACTTGCCCGCATGCAAACTGCCGATAACAGAAATAATTTTTAATTTCTTTCGTAGATTGGAGTAACGATCAGAGATTAGTCAACAGCTTTTGTCGTTAACAACCATTGTGAATCAAATAGTGTCGAACAACTAATAATCCATTCTTAATTTACTTAATACTTGGACTTATCTTTAAAGAAAACCTATGATATTAAATTATGTGTAATGTCAGGATTTGTTTAAACATGTTAGGTTTTGGAGTGTTTTTGGCAGGAATTTTCAGAAAATTTATTTGGTTGAATTTTATTTTTGTTTTTTTAGTAGATGTTTAATTGTATAAATGAATTCAGGACATTGAAAAATTTACGAAGCATTCATATGTGGAGATTTTACAATTCAAACTTGTGTTTCCAAGAAATCCTTATTTAAATTTTAAGCAAATTAGACTGGAAAGTAGGCAAGAAACCTTTTGAAACTTAAAACGAATAAATTACTGAATATAAATAAGGCAAAATAAATAGGTGAAAATGTGTCAATTGGGTTTGATTGGATAATTGAGCTGAATAGTTTTGATTCTTCTTACCTAATTCAAATCTTATAGTTCAATATATTATAGTTTTGGAATAGAATAACTATATTAAGCTCTTAAATGGTTAGATAACAACTATCCAACTTTTGATTTTTAACCTTAAAAAAACCAACTTTCTTGACCTAACTATCCCAATGCTCAAATTTATAAAATAAATGAGTTGATGTTTTCTGAAACCCTAACCCAAACATGAATCCTGCACCAGTCTTCTTCTTAACCAATGATACAGGGTTCGGCGTGCCTGCAAGAAACCCTTTTCCAATACTCAGCGTGATTTGCATCACACATAACCGCATAGCGTGTGAAGAACTTTACCGAATATGATATTCTTGTGGCTTGTGATTGCTTTTATGCATCGCTATAGTCATAACTTTGGTAGAAGGCTTTCTCGAATTAATCCTCACAGGGACAGCCTCCCATGTTCTACAGAATCTTTTCTTTTAATTCAGTACCACTCTGCAGCTTTGGGACATCAATTTAAAGACTCAACTATTCCTATTGGCCGTGGAAACCCTCTAAGAAAGAAAGAAAGTCAGCCTGTTGAGGTTGATGAGAAAGCACGTTTCTCGATCCACTCTTCAGATCTCAACCACGTGTCCATGTTTTGTCGATTATTCTGGCTGCCCTGCATATTGTCTGACTTTGATGAAATTTTGTTGGAAATTTTGGAAATTTAGGTTATAGTTATTAAATTTTAGAATTTTAGGTGTTTTATGAGTTTTTGAGTTTTTGAGATGTTAAATTTATTTTTATTATAAAAATGATTTAAATATTTAGAATTAGTTAATTGTCACCATATTTATACAAACACTTTTCTTTTTAGAAAAATATTTGATTTAATAAATTATGAATTTTTACTAATTTTATCCAAACATTTTTATTGTATTTTTTAAACTATGATAAATTGATAATTCTTTGTAATTATCTAAATCAAGCCAAGATTAAACTTTTAGTGCCACTATACCACCAAAAATATATCCTATCCTCCTACCATTATACCACCAATAATATATCCTATACCACCAATAGTATACGAACTGCCTATAAATTTTATTATTCAATTTAAAATATCTCCTCACAATTCAATTTAAAATATCGCCTCACAAATTTAGTGTTAGGTGGTTCTACTGATGCTCAAAGGTTGGGAGGCACACATGCCACACAATTATCATCTTCCCACTAACACTCAAAAATCTTAAAACGCGGATCGACAACGACGTTTTAAGGATTTGGAGACGCAAAAACTGCCGAAATCTGCTTTTTTTGGAATTAAATCATGCTTTTGGTTAAGAGGTTAAGTTATGTAATTTATTATTTATTAGCCTAATTACATTTATTAATTTAGTTATGAAGTATTTATATAATTATATTAATAAATGTATAACTAATAAATATTTATCAATTATATTAATGATTATTAAATATTTAATATAAAAATAATTATTGAAAATTGATTATTTATGATTAACAGTTTTAAACAAGTCTTTTGTGTGAGAAATCATATAAGAAAATTTTTTGGCTTCACACCATTGGAATGGAGAGCAATATAAAGATATAATTTCAAATAACATTTATATTTGAACAATAATATTTAAATTATAATATTAATTTAATAATATATTAAAAACAATTATTATTACCAATTTTTGAAAAAAAATATATTTAAATAATGATATTATTTGATTAATTTATTAAAAATATTCATACTATATTAAATATTTAAATTAATTTATTAAAACCAAATATTACTAGTTTTTGAAAAATATTTTTTTTTTTTCACTTTCTGTTCATGGATACCCGGGTCAATGGGTAGCCACTACATCCAGGGTTGTTCAACACTGAGTGGACGCACCCGAAGGCATCAACACCCCTCGGCCTATTTACTGACCTAACCCCAAGAGCTTTCGGGATTCGACCGTGTGACCTCCCATTGGCAAGCCACTTGATTTGACCGATTCAGCTAACTCTTGGGGCTTTTTTGAAAAATATTATTTAAATTGTGATTAGTTTATTAATTTATTAAAAACAAATATTAATAAGTAACCGCTATATAGCTAGTTTTTGAGAAATAATATTAAAAAAAAAATCAATGTCAAACTTTAAAGAAGGGGAGTCAAAAATTATAAAAACTAGTGAAAGCCCTAATAAATACATAATAGATCATTAGATAAATAAAATAATTAACGAATATAAAATAAAATTAATTAATAGAAATAAAATAAATAAAATTAAAAATAAATAAAATAAAACAAAAATATACACAATTCAAAAGAAACATATATATATAAATAAATAAATAAAAATAGAAACACACACATACATTTATATATCCAAAGAAAAATAATCAATAAATAAAACAGGGTCAACAAACGCCCATCAAACAAATAACAAAAATACTAAAAGGAGTTAAAGAAAGAATAGGATGGTAAAATACATTAAAAACACTAAGGATCAAGAAAATAAACTCTAGAGAATAATACTATAAAACTCATGCCAATACCTACATAGATAAACAAACAAAGAAAATAAATATCAAAAAAACCTAAAAAACTAGGAGTACACGACATAGGCCCAACTTTTACTAATATTCCAACAATCATCTCTATTCAAATTATTGGGTATTTTTTCAATTTCTAGGGCCTCCGTCAATTTAAGATGATGGAAATGACTAACCCTAGCAACGACTTTGGCCTCCTCTATGGAGATGTGATGCTTAGATTTATCTGCATGTTCTCCCAAATGCTTGATGTGAGGAGCATGCTCATGTTTTTAAAATTTTTTACTCCCCTCATTTAAAGTTTGACATTGATTTTTTTAATAAATTAATTTAAATATTATTTTTCAAAAACTGTGGAGTAGTTACATATTAATATTTTAATAAATTAATATCATTATTTAAATATCTTTTTCAAAAATTACGGGTTTAATATAGCCCTTACTTAATAATAATTGTTTTTAATATATTAGTAAATTAATATTATAATTTAAATATTTTTGTTCAAATATAGCGGTTAATTGCAATATAATTCTTTGCCATGGTCTCCCTCTTCATCTCGTCCTTATGATGAAGCACACTTGTTGGTTTGAAACTAGTCGGCCAAAAAAATTCTCTTATGTGATTTCAAGTGAAAGACATTGCCTAATTCATTATGGATCAAAGAAATTGAATACATAAATATATTTAAGGTTATTATATCAATATTATATTATATATCAATATATTATTTATCTCCTCACCATCTTCATTATCTTTCTCTTATATATATATATATATCTATATATATATATATATTATATAATTATTATCATATTAATATTTTTCATTTATAATATAAACATAAAATTTGATAATTTGATAATGTCTTTATGACGAGTAACTTATCATGTGATTAATCTCAAAGACATTATCAAAATGAGTATGAACACAAAAGTCTAAAATCAAACATAAATATTAATATTAATATATTAATATATAAAATCAAGGATTAATAAATTGAAAGGATTATTAATTTTAAAAATTTGATATACTAAAAGATTATTACTATAAACCCTTAAAATTAATAAACCCAAATGATTAATATTATAAATCCAACATATAATAATAATAATAATAATAATAATAATAATAATAATAAATAATATTATATTATAGATAAATGTCTTTCTCATTAATCACATGATTAGGATTTGGTGGATGACCAAATTCTAATGATGTGATTAATCTGAAAGACATTTATCTACATCATCACAAAAGTCTCGGATGTAAAAATATTATATTAATAATATTTAATATTAAAGTAAAATATAATATAATCTTATAGTGTAATTCTTATAATATTATTCTCTTTTATTTATAATAATAATATTGGGTGAGAATTTTAATAGTAATATTAATATATTAATATATAAACCTAAGGTATTAATATTATAAATTCAAGGGATTATTGATATTATAAAACCAATGGATTTATAATATAAACCCAAGGTAGTAATATTAAAAACTTGAGTGATTAATATTATAAACCCAAGGGATTATAAACCTAAGGGATTAATTAAACCCTAGGGTGAATATTAAACCATGGTTGATCATTGTAGATCATGGATTATCATTGTTGACCTTAATTGACAATCGTATTTTACCATAATAAACCATAATGACCCTTCTTTAATATGCATGAACATCCTAACCATAATGTCCTTGATTGACCATTATGGCTGATCATGGTAGATTATGATTGGCCATCGTTTACCATAGTTGATCTTGGCGAGTCCTCTTCAACCATGATTAATATTGCTTAATCATGGTTAACCTTGGTTGACTATGGTTAACCATAGTTGACCTTGATTGACCATGTTTGACCATTCTAACCATGTTGATGTTGGTTGACCATGGTTTAATAATATTAGATATATATTGCATAGTAAACTAAAATATAATATAATTATATACTAAAATTATTATAATATTAATCCCTTTGGTTTATAATATTAATATTAATATATTAATATATAAACACAACAGATTAATATTATAAACCCTTGGGATTAATATTATAAACCCAAGGGACTAATAAACCTCGAGGGAAATTAATATTATAAACCAAAGGGATTAGTATTATAAATCCTTGGATTAATAAATTAAAGAGATTATTAATATTAAAACCCAATGGATAAATAAACCCAATAGATTAATATTTTAAACCCAAGGAATTAATATTAAAAACCCTCGGGATTAATAAATCTCAATATTATAAACCTAATATTAAAAATCATGATATTGTAAACTTTAATATTAAAGCCTAATTTTGTCATGTCACGTTGCGACAATGAATAAATTGCAATGTAATGTAACATACTTGACCATCCTAACAATAAAGAACATGATTGACAAGTATGGTTGACCATAGTCAATAATGGTTAATCACAAATAATCTTGGTTGACCATGGTCAATGATGGGTTGACCATTCTAACCATCTTGGTCTTGGATGGGGATTAATATTATAAACCCAAGGAATTAATATTATAAACCCAAGGGAGTATTAATATTAGAAACCAAAGCAATTAACCAACAAAAGGTATTAATATTATAAACCCACTAGATTAATATTACAAACTCTTGGGATTAATAAAACTCAATATTAGAAACCCTAATATTGAATCCAAATTTTGTAATGTCACATTGCGACAATCATTGTGAGATTGATTGTTCCATTAAGACAATGTTTGTCACAATGCGATGTTGGACAAATTTTAGTATCATTCCAATGTCATAATATCAAACCCTAATTTTAAACCCAATAATGCAAACACCAATATTAAACCCAATATTAAAAAACATAATATTATGAACCCTAATACTATAAACCTAATATTATAGACTTCAGTTAGACCTAAAATTATACACCCAATATTTTTAACCACAATATTAAATCCAATATTACAAACCCAATGTTATTAATATTATATTTCACTATAAACCCAATATTAGAAAAGTCATACATTTTTTTATGATTCCAATGTCAAAATATTCATATTAATATTAGTAATATTATTATTAGTGAATTTTATTAATATTAATAGAGTTATTATTAAACATTTTTAAATCTCGATTGCATGTGACCAAAGATGACCTTGTTGACTAAGGTTTATATGTTAACTCTGTTTGAACATGGTTAAGTTGTGATTGACCATCGTTTGACTTTGTTCAATGACATGCTAATATTCTAAACACATTATTAAACCCTAATGTTAAACCCAATATTATAAACCTAAAACATAATTTTGAAATGTCAAAATGTGAAGATGAATTGATTGCAATGTAATATAACATTGTGACAATAGTTGTGAGATTGATTGTGACATTGTGAGAATGTTTGTTACAATGTGACGTTGGATGGATCTTAGCACCATTCTAACATCACAATATTAAACCCAATAATAAAAACCCCGATATTAAATCCAATATTAAAAACCATAATATTTTGAACCCCAATAATATAAACCCAATATTATAAACCCTCATTTAAAACCACATTAATTTTTAGATCCCTAATATAAATTGCAATGTAATGTAACATTGCGACAAAGGTTATGACAATGCAAAAATATTTGTCTCATTGTGAGGTTCGATAGAGTTTTGTATGATTCCAACATCAGAATATTAATATTAATATTGGTAATATTATTATGAGACAACTTTATTACTATTAATGTTGTTATTATTAAACATTTTAAAATCTTGATTAAGACCAACCAAGGATGACCTTGTTGACTAAGGTTGATAGTGATTGAATTTGGCCAATCACAGTTGACTATAATTGAATATGGTTGAGTTATGTTGGCTAAAGATGAGTATCAGTGACAAATGTTTAATATTGTCAAATATGGTAAAAATTCAACTATTTAAACATTCACTGCAAATGGTGACTTTGTTTGACTATGTTTATTTATTTCGTTAACTATATTTGACTATTAATATTAATGAATAATAATTATAATAGTTGATTATGTTTGTGTCAAGTTGAAGAGTGTTTTTTGTCAAACATAATCAACCACATTAGTAAACCAATGTGTTTTAAACAATATTAATATTAATATTATTAAACATGTTAATTAAACATTGACTATGGGTGAGCATGTTTTAACCTTGGGTGGACATCTCTTTCTTGAACTATTATTTGACTATGATTGAGCATTGTTAGATATAATTGTTTATGTTGTCATGTTTAAACATCACTAACTATGTTTTGACTATGGTTGACTATGGTTAACTAGCTCAAAAAAGAAAATTAATATAGCAAAGATTAGAACGAATTCTCATGAGCTCCATAGTGAAACTAGCCGCTCGGCAGTTCCTAAAACACCATGGATGGAAAGGATCTGCCATATTTGTGAGAATAGGAGCATCGAGGATGAAAACCACTTTCTCTTAGAGTGCCCTACATACAACCACATTAGATCTCAATTTCACAACCTTTGTTACAATACTGACCTTCCTAGCCTTTTACAATGCCAAAATTATAGTGAACTCGGGAGGCTTCTCTCCAAGCTTTTTGAGCATAGGAATAAAATCTTAAATCAAAATAAATAATTTGTCTTTTTAGGTCCGATAGATCATTATTTGGTCTCAGCGGACGTTAACCATCATCATCATCATCAACAATCGTATGACTATTGTTCATCATGTTTTGACTATGATTGACCATGGTTGACTTTGCTTGAACATAGTTTGGCTATGCTTAACAATCATTTGATCATGTTCAAGAGTATTTGAATATAATTGACTATAGGTGACCATAGTTTGAATATGGTTTGACTATGGTTGACTATATTTTGACTATGGTTTGTCTATTGTTGGGAGTGATGTGCCTAAGCTTACCATTGTAATGATGGTTGCTAATGGTTAACCATTTTTTTACTATGGTTAATCCTAGCCAAGCCTCCATGGTTAACAGTTGAAAATGGGTTTTGAAACAGAAAAATGCTACTATCAAGAGATATTAGAGACCCTTAAAAATTGCCTTAAAAATAATTAAAAACTATATTGGAAACAAAATACTGTCAATATTTTTTTAATACTAATGTAAATATTGACGTTGCCCTTATTATTATAATAATGTCTATATGTATTTGTATTGATGTTATTAAATGTTACCAACAATATTATCAATAACATTAATATTCATATAAAAATAAATTGCTACATAAAATATTATTATTGTTATTACATTTGTAATATATCTATTTCATAATTATTGTAATGTTGTTAATGTATTAAAGTATTATTACAAAATATTATCATTACTAATATTATTATTTTTCTCAATATTTTTATAAGAAAAATATTTAAAAAAGATTTTTTCGAAGAGATCACATCCAATAATTTCTTGGAGCCAAGGTTTCAAACCCTCTATTGTGGTTCATCATTAGTGAAAAGATGGTATGTGATCTAACATTAACAATGTATATATAGATATAGATGCTTCAGAGAAAACAAGGAAAAACAAAATGATCCGTTAGTAAGTCGAAAGGTCAATTTTTTTTTAATTTTTTTAGAGTCAAAGTAAAATAAAATACTCGAAACTACTAAATTTTAAGGAGAAATTAAAGGGATTAAAAAGCAAGATCCATACATCATATAAAAATAAATAAATAAATAGTAAATTACATAAAAATGGAAACTATAAAAATATGCAAATTCAAAAAAAAAAAAAAAAAAAAAACGAGGACTCGAGAGTAGGGATCGAGTTGCAAACAACTAGGAATGGAGAGGAGGGATCTAGTTACTGCTAATTTTCCAACCTTCATCCCTATTCATTGTTACCATGCTACTCAATTTCTAAGGCCTCCCTAAACTTCCTATGATGGAAGTGATCAATTTTGTCTAAAACATGAGAGTCTTCAATACATATGTGGTGTTTAGTATTAGATGCATGCTCCGCTAAGGCAGACGAATGGGATCTATTATGCCTAATATCTGTTGCATTCTCTTGGAATATCCTTTGCTTGATGGAACAACCAGTTTCTCCAATATAGGGTGTTCCACATGAGAAAGGGACTAAGTAAACACCTTCCATATCTTTGGGGTCAACAAGATCCTTGACTCACTCAAGGGAGCTGCTCATGGTGTTGAGGGGCTTAAAGAAAGTATGCACCTTATTCTTACTCTTACTCAGAATGTGTGCGATATTGTTAGTGGTTCCTTGTATGAAAGGAAGTTTCATGTAGTTAGCAAAACCAAGGGAATCCTTTTTTGGCTTAGGTCCAAGGGTAGAGTTTCTAAAAGCTTTGAGACCTAGGTGCCTATTATAGCCATTATCTTCAAAAACTTCAAGGAGATGAGATTTTTCACTTTCAAAGTGATCTATTATCAAGTTCGTGTTTTAGCCAAAATTGATCACTTCCATCATAGGAAGTTTAGGGAGGCTTTAGAAATTGAGAAGCATGGTAACAATGTGAATAGGGATGAAGGCTTAAAATTAGCAGCAACTGGATTTGCAACTCCATCCCTACTCTCGAGTCCTAGTTTTTTTTTTTTTTTTTTTTTTTTTTTTTTTTTTTTTTTTTTTATGATGTATGTATCTTTCTTTTTAGTTCCCTTTAATTTCTCCTTAAATTCAGCAATATCGTGCTTTTGAGGTTCAATATTCAGATATTCCACAGTTTTCTTTTTTGTATTGTCTACATTTCGAGTCTAGAACAAGACTCATCCTAAGGACTGATTTTCAAAGAAGTGAAGCGTTAGTTATAAATATGTTTCAAGGAATTTGTAAAGAAAGCCGACTAGTTCAATTTTGTTAATTTTAATTATTTATTGTTTTTAATTTTATTAGTTTCTCTATTATTTATTATGTTTGAGAATTGTTTTATAAAAATTAATTTATTTGAAATTATATTACAATTAGTTTATCATTAGCTTGTTTTGACTATGTTCATAAATTATTCTATTATTTTGGGAAATAGGTTTAAGATTGATTTGTTTTATGTTTCATGGCTAGTTTTCTAAGGTAATAAATGAATCCTTTTTTAGTTTGTTTAATTATATGTAAGGGTATGCTTTATTAAGATTAAATATGTTTTAATTAAATAATGGTTAATTTAAAATAGGGTGAAGTGTTTGTTATGAGAAGATGAAGATGAAAAGGAGATTTGCGAGGTTAAGGGGGGAAGGGGACAGGAATGACAAAAAATGGTGAGGTTAATATGAACCAAGGGTGTTATAGACATATTTGGGCACTACAACCCCAATCTTATATGTCGATAAACCAAGGGCTCTTTAACCCCTAAAAGTGTTGTTTCATACCCTAAAGGATCATGGTCAACTGATTACATCATTCCCCAAAAAGTTCCACCTGAAAAACCACTCAGAACTAGCCAAAACTGGACCATACTAACTGCTCCATTGTCAAGGTGCAATGCATACTCACTCCTACACTAGCTAGGTGCGATGCACACTGAATAGGCCTTCTGTGGGGTTGTTGGGTTGTGTTATATTCTTTCCACGTAGTTAACAGGGGGTTTGAAGGGCACCCATAACCCCACTTTATGGGGTCTAGGGCAGCGCCTTGGAAAATTTTGGTTTTCAACCCTATGTTAGGTTGGGCGGACCCACCTATGGTTTTGTGCATGATTTTCGCACATGTTTTTTGGACGCGATGGTTTTCGGTCCATGGTATTGGACGTGATTGTTTTCAGTCCATGGTATTGGACGTGATGGTTTTCGGTCCATGGTATTGCATGCTTCGGCATGTATAAATATGTATTATAACATTGAAAGGAACATAATGGAAAAATCAAGCTGGTAGTCCCACTTTTGGGATCCAGGGAAAATATATGTGTATATGTGTTTTATGTGTTATGCTCTTGCATTTTTTTTGTGTTTTAGAATTCATATGCAAGTAATTTTTGTACAGGGTTAAAACCTACCTTTGGTATCAGAGCTATTTTGGCTTCAAGGGGACACCTTTGTTGCTGAGGGGTTTCACTCGGGCCTATGGTAGACCTTGTTCAGTGGGAGATCTGCAAGATCTATTCTGGTGGTGAAAGAAGATGGTGATTAGTGGAAAGATAGAGATCGAGAAATTTAATGGTCAGAGTTTTGAGTTGTGGAAACTCAAGATGGAGGATCTATTGGTGGATAAAGATCAGTGGATCACAGTAGATCTAGGTACTAAACCAATGGGAGTGTCTGATGAAGAATGGAAGAAATTGGATCGGAAGGAAAAGAGCACAATATGACTATGTGTCTCAAATTCAGTGTTGCTAAATGTATCAGGGGAAGCTACGACAAAGTCTTTGTGGGACAAGTTAGGAATTTTGTACCAATCTAAGTCTCTGGTAAATAAACTGTTCCTATGGAGAAAGTTGTATAACATGAGGATGAAAGATGGAGACTGGGTGAAAAAGCATATAAATGCGTTTAATACTATGGTAAGTCAGTTAGCATATGTTGATATTAAAATTTCAGATGAAGATAAGTGCATCAATTTGTTGTGTTCTCTACCAGATTCATGGGATAGTCTGGTTATTGCAATAGGTAGCAATGCAACTACCTTGAATTTTGATGAAATAGTCTCATCCTTGCTGATGGAGGAGATGAGACGGAAAAATATGGAGAGCTAGAATGGTGATGCCTTGTTTGTACGAGGACGGTCTCAGAACAGAAACAAAAATAAGTCATTGAGTGGGAGATCTAAATCTCCACGAAAACCTGTAAAGGTGGTGTGCTGGAAATGCGGAAGGAAGGGCACTTCAAAAGGGACTGTAAATCTAAAGCTCGTGATAAAGGAAAGGGATCTGATGATGCTCCTTCTGTAGAGGCGAAAACCACCTCACATGAAGGTGGAGATGTGTACTTGGCTTCTTCAAGTACACATGTAGATGATGAGGCATGGTTGATTGAATTAGGTGCATCCTTTCACTTCACTCCCCATAGAGAGTGGTTTTCTGAGTACAAGAAATACGATGGTGGTGATGTCTTCATAGGGGATGATAGGAAGGCTAGAATCATTGGTCACGGAAAAGTAAAATTGAAGTTGCAAGGTGGAAGGGTTAGAACACTTCTGGGTGTTCTGCATATTCCCGCATTGGCTAAAAATCTGATTTCTGTAAGCAAGTTGGATGATGCAGGTGTAAAAACAGTGTTCGCGAAGGATACTTGCAAGATGGTTCGGGGAGCATTGGTATTGATGCGGGGAGTTCGGACTAGAACTCAGTACAAGCTGCAAAGTAGCATTGTTGTTGATGGGTGCAACAGTTCTGTGGTTCTTGAAAGTGGAGCAGAAAATATAGTGGTCTTTGGAGAAAAGACCATGTTGTGGCATCAAAGGATTGGACATATTGAAGAGAAGGACCTTCAAATACTTCATGGTAAAGGTATGGTAGAAGGTATGAGTAATAGCTCTCTGGATTTTGATTTCTGTGAAAATTGTGTATATGGGAAGCAAAATCGGGTGAGTTTCCCCTCTAGTGGTAAGAGGATGAAACAGATATTAGAGCTTGTGCACAGCAATTTAATTGGACCTGTGAAGGTTCCATCACTGGGTAAGTCTATGTACTATGTATCATTTATAGATGACTTCTCAAGGAATACATGGATATATTTCCTTAAGAAGAAATCTGAAGTCTTTGACAGGTTTAAAGAATTTAAGGCTCTGGTGGAAAACTTGACAGAGAAGAAGATAAAGGTTCCGAGGACAGATAACAATGGAGAGTTTTTCAGTAAGGAATTTGAAGAATTCTTTTAAGAAGTGTGGTATATCACGGTAGAAGACCACTCCATATACACCTCAGCAAAATGGAGTTGCAGAAAGAATGAACAAGACGTTGACGAAAAGGGCAAGAAACATGCTGAGTGGTGCTAGGTTAGGACAGGAATTCTGGGCAGAGGTAGTGGATACTACATGTTACCTAGTGAACAGGTCACCTTCATCAACGTTGGAGGATAGGACTCCACAAGAGGTATGGACTCGTAAGAAACCCTCCCTTTTACATCTAAGGGTATTTGGATGTGATGCATATGTACATGTTCCAAAGGAGAAGAGAACCAAGTTGGATAGTAAATCTGAAAAGTGCATCTTTATTGGGTATAAGGATGGTTTAAAGGGTTATAAGCTTTGGAACCTAGTAACAAGGAAGGTTGTGTACAGTCGAGATGTGGTGTTCAAAGAGGCGAAATATGTTATTAAACATGAAGTCCAACCAAAGGAACCTGAGAAGATAGAGTTTGAGCTAAAGGAGGAAGAACCAAACTCTACAGTAGAGGAGGAATCAGAAGATGAAGAGCCACAAACTCCGGCTTTGAGAAGATCAGTTCGAGAAAGAAGGCAGCTAGAAAGGTATAGTCCATCTACTTTCTGTTCAAATTTTGGTTTATCTTTTACTAATGATGATCCCAGAACTATGAAGAAAGCAGTGGATTCAGAGGATGGAAAACTCTAGAAAGAGGCCATGGTTGATGAAATGGCATCTTTCCACAAAAATGAGGCTTGGGATCTAGTGGAGTTGCCAGCTGGAAGGAAACCCATTGGCAGCAAATGGGTGTTCAAAAATAAGACAAATGCAGAAGGAAAAGTGGAGAAATACAAATCTTGGTTGGTAGCAAAAGGTTATTCCCAGGTGCCAGGAATTGATTTTGGTGATATTTTTTCTCCTGATGCTAAGGTGGCTTCTATTAGATTACTTTTATCTATTTCTGCTGCTTTTGATTTTGAGGTAGAACAAATGGATGTGAAGACAACATTTCTTCACGGGGATCTAGAAGAGGAGATCTACATGAAGAAACCTGAATGCTTTGCGGTGAAGGGTAAGAAAGAACTAATATGCAAGTTAAAGAAGTCTCTGTATGGGTTAAAACAGTCACCAAGGATGTGGCATCAGAAATTTGATACATTTATACGAGGACTTGGCTTCACCAGAAGCAAAGCAGATCATTGTGTGTATTTTAAATTAATTGGTGACCATGTTATTTATCAGGTCTTGTATGTGGATGATATGTTGCTAGTTGGAAATGACAAAGAAGTTATCGAGGATTTGAAGACCCAATTGTCCTCCAAATTCGACATGAAAGATCTTGGTGCTGCAAACTATATTTTGGGCATGGAAATTAAAAGAGATCAGGCAAAGAGGAAGCTCTGGTTAAACCAGAGGAAGTATGTCAAGACAATACTGCAAAGGTTTAATATGTAGGATTGTAAACCAATGAAGGTTCCTATTCCTGTAGGTGTGAGGTTATCTGTTGAACAGTGTCCCAAGACACAAGAAGAGGAAGAGGACATGTCCCGTGTTCCATATGCAAGTGCAATCGATAGCGTGATGTATGCAATGGTCTGTACTAGACCAATCATTGCACATGTAGTGGGAGTATTGAGCAAGTTAATGTGAAAACCAGGGAAGGAACACTAGAGAGCAGTGAAGCGGGTTTTCAGGTATTTGTGTGGCATTAGTGATTATGGTTTGTGCTACCAAGGAAGACCAGGATTGGACATAATGTTGGATATTCGTGGCTTTGTTGATGCAGACTAGGCTGGAGATTTGGATCAGAGAAGATCTACAAGTGGGTATGTGTTTAACCTATTTGGAGGTGCAGTCAGTTGGATGAGTAAGAAACAATCTGTAGTGGCACTATCAACTACAGAGGTAAAATACATGGCAGCCATTCATGCAAGCAAGGAAGCAGTTTGGTTGCAGAGATTGTGTTCAAGTATGGGGTTAGTACAAGAAGCTATAAGGATAGAATGTGATAGCCAAAGAGCAATTTTCTTGGCAAAGAACCCTACATATCATTCAAAGACAAAGCACATTGATGTTTAGTATCACTTTGTGATGGATATGATAGAAGATAAAAAGGTGTTGCTGGTAAAGGTGGACACTTTGAAGAATACTGCAGATGCATTGACAAAATTTGTGAGCTCTGAGAACTTCTCTTGGTGTAGAGACACAATGGGCATTTCAAGGCTGGGAAAATGACTAAGCTCTCTTGTGGCCCCCTATGGAAAGAAAACAACAAGTGGGAGAATGTTGGGTTGTGTTATATTCTTTCCACGTAGTTAACAGGGGGTTTGAAGGGCACCCATAACCCCACTTTATGGGGTCCGGGGCAGCGCCCCGAAAAATTTTGGTTTTGGACCCTATTTTAGGTTAGGCAGACCCACCTATGGTTTTGTGCATGATTTTTGCACATGTTTTTGGACGCGATGGTTTTCAGTCCATGGTATTGGACGTGATGGTTTTCGGTCCATTGTATTGGAGGCGATGGTTTTCGTTCCATGGTATTGGATGCTTCGGCATGTATAAATATGTATTATAACATTGAAAGGAACATAATGAAAAAATCGAGCTGGTAGTCCCATTTTGGGATCCAAGGAAAATCTCTATGTATATGTGTTTTATGTGTTATGCTCTCGCATTTTTTTGTGTTTTAGAATTCGTATGCAGGTAATTTCTATACAGGGTTAAAACCTACAGTGGTGCGATGAGTGAGAATGGACAAATGTCAGAGACAGTTTGCTAAGTGGATGCTCATGGAATCTTCTAGAAACTTCTCCTATGACACTTGCCTCTCTAAATTCGCCCAAGGATGAGTAAGAGATCCAAGAAATCTCCAAGTGGAACAAAAAACAACAAGTGTAATGACACTAATCAAAAACCCAGAGATGACTCACACCCTTACAGACATCTATAAATGGATCCCTCATCTAAGAGATCTAGAGGCTGGAATTTTGTAATTTGTAAGGAAGTGCTGATAGTTTGTATCTGAGAAAGAGCATTGTATTGTTGGGTGATCTTGCTTTTCATGAGGTGAAGAGGGCTTTGATGCTGGGAGGATGATGTTGGATCAGACAGCTAGGTTGTAATTCTCCCTTCTATTTTAATAAAGTTCTTTGAGTTTTCCTCCATACAATCGTGTATTTGTGAATATTGTTATTTTTGAATGCTATTGTATGTTCAATGTATTTCTGATTCTGCATTATTTATGATATAATAGATCGAGATGCTTTGATGGTGTTTTGTTACTTTGTCTCTATAGGTATTCACTGAGCGAGATAAGTAGGAGAAGAGGCGCAAGCTCTATCGAGGGGGAGAGAAATCAAACAAGGAGTCAAGTGGAAGATCCAGGTTGGTCCCTTTGCTTCTCTTTTATCTATCATACATAGAAGAAATCATAAATTTCTTTGATTGTTTGTTTCTAGGATAGTTGTCAATCCTAGTGGGACTAGCAGATCGAAAAGACACTAGTTTTCCCAAAAACAAAATGGTGACTCCGCTAGGGACCGAATAGTGTATTTGTTTTTTGTTGATTGTTTGTTTTATAAACTATAGATGGAGCCTGAAGTTAGCCAGATAGCTTTCGAACTGCTCTTTCTCTGCAATTGCAAAGTAGATGAATGTTGCTTCAGTCAATCTCCGGTTTAGTTTATGAACTGAACATCTGAATTACAAACATTCTAAATGCCCTTGTGGTAGCTTAGTAACATCCCAAGATCATACCCCTATACTTTTTTCCTTACTGTCCATAATAGCTCATCTTAACTCACTGAAATAAGCTGCAAATTTGAGCCAAAACCAACCTCAATTGTGCTCCCTGGCCCATCGCATTGTCTGTCACTGGAAGCTAGTATGCATCGCACTTCTCAAGTGTAGTAAGTGAGATGCATCCCTGTTTCTGTGAAGCACATGTGCGATGACTGAGTAATCCTATTTCTCTCCTTGAAATTTGGGGGTTTTGTCCTTGTTTTCAACTCTGTTCAATTGTTTTGTTGCTTATGAATAGTATCTCATTGCTAAAGCCTCCTTTCTTTACATAATTTAGCCTCCATTGATTAGGATTAGTAAATGTTTTTATGTATTTGTCCATAATTTGCAATCATTTGTTGAAAAGTTGCTTAAATCAATCTGTTGTTTTGGAACAAAAGTGTCGTAACTGTCGTTTTGTGTCAAAAAGAGGAGTGTCACTGAGTCTTCCTTCTTTGGATAGTCAATTGAACTTTTTGTCATGTATTTGATTTGATTTGTTGATATTTGAAGTCTCAAAAGCATCTTCTATTCAAAATTGAAAAGTGTCATTTAAGTCTTCCTTTCATTTTGAAAATAAATTGTTGAAATGTCGCTTTAAAGAAAATATTCTAGATCTATACTTAGTTTTCCTTTTGGCATTCTTCACATTAAGGGGAAAGAAAAACAAATACATGCATTTGCATTTTCTTTTAGACTATGTGCGAAAAATGATTTAGGAAAAGTGCATTTAGTGTGTGCTCTTTGCTCTTTGTTTGAAAGAATCGTAACCTTCTTTCCATAGTAGCTAGGATTTTCATGCTAAAAATAAACAACGATTGTTTATCATTTTAGATTGCATATTTAGGAATTTTACATCTACATCATGCGGTGAATCATTGAAAGGCAAACTTCTAAACAAGATCAACTCTAAAATAAATTTCAATGAACTTAACAATGCTTTGGAACCTAACGCAACACACCTGGAGGTCTAGGCTAAAGATGTGTTCCAGCGTCATAAAATCTAGTGACTATTGTTTTCATCGAAGGTTGGGTGATTCCTCCTCTTTGATACGACAAGTGCTAGCACGAACTTGTGCTCCTCGTACCGTCAAGTATATCTTGGGAGACCACAATAGGCATATATCCCTTATCCATAGGAAGCCGTGTCTGCCACCCTATTGATCGCAATGCACTGAACACAACATTTGGGAAGATTGACTGTCGTACATAAGTCCTTGGTAATTTCTCTTTAATTTATCACCAAGGTGTATTTTGCAGTTTTGTAATTGGTTTGGTAATCCCTCTGTCTAGATCTCCAAAGTAGTCACTTTCATTCCTTTTCGACTCCTTAAAAGAAAAGGTCCATCTAAGCACTTGTTACTTCAGGCTCATTAAAAATCGAAGGGGGCTAGAGTCATCCTTAGCTTTTTCTCGACTCTCAAAAATTGAAAAAGAAAAGGTTGTGTCAAAGCGTCATTAAAATTTATTAATTTCATAATAACATCCATGTTCCTTTGTTGGTCTTAGGTTGAGGTAATGGAGACCACTAATCAAGGAATCCCTTTGGAGGGGATTCCTAGTCCTTTTACATCTTGGGGAAATATTGGTGCACCTCATATGGCCACTTTGTCCCTTCCGGGACTTACTATTGTCCTGCCAGTATGCCTATTCTCAACCTCTATGGTTCAAAATAATGTGATTCCTCAGCAATCGAATCAACATCTAGTTGATACTAAAGTTGACCGTTCATCTCCCTCTTCGTTTGTTTCTCCCTCCACTTCTTCATCTTTGCTTGGTGAAAATAGTGATTCTAGTAACCAAGTGCCTCAGAAGAAGAAGAAAGGGAAGGAGAAGAAGAAGTCATCGGTTAAACAAGGGGGCAACCATGCAACATCTAGTGAAAATTCTAACACTGAACTTTCCAAACCCAGAAATCCATGCATAATTTGCAAAGAAGACCATTTTCATTGAGAATGTCTATGCATCCCTCAGATCTTGAGACAATGGTCTCCTCGTTCACACTATCAGGTGTCATCAACCTCTAGTGATCATGTTGACAGCACACCATCAACTAGTAATAGTGAAGTCAATGGATAGAAAGGGAAGGTCAGAGTTTCATGTAGGTTATGTGAAGGTAGTCATTCTCTTCACCGTTGTCCTTTTTTTTAGGAAGTTAAAAGAGTCTTGCATAACCATCCCGCTTCACCGTAACGACTTCCACCTGGATACAAGAAACTCTCCCCTAGTCCTTTACTAGTTGAAAATACGACTGACTTAATTGAACTGTCGGTCAAAACACCCATCGTTTAAAGTGAATCTTCTAAGTCCATATTGGACCAAAGTCAATAGGTCAAAATGGCAATCAACCTAGTTTTCCCTTCAGAAGGTCCACCTTCAGATGATACCACTCCCAAAGAGAGTAAGAACAATACTGTTCAAATTCTTTTTGTTACTTCAGAGGCCGATGAACTCGGGGGCGGATTTCGGGGGCAATCCGCCCGTTCCTTCACAATAGGAAGAGAATCTCCTAGTTCCCACAACTCAAGGGGTTAATTCAACCATTTATTCAATACCCCCTCCAAGTAGTCTGGTTACATCCTTTGATTGGAATTGACTAGCAAGATCCCTCCTTCCTTCTAATGTACCATTCCGGATCATGTACTACTTGGAAAGTGCTTGGTTTGCCATCGATTATGCTTGTTACACAGAATTTGTCAGGCTTTAACAAAGGAACCACTCGAACGTTAGGGATCCTTCCTAAGTTGCCGATAAATTTGAGAAGGAAAACCATTCACTTGAACATGATGGTAGTCCAAGGGCTGTTAGATTACAATCTACTCCTCGGATGTGACTATGTTTGCATGATGGAAGCTATTGTTTCAACACTCTTTCGAGTGATGTGTTTCCTAAGTGAAGGTAAAATTTTCACTGTTGACCAGCTTTCATTTCCTTATTCAAACACAGCTTCAAGTCAAACATCATCCCTAAATGTTCCTTTTGTGTCGAGAATGTCTCTTCAACCTTCATTCCAACCACATAATTACTGCAAGTGGTCTGGTGAATGTATCGAAGCTTAGGGGGCATGCACCTTGGTCTTCTTAGGCAAACGAACCCAGCTAAAAAAAATAGGTTTCCCTATAGGTTATGTGATTGGAAGTGTTATCGCACACCATTCACCTTTGTCTATTTGATGGACAAAGCCAAGGAAGTGTTTAGTCGGCTCTGTTGACAAAAACAATCCTACTTAACCACAGTAATTTCCATATGGTTACCTAGAGACTCTCCTTTTCTTGATGCCTCAGGGCATGCAAACCTTTTTAGGCAAGAAAAAATGACCAAATTCATTTTTTCTAGCTATTTAGCTTTTTAGCCTTTTAGCTTTTTAGCTTTTTAGTTTTTTCAACTTCTTAGGTTAGGTGATTGGTTTGATCCACCATTCACCTTTGTTTGCACTACGGACGAAGCAAAGGAAGTTTTTTGTCTAAACTGCTAACAAAACCATCCTACCTAACCTTAGTAGTTCCTTAGATTTTTAGTTTTTCTATCTTTTAGTTTGGTCATTTCTAGTTCGCATAAAAGGAGAAATTCATTGAGCATGTTGTCGCATGGTTTAAGCTCATTAAAAAATAAACCTACCACCATGAGCATAGTTTCTGCTAGGTTCAAGATCATTACAAAAAGAACCCACCTTCACAGAGCATATGTTCCCCCAGATTTCAAGCTCTTTAAAAAATGAGCCTACCTTTGGTAAATAACCTTTGCGATTACATCAGCCTTTTGAGCCTTGGTTGTGTTCCTGCCATCACCTCCATTCTTTTCATTGATCATACGCTTCCACTTGATTGTTTACCATTTTGAAGAACAACTGCAATGAGTGGTCCTGTTAGCCACCCTCTTCACATCACCATGTTTTGAGAAGTTCCAAGCTTACCTGGAACCAGTTTCTACCCTGAAACACCACTCGTTCCTAAAAAATGAGTCTCCTTTAAACTCTTTTCAGACTCGTTAAATATGAAAATATTGTCAATCTATTGGCCTTTCTGGCTCACTAAATTGATTGGAAGTGCCATCCCTCCTATATATTTTAAAATTTTCAGACATGAGGGATTATCTCATGAAAAGTTCGAGCGCTTGTCTTTTTCGGTTCACTAAAGTGATTAGAAAAGTCATCCCTTTTGTATTATTTTAATCTTTTTTAGACTTAAGGGATTATGTTATGAAAAAGAACTGCTGGAGTCTCCTTTTCTTCCATTTTCAAACTCTCTAAACATGAAAAGGACCGAGTTATCTTTGTCATTAATCTTGTTAAAACAATAGCGACAAACTTGTCCACCCAGACAAGAACGAGTTTCACTATCGTTGGACTTGCTAAAACATAGCGACAGGTTTGCCCAAAGGGAAAATTATAGAACAAGCATATGTTATCCTCCCCAAGCTTGACAAAAATAAATAGGTATTGATCAGCAATGACTGGGGAAAAAGGGAAGAAAATTTAAAGAATTTTATTGGTAGAAAGTCACTCTTGAACATGATACTTTCACTCCATCACCATGATTGAGTCGGGTTGGGTTCACCGGTCATATCACCATTGGTCCTCCATACCATCCATCTTTTGGGGTTAACGCTACCAAGCCATCTCAGTTTCACTGATATGTTCAAGAGAAGTCATTCAAAGAATTCACCATCTAGTTAAAGCCTCATCCACTGCAATACCTTCGCCCTCCATTTTTCATGACCGCCATTCCTGAACCTTGTATCATCAGATCGTTTTCACCTCCAGAAGATCATTTGATTCATTTTGTGTTGTAGATGTAGGATACATTAAGGCCCTCCTACGACGGGTCACTTCTATTAGACATCGGCTCATTATTCAAGAAGTTGACTTAGAAACAACCCTTTCAGTACTTTGAAGCTTGCATGCCTCAATGGCAAGTTTCTTAGTTAATGAATTTATTTATTTTATTCACCCCATTTACTCCACCACCTCACTTTAAGGATTATTATTTTAGACAACTTCAATAAACCATATTGATCCATATTTATGTAAGAATGCATTAGAATACATATATAAACATAAATAAATCTTCATTTCATTAATATGAAAAAATTGAAAGACGTTTACAAGCATAATGGAAATAAACTAGCTCGAGCAATAGTAGTTTATGTCTAAGAAAATATGTGGCAACTACATGCCTTTGAACTGTGTTATAAGGAGGCTCAAGGGATTTTTTCTTATTGAAAAACAAAAGTGAACCCTAAACAACCAAAACCATAACCCCGTGAGATGGAACGCCAAGAGTTTGTGGGCCCTCATCCAGTTATTTGGGAAACCAACTTCTCGGGGTTGTAACTTGGTCATATGATCTTCGTTTGGCGAGTACGATACCTCATTGGAAATATCTCTTCGAGTAATACAAGATTTGTGGTATGACCTTTCCTATGTCTATGGGCATGGTGTAGACCTCAAAAAAATGTTTTTTAGGGAATCAAAGTAGCTTCAGAAGTTTAGGACCCAAAAAACTTCTAAACATAGTAAATGTTGTTATAATCAAAGAATAGGGAGGTGGCCACCAATATCCACCTAGATCACACCCCCTCCACCCCTGTGTTAGGAAGCAATGGTCCCCATTGTGTGCAGCGCCTCCATGAGGTGAGGAAATTTCTATCGAACGTGGTCCCTCGTGAACCACTTGCCCTATTACAGGAGTTGGTCTCCTTTGAATACACGATATAGCTCGATCCTTTGCTGGCGAGTGTTCTCGATCTATGTGTCCATGTTCATGTTAGTTGTGTCCTCTTCGATGTAGATTGGGTTGAGCTATGTTGGTGTTAGCTACTAAATGACGTTGGATGTGTCCAACAATGAGGGGAAAGTATGGTCACAGGATGTCCACATTAAATACTAGGTGTAGGAAAAGAATCAGGGGAATGTTGAGCTTGAAGGAGTTATCCTCTACAACCTTGGTGATGGTGTCCAACCCATATCAAAGTGGGTGAAGCTTGTAGTGGCACCCAGCGAGACACTCCCTTTGTAATGTAACCAAACTTTGTCGCCCACCTCGAACTTGTGTGGCACCCAATGTTGATCATGATGATGGTTGTACTTAGCATTTCCTCTATCCATTATTTCATGGACCTATTTGATGGATGTGTTGAATGTGCTCAATGAAGTTGTTAGCCCTATTAGCTTCGGACTCAACATGAGTCAAATCTCCCTAAGTAGCATCAAATGGTATGTCCACATCAATGGGACATAGTGGCTTGAATCCCAATCCCACCTGAAAGGGGTTGTGGCAAGTTGATCTATGGAGATATTTGTTGTAGTTGTGTTGGACACAGCAGAGGCTTTCATCTCATGTGTGTGGATGCTTCAAGTTTTACATGCGCAGAATGTGCACAATCATCTTGTTGACGACCTCTGTTTGGTAATTAGTTTGGGGGTGGAAGGTTGTGGACTTAGTGAGCTTGGTATCAAGCATTGACCAGAGGCTTGACCAAAATGTACTCAGGAACTTCTTGTCCCGATCTAAGATAATGGATTGTGGTGTCCCAAAGTGTACTCACACTTGTTCAAATAAGAGCTTAGCAGTGGATTCTATTGTGTTACTCCTCTTGCGGGCTTCCAGAGTGGCCATCTTAGGAAATCTTTCGATGACCACAAAAACACAGTCATTTCCATGCTCAGTACAAGGAAGGCCTCACATGTAATCCATGGAGATAGATTCCCATGGTTGACTAGGAGTAGGCAGAGGAGTATATAGGTCTTGCTTCTTAATTGTCAATTTAGCAATGGCATAGGTAGTGCAGGATCTCATGTACTTCCAAAAATTGTGTCAAAGGTTTGGCCAATAAACTTATACTTTGCAGCATTGTCACTATTTTATCTACTCCGAAATTACTAGCAACCCAACTATAGTGCACCTCCCAAATCATCTTCTCATGCTCGCTTGAAGGAATAGAGAGGTGTCCCAAGTGGCATAACAGTGTGCCCTCAAGGTGAAAATCTAGAACTTGTTTTATTTCCATGAGCATCCTGTATGTGTTGTTGAATTCTATATCACTCTTGTAAAGATGCGTCCACCCCGAAGTCTTGTGCCCACAAGAATCAAGCATAGTGATCAGTGCCATAATCAATGGTCGGTTAATATAGTCCACAACATTATTGGTGTGTCCCTTCTTGTACTTGATGTTCAAATGGAATTGTTGCATATATGTGGACCATTTCTGATGGCCATCATTCTAAAACTTTCCTTGTGTTTGTATGACTGCATGGGTCATTAGTATGTGTGGATGATCGTTTCCTTCCCCATAATGTAACACTTCCATTGTCAGCATGCCTGTATAGTGGAATACATATATTTTTCATAAGGGGGATACTTTCAGAGTGTGTTTGAAAGTGTCTCACTATGATATGCCACTGGATGCCACTACTGAGTAAGAACTACCCCAATAGCATAGGCATAGGCTGTTGTCTCAATCTCAAATGTTTGTTGCAGGTCTGGTAATGTGAGCATTGGTGTAGATCATAGGTGATGCTTCAACTTGGAAAATTCCTTTTGTTTGGATCTAGACTAGAAGAACTTTTCTTTTTTTGTTCCCTTGGTGACTTGACTCAAAGGCCAAGTGATATGAAAGAAACCCAACATGAACCTACGGTGGAAATTGGCAAGACCTAGAGAGTTGCGTAGTTCTGTTAGGGTGGTTGGGGCTAGCCAATCTCAAATAACTTGTATCTTGACTGGGTCCACATGCACACCCTACTCATCAATGATGTACCCTAGATATTCAACCTGCATCATACGAAAAGTGCATTTAAACAAATTGGCACACAACTTTTGTTGTCACAGGGTTTGGATGACCTGCCTAATATGGTGTATGTTTTCTTCCCAACTGTGACTGAAAATTGGGATGTTGTCAAAATACACTACCACAAATGAGTTGGTGAAGGGCCACAAGGTGTTTTCCATTAGCCTCATGAAGGTTGTGGGACCATCCATCAACCCAAAAGGCATGACTAGCGATCCGAAAAAATCCCTCCTTGGATTTGAAGGAATCCTTCCACACATCGGAGTGTTCAAATGGAAGCTAGTGATAACTAGACTTCAAATCAATCTTGCTGAAATATTTGGCCCCCTTGAGTTGGTCCAAAAGGTCATCAATCTATGGGATTGGATACCTATTCCATATAGTGATATTATTTAGTGCTTGATATTCAATATAGATTCTCTAAGTGTCATATTTCTTCTGTACCAACATGATCGATCTCCCACAGTGTGATGAACTTGGCTTGATGTTCCCTTTCTGCGACAACTCTTGAATATTCCTCTTAATTTCATCATTATACAAAACAAAGCATCAATATATTATTTTGTTAATTAGCGGTGCACCTAAGGTTAGATTGATGGAGTGCTTGACCTGACAGTGCAGGGGTACCCCTATGGGTGAGGTGAAGATGTCCTTGTACTCTTCCACGACCTTGTCCATCTGTTATTGTCATGCGGAGGAGCACTATCTCGAGGTTGTGGATGTGGCCACAATATTCTTCTTCCCTAAGGTCAAATCATAAGGAAGACAAATTTCCCAGTCTCAGAAATGATCTTATTGTGCATTTCTTCATAGATATCAATGAGAGGTAGTACGTGGTGCTACCTCTCGTATCCTATATAACTTATTTCGTAAAGAAATAATAACAGTGAAAGACATAGAATCATACATAGCATGATTCTTCCACAAGTATGGTTGTCCTAATAACACATCACAAACTTCAAGAGGAGCAACATCACACAATACCTCATATGTGAAGGGCTTGATGTTATAGGGAATGCGACATTGTTGGCTAACATGGAAATCTCATCCTCGGTGAAGTTACCTAATGTCATGTGGTTGCAAGTATGGTGTGGTCGATAGGCCTAATTACTTCACAACCTCTACTAAAATGAGGTTCTTTTGGCTTTTTTTGTCAAGAATGAACTGCAATGGAGAACCCTTCACCCATATCTGTGAGTAGAAGAGTCACTCCCCCTCCTCTGGATCTTTGGGCTTAATATTCTAGATCTTGGTGCTCGCAATAGTGGCAATTTGATCTATATCAATAATATGCTTCCCTTTTTCATTCCCCTTGTCAGTTCTGAATCAAATTCATCTAATTCGAGAACCTTTAGCTCGGCCTCGAGTGATTGTTTGGCTCGACACTCACTTGTGTTGTGAGTGGGGATCTTATGGAACTCACACCATTTCTCTATGCCCTTCTTTGTCTTTGTGGTGTTCTTCTTTTCTTGCGGCTTTGGTGGGTTGTTCTAGATCGCCTTGCCTTGCCTTCAACTTTGTTATGCGGTTTGGGGGTGCCTTTCCCTTGCTTTGGATTCGCAGATCCAAAATCTCACTTCTTCTATTTAATTTTTTCTCGATCATGATATTGTATCGATAGGCAATGCCAAGCAAGAAGATTTCCAATAACTCCATCTCATCCTGAATGTATTTTTGTAGACAGTCGCAGTACTTTAGTACCAAATTCCGCTTAGAATCCTTGATAACCAACTTCGTGCGAAGGGTATGAAAAAAATTTGTTAACTCTGGCACAACTTGGTCCCTACCCTCGTGCACCATGGTCAACTTTATGTATTTATATTTGTAGCGCCCGATAGGTTAATATTGTTCCTTAATGGAATCTTAGAAAGAATTCCAAGTGGGTGCGGCTAAAAATAGTGAGGGTTCCCTCTCATTCTTTTGTTCACAGTAGGTTTCCCACTAGTCCTTGACATGGGGGGCACTTTGAGGAGTGAAAAAGTAATATTTTCCTGATTGGAAAAGTCATGAACTAAAAAATATCCTTCGAGCCGATTTAACCATCTATCTACAACATTTGCATCTATATGGCCTTCAAATATGGGAATTTCGAAGTTTACTTATACCTTAAAAGGAGTGGGACCTCCAAAGTGGCTATTGGATGAAGATGTGTCGCCTATGGGTATCCACCGAAGGATCTAGGAAAATTTATCCATCATCACATTCCTTTGTTGCTCAAGGACTTCCTTGAGCAATATTTTGAAAGGATCTCTTGTTCCCTCGTATTTATTTTCTTCCTCCATGGGAGGTCGTTGGGTTTTTCAAGGGTGGTCTTGCAAAGGTTTAACCAGTTCGAGCCCTAACTCCTTACACCCTAACCTCCTTGGAGACATGAAAAAAAAAAAGAAGAGAAAGAGAAGATCGCTTTGATACCACTAATCCAGACTTATGCAGGAACACAAAAAAATACAAATATAAACATAAACACACATATGCATCATAAATAAATCTTCATTTCATTAATATTAAATAATTGAAAGATGATTACAAGTAGAATGGAAATAAACTAGCTCGAGCAATGGTAGCTTATGTATGAGAAGAGATGTGGCAGATACATACCTCTAAATTATCTTACAATGAGGCTCAAGGGCCTTTTTATTATTGAGCAACAAAAAGAAACCCTAAGAAACCAAAATCCTAACCCGAGGAGATGGAATGCCAAGAGTTTGTGGTTCCTATTGCGATTAGTTGGGTAGCCAACTTCCTGGGGATGTAACTTGGTCAAATGATCTTTGTTTGGCATGTACGATACCTCGTTGGAAATATCTCTTGGAGTAATACAAGATTTGTGGTAGTCCCTTGCCTATGGCTTTGGTTCTATTGCAGACCTCAAAAAAACATTGTTTTGGGGGTCAAAACAGCTTCGGATGTTTAGGACCCGAAAAAATACTAAAAATAGTAAATGTTGCTATAATCAAGGAAAATGATGAAATCGATTGAAGGTCTAGGTGGAATAGGCATGTGGCCACCAATATCCACCTTAATCACCTACCATGTTTCTATTTTCACCATTTTTCAGTTCTCCCATTTCGGCAAGTGAACTTTGGTGGTGGACGAGGGTTTTTTGTGTCCAGAGCTCAATAGCATGGCTTACAGAAGGTTTGTGCACACTTAGTTTTGTGTTGTGGCTCCTCTACTCACGAGGTATGTACAAAACAATAGTTTCTCGTTCTCTTTGTGGACCACACTAGTTTTTATTTCATGTTTTACCCTACTTCCTTCTTGGTGTTTGCATGTAAATATGTATGCATGTTTTCTCTCTAGCTCGATGATGAAATTTATCCTTCAAAGTCCACTTTCAGTCATGAATTATGTCTACTTTATTGAGATAATTCCTTGTGCATTATGACCAGAATCCTTTGAGGCTCTAGGGTCTTGGGCTTATGTGGTCTAGCGATTATTTGAAAAAGGGCTTGGTCATATATAACAAGAGTCAATAATTAACTGCCCGAGTTGATTAATTATAGTTTTAACTATTATTTTTGGTTGTTTGTTATCTCTTATATAATAAGCTATTTGTCAAGTTGTTGTGCTCTTAATGGTTGTTTGGTCATTCTGATTTTGTTCAAATCCTCACCCTTATTTACATTCATAATGAAATAATATGGTTTTTGATAGCTCTTAATCAAAGCCTAATTTGTTTACCACCCCGCATGAGAGATCTTTCAAGGCCTTAGGGCTTCAGGAAAGAAACCTATGTGAAGTACATGCACTCAGAAACCTTCTCAATTTGTTCCCAATTTCATTGTTAAATGTATTTGCATAATAATATTCATATATTGGTACCTTTCTCATTTCAATTTGTTTTCATTTGGACACCTAGGGTTTATGTCATTTTCTTACCACATAGGTTATGTGTATAAAAAATATATCATATACTACATAGCGCACTCACAATGTGTTTTTCTAACCTAGTCCATGGGGTCTCTCTTATAAAATATGATGAATGTATTTGGCCCTTTATGATGGACCATACCACTTGGTTATTTACATTGTTTGTTATTATATGTTTTTATATTATGAATGTTATCAAATACATTTGAGCTTTGTTTGAGTTCGTTATCTTAAGTTGGGGTGTTGTTTCTTTCTGTTTTGATTTGTGTCTATCATTGAGTTTGATTATATGTATATATAATTGCAATCCCTATTCACTGCTTTAATTTTTATTTCCTCTGTTGTTCTTAAAAAAAATCAATGCTTTGTTCACATGTTAATGAATGATGTCATGTTATTTTTCACATGTGTGTAATCAAAAATCAATTAAATTTATTGCGGAATGAGTTTCTTTAATCATAATAGAGGAAGAGGAAGGGGAATAGGGGGAACAGACAAGGATCAATACCTAGGTTTTAGAGGGGAAACGTGACCAATGATTTCAATCCATTTCAATGTAAATTCTCACATATTGAGAGAGTAGTTACATTGAGAGATGGAAAAGTTATTAGGATTTCCTCAAAATCAGTGTGAGGCACACCCTCAATCACAACAACCCATATTGTAACAACCTCCCCCTGCCTGGAATTAACATCCCTCCACACACATCTACCCCTTGATCAATCCAAATAATGATGGTTGGGAACAAGCCATCCCTACACAACCTCTACATTCAAGGCAAGGTTGGCTAGACATGCACCTTTCTAATCGTCCTCTTGAATCTCACATGTCTCATCTATAGTCAGTTGCTTCTCATTTCGTACATAGACCTCATGTTGCACCTCATCCATCTACTCTTCCTTCTCGACATGCCTCTTTTGCACATCGAGTCTCCCAACAAAACAGAGAATTGTCTAACTTTGTTGGTCAACCATCTAAACTCCCTATCATTCCCCTACATGTTTCTAGTGAACATGAACAAAATGTTCAAGTTGCCTCTTCTAGTTTGTCTCATGGGTCATCACACTCAGTATCATCATGCCTATAGTAAGATCAACTCCATCTCACAAGTAAGGAAATTAATTCTATTTTTTATTAGAACACAAGTCATATTTTTGATGTCACTATTTACAGGTTTATAACATTTATTTTTCAGATTATCCGTTGAGTTCCATGTTTATATTTAACACGGGAGAGACAAGTGCGGTGTATATATTTATATTTTTGATATATGTATGTTTTTTGTAGTAACATCTCACATGTGAATGATGAATGGAGAAATAAAGGACTAGAGATACAAGGTGTTATTTATGGGCTCATGATATGACATATTTATGTGATGAGATGGATTTTTTTTATTGGTTGACTACATATGATCCATGGTTATGGCACAATTTTGTTATGTTTTATAATGATCGGCATTTATAAGATAATGGAATTTGTTGATTTCAATTTGTTTTATGTTTTAAAAAAAAAGAGACAAAGAGGCCTAATCAAATTGGAAATGAGGGTTCCACATATTAGTGTTTAACTCTTAACTTAAAATTTCCTAAACTAACCTTTAGAAATCCCCATTCCTAACCCTAATCACACTCATTAGGAATGCAACTAATTTTTTTTTTAAAGTTTGGAAACTATCAAAACCACTTGAGGCCTCTATAAAAATGGGAAAGATCTATGAAGGGAAGGGAGATAAAGTTGTGAAGAGAGGTATGCTACAACAAAACTAGGTTGTTCTTTTGTAGAAATTATGGTGTAGATTTTCAACTTGACATGAAGTTTTAATCAAAATCATAAGACACAAACTTACTCTATTTCTCAACGGAAGTTAATTCAAAATTTAGAACAAAATATTCAGACATGCAATAAAATTAACACACGTGCACACAGTATTTTTCCTGAGAAAAGAAATCTGCTAAAAACCCCAATGTTTGATTGTATTAATATGATGAATAGAGATGTCTTACAATTTCTTTTCACAATTGAGCACACCATGCAAGTGAATAACCTATCTCTCTGCTGAGTGAGAAGTTATGACCCAAACTTAATAAATTTCTACCTTTGCTTGAGCCCCTATTTCCTTACGCAATTCTTCAGGAAATAGGCCCGTATTAATTAGGATTTTCCTCCAAAATACTTGCACAATTCCTTAGGGTTGATCGCGTGACCTCATGCAATACCTGTACACTCAACTAGTTTACAATTTTTGGTTAACTACCTTGGAAACTCTAACACAACTAGGCAACTCATATTTTTTACATGCATGAGCTAATTATTAGTTGATTAATAATTAGCTCATGCATGTCCCACTACTTAAGTGACCAACAACTAGTTCTATTAATATTTAGAACCAGTTTAACTTATTACAACTGAAATTAACTCAACCTAGGCTCTTAAAATTTAGGAATCACTACATACAACTGAAATTCATGCCCCTAAATAGAATTAACTAAACTAACTGAGTGACAAGAGCCATGCCACCTCATTTAACTCCTCCAAGTTTTTTGTTGATGTGGAATTTCAAATTTTCTCAATTTAATCAAAGAAAAATCAAATTGAGAATTTCTTGCTGCATTTTTCAATGCTCCCTCTCAAAAAGAAAGGGATTATAAACCACCCCTATCCTACACCTATAGAGTGTACTGCACATAACACTTCTCATTGTTGTTGTTGCTACTACAACATCTACAACTAAGAAGCATAAAAAAAAAAACATTGAATCAATTGTGTATGCAATTGTCTACTAGGAAAATTGTGTTGTTGTTGACTCTGCTACTTAGCCTCCTACTCTGTTTTCAACACTCCTCTGCACTCCTCATTATTTGAATGAAAATGATCCTCCTGCTACTAAATATTGAGGCCCCCCATAGCAAGGTAATGATCCATGAGGAAAATGCCTCAATGGACCTTGTCCAAATTTATGCAATTCTAGGACTAAGGCTTCACATAGCCTCACCTCACACCTAGAGGTATAGATGCATGTGCTCCCTCTACCAACTTAGCTCAAACTCTCCCCCTAATGGATTTCTCTCCTTGAGTGGATGTCTCCACTCTGCCTCCTCTCTCCCTCTCCATTTGTGGCTACTTCGCAATTTCCTAAGGCTCCATTTTGAGAGGTCTATCCTACTCCCTCTCAACCACCATATCTCTAATCTTTGCCTTGCTCCTCAAGGTTGTTCATGCATATTATACCTCAAGTGCATACAGGTTCTTGACTCAAACCTTGATCTGCTTCACCTGTCCCGTGGCTATATGTCTTAGGAATGTATTTCCTTTATTGAAGATCACATCATAAACATAGTCTTCCAAAACTACAGTAGAGATGAGACTTTTCTTTAGGCCTAGAAAAAACATGATATACTTGAGCTTGAGGGGGTAGCCTAAATCCCTCTAAAAGGTGATTGTACCAATCTCGGTTGTTCTATACCTTCTGTCATCCCAAACTAAATATTCATCTAGAGATATTTCTCCTCCATGTCACTAAATATCTCTCTACACCGAATCATGTGGAACAAGGCACCCAAATCCAAGTACCACACACTGCCCATCACACTGGTGGCCATGCATGTGATAAGGGTGAAATCTAGCTCAAATTGTGAAGCCAAAGCTTCACATGTTTATACTACTACAAACTCCTTCTTGCTCGACCTTTTATGTGGAAACTTAGTAGCATAGTTCCCAAATTCATGACAATTGAAGCATTTAATTTTGGAAAAGTCTTTCTTCTTGCCCTCTTGGCTAGATTCAGCCCCACCTTGGGTGTTCTTTCCCTTGGCCTTCATTCCTTTACTATCTAGAGAAAATTCCTCTTCCTCTTCTTTGGATGATTTTCCATCTCCCATATTTCAACTAATTTCCTCATGTACCAAATCAATCCACAAATCATCCCAATTTAGTAGTTTCTCCCTCCCGTTCACTAAATTTTGGTAGCTATGCCAGCTCTTGGGAAGGCCTAGAAGGTTTATGCTTACCAAGTCCTCTTCTACAACATTAATATCAACCCCACCAATTTCATCGCGACATTGTGTGAACTTGCTCACATACTGTGGAATAGTGCCATTCTTTTGCATCTTGATATGTCAAAAATTATCCTTGAGTGCCAGCTTGCTACGGTCACTATTATTCTAGAACAATTATTTCAATGCTTTCCACATTCTGAACATACTTTATTTTTCGTGGAGATTTCAGAAAATTTGTTCACATACTCCTTCCAAGATTATTCTCCTCACCTTAGGTTCATATTTCTTCCACTAGCATGGTTTTGGGCATCAGATTCCTCTCGTATTGCAACATATGTCTTGTTGTATTCTAGCAATACATTATCATCTAATACCACCTCCATGTGATTCTTCCATGTAATAAAATTAGAGGTGCCTTCCTAGGCAAACTCTAGCCTCAGTCAATTGAAGGCCATATTCTCATCTCTGAAGAAATTCTGTTACATTGAACTCTAAATTCGAACCTCCTCATAAACAAATTCAAAATTCTTATTCTAATGTGAAACCAAATCTGATATAATATAGAAATTATGGTGTATATTTGCAACTTCTCATGAATGTTTAATCAAATCACAAGACACAAACCTACTCTACTGCTCAACAGAAGTTGATTCACAATTTAGAACAAAAATCTCAGAGATGCAATAATGAATAACACATGTGCACACATTATTTTTCTTGAGGAAATAAATCTACTAAAAGCCCCAATTCCTTCTTGCATTAATCTCATGAATAGAGATGTATTACAATTACTTTTCTCAAGTGAGTGCATCAAGTGTCACTTTTCTCTTTGAGAAGCTATGACCTAGACTTAGTCAATTTTTTTCCTCTCCTTGAGCCCCTATTTCCTTGTGCAATTCCTAAGGAAATAGGTCCCTATTAATTAAGAATTTCCTCCAAAATGCTTGCACAATTCCTCAAGGTTGATCACCTAACCTCATGCAACACCTGTACACTCAACTACTTTAAAATTGTGTTAACTACCTTGGAAACTCCACCACAATTGGGCAACTCATATTATATGCATGAATGAGCTAATTATTAATTGATTGAAGAGTTAACTAGAATGGAGGTCCCACTACTTAACTCCCCACCAACTAGTTCTATTAATAGTTAGAAATAATTTAACTTACTCAACCTAGGTTCCTAAAATTTAGGAATCCAATGACCTAAGTGAGTGAAAAGAGCCATGTCACCTCATTTAACTCATCTAATTTGTCTGTTGATGTGGAATTTGGAATATTCTCAATTTAATCAAAGCTAAATCAAATTGAGAATTTCTTGTTTCGAATATTCTCAATTTAATCAAAGCTAAATCAAATTGAGAATTTCTTGCTGCATTTTTCAACATTTTTATTCCTCTAATTTTATTTTCTGAAAATTAGAGAGCTCATATTAATGGTGAAAACAATTATGACTCTAAAGGAGAGATCAATTAAGGTGACTTCCCTCAATTATTGAAGGATTTGTGAAAGGTATATTGTGTATTGTCTTATCATTCACTTGTTGTTTTGAAGGTATGATTTCTATTTTATGAGTGCTAACAATGATATTTCTATATAAAGAAAGCTATCCGCTCATGCAAATTGCTTGAAGTATCCTTATGTTGCCATTTTCATTGGATTTCCTTGGTTGTTGTATATGAGTTTGTACATTGCAATAGTCTGAGCCTTAAAACTAGTCAATGGTCTTAGCAAAGACCTATAGTTGAGATTTGGTTGTTAATTTTAAATAAAATCATCTTGTTCTTTTACACAAGCTGGCATTTTGTTAAATTCATCTATTGTTTTTCACAGCTTATGTTGTATAAGATTTCAAGGTTTTGGCCTAAAATCATGGCTAGATTATTGTTATCTTAAATACGTTTTTTGTTTTCACTTTTAACCATTGTTGATTACTTATCCTGTTGTGAATATCTATTTTTAGATGTATATATCTATTTTCTTGTTTATTTTCACTTAATTCCTCTACAATATAAATTAAAAAAATCATAGTATTTCCCTCTTACTTTGTATATTCTGAGCAATCCCTCTCATTTTCTTGTTATGATAACAACATTTGATTCTTGTTATGATAACGACATTTTAGGAGTTGTATAGTTCAATTTAATTTAATTTAAATGAAACCTATAAACGTCTTTTGTAGATCATACTGGGATACGTTACTCAATTTTCTTTGAATCCTGGTCTACTCGTGATTAGTTGATCACTTGAACAAGTCCAATCTTGACTCTCAATCAGCCAATCACTATCATTTTATTCTAATTCATGACCAATCAATCCAACATACAACATAGATTAATTCCTTCGCTAAATGATCAGTAGAACATTTCCAATTCATTGCTTGGATGTATCTTGAATAATGCTTTTAATATTCAATAATTGAATCATGATTGGTCAATAGTAGCCTAATTGATCAACGTGGGCAAGAGCTAATGGGCATACTATAGGGCATTAAATGACTGACTACATGCATCCCGTTAGCTCTTTAACTGCATGTGTTAAAAAGCTACTGGACATTTAATGCCCTATAGTATGCCCGTTAACTCTTGCCATCAACCTGAGATTTTTTTTTATCAAGAACGTGAACGTGAATGCCAGTGCATACACGATCTTCGTCATTAATGTTGCATGAGTAATGACTCTCGAAGCTCCCGACGTCTTAGAGCCAATAGTCTTGAATAGACTGTTATTAATAAAATTTAACTTCGTAGGACCGTCTTAGAGGTAGAGCCCATCAAAGGTTCCTCGAATCCTTGCTACTTCTTCTCAAGCCACTTCACCTGCTAGAAGAATCATCTCTGGAGTGCATAGTCAGCCTTCGAGTGGTTCCCAAGGTTTAACTTCCTTGGGGTCATATTCTTCTAGTTTCAATTCAATTACAACCCCATCTATTTCTACTGGATCCATATATTCTTCTTTCAATCCACATCCATTAGCCCCTAACCCTTACAAGATCATCAAAACATTTGGCCATTTTCAGTTTAAAGAAAACGCCAATACCACCCTTTGGCATATTTAATCCCCTTTAAATGTTTCCCCTACAAATTCACCTCTTCCTAAGTTCAAGGATAATTTACGTAAATTTTTAGCAAATGGGACTATTACTCCTAATGAGCATCTAATCACCTTTTCCAACTCTTAGCCACAATATTGGCGCAAACGATAATGATACTTGTATGTGATTTATTTTCAACTCCTTAGCTGGTAAATTTGTCATCGGTTTCTTTGAATTTCCTCCAAAATATTTTAGTCCCTGGGATGAGCTCTTTTATTGGTTTAAGTCTACTTACGGGGAAATTACATGACTATAACAATGTTTCCCTCCCCAGAGGAGAAAACATTAAGAGTTTTAAACTACACTTTACTAATCTTTACAAACAGATTCCTGAAATGATTCATCCTCAAAATCAGGTTGCTATGATGCATTACTACAATGTTTTATCCCCAATCTATCATCGACAGCTTGAAGTAAAGAATGACACTAGTTTGGAATATGCTTTGCAAAAATTTTTATAAATGAAGAGCAACTTAGAAGAATGGTTGTCCCTCTTTAAATTCAAACTATCCAAACTAATATGACCTCAATCTTCCAACTTATGCAAGACATGTGCAATAGTTTGATTTCATAAGAACACCGATTAAATTCACAACCGCAGAGCCCTGTTGTTGGACACGCTCATATGGCTCAACAAGTCTATCAGCCTCTTTCCCTTATCTCATGACCATGGTGCAATTTTTTTTTATATTATCATGATGGTAAAACTTCTCAAGTATGTCAAGCTGCTAGGAAAATGACCTCTGCTAATAAACTTGACCCTATTGTAGCTAATATTGATTGGGTTTATGAGGATGATGTTCTAGTCGTTGAAACAAGAAACGCGTACAAAACTTGAATGGATAAATAAAAATCCTCAAAACAACACTCGATAAAAAGAACCTGAGATCCTACTAAAAATCGCACATCTATAAATAACTCCACTTCAAACCAACATGTACATTCTTATCCCTCCTCTTCCTCCACTTCATTGCCCAGTTTCAATATTCTTACTCAAATGGCCAGTATCAAAGTTAATGTTTCATTACTTGCCATGGCCACAATTCTCGAGCAACAAAAACAGTTACAATAATTCCTTGAAGGGAAAATTATGGCATCGATCAATTATCTAGAGGTTCAATCAGTAAGTTCAAGTCAAGAGGATATTTTTTTTATTTTTATGCTAATAATCCATCTGCCCCTTTCAAAATCCCTCCTTTCTACGTAGATGGAGGATCCCGTCCAAATGTTATGCCCAAAATAATTATGCAATAATTAGGATTACAATGCACTGATGATACCCCTGCGAAAATCACAGATTCAACAATTCTCTACGAGAATATATTCGTACTATCAAGGACATCACTTTAGTTATTTGAGCCCATCCCGAAATTAGAACAACCTATAACATATAGGAAATCGACATGCCCATATCAAATTACTCACTTATACATGGTAGATATTGGAAAGTCTGAACAAATGGATACTAATCACTTGATGGGACACACATGATCATTCCAAAGAATGTTAAAAATTTCATAGTATTCTGAGAAGGACGTATCTCTCCTTACGTCAAAGGATTTCCACAACCACATGTAAATTATATTGAATAAGGCATGGACGCCTATTCTCTTGTCACGAAGGAAGATATTCCCCCTCCATCAAAACATCAATTTGATGACCATCTTTGTTATCTACATTTTGATGGTTCATCCAAGTGTGAGGGAAATGGTGTAGGTGTCCTTTTATACTCCCTCAAGGAAAACTATGTCAATGTTCCTATAGACTTGAATTCAATTGCACTAATAATGTAGTTGAATTCAAATCCTTCCTCCTTGGAATTGAGAAAGTTTTTAATTCAGGTATAAAACTCCTAACTGCCTATGGTGATTATGAACTTCTTGTTAATCTTGTCAAGAAAATCTACTCTCCCAATAACAAGGTTATCAAACGCTATATTCAAGTGGTCTGTAAATAGATTTATCTCATAGATGCTTTGAATATCACACATGTCTGCAGGAAATTGAATGCTTTAGCTGACTGACGTGCTTTTCCAGCATATCACGACAAACTCTTCCTAATAGGTTTGATTGTATTTTCCAATCCTTATATAGGCCTCATCTTCGAGATAACAAAGAGGATTGGCAAGTCTTCCAAATTGATAAAAGTATATGTGCCTTCTTTCAAAACCAACCAGATGATGATAATCAAATTATCTCTTTAAAATACAACAAATTTCCTCTAGGCCTATTTCCTCTATAAAATTCGTAATGTCTCCATATTAAAAAGTAATCATATGGAAGAATTGAAAAGAAAGATTGGTGAAACCATCCGGATTAACATTGGTACTCATGATGATCCTAAGTTATCACAGATTGGAGCCCAATGTTGGATGTTCTGATTAGGAAAAGGAAAAATACGTTTCCCTTTTTAAGGAATTCTTAGAAGTATTTGCCTGGCCATATAAGGATCTTCATGGTTTTGATCCAAGTATTATGGAGCATGTTATTCCTATCAAACTAGATGTAAATCCATTTAGACAAAGATAAAGGCATGTTAATCCTGCACTAGAAGCAACAATCCGTAAGGAAATAGAGAAGATTTCTAACTCACATATCATCTTTCCTGTAAATTCTTGGAGTGGGTAGCCAATTTGGTCCTAGTTAGAAATAAGAATGGGATACTCATTTTTGCATTGATTATAGGTACTTGAACAAAGCTAATTTTCTCTTGCCAAATATGGACCAAATTTTACAACATGTAGTCAGATCTCAAATGATATCACTCCTAAATGGATTCTTTGGCTATAGCTAGATTCACCTTAAAATGGCTAATAAACTTAAAACTACCTTTACCATATGTTGGGTACCTTTTCTTATGAATGCATGCCATTTGGCCTAATCAATGCAGATTCCACCTTCCAAAAAGCCATGCAATTGGCTTTAGAGGACCTCATTAAGAATATTATCTAAATCTATTTAAATTATATGATTATTTACTTGATCACTTTGACCATCTCAGTTGTACCTCTCTCCTACAATGCAAACACTTTGATATTTCCCTTAACCCTAACAAAGTTATATATTGGGAAACTATTAGAACATATTGTCTGCTTATGTTATCTTTGCTGTCAATATTGGGAAACTATTAGAACATATTGTCTCATAAGCAGACATTAGCAAGAAGGAAATTTCAATCCTTAATGGGTAAGATTAATTTTGTGTGAAGTTTAGTAAATGATTTTCCTAAGATAGTCAAGCCTATTCATAACCTAACCAAGAAAAATCATGAATTTAAGTGAGATGATTCTACCCAGAAGGCTTTTATAAAGATCAAATAAGCTATTGCATCTCCTCCTATTTTAGCCAAACCACATTTCATGAAAGAATTTATCATTTATACTAATTTCACTGAGGAGGTTGTCTCTCAAATTCTTATGCAAAAAAATGATCTAGGTAAAGAACATTCAATTTCTTTTATGAGTCAAAGTTTGTCTAATTAAGAATTCATTTATTCTTTAATTAAGAAATATGCATTTTCTTTGGAAAAAGAAATTGAAAAATTTAGACATTACATCCTTGGAAAACATAAACAGTTTAAGGTCCCTATGCACTTTGTTAAAATTATTCTACCACAAACTTTTCTTTGAGGAAAGCTTTTGTATTGGTTGGCCAAGATTCAAGAATATGATTTGAAAATTTCAACCTCCAAACCTATATATGATCTTGACTTGGCATTACATTTTGTTCAATATCTTGAACCAAATGTTCCAACTAATGATGATGAGTCACTGTCTACCTTCTTCCTATTCAATGAGTAGATAATTGATGTAACAAACCACCCCTAGTATAGGGACCTCATTTTCTATTTTCAGAATAAAAAATTCCCAAATAATCTAGATAAATTTCAATGTAGGTGTTTATGCTTAGATTCTTCTAATTATTTGATTCTAAACACAATATTGTATCGTAGACCATATGGTGGATTATTACTGAGATGTGTATATAATAAGGCTACTACTAGGCTATTATCAGTTTCTCATGGTTCATCCCATGAGGATTTCCCCATAGACGGTCATTTAGCAAAAGGTCATTTCTCATGGTTCATCCCATGAGGATTTCCCCATAGAAGGTCATTTAGCAAAAGGTCATTTCGCAGCTAAGGCTACAGGTTATAAAATTCTCAAATCTGGTTTTTATTGACCTACAATATTTATTGATTGTTATAAGTATGTGCAAAACTGCAAATATTGTCAACAAGCATCAGGAAGAAAAAATTACATGCTCTAACCCTCTGCCCACTAATTTCCAAGTTCCCATTCACAAAATGGGAATTAGATTTTATTAGACCTATAAACCATCCTTCTTCTATAGATCACATTTTCATCTTAACTACCACTTATTATTTCACCAAGTGGTCATAAGTGGTTCCTTTGGAAAATGTGCATGATGATAAAGTAATCAAATTATTAGAAAATAATATATTGTGAGGCTTTGGACCTCCACTTGAAATGATTTTATATAAAGTGTTTTCTTTCATATGTTCCTATTTCACCTTGTTTTGCAATCAATGTCATGTCAAACATTCTACATCATCGACATATTATTCCAAAGGTAATGGTTTGGCTAAATCTACTAACAAAACTCTTATCATAATTTTGAAGAAGTTAATTAATTAAAAATTGAGTATCTAAGATACTATGTTAAAATTTTCACTTTTGGTGGATTGTACCACTATTAAGTCTAGCACATGTGCTTCTCCCTTTTAGCTTGTCTATGGACAAGAGGAAATTGTTCTAGCTAAATTATAACTTTTATCTCTTTGTAACATCCCTCAAAGACTAGAGAACTAACACAAAGTAACATCCCTTAAAGAGTTCTAGCTTTGCTAGCCTTAGAAGAATATTAGAATCATTCTTTATAAAATCTATGGCAAAGAATGAAAACTTTCAAAAAATACTTTGATAAGAAATCTAACAATGTAAATATTTATGTCCATTAAAAGGTCCTTATGTGGGATGTAGCTCATGTCGACAAAGGTCCTTATGTGGGATGTAGCTCATGTCCATAAGGGAAAACATCAGAAATTTCAAAAATTATGGATTGGCCCTTTATAAGGAATACTTATCTCCTTAAATATCTCAACAATTGTCTCCTCCATTACACCACTAACCGCTCATATCTAAAACCATTCATGGAAGGGAAATCAAAATAAATCATTATAACCAAATCATGACCTTGTACATAGTTTTATTTTTATTGCTTTCTTTTGTCATGTTTTGTTGTCATTTTTAACCTTTTAGGGCTTGATTTTCTATTGTAGTTTTCTTGTTGTTAGTAAATTCGTTGTAGATTTTAGTCTTTTTGAAAACAGTGGTTCATTATTGCTTGTCTTCTAAGAAGTGTATCCTTCAACAAGTAATCATTATAAAGGGAAAGTACTTATTTAATTTTTCCTCTGAACTTTCTGAAGCACTATATTTTTTTGAAATGAGACATTATATTTTTTGAAATGAGACATTCACACAGCAAGATATTTTGCAGATAACTCAAGTATTTTTCCTCATCATTACAACAACAATCCTTAAATTGTTTGACCTAACCATTACTTGCAAAAGTCACCACAAGTTTTCTGTCTCAGTCCCAATTCTTGTTTCCCATGCTTCCCTCCCTTTGGACAACCTAAAACCTACTCTTTCACAGTCACTTACCTTATGCATGACCAAATATTTTGAGTCCTGACTCTTCAAGTCTCCCTATGAAGTCATCAATGTTGATGATAATCAACACTAACTAAACGGGCAACTTATTGTGTATTAAAAGTTGAAGCTATGCTTAATATTGTTTATTATATCTAATTATCAATTAAATACCTAATAGGTTGGACCTATCTTAGGAAGAAAATTTTGGCCACAAGTATAGTACTTTTGAAATCAAGTTTTATCTTCCTAACATGAAGCATTCATTAGATGATTATTAGCTATTTTTTCTTATTCAAATTGGATGAAACACCCATAAGATTATATACAAATGTTTGAAGAGATGCTACCAATAGTTAATAAAGGGTTCAAATGCAAGTGTTGGTACTTATTATTAAGGGGCCACTTCCTTATGGCTTGTATTGTTTGTTCTACACTAACCCTATCTCTCCAATGGAATTTGATGTCCACGAATGATTAACACATGCACACATGTCATTGGAAAGTCTCATGTAGCTTTGGTTGGAGCATATTATATAGTGTAAAAGTGTAATACTTAATAATATTGTCCCAAATCACTTTAGTTTTGAAGATTATTTTTTACATGTGATATTGTTTATGGTGGGGTTAGAATTATGTTAGAACCTAAGGATGTGGTTTAATGTGCTTGGAAAAGTTATTTGGTTATAGATTTTGGTTTGGATATGTATTTAACATGGAAATGGATATGGATACAGGAAATTAATAGTGTTAGACGTTAGTTTATTTAGCATTGGCAGTATTGATTTAAAGGTTGTTGCTGGGTTTTATCGGTCGGATCCTTGCTGCTAGAAAAATTATTTTATTTTCTTTGGAAGTTATGTTATGAGACTTGAGTAATGCGATGTGATTTACATCTAATGTAGCATGAAATTCAAACTTGCACGTGGTTGATTACTGTGTGAGTTGGCTTTTGACTGGGCATTATTTTGAGGTTTTGATCGGCTAGCTCACCATAGACTTGAGCTCGCCCTTGTCTATTGTTAATTTTGTCACATGGCGTTCCTCCACATCAGCACCTCCCTTCTCGAGCACATACAGCTAGCATGAATGAATATAGTGTTGGAAATATTTCTCAGTTAATGAACCTCTCTGTCCCATTCGCCTCCATTTACTCCACCACCTTGGGCTAAGCATTACGATTTTCGACAACTTCCCTGAACCCTACCATGTTGTTATTTTCACCATTTTCCAATTCTCCTGTTTCTGCAAGTGAATTTTGCAAGTGAATTTTGGTGGTGTACGAGGGTTTGCGATGTTTTTCGCTCACTAGCGTGGCTTACGGAAGGCCTATGCTCACTTACTTTAGTGTTGTGGCTCCTCTACTTACCAGGTATGTACAGAACAATAATCGCTCGTTCTCTTTGTGGACTACACTATTTTTTTTTCCCTTTTTAACCTACTCCCTTCTTGGTGTCTACATGTAAACATGTATGTGTGTTTTCTCTGTCGATCAGCAATGAAATCGATCCTTCAAAGTGCACTTTCAATCATGAATTTTGTCTAGTTTATGATTATAATTCCATGTCATTATGACCAGAAGCCTTCGAGGCTCTCGGGCCTTGGGCTTATGTGGTCTGGCAGTTATTTTAGAAAGGGCTTGGTCATATATATATCAGATCTGGTAATTAACCACCCCAGTTGATTATTTATAGCTTTTAACTATTATTTCTGGGCGTTCATTATCTCTTATATAATAATTTGTTTGTCAAGCTCGTTTTGCTCTTATTGGATGTTGGGCCATTTCAATTTTGTTTAAAGCTTCACCCTTATTTATATTCACAATCAAATAATCTAATTTTGAATAGCTCTTAATCAAAGCCTAATTTGTTTGCAAACTCCCTTACCACCCTGCATGGGGAGCTTTCAAGACCTTAGGGCTTCAGAAAAGAAACCTATTTGAAGGCCATGGATAGGGAACCTTGCTCAATTTGTGCCAATTTCATTGTCAAATGTATCTGCATTGCATAACAGTATTGATATATTGGCACCTTTCTTGTTTCAATTTTTTTTCATTTGGACACCTGTGGTTTATGCCATTTTCTTACCACCCGGTCTAGTTGTATAAAATAATATATCACATACTATCTAGCCCACTCGCAATGTCTTGTTCTGACCCTGGTGCATGGAATCTTTGTTATAAAATATGATAAATTTATTTGGCCCTCTCACGTGGACCATACCATTCGTTTTTTTATATTGTTTGTTATTACATTTTATTATATTATGAGCATGATCGAATACTTTCGTGATTTTCAGTATCTCATTGTCTTAAGTTAGGGTGTCGGTTCTTTCTGTTTTGATTTAATTCTATCATCAACTGTGATTATATGTATATATAATTGAATTTCCTATTCCCATATTTAATTATTGTTTTCTCTATTGTTCTTTAAAAAAGCCAAGGTTTTGTTCACATGTTAATGAAGATGTTATGTTATTTGTCACCTCTGTATTGAAATATCAATTAAATTTGTTGCAGAATGAGTTTCTTTAATTGTAGTAGAGAAGGGTGGAGTTGGAGGTGGAGGGGAACAAACATGAATAAATACTTAGGTGTTAGAGGGGAAATGGGACCAAGGATTTCAGTTCATTCCAATGCAAATTCTTAGGTATTGAGAGAGTTATTATACTGAGAGATGGAAAATTTATTAGGATTTCCTCAAAATTATTCTGAGGCACACCCGCAACCATAGCATCCCATATTGCAATAGCCTCCCCCTATTGGAGCTCATGTCCCTCCACACACATCTTCCCCCTTGATCAATCCAAATAATGATGGTTGGGAACAATCCATCCCTAAACAACCTTTGTGTTCAAGGCAAGGTTGGCACCAATCATCCTCTTGAAGTTCAGATGTCTCATCTATAGTAAGTGTCTTCTTGTGTCATACATATGCCTCATGCTGCACCTTAGACATATACTCCTCCTTCTTGACATGCCTCCTTTGTACATTGAGTCTCCCAATAGCATAGATCACTATCTAACTTTGTTGGTCATCCAGGCCTAAAATTTTAGGGGATAATATTCACAGATGGGCTAATTTTCCATGATTTTTGAAAAAATAAGATTCTCGAAATTCCCATTTTTTCCTGCCCAAATTTTATAAGAAAATAATATTTTACCAAAATTTTATAGACACTATATATAAAATCATTAGATGTTTGAATACTTTTACTAAAATATCACCAAGAATTTTATAGTTTGCATATTATGGATTAGTAAGATTCCCCAAAGTTTCTAATATTTCAGATAAATTTCCATTCCT
Source organism: Pinus tabuliformis (assembly GCA_031772625.1). NCBI lineage: Eukaryota > Viridiplantae > Streptophyta > Pinopsida > Pinales > Pinaceae > Pinus > Pinus tabuliformis. The sequence goes on along the minus strand of CM062816.1, from coordinate 1,723,935,915 downwards.
TGATCAACCATACACACTCCTTGTCATTTCCTTACCTGTTGTTAGTGAACATGAAAAAATCCTCTAAGATGCCTCTTTTGGTTCACTGTCATCATTCCTAAAGAAAGTGGAGCAACACGCAGAATTAGCTCCATCTCACAAGTAAGGGAATTAATTCTGGTTTTTATTGGAACATAGGTCATATTTTTTATGTCACTGTTTAGAGGTTTATATCATTTATTTTTCAAATTATCTATTGGGTTCCATGTTTATATTTTGAAAATATTTAACACTGGAGAGACAAGTGTGATGTGTATATTTATATTTTTGATATACACATTATTTTCCTATTGTCATCTCACATGTGAATTATTAATGGAGAAACAATGGACTAGAGATACAAGGTCTTATTTATGGGCTAATTATATGACATCTTTGTGTGATGACATGGATTTGCTTTATTGGTTGACTAAATATGATTCATGGTTATGGAACAATTTTTTTATGTTTTATAATGGTCAATGATGGGCCTCATTAATAGGTATATAACAGGTCCCATCTAGCCATACTTCAGCACATAACTACCTCTTTCCTCCCATTTGATAGCATATTTTTTATTATAATGTGTTTATTAGGAAGACTAAAGGATGTTTATCATATATTGTGGCCAAACATGATTAATGTGTAGGAAAAGAGTGCATTTACTATGTAGAGATACGTTGGAGGCAACGCTAGAAGATATAGGAATATTGGCCCCTACATTTAATCATTTACAAATTGATTTTCTCTTTGTATTCACTCACCTACAATTCGAGGATCTACTAACAACTGATCAACTCAAGGACTGTGAGATAGATACACCTTTTTATTCATTTTGGAGGGAGGCAACCCTCTTTCCAAAGATGCTTCCCCTCCGTCATTTTTGTATAAATAAGGAAGCCAAAGGGCTCACTAGGATTCAAACTTTTGGAGCATATAGAGACCACTAAGAGTTAGGAGCTCGAACTTGTCATTTTCATTCCTTTATCATGTACTTGAGCACTATTTTATGTTAGTGAGAAATATTATATTGTCTTCAACCTCAGTTTTCTTTAGAGGGTTGAGTCCCCTTAGGTTAGGGCCCAAAGTGGAGGCTCTAGTCTCTCTCATGTGTATTTTATTCATGCATTTTCTTTCCTAGTAGTATTTTCTTTCCTTCTTGACATGACTTTTTTTATGACCAATTGCTTGTGCAGGTCTATCATTTGCCTCTCTTGTTGGAAGTGTGGCTAGATACATTGTGTTAGCAAGTCAAAAATATATAGTTACTTTCTTTTGCAGTTGTTATATCTAGGATTAGTCTTCTTCTTGCATCTCTATTTTCTACAAATTAGTGATTGGTTTAGCAATTTTTTTTAAGCATACGAAGAATATTCTCATATGGATGTAAGTATTGTGAATATTACAAGATAGGTTTCCTTTTAATGTAGTATCTAGATCTCAAATAAAATTCAACTCATCCTTTCTCTGTTATTTCAACTTTCTACAATTTGCATTTTTAACATGCTCTAGATGTCTCAAAAAATTGAGTAACATTTTGTGGTGTGTAGGTACTATTGTTTATTTTCACTGTTATCATTTCCATTTAAACTCATCATCCTACCACCATCTTTATTCTTTCTATCTCAGCAACTCCTTTAAAACATTTTTCATCGAGAGTACATTTCTGGTTTGTTGAAGGCCACCGTCTGCATTGTTCCTTGTGCAATATGGGCCTTGAAGGGTACTAAGCTTGGCAAAGGAAATATACAACCTTATCCTACCTTCCACTACCCTTTCCCACCTACATATCACCTTTTTAGCCCTCAAGATTCTCATAGATTAAATCATGTAGCAAAACAGGGCAATCATGTTGCAATCTTGTAGCATCATGTAGCACCGTGTTGAATCCCTCCTAACTTGACCAAAATTATCCTTAAAGCTTAATGTTTTCCTCCTAGTTCTAAATAATGTTTCTTAGGCTCTAAAACCATGAATGAGTAAGACCAAAGATCACTTAGGTCTTTTCTTTCTACCACTACAACTCCCTTCAGTAATTAGGGTTAGTACACACGTTCATGAAGTGAATAACATAATGGTGATTTTCATGATTACTTTATGAAGCACCTAATAAAATTTGTTGCTAGGATATAATCTCTATTGAATGAAATATTTAGAGTTTTATTTCATTCTTTTTACTTTATGGAGAGCATATTAGAATTGATTTCTCTATTTTAGGCTTCTTAAGATAGGGTTTATATTTCAAGCATTGTTATCTATATGCATAGAGTAGGTTTCCTTTTGATGCAACATTTACATTCAGCAAATAACTTAGATGTGTATATTTTTCAAGTAGTGTACACTTTACATTTCTTCAAGTAGCTTAGCATTTACATTTCTACAAGTAGGTTAGCATTTACATTTCTGTAAAATAGAGTAGAATTTCCATTTTTGCAAATAGGTGAACATGTCCATTTCTGCAAGTAGATTAGAACATCCCTTATATACAATATTGTTTTCTTGCAAATCTAGATTCAGTTGATAGAGTGGTCTTTATATGCTTTGGTTTGGTCCATTTCTTTAGAGTAGCTTGAGTATAGATTAGCTTATAGTGCATATAGCACTTCCACCTCTTAAGTTTGTATGAACCTCGTGTTGATAATTAAAGTTGGTAGACTTGGGAGTTGCAACACTCTTCTTGCAATACTAGGGCTCATCGCTTTTTGGCATGATTTTCGAGGAGGTGTCCAAGTAGGTTTTTTTCTTCTTAGAGTTTGCTTCTTTTCCATTTTACTTTACATCATCTTTTCTTATCTTGAAAAAAATTAAGAAGAGAAGAAAAACACAAAAATCGCACAAACTTATTTCATGCCTCATAGGATTAGGGATAGTGTAGGGAAATTTATACCAAAAATCCCCACCCATTCTAGCAGTCAACTATCACACTTCTTTAGTGACTATGAACCTCCTACTCTAATCATTGAGGGGTTGGAAAATCCATTAGGTGAGCAACTATAAATATTTGAGGAACCCATAGGGAGGAATAACCCACATCACCTACCTAAAACATGACCGAGAACGGGAAAACTAATATCTTTCCTATCATAGAAACTAATGGGGAAACCAGAATGAAGAACATGAGCAACACTACTCTCCCAAACTTCCATGGCCTAACTTCTAAGGACCCTGATACATTCATGTTCGAGTTTGTTGTGATTTGTAGAACCTATGATTACACTTCTGATGAGAAGAAACTAAATTTGTTCCCTTCTACCCTCAAGGATGCAACCTTGTGTTGGTTCATGAGTTTGGAAGGAGGAAGTATCACCACTTGGGCTCAATGCAGCAAGTCTATAATTAGAAATATAGGGAATATTGTAAATCAAGAGAAACAAAAGAGGGGATGTTTAGGATGACCCTAGGGCCTAATGAGTCCTTAGATGGTTATGAACAAGGATTCGAACTCAACTAGAGAAGAAATAATTGTACCATTTGTTATGTGAAATCTACGACTATGGACAAAAGTATCTTCCCTAGGCCTGGTGGACTGACCTAGAACAAAAAAAAGATAAAGGAACTAATGTTTCTCTTAAAGTAAATAGATAATGAGATGAAGCCTACCTAGAATATGCCATATACTTTGCTCCTTCCTTAGCTTGAATGCTCCAATCCTAGATCCAATCACTATTATTAGAACTTACATAGTCACATAACACAAGCCAACAATCCACGGAATCTATGTAACATCATCTAATCACTTTATTCAGTAGATCAACATGGAATTGAAATATATGAAACCATAACATCATATATAGGAAAATAAAGAACTCTTTGCATTAATAGATATGGAGTGAGTTACAACCAAAAATAGGTGTTGATCATGTAAAATAGCTCCTCCAAGTTGACTTGTCCTTTCCTTGTCCCAAAGTGCACCTATAATCACCCTAATTCATGGAAATATATCTCTCACATCAACAACATAAGGGTAGAATCATTGTCCAAAATCCAACCCCTTACCTATGGATGGCAGTAAATATATAATTGAAGGAGGTAGTTCATGAATTCTTATCCTTTTACCCATTAGGGATTGAAATCCACTCTTGATGGGAGGATGAGCTCAATGCATGAGGGATGAAAACTCCAAGGTAGGATAGGATAGAATTCAGTACTTTTATTTTAATAAATGGTTACAACATATCCTAGAAGATTTTGGAAGAAGAGGCTTCGAGATTCTCTCTCTTTTTCCCTAATTTCTAGAACCAACATAGGTGCATAGTGGAGAAACCTATAGGTGATCAACGTAGGCCATAGTGGAGAAACCTGGTAGTCAATGTTTTCCAATATGAGGCCAGAGAGTGTTGGTCCTCTCAATGACTGAAACAAGGTGTTCTCAGGCAAAAACTCAGGGATTATAATGATTCATGCTTAGGGCTGTGTGCAAGGATGATGAAAATGAGGTAAAAGGATTTTTTATTGATCCAGTTGAAGGCCTATTAACCAGATGTGACAAAATGGCCTATAATGGATTGCTCCCTAAAGTGCAAAGTCAGAAATGATAGCTGATGACTAAAGTGATTTACCTTGTGAAAATTAAGGATCAAGAACAACTGTCAAGATCATCATCTTTTATAATACATTTACAACATGATATCTTTACTAAGGGAGGCATACCCATACTCACCACATATGCTAACATTATATGTACAATGATCAAAGGACATGTCCACGGATGACTAATGGTGGACCCATGACTCGATGAATGCCTGTATGATCATAACCATGATACATTGTGATCTTGTATTACTTTTGAAATCGCAACTCGGATGGATGAAACTAGATCTATGGTATTCTATCTTGTTCAGATGACCAACCAGCATATGAGTCTAACCATGTGAATTAATGAGATGAAGTCGAACATAGTAGACACCATCTGATTACTAGCCAATGATGTAATTCATTAACTGGCATGAGAGAAACCACTAATGGTGTTAATAGATTTCAAGATACTCTAGTAAAACCCATATGGTGTGAATAAATGAGTTGATGTCAAAAACCACACAAAATCTTTTGGTCGAAGGCCGATGATGTAAACTTATCGCCGAGAGAAAGTAAACTTTCCATTGATGTATGAATGCACCAATGTACTGAAGGAGTGTTTCTAAGTCAACTTCCTAGGAAATGAGTTGATTTCGATAGGAAGAGACGCATCGTAGGAGGGTCTTGATGTATCCCCCATCAATGACACGAAATGGTTATGATTCTTTGGGACTAAATGATCAAAATGATGTTGATATGGAATTGGATCAGGAAAAGGTAGACATGGAATGTAGTATTAAGAGTATTGTAGCAAATATTAACAGAATGAATTCTCTTGAACACAATATTGACATTGAATGGAGTTGGTAGCACTGACCCAAAACCAAAAGTGGAGGCTTTGAAATGGTATGATAAACCAAAAGTCAAGGAGATTTCCCAACCCAACAGTCACATAGATGAATTGGAAGAGTGTTATGTTCAAGAGTGACTCACTGCCATTAGCAAAATGGAGTACCCTACTTTCCCAATTTCCCCAACCATACTAGTCAGTACCTACTTATTTTTTAACAAGCTTGAGGAGGATAACATATGTTTGATATGTAAGTACATCCTTTGGATGAATCCCTCTAAGAATAGTTAATGAACCTAGAGAAGGAGTGGCTCGGTCCCATCATGAACGAAAAGTCCATCATTGTTTAATGTTTTAACGATTCTAACAAAGGTATAACTCATCATTTTTTTATTTTTATAGAGTTTGAGAAAGAGACGGAAAAGAAAACTCCAGATGTTCCTTTTTTTAGATAGTCCCTTAGGTCCAAAAAGGCATAAAATAATACCCAAGACAACCTCTTAGCCATGTTCAACTAAGGTATTTCTTTTTCGTAGTTATTCTATCTCATTCCGGAAAAGGGTTAAACTTATACTGAGTAGACGTCTTTTCATTTACTTTAATGAGTTCAAAAAGATAAGTGCTCAACAATATTTTCATATTTTGGGAGTCTAAAAAGAGTTGGAAGAGGACTCCAGGGGTGATAAAAGTATACTCCTTGGTCAAAATAGTTTGTTCAAAACATGGCAAAATCTGTCAAGAAGTTGTCAACCTGCTCAGAACATCACAAAATGGATTTAAAATACCTATTTTATGGTAAAAATGGGTTGTAACCTGGTAAAAAAATTAAATGCAAATAAAATAATGGAAGAAACAACCATAAATATCCAAAATGACTATTCATATTTATCATTTCACATTTACCTTCAACGGAGAGAGTTATGAGTAGTTTTTCCCCTCGATCTTCTGTAGTTGATTACGCTCAATCTGGTGGACCGTTTCAAGTCTCCTCACTTCTATCTAGAAGATAATACCTTTCCATTTCAATTCATGGTCCCATTTTATGATTTCATGCAAGTTTTAGGCATTTTTTACGGTCCGATGGTTCAAACAAAAATTCCTAAGACCAATGCAGGCATAGGGAGTCGAATACAACATTACACCTAAGTCATGATACACTATAGGAAGGGGTGCAATGCTCTATCTCCTTCATTGGGGGTGCATTGGGCACAAATCCAATTTTTTTTTACTAGTTTCCCTTCAAAATTTATGAGTTTTGTTGCATGGAAAGAATCCTAATGAGTCTCTCTTTAATGTTTCACGTCTTCATTAGCATAAAATGGCTTTCATATGGAGAGAAAGAGAACATGAAGAACATGATTTAAATGCATCAAATGATACTACTACCATCTAGGCAGTAAAAGACTGTGGATTGTTGAAATTATTCTAGCTTCTCGGTATGAGGCAACAGATGGAGCTACTAGAATATCTTGTTCATGCATGGTATGTGCAAGCACAGGAATTCTGATTTGGGGAACATATTTTCAAGATTACAGTAGAGGATATATATTTTTTGACTGGTTTATCCAAAAGTGGTTCCCCCATCTCTCTCTTAGGTGGGATAAGGCATGGAAAAACAGTGAAAGACTATATCACTACTTACTGCAGACCTTGATTCAAACCCACTAGATATGGAAAGATCAATATAAAATATGTAACCAGTTTTCCCTTAAGAACGATCTTGTTCATTATCACCAAATTGGCGAGTAGCTGAACATTTCATGTCGCTAGCAGATCATACGTGAAGTATAATGTGTAGTGCATAGAGCCAACAATATTCAACTAGAGTGAGGGGGTATTGGTCAATATGAAAGAACAACTTACTAAAGCTAGAGAGGGCAAGTTGAAAAACTTTGTATATAGTTCCATCTTAGTCTCTTTTTCCCTAGAGTGGATTCCATTACTACAACCTTAGGAGATTACTCTTGAACCCGTCGATCCAAGGGGACCACAGATGAGGAGGTGGACATATCATATGTCCAAACATGCAAGTTCATTGGCAATTAGCTTCACACCATATTTATTTGGTTGGTTGCACAGATAGTTCATTATGTTCAATGATTATCTATACGTGGGGATGGATTTCAGTGACGACCCTGAGCTCGTGCCTCCATAGGGTGAGCGATGGGATGTTATAGGTAATATATTTCAACCATTTGAATTGTTTAAAGTTTTACAATTTTTTTGTGTTTTTGATGTTTTCAAGACTTAAATTATTGATTTTCCATAGAAATATTAGGCATGTTCGACCGATAAGTGCTTCATATCTCTGTTATGCAGGAGAACAACCACAAGCAGCAGTAGAACCAACACAGTTTTTTGTAGTAGGATGGGATGCACTACGGGATCTAAATGTAGCCAAAATCCTAAATGAGGTGGAGTGCCACATGGAGGGGTTCACTCATGGGATAGATGAGGCCGTGATCGACCAAGTTCCATTGCGACTTCAACAACACACCATCAGAGTGCCTAGCTGTATTGTTCAGATACAATGCAAGATAGCTCGTGTAATGGATTATTATCATGAGCACCTTGATTACTCTACTTAGATATTTTCATGTAGTCTTCTATATGGGTCGTGTGGACATATGTGTCTAAGGAAAAAAAATTAAACCAATATATATATATATATATATATATATATATATATATATATATATATATATATTCAATGTCTATGTGTTCCTATTGTACTTTCAATGATGTTATGTGTATTAAAATTCCTTTACATTCATTGAAAATGTCTATCTAAAACATGATTAGGTGGCACATCTATCAATGGATTCAGATTTCTAGAAATGTGTTCATATTGTATGAAATCAAAATGTCTTTCTAGAAGGGGAACCCTTAAAAACATACGCAAGGTGGTAGGATTTCTAGCTAAATAAACATTAGCAAGTTGTAGTACCATGAGTTGTGAGTCAAGTATGACAACTAAATGGTGGATACCATGTGAAATAACATCAAACAATAGCTCGATGACTATGTTATACTCAATGGTATTGTTGGTATGGCAACCAATACAAATCCCTTGTAGACTCACTGACTCACCACTTGGAGCAAATATAGCCCACACTATGCAGGATAGGTTCTGAGTACTATGACTAGCACCATCAGCATAACCAAAATACGATTCAAGGGATGTCGACATCTGCAAACCAAACATAAAAGGGATCAACATAAACCTTAGGAAACACTAAAGAGACACACCGCAAACACACTCAACACACCTATAGAAAGTATGTACACAGTGTTACTACGCATGAGATCAAGGATAGTATTTCTTTAGGTACAACCCATTCCTAGGTTATGTGAGTGGAATTTCATCAAAATTGACTAACTCATAGGCCCCTTTTGCAAGGACATGCTTAACAATATATGGACCTGATCACATAGGTTGGAAATTTCCTGAGCCTAACTAATCATATTCTTGGTCATATAAAAGAACAAGGTATCCTTCTGAGAAGACACGAGGCTTGACACTTTTTTCATATTGCACCTTCATACATCTTTTATGAGCTTCATTATCTAGAGAGGAATCGTGTTTTGTCTAATCTAATTGGTGTAGATGTAAAGGACCTTCATCTTCTACAGAAATGGAAGGAAGAAGTTCGGTAGCTAGTTTTAGTGATGGAATCTCACATTCAATTGGAAGGATTTCTTCTAGACCATAAACCAACTGAAAGGGTGTAAATCCTGTAGCAATCCTTATGGAGGTTCAGTATTCCCACAAGGCAGCATAAAGGAGCAAATGCTAGTTCTCTTTATGGACCCCTACCATATGTTGAAGCATAGTTTTGATAAAATTATTGATAGCCTCAACCTGTCCATTAGCCTGAGGATAGTAGAGAGTGGAACTTTTATGGGAAGTCCCAACTTAACAGTTAGTTCGTTCATCATATGATTCTGGGAATGCTTTTTGTCATTTGTAACTATGGCTTGCAGAACACCAAATCATTTAATAATGTGATTGAAAAAGAATTATGCAGTTGTTTCGCTAGTGTTGTTAAATGTAGGCATGGCCTTGGCCCATCTAGTAAAATAATCTACTATGACAATGATATAACTGTGACCCCTAGTTGAGTAAGGGTTACATGTCTATTATAGCTCCAAATCCCACTCTTATGGTTTGTGATGCTGCACTTATGGCCTAGGGCAACCCCTCCTTCCAGACCTGGTCCTAAAATTTAAAAAACAGTGTTTTATCCCTTATACGCGACATTGCCCTGAGTTAAACGCATGTACATGCGGGTCTGTGTATACCCAACCCGCGTGTATGTATTAAAACACTTAAAAAAATAAATAATTCCTTATTTTCGGGCGAAGATCGCGGGTTTTACCTGTTGATCACCTGTTAGTGCCCGTGGCCCAACTGTTCCCAACCAACTCCTAACTAAAAAACTACTTTGGAGATGGTATAAAAAGACATCAAAGGGAAGGCCTAAGGGAGAGAGAAAAGGAGAGCAAGATTATTATGCTGAGATTTTCCCCTTAGACTAGGTCTGAAGTCCTTGGTGCTTTCTGCACTTCCCCCATTTTGCATAGGAAACCCTTGTTTCCATGTGTATTGGTGATCATTCATCTTTTATATCACCATTGAGTAAGACTTGGAAGGAGCTCTTGTTGGAGGCTTGAGGCTGGAATGAATCCAGGAGGAAGCTTTGCTTGGAGCCTGCTGAAGGTGTTTCAGGTGAAATCTTTCCGTTATATGTACTTTACTTGCCTTTATATAAAGAAACACGTCTTGGTTCCCGAAACAATCTTTCTTTTTGCTTATGAGATTCTTGTTTTGAATTCTTATGCAAGTAGTTACTCAAAGATTTTTATAACTAACTTTATAGCATGAAGATGGTTTATGTATAAGTATTTGTCCATGTACTGTTGTGTTATTTGATTTGTTTGTTTTACAGGTCAAAGGAGAAGAAGGGAACTCCAAGAAGGGTTTGGACCCTAAAGGCCTTCTCGAACGTAGGACCTTAGGTACATACCCTCAACATTAGAATTTGCTTACAGTAAAGATAATGGTTGTGTGTGTGTTTCTTTGAATAAGCAATTTTCAGTCTGGTAGAGTCTTAACCCAAAGGACCCTAGGGGTACTTTCCCCTCAACCAGAATTGGTGACTCTGCTGGGGAGCAACACTCTTGTTGTTCCTAGTTTGGGTAGTCTTCAAGCCAATCAAGGCTCAGCCCCTATGTTTGTTGGCTCTGATTGTCTGATCTGTTCTTGAACTCTAAGCTTTTCCAGTTTTTTCAGTCTGTATTTTTTATTTTTTTTGAAAATCTTCAGATACGCTGTTTTGCTGGATTACAGAAGCGTATATACGCAAGTTTAACTAAGTGAACCCGCGTATACGCAGGTTTCCTCAGTTACAGTCGCGTGTACACGCACTCTGCATATCACTGCAGGCGCGTATATTATATAATTTTCAAGATTTATAAATTTTCTTTTTGCTGAATGTTTGTCTGGTGGTTTGGGTCAGTTTGAAGCAGTCATTTTCCAGTAACAGTCCTCTGTTTAACAGGGGGCATCTTGTTCTGAACTCTCTCTAATTATAAGGAGTATTAGTCTTGTTTTCGTTGATTGCAAGCGTCATTGTTTTTTGACACACAAGATTTCTGGTTAAGAATCTTGACTGCTCTGTTTTGGCAGAGTAGGAAGATTGGATTCAATCTTTGTGTTCATTTTCTTTTGGTGACCCTTTTGTTTGCTTAATGAAACCATTTTTGTGACCATTTGCTCCTTCATTTCGGGAAAGTTGTTTGTTACCATTTTCTTGAAACTTGTCTTTTGATCTCTTGGACTTTCATTGCTGCTTTTGATTGTCAAGAGAGATTTCAAACGCATTTATTTTTGTTGGGTTTTCATCATTTGAAAGGTGTCAATTCGAAAAAGTGTTTGGTTGCCTATTCTTCAATCATTAGTGTCAGTGTTTTTGAGAGCATTCTTTGAAAAAGACTTCTTTGCTTGTTGTTTGAAAGAAAATCTTTTGAAAGTTTTAAGTTTCGCTTTCTTAAACTTGCTTTTCATTTGATTTCCCTTTTTGCGAAGTGAAAGTGCTTTATGTTTATCTTAGAACTTGTTTTTATTGTTTGGACGAAATGATTGGTAGCACATCATATTCTATCTAAGCATTTTAGTGGCAAGACAAATTTGATAAGTGAGCAACTTTCCTTCTTTATTTGCAGAGTAGTCTTAAAATCTTGCATTCACATATAGTTGTTGCATTAGGATAGATTTGCATCCCTTTTTATGCATACATAGCTTTGTTAGATTTTGTGAGTGTGGAGTTTGAAAAGAAAGCAAAAAACCTTGTTTTATTAGAAGTACCTCTGAACCTCATAGAAATTGCTCTTCATCGAAAACAAAAAGTGCATGTGCATGTAGCTAAGTTTTATTAATTTTTTTTGCGTCCATAAAACACCACAAGTTTCATCTCCATTACCTTGTGACTTAAAGAACAACCTAATAAAATCAAGCGCTAATTAAAATACACTGGAACTTTTTGTTTTAGTCAGTTACACCAACAAGTTTAGGATTTTAGGGCCTTGGATTAGGCGAGTGGAGAGTTAACTCTCCAAGGTCACATAAAACGTCAAACATAAGAGTCTGAATAACGAGAGAAAATCCAATAGCGTTAGGAAGACCAGGAAAGCTCCGGATCTGGGAGTTAAGCACGAGGGTCTGTGAAGACAGGGAAGAGAGATACCCCCTCTCCTACTTGTCCGAACTTACCTCACGACTGTTCCGCCTGGCTTCTGCGACGAGTTGGTACCTATAGTTGCCTCTCCTAGGGATCTACACAAGTGGCTGCGGAGGGGAATCCTGTGGCACCTGAGGTTGACGTTGCATCACTCTCAACGGTACTACTGGAGGGCACCCTTGCGAAGCTTGGGGGCTTGCACCGGCGCAGGCTGTTGTTAGGAGGTCAGCGTAACTTCCTCTGTTACCTTCACTGATAGGGCTGGGCCGTCATTATCCCAGACTATCTTCGAAAGGCCCCTGACTCCACTTTCTTGTATTTTGGTGTCCGGTCCTCATCATCCGGAGCAGAAATACTTGGAAGTTGTTTGACTGGCTGTTATCTTTAGGGACTTTATAGTGTGTGCTCTTTGTTCCTTGTATATAGTTGGCTTTAGGTATTTTTGTCTAGTCACGTTTGGACTTTGTGTTCTGAGTGACTAGCTTACCACTCTACCGATCTTAAAGGCTTTTGGTCGTTCTTTCAGAAGTTGTGGAGTTGCGTCCTCAAGGGCAAAGGTTTTGATTGCTTATCCATATTCCTTGAAGAGTTATTTCTATATTCCCGTAAGGGAAGGGTCTTTGGAATAGTTAGATATGGCCAATATTCCTGTGGAAACCAACCAAGGTGCCCTCCCAAAAGGGGATCCTTGTGCTTTTCCTTTCTTTGGAAACGTTGGTACTCCCTTGATGGCCACTTTGAATATTCCTGGGTTGAATGTTGGACTACCCGTTTGGCTGTGGTCCACTCCGAATATTCCAAATGCTCTTGAAGCTTCTCAGTTGAATGCTTTATTTCAAGGGCATTACATAGGTGCTAATTGTTCATCTTCTTTCAAAGAGAAATCTAGGATTCCTTCTCCTCCTCCTTCTTGTAACAAGAAATCTAAAAAGAGGAGAAAGAGGAAGTCAAAGAAGAAGAATAATTCTATCCTTTCATCTTCAACCTCTGCGAGTCATGTTGAAGATGAGCCTTCAGCCACTGCTAGTCATGCTGGGGGCACAGGTCTAGTCATTGCAAGTCACACTAGCACATCATCATCAACCTCTGCGAGTCATGTTGAAGATGAGCCTTCAGCCACTGCAAGTCATGCTGGGGGCACAAGTCTAGTCACTGCGAGTCACGCTAGCATTTCATCTTCAACCTCTGCGAGTCATGTTGGAGATGAGTCTTCAGCCGCTGCAAGTCATGCTGGGGGCATGAGTCTAGTCACTGCAAGTCATACTAGCAAAGAGTCACCGACCTCTGCAAGTCATGTTCAGGACTCTCCGCAAACCACTGCTAGTCATGTTAGCGGAATGGAGGTTGATAAGAAACCTGGACGTAGAAGTTTTAAACCTAAGTTCCCTTGTAAGATATGCAAGGGAGACCATCTTACTCATTTATGCCCTGGTATTCCAGAGGTTCAAAGGATATGGTCCGAGTCTGAAAATACTTCTGCTCCTAGATCTGATATGGTTTCTCATCAATCCCATCAACCATTGGTTGAAAATGTGGTAGAGCCAGTGCAATCGCTGGCCGATTACACTCCTCTTTTGGGGGGTGAAGTGCCTAACAAAAGAGTTTGTTTGATCTCTAGTACAGAGTCTTCTAGTATAGGGGGCATTCTGGTTACTTCGAATGTTCCCCCTCCGAGTGCTAAGAGTGTTTCCTTTGATTGGGATAGTCTTGTTGAGCCTCGTCTTCCTTCCGCTGGACCTTTTCAAATAAAGGTCAGGGTTAATTCCACAAATGTCTATCGATGTATGGTGGATGAAGGATCCTCTACAAGTATTATATCCTCTTTGACTTGGAAAGCTTTGGGTTCTCCAAAGTTGTTGACATCTCAGAGTTAGTTGTTAGCCTATGATAGAAGGCCTGGTGAATCTATGGGTGTTCTTCCTCAAGTGCCTATCACTTTAGGTGGGAAGACTATCTTAATCGATATGATGGTGGTTGATAGCCCTTTAGACTTTAATATGCTACTTGGGCGTGATTATGTCTATGCTATGAATGCTGTGGTGTCTTCACTCTTTTGAGTAATGTGCTTTCCTCATAACGGGAATATTGTCACTATTGATCAGCTTGCATCTGATAATCACCACCCTAATTCGACTTTACTGCAGAATGCCCCTTGGTTTGTTCCAAGTGTTCAAGTAGACTCTACCCCGCCACGGGTCAATTATGTGGCATTGAATCCTCAATGTTCAATCGCTTCTAAGAAGGATCCTTTGACCTATTATTCTCCTTCTTGGGACTTGGTCCCGGCCGTTGACCGAGAGATTCTCCCTATAGGGACATGGGACCCTTTAATTCCCTCTTTTGATCCTTGTAGTTCTCATGATTTCTTAGAACTTGTTTTGCCTTCACAGGAGGAACTCTTTGAAGCCATGAGTTATGACTACCAAAGGAGTCCTTGGTCCGATCCCTGCAAGGGGTTTGTCCAGAAGAACTATTATGTGTAAGTTGCAAGGCTGCGTGGTTCCCTGTACCATATTGTATATATGAGGTACGCATTTTCAAGTTTTGTATTCTATAACACAAGATCTTATATGAAGTTTATATGTGGGATGTATTAACTTCGTGTCTAGTGTTCCTATTTATGTTTACAGAACTTGGAAGATTTCTCCTTTGGAAGTTTATGGTTGGTCCATTCTGACAGGTATTGGTTCTCGAAACTGTCATATAGGTTAGGTTTTTCCACCTACATTGTGCATTTATCAGTTTCCTTTCCCATTTTGCCTTAGGATCGACCCCACCAAGTTATGGTGCGGAACCTTCTCATTGCTTAGAAGTATCATGACTTGTGTGGTAGAGCCTACCTTATCATGGGTGCCCTAGTTAGTACCTTTTTTGTCGCTTGGCACTCATGCTGATTTTTTCATCCCTAGGCTCAGGAGTCCTCTTTAGTCCCGCCATGACTTATGCGTTGAAGACTCATTCCTCTTTGCTTCTTCGCTTCGTTCTGGCCTTATACCCTAGAGGCTCCTATGTGTGTTGAGTTGTACTACTTCATTGCATATTGACCATTTGCACCTTTTGGCCTAGAGCCAGCTTCACTTGGACTCGTGTTTAAGCCAACTTTTGACCATGACGTCTGCAAAATCAACCTTGCATACCTTTGACTTCTGCAGCTTGACATACCCTGATCCATGGAAGGAACATACCTCTGAGTGTCACTAACCAGTTTTCACCTCCCTGCATTGAGCATAGGAACGTTCCTTTCCTAGGAACTAGATCATCTGTTTCACCGACACTCGTTCTTTCCACTGTACCATAGCATTCTTTTATTCTTTTTCTGGCTTAACAGAAAAAGACAAAAAAATTAAATATTCCAAAAAGAGCGGGAACAGGGACATTATTTCCATTTATTGTTGGCAGCTAGAGTCAGTCGAGTCGCCCTTGAACAAAGCACTCAAAACAAAGTCTCCTCCGCATGGGTGGGATTTAGCTTGACTTAGGTATGCCATAACCTTGTTATTGAGTCAGTTCTCCCCCAATTGGTTATCTCTTCCAATCATATGGAGGGTTCGTTCGTGCCTCCTGCATGGCGAACTTATACAGAGTCATCATATGCTGCCACATAGTCACATTGAGTCGTGCTTTTGTTCAAGGGAAGTTAGCCTGAGTCGGCCTCTCTGCGGTGTCTCTTGACTCATTTTTCAGTCGGCCATCCCTGGTCGTCAGTGTCATGTCTATCATCACATCAGTTATATTGGTCCTTTACTCATGCCAGTTTGAGAAGGTCCCCATTGACTTCTTGCTGGCGGGTCTTGTCCTTATCGACGACGACACCTTGCTCTGAGGACAGGCCTAGAGCCGCACCCTAGCCCTATTTTCATTATTGATAGGTCACCTTGTGCTCAGCATCGATCAATATCATGGGTCTTTGATTGAGTGGTTTCCCTTGTGTTCGACATCAGCATACATTATCACACATTGGGATTCGTGCAGTACCTTGGTTTCCATTTGACCCTATTGTTGGATACCTCGCCTCTGTGTCAGCTTTCATTATTGGTTGGTTCAGAGGGTTTCTACCGTGCGCTAGCCACATCTTGTGTACGCCGGAAACGTACTTCGGTTGGGTTCCTGCATCTTTTTTCGTCCGATTCCTTCCACATTATTGGCCTACGGGTTACACTCACGCTAGATTGATGGAGGATGCCTTAATGCCTTCCTTCTAGTGGATCTTTCCCTATCGACTCCGACTCATTGCTCTGGGGCAAAGATCTAGAGTCCATTTGGTAGTACCTTGGGGTTTGCAGTCATTAGTGGCAGATCCTTCGCTATCGACAGTGGGAAACCATCATTGTCTCCTGATCGATAGATTCTTACAGGTGTTTGACTTCAGCTCATCTATTCACACTTGTTAGATTGTACTGGGTACCTTGACGCTCATTATCATTATCGGTGAGTAGTCTCGCGTTTGTTAATGGTATACATCAATGACCAGTAATCAAACGATTTCTCACATGGTCGACTTCAGATCATTTATTCCCATGGTGTAGAAATGTACCACGGCGGTCGGTGAAGACCTCAGGTTGTATCAGCATTCATTGGTTCACTTAACAGTTGCTTCTGTTGCCGCTAGTTGATACCACTCCACCTTATATGTTGCAGTCAGTCATGGCGACATTCTATATTCTGGCACCTGCGTTTGCAGTGTAGTACCATCCTATTCCATCATGTTCAGTTGGTACCTTTTGGGATCAGTCTTTGATATCAGTGATCCGTTGCATCTTTCAGCATCATTGACAGTCTTATATGTGATATTCAGACATGTACTTTCTCATTATGATCAGATGATCCATTATGTATCTTCCAGTCATTTATACTTGTATACTTAGTGGATCCTCTTGTACTTGATATGCGGACATGCTTTACTTTTTCTGAGCATGGGTATGCCCGCCTCAGACAGTGTTTCTTTCTGATCTCCTTTTGGTGGCTTGGCAGGCTGAATTCTGGTGAAGTCCTCCTCGGTTTCTCGACAGACTTCCTTTACATGTACTTACATAATATATTTCGGCCATCATGTTCCCCATCTGACCTCATATATTAGGGGGCATCTGTTATAGCTCCAAATCTCACTCTTATGGTTTATGATGCTGCACTTATGGCCTAGGGCAACCCCTCCTTCCAGACCTAGTCCTAAAATTGAAAAAACAATGTTTTATCCCTTATACGCGACATTGCCCTGAGTTAAACGCGTGTACACGCGGGTCTATGTATACCCAACCCGCGTGTATGTATTAAAACACTTAAAAAAATAAATAATTCCTTATTTTCGGGCGGAGATCGCGGGTTTTACCTGTTGATCACCTGTTAGTGCCCGTGGCCCAACTGTTCCCAAACCAACTCCTAACTAAAAATCTACTTTGGAGATGGTATAAAAAGACATCAAAGGGAAGGCCTAAGGGAGAGAGAAAAGGAGAGCAAGATTATTATGCTGAGATTTTCCCCTTAGACCAGGTCTGAAGTCCTTGGTGCTTTCTGCACTTCCCCCATTTTGCATAGGAAACCCTTGTTTCCATGTGTATTGGTGATCATTCATCTTTTATATCACCATTGAGTAAGACTTGGAAGGAGCTCTTGTTGGAGGCTTGAGGCTGGAACGAATCCGGGAGGAAGCTTTGCTTGGAGCCTGTTGAAGGTGTTTCAGGTGAAATCTTTCCGTTATATGTACTTTACTTGCCTTTATATAAAGAAACACGTCTTGGTTCCCGAAACAATCTTTCTTTGTGCTTATGAGATTCTTGTTTTGAATTCTTATGCAAGTAGTTACTCAAAGATTTTTATAACTAACTTTATAGCATGAAGATGGTTTATGTATAAGTATTTGTCCATGTACTATTGTGTCCTTTGATTTGTTTTTTTTACAGGTCAAAGGAGAAGAAGGGAACTCCAAGAAGGGTTTGGACCCTAAAGGCCTTCTCAAACGTAGGACCTTAGGTACGTACCCTCAACATTAGAATTTGCTTACAGTAAAGATAATGGCTGTGTGTGTGTTTCTTTGAATAAGAAATTTTCAGTCTGGTAGAGTCTTAACCCAAAGGACTCTAGGGGTACTTTCCCCTCAACCAATGTCATAAAATCAATACCCCATTTTGTAAATAGCCTAATGATAATAATAGGATGAAATGGAGAAGGCATAGCACAAGTCTTATGATCATGAATTTGGCATGCATGACACTTCTAGATAGCAAGAATACAGTCTTGAAAAATTGTAGGCCAAAAGTAACCATCGTGTAATATCTTTTGCACGGTAGTGTAGCCAGATAAATGAATGCGACATGCTTTCTAGTGGCATTCATTAAGGACTTTATCAGCCTCCTCATGTGTGAGGCACCTTCATATAATCGTATCAATACCGTATTAATAAAGGGTGTCACCAATGATGATGTAATTCCTTGCTTGCTATTGAATATGTCTATGTTCAGAGCGAGAGGTATCAAACCAAATATTTTGGTTCTGGGGATAAATCAGAATGTCTCCATACCATGAGTCAGATGAAATCAGAAACAACGAATCATCAGGGATTAAATTGTCAAATCTCGATTCTGAATCAGGGAAGGAAGGTCACAAATAAGCTTAGCAAAAACCAAGGATTTAACTTTGACTTGGATTTGACGAATTCCAAGTCCAACTCTTGAAGGATGATGATCCATTTAGATTATTTCCCCCCTAGCAATTGACGTGAAAAAATTTATGTCATAGGGTTGCAATCTGAAACTACCGTATTTTTTTAGATCCAGATGTAATGGTGGAACCTTTGAATTGCTTTAATGACCTCTAAAGCCAACTTTTCTACATGGGTATACCAAATATTGGTATAATTGAGATTCTGAATTAGATAATATATGGGTTTTTGAGTCGCTACATCGTCTTCTTGGACCAATACCATCGCTATAGTAGAAATTTCAACAACAAGATATAAGAAATAGTCGTGTTGGTAATTAGGGGGATATAATAAATATGCATGAACCAAAACATATTTCAAGGCATCAAATGTTTTTTGAGTTGTCTTATCCCAGTGGAAGGGAACCCCTTTATTAAGAAGGCAAGTGAATCCTTTGGTCAACTCAGTGTAATTCGGGACGAATCATCGCAGGAAGTTAGATTTCCATTGAAGTCGTAATTTTACGAGTATTGAAGGTGCAGGAAAGTTGATGATTGCTTTTAATTTCAGAGGATCGATATGAATTTCATGTTTAGAAAAAAAGAAAAAAAAACTAGAATATGACTAGAACTAATGCAGAACAAGCATTTATGTGGATTTAGTCAAATATTATAATGTCTACACCATAAGAAAATGGCCCAATGATGCATCAGGTGATAATCTTGATACTTAGAATGAACAGGGATATTGTCCAAATAGGGTTACACGACATGTTTAATATCATGAAAAGCATAATCCATTGCCCATTGAATTGTGGCCCATCATTTTTAAGACCAAAAGGGAGTTTCTCGTAGGCAAATGTACTCCAGGGATAAATAAATGTAGTCTTAGGTTGATCTACTAGGAGAATGATGATTTTATTATATTTGGAGAAACCATCCATGAATGAATAGATTTGACAACCAACGCAGTCATTAATAATCTAGTTGATGAACGAGGTCGAGTAATTGTCCATTGGACAAGCACAATTCACATCCTGATAATTCACGCATACACATATTGTTCCCTGTTTCTTCATGACTGGGACAATATTTGATACCCAATCAGTGAGAGGAATGGGGTAGTTGAAACCAACATGAAGGAGTTTTTCAACTTCACTTTTTATCATGGCGGCCTTCTTCGGATGGACCGGATGGAGGAATTAATGGATTGGTTTAGCATTGGGTTACGTTTTAATCTCATGCACTACTATATTTGGGTCGATACTTAGCATTTCCTCATAAGTCCAAGCAAATACATCACGAAAGACATAGACATAATGCAGGTCGAGGCTCCTTTGTCCGCAATATATTGATGAATGTTCTTACCATGGATGATGACCCAAATGATAAAGGCCAATTGAGCTGGAAGGTAAGGGGTATAGTTTTCATGACTAAAAACAACTAGGTTGGAATCCAAAGGATCCACACATCTGATAGCTAAAAGCAAAGCCTTTTTCTGGGAAAGGTATTTTTACAACACCTCGAGGGTCGACATAGCTAATGGAGACTAAGCCAAGTCCTCAACTACGTTATAATTTTGAGCAGCCTTGGGATGAGGGTTGAAATAAGACTTATGAATAATTCCCTTCAGAGGCTTAATAGTTAAATCTGTAGGAATCATGTGTGGAAGAGGATCAGATGGAGGTGATTTTGAATTGGCAGGTTGATTAGTAGCCTAACCGTTTGAAGGATTCACATTACCATAGTCCTTGTTTAGAGTAGCCACCATAACATCAGATTTATGCTTCGTGGAGGAGAGAATTAAAATTGTGTTAGAGGAATATGGGCTCTGAGCAACCATATGGGACTCTTGATTTGGAAACAGGTCATTCAACACAACAGGGGAAGTGGAGGATTTCATAAACTAGTTCATTTCTACATAGTTAGGACAATCACAAGTAAAGTTCTCCTTGTTGTAAATCAAACATGGGTAGCAAGGCTTTTGTTTCTCATCATAGGAGTGATTTATTTGTTTATCCTACAGTGAAGGATATTTCTTCGTTTTTTCTTTTCCTTTCTTCTTTCTTCCTGGTTGTTGTTGATATTTTCCTTTATCAGATGAAACGACATTGAACTTGGAAGAATAAGCTAAAGGAGGATTGGATAAAGGGTTTTGGGCATAAGTAGTGGGTGGAGCACTAGATGGTTTTCTCATTGCCTGTGAACTAGTAGAACCAATGATGCCATCATAATCATGACATTCTTTACCAGGAGTGGAAGGAATAGTGTTCAAAGGTCTCAAAAGCATCTAGATCTTTTCAAAGAGTGTGTTGTATTGGGTATAGATGAGGTCCAAATAATGAGCATGAGAAACGAATCTACCCTTAACTACATCCTCTATGATAGATGGCAACAGGGATTTAATAAAAAAATCTGCTAGGAATTTATTTGGAACATAGGTCTTGACCAACCGACAATGACGCTACCACTCGTGAATGTGATATGAAATGTAAGTGGCTTTAGTTTATTTGAAGTTGGTCAAAATTTTCATTCTAGTTTCATATCAGATGGGTAACTGGAAATGTGTAAGGAAGGTAGTAACCAAGGAACTGAAACCATGAAATGAAGCTCTAGGTAATTTGATGTACCATTTAGTTGCATTACCTATAAGAGTATGTTGGAAAATATGTAATCATATGGAATTATGATTAAGGGAGTTCCAATAACACCACAAATGATACATAATGACATGAGTTGATGGGCCTTCTCCAAGATTCCCATCTAATTTTGGGATATCGATTGGCGATTTGGTGGGAATTATTGGCCACCAAGGTGAATGAGCAATGCGATTGTTGGTAAGGAGAGTCAAATCTAGCTATTCGAGAGTTGCCACAGAAGGTAATTGTCAGTTAAAATCTGGTGGAGGACAACCTAGATAAGAAGGGATATCCTGAGCAACATGTACTTACATTCACAGATAAGGAGGATTCTGATAAAGAGGAACTTGGGCACCAGAATAAGGAGGATTCTAGCAACCAGCATGCACATAACCTTGTTGACCAGCACCAAGATAACCCTGCAAAGGCTGGAATGGTTGGGTTTGGATATGTTGGCCTTGAAAAGAAACTTGAGGAAGACCCTAATAAGATCTATAATGTTTCCCTGTGGGATTTTGCATCATCCCGACATAAGGTGGGTACAATTGGGATTATGTCATACTATACACATTCTATCCTATTGGAGTTTAAGGAGTACCTTGCCCTAGTGGTTGAGACTATAAGGTACCTCGTAAAGGTTGGGTAAGTGGAACCGAAGGGGTACCAGATACTGATGGAATAGGTTTAGATGTAATGACAGCCTGTGAAGGTTAAATTACATGTATTTGAACGTTTTGAGGTACAGATAGATGTGTAGTAATTTGAGATGAAGACGACATAGGTTGAGGATTCAATAATCGATTTCAAAATAAACCAAGTTGGATGGGAAAAGTAGGTTTCCAAACGCTGGTAACCCTCTCAGGATAAGGAGGATTATAATAAGGTTGATTACCAACTTGAGGTATACCAACAACAGGTTGCCCCCCTACCATAGGAGGAGGGGGTGATGGAGGCAACAAAAATCCAGATGGAGGGAGTCCAGCATAAGGAGAGTTAGGTTGTTGAAGATAAATGTTCCAACTAATATAAGGGCCATCCTAATTTTCAATCATAGGTGTAGGAGGAGGAGAAGGAGAAGGTTGTGTAGCATTCATAAGAGAAGTACAAGATGGAATTCCTAAAATGGATGACATGGGAGAGGTCCAAGGACTGGAAGTTGCACCAAAGAAGGTGCCAGATAAAGAGTGATATCTAGGTGGGATGGATGGGCCACCATACTGATGTGCCTTTGGTGATGTTGCAAACATTGATGAGGAAGCAACATTTGATGTCTCAACCATAGTGGTGGACACAGATTGGGAAGTCAAATTGGATCTAGTCATGGTTAACAATCCCAATGAATATTGTCACGAGAAATCTGTGGGTAAGTCAAAAGAATCAGGTAAAGGAGTTTGTGTCAGAGTTTGAAGAGGAGGAAGAGGACCAGTTTGATAGAAATGGATTCCACTCCAATGAAAAGGAGTAGACAGAGGAGGCTCTTCTTGCGAGATCTCTTCAATACTCACAAGTTTGTATGGAAGAGTTTCATCGCTAGGTCCAAGATATATAGTTGGAGGTTTTGTCTGAGACAAATGAAGAGAAGGGGAAGGACCTAAAGTAAGAGTTGAGAGGTTCCTCAAGTTCAACAACCTCAGGAATTAAAGTATCTGACGCGGAAATTTAGGCTGAATAACCTCGGGAAATAAGGTTTTAGGAGCTTTTGTTTCGATTGTGTTAGAATCACGAGAAAGAGTAGAGTTGATCTTGGGATTACTAGTCAAAGCGAAAGATGATTATGGTTGATCAGATTCAGGAGGAGGACTAGAAGTAGTTCCTGAATTCCTGATTCTGTAGTTTATGTATTTTTATGCTTTTGATGATGGCTAGGAGTAGCCTTTGGTGGAAGTGGAGGCTTATTTTGCATTCTACGCAAAGGATGGGAGGAGATTTTTTTCTTCCACATTGGATAATAAATTTTAGAAATTAACACAAAAGTAAATAAAAAAGAGGGTAGTCTAGGCATAAAGGATTACCAAGCAACCGTGAACTTCAATATACACCTTGGCGAATTAAAGACTTAACGTATGTGCAAGGAATCTCCCTGAATGTTGTGTTCAGTGTATCACAATACAAGGTGACCGACTCAGTTACCTGTGGTGAGGATACCAACCTATAGAGGACTTCCAAAATATACTCGACGATACATGGAAGTGCAGTCTTTAGTAGTGTTGTCTAATGTATAACCATTATATGAGAGTGTCGCCATATACTTGATGTCCATGGAGTGTCATCCAATATACCCAAAGGTACATGGAGAACGATCCTATACACTCACGTACATGGAATGGGATTTCACCCCCGAGATACAACGCCGGAAAACAATGATAGCTCCTACATTTAACGACATTGGAACATGTCTCTAGCTTAGACCTATAAATGTTTGCATTAATGTTGCAAATGCTCCTTAGATTGATTTAATAAATTTTACTGTCTATCTTCAATTAAGTTTCATTTTTGGGGCTCACCATGAATGTCACCTGAATATCCTAAAATGAAAAGTAGCATGAGGAAATGGAATCTTTCTCATTCAACGAAAATATATTTAAGGAAGGGAAGAGACAAAGAGTATGCAGAAAACAATATGAAAAATGAAATTTCCCTTTCAATGCAACTATTCCAATTCAATGCACACACAAAACCCTAAATGTCAATGCAAATATTTTTCTTTTCAAGTCACTTAATTTTCAAAAATCAAGAAAAATAAGATGCAAAGCCTAATCACTAATTCAAACAATCTTTTCAGAATGATGATTAGAAAACCAATTCATTTAAACACTCAATGATCAAACAAAATTAGCTGAAAACAACCTAATGATAAGAACAAAGGAAAATATTAAAAAAAATCCTTACCAAATGTATTGAAACAAAGTAAAACCAAATAGAGGCTTCAGAGGGACCACAAGACACTCAGAAACTCAAGGAAGATCAGCTGGAATTAAGGATGGATCAGAGAGAAAGTCAAGGCGAAGACAAACTTATGCATGATCAAGGGCCAAATTAGGTGAAAATAAGGCACCATTGCTATGCAATGAAATCATAGAGAAGGCTCAGCTAAGGTGCAACACTCTATCAGAAGACCAAACAGTGTGTTGGTCTAGGGATACAAAGTTCTACCATAATGATTGCAATTGAGACTCAATGAAAAGTCTTCCTAGTTTTGTTGTTGAATGGATAGGACAGTAAAGGTTAGGAAAAGAGGTAATACAAACATAATGGATAAATAAAAAACCAAGGGAATACATTGGTCCCCAGTATGGTTGATAATTTTTTATGTAGAATCTACGAATGTGAACAGAAGTATCTTCCCTAGACCTGGTGTTTTGGGAAAATTTAGTGTTCTTGGACAAATGCCTAACCCTCTAGATTTAGTAGCATATCTAGAAACAATAGACAAATTAATCTCTACCTTTCCTATAAACAACAGATAAAATAAGAGAATAGAGAACCTACTTGTAGCTTCCGCTTGTTCCTTATCTCCCTTGGCCGATTCCATTGCTCCTTCACGTACTTAAATCACTTGAGAAGTACTTGCACACAGACAGAAACAAGAACCCATCAAAGAAAATGATATTGATCTATTGTTTATAAATAACATGGAATCAAGAACATGATATACATATGAAAGCATCAACATATAACACAAGCATAAGGGAAAAAGTTTCGAAGACTTTATTCATAAGCGGAAGAATTACAACCCATATGTGCTCGATCCAGTGACACTCTTCCAATTCAATCCCATCCTCTTCACCTCATGACAAGAAAGACACTTCAACACTATAACAATACTTGCACTCAATTCTAATCTCATTTCACCAGCATCTCCCTACCATTCAATAATTTCCAGCCACTGATCTCTTATATGAGTGATCTTTTTATAAGTGAATGAAGGAGGCTATGCCATCAATGGTGATAATGAATGCCTTTCTAAATTTAGAAATCATTTCCATGGAAGAAGGGATAGGGGATTGATGTTTCCTAATTCCATTCCTCATCCAAATGTGAACTCAAAGGTGTAGGTAGCATTTGAGAAACTTCTAGAGGCTTCCAATGGATAAGGAATCTTCAAACCCTCATGGAAATTCGCTCAAATTCACCTAGCATAGGCCAAAGAGGGACCAAGTGCGTTGTATAGCACCCTTTCAGTGTATGGTTTACAATGTAGCGCACCCTGATGAAGGCCTACCTGCGCTGATATTCTTAGAGGTAGCTTTTGGATTTTTTCAGTGATGGAACTTCTTGGGAAGTAAGGCATTCTGATGACTAACTTCTTTATGGCATGTAACAACTGCACTATGGGTTGATGAGCCCTAATAGTATCAATCTGTAAGTTGGGGTTGATGTGCCCAAATGGATCTGTAACACCTGGTGGACTAACATAGAACAACAAAAAGACAAATAAACAAATGTTTTTCCTAAAGTAAATAGAAAATGAGATGAAGCCTACCTGGAATCTATCAAGTCCTTCACTCCTTCCTTGGATTGAATTCTCCAATCCTAGCTTCAATCGTTATTATTAGAACTTGCAAAGTTAGATAACACAAGCCAACGATCCACAAAATCTATGTAGCGTCATCTAATCACTTTATTCAATGGATCAATATGGTATTGAAATATATGAAACCATAGTGTCATATATAGGAAAACAGAGAACTCTTTGCATTAACAGAAATGGAGTGAGTTACAACAAAAATTAGGTGTTGATCCTGTAAAATAGCTCCTCCAAGTTGACTTATCCTTTCCTTGTCACAAAGTGTGCCTCTAATCACCCTAATGCATGGAAAGATATATCTTACATCAGTAGCATAAGGATAAAATCACTCTCCAAAAGCTAACCCCTTACTTATGGATGACAGTAAAAATATAGTTGAAGGAGGTAGTTCATGAATTCTTATCCTTTTACCAATTAGGGCTTGATACCCACTCTTGATGGGAGGATGAGCTCAAGGGATAATGGATGAAAACTCCAAGGTATGATAGGATAAGGTTCGAGAATTTTATCTGAGGTAAATGGTTACAACAGATCCAAGAATCTTCTGGAAGAAGAGGCATTGGGATTCTCTCTCTTTTTCCCTCTAATTTCTAGAACCAAAGTAGGTGCATAGTGGAGCAATCTATAGGTGATAAATGCATGCCACAGTGGACTAACCTAGTAGTCAATGCTTTCTAGTAGGAGGCCAGAGAGTGTTGGTCCTTAAAATGACTGAAACAAGTTGTTCTCAAGTAGAAACTCAGGGATTATAAGGAGTCATGCTTAGGGATTTGTGTAAGGATTATGAAAAGTAGTTCAAAGGATGGTTATTGATCTAGTTGAAGGCCTATTGACTAAACATGACAAAATGGCCTATAACACCATTGACCCAAAATCCTTGAAGCTTGTACTTCTCTGAGGGATTAGGGAGGACTTGATGGAGACCCTTAATATGTTGTCAGGTGGATACATTTACCAACTAACTTATGAAGACATCAAGATAGTATTTAAGAATCATTCTAGGGCTGCAAGGAAGAGCGGTAGATCTAGCCAAAGCTTGGTTAACTCTTCTCCCTATACTAAACCATCAAACATGAAATAGGTAGCATGCTATATGACTTTAAGAGTTGGATGTTGCACACCTTTTCCTTACAAATGGATAAAATTCATATAAAAAAGAATGAAGAGGAGGCAAAAAGGTAACTAACTATATTTTACCCTAAATGCACCAAGTGGAACTCTAGAAATGAGTGCCCACTAAATTTCATAGAGTCTACTATAATTGTGAGGAGAACCATGCAACTAAAAAATGTCCTTCCCTTCTAGGACTTAAAGTTTTATATCAACGGGTAGAGAGTGGCTTGGAGCAACTCTGCTTCATCAACCAAAGGAGGCCACAAAGCCCTCAACCATATCAGCAAGGAAAGCAAGGTGCAAATTATCCTTCTTTCAATATGAACCAGAGTGCACCTTTTCATCCTTGGTATATTCCAAGTTACTCATCTTGGTCCATTCCCTCCCCTTGGTCCTATTCCCATAAGTATCCTCCCCAACCTATCAATCCACCCTTCTAACCATATCAAACTCAGCCTCCTCAATGGGAAACCCTTCACAAGGATGGAGGCCATAAACATCCTAACTGTTACAGGGAAAAGTATCTATATAGAACTGCTCTATCCCACTAAGGTGTGACAGCTGCCTTAGAAACAAACAGAGAAAAACTACTTTTGTCTTTCCTTTATGAATTATAGATAGAGAGGAACAGAAAGACCAACCTCTGTCTTGCGCTAGTCCTTCGATTCGATCCCTCTCTTCTTTGATAGTCCTCAGCTACCTGCTCCCTTGCACGCCCAGCTTCACAAAGTACCTGTAAGATCACAGAAGCATAGCACTATACAAAGACATGGATCTATATTCATAAACAATCTAGGATCAGATATAAATTGACCATACAAATGTAACAAGCATCAATGATAAAAATACATGGAGGAAAACTCAAATAGTTTTTATTGATAAACAATAAAAGATCCAGGAGGAGTTACAACCAGTTGTTCCGAC
The DNA here is from genome assembly GCA_031772625.1 of Pinus tabuliformis. Classification (NCBI taxonomy): domain Eukaryota; kingdom Viridiplantae; phylum Streptophyta; class Pinopsida; order Pinales; family Pinaceae; genus Pinus; species Pinus tabuliformis. The sequence goes on along the minus strand of CM062816.1, from coordinate 1,723,907,955 downwards.
CCAGCATCAACCTCCCAGCAAAGAAGCCCCTCTTCACCTCAAACAAAGCATAGATCACCCAACAATCTGATGTTTGTCTCATAAAACCAACAACAATTCCTTACAATATGCAAAATTCCAGCCTCTAGATCTCTGGGATGAGGGATCCATATATAGATATCTGTAAGGGGGATGAGTCAACTTGTGTTTTGATTAGTGTCTTCTCTCTGATAGTTCTTGCTTCCACTTGGAGACTGAAGGCCTCTTACTCATCCTTGGTCGAATTCAGTGAGGCAAGTGTCACAGGAGAAGATTCTGGAAGCTTCCATTGTCTCTCCACCTCGCGGAAAGACACTGCCATTTGTCATTTCTCGCCCATCGCACCCCATAGAAGGGACTTTTGAAATGCAACACACCCTCACAGTGTATTTAGGTGCAATGCAATGCACCTAGCCAGTGGAGCAGCTGAAATGCTCCTGTTTTGACCAATTCTGAGCATTTTCTCATGGAGAACTTCTGGGAGAAGCTGTAATCTGTTGACCTTGTTCCTTTAGGAGCTAGAACAACACTTTTAGGGACTTAGGAGCCCTTGGTTTATGGACATTTCATGCTTGTGGTTGCAGGGCACAAAAATGTCTATAACAGTTGCCCCCTAAAGTATGAGGCCGTTAACCTTTTAGTGTCAGGTGAAATGCTTTATTATGAGGATCGAAGTTCTTTCAATGGTGGGAGGAGACCTGTAATAAGATACAATACAATACATTATCTTCATACTACTTTTCATGATCTAGCTGAGGCGGGCATTCCCATGCTCAACTTTATAAATTCATTTTCATGTACATAGGACAGAAAACCGTCTGAGTGTAGACTGATGATTCTGATAGAGCCATCATCCTTTTGAGTGGATGATTATCTGTGCAGCAATGATGTACATTCAATGCCTTTATTTCCCTGAATATATATCGCAGCCCGAATGGATGAAACTAGATCTGGGGTCTTCAATCTCGTCCGATCTTCACTCGGAGTACAAGTCGATCCATGTGAGAAATGTTCTGAAGTCGAACATGGAAAGACATCGCTTGATTACCAGTCAATGATGTGAACTTTTAACAAGCGCGAGAGGAATCACCGATAATGATAATGACCCTCAAGGTACTGCAGTACAATTCACGTGGTGTGAATAAAGGACTTGGCGTCGAACACCACGCAAAATCTTTTGATCGAAGGCCATTGATGTAAACCTATCGCCGGAAGTGAGAAACTTGCCATTGAGGCATGCAAGCTTCAAAGTACTGAATGGGGTGTTCCTAGATCAACTTCTTGGATAATGAGCTGATGTCGACAAGAAGTGATCTGTCACAGGAGGACCTTAATGAATCCCACATCAATGACATGGAACAGAGCAAATGATTTTAATGGAGGTGAAAACGATCTGGTGATATAAGGTTCAGGGTGGCGGTCATGAACGAATGGAGTATAATGTATGGTAGTGGGTGAGACACAGGTGAATTCTCTGAATGACTTCTCTTGAACATATCGGCGACACTGATGTGATGGATTGGTAGCATTAACCCAAAATGTGGATGGTATGGCGTGACCATGGTGATGTGACCGGTGAATGAAACAACCCAACCTGACTCAGACACGGAGCGGAAGTGTCATGTTCAAGAGCGACTTGCTACCAATAAAGTTTCTTTGAGTTTTTCTTCCCAATTTTCCCCAGTCATTGCTGACCAGTACCTCTTTATTTTTGTCAAGCTTGAGGAGGATAACATATGCTTGTTCTATAATTTGCCCTTCGGGCAAACCCATCGCTATGTTTTAACGAGCCTAGCGATAGTGAAACTCGTTCTCGTCTATAGACAAGTTTGTCGCTATTAATCTTTTTAACGAGTTTAACGACAAAGATAACTCGGTCCTTTTCAATTTTAGAGAGTCTGAAAAGGAAAGTAAAGGTAACTCCAAAATTCCTTTTTCGTCATCTAATCCCTTAAGTCCGAAAAAGTATAAAACAATACAGAAGGGATGAATTTTCGATACTTTTAATGAGCCGAAAAAAACAAGCGCTCGATCTTTTTGTGTAATAATCCCTCAGGTCCAAAAAGATTAAAATCTAGAGGAGGGATAGCACTTCCTGTCCCTTTAACAAGATGGAAAGGCCAAGGACTCGGCAATCTTTTCATATTTTACGACTCAGTTGAAAAGAGCTTAAAGGAGACTCGTCTTTTGAGGAATGAGTGATAACATGGGTAGCAGCTGATTCCAGGTACGGTTTGGAATTTTCCAATCACGGCAGTGTCACAAGGATGGCTAGTGAGATCACTCTTCGCAGCTGTTCCTTAAAATGGGTAAACAACCAAATGGAGGTGAATGATCGGCCAATTAAAAAGTGGAGGTGACGGTGCAAACACGACCAAGGCTTTAATGGCTGAAGTACTACATTCACGATGGTTATTTACCGGGGAATAGTTCATTTTTTAACGATCTTAAATGCGGGTGGAAACATTTGCTCATGTCTTATGTTTATTTTTTAACGAGCCTGAACTATGTGCTAAAACTGTTCGATTGAATGGTCCTTTTTTGATTTTACCATAAATAGCTTAGTTCTTTCAAAGGTTGTACTGTATTTTCAACTGCTTCAACAAACTAGTCAGAAATGAACAATATATGCTTGAAAACGAGTTAGGACACTAATATTTTACTTTGAACTACATAAAAGTAATGAAAAAGTTTTTTTACCTCTCATTTTACCATTTCATTTGAACTTTGGTTTGTTGGAGCTTTGGAGGTACTTTTCCCCCTTGATTTTCATCACCTAATTTCGGGAGATTCTGTGGACGATTCTCGGCGCCGTCTGGACCAGGTAGGAGCTAAACCTGAGCTCTTTCATTTCATGGTTTCCATTTTTCATTCTGAGCTTAATTCCTATTTTTTTTGAGCCCCTAGGGTTTGAAAACTTGTTCTGCCTTCAGCGCACCCTCTGTGTATCGAAAGGTGTGTTGAATGTTGGCCAGTATAAAGGCCATCTGACATGCAACGCACCCAGAGTACTGCTGCAGGTGCGATGGGCGCAGAGAAGGAATTCTGTGCACAATTTTTAATGGAAATTTTTCCTGTTTCTTACCAAAATCAGGATCTAACTCTTCTCTTGTTTGTTTTTCAGAGATCTTTGGAGTAAGATGACCATTACATGGCGAGAACGTGAGCATGAAGAAGAGGACATGCTTGCCCTTCATGATCCAGTTACAGTAAACGCACTGCGGAACTGTGGCTTGCTGAAGTTTTTCTGCATTTCTAGCATGAGACAACAGATTAACTTACTACAGTATTTGCTCGATGCTTGGGATCCTACCAACCAAGTTTTCCAGATCAGGGGCAAATCTATCCCCTTGACTGTAGTAGACATCTATTTCTTGACTGGCTTGTTGAGGCGGGGTGCCCCCATCTCTTTATCAGGTTCGGCCTGAGGAGGTGACTCGGTGAGAGATTATGTTCGTCGGTACTGTAGAGAAGGATCTCAGTCGAGTAAATACAGCAAGATCATCATCCGTGATGTCACTGACAGGTCCCTTAGGACTATTCTGTTTACTTTTGGTAGGATGGCCGGTGGTGCAGCTCTTCATGTAGCCAACCGATCTTATATGCAGTATGCCTTGGAATGCCTCCAACCGAAGGTGTTCAACTGGTGTGACGCAGTACTTCTTGTGATGAAAGAACAGTTGACCAAGACAAAGAGTGGGAGGTTGAAGAACTTTGGGTATGGTTCTATTTTGACCGCCTTTGCCTTGGAGAAGATACCACTGATGCAGCCCCAGTACATTGCACTCGATTTACCTTCTCCTACTGAACCACGTATGCAAAGATGGGTTGACCATATGTCTAGGCATGCTGGCCAATCTCAGATTTCATTTCTGATACCTTCTTCAGGTGTTTTGATTGTCAGGAGATGGTTTATTCCGAGTATCCATACGCTGGTATGGACTTCCGGGGAGATCCAGATTTGGTACTGCCGGATGGTGAACAGTGGGGCACCATTGGTAAAATATTTGACCATATTCCTGTTTATTGTTTTTTGTTTATAATGTCCTTGTGCTTTATTCTATCAAGACTTTAATCAAACTCATGTGTACATGCATATGTCGGTCCTGTTCGTCCAGCAGTTTGCCTGAGTACCAGCTGCTGCCCCAGCAGGAGAGGCCATCAGAAGGGCTATCCTTCGTGACCTTGACGTGGCCGAGACTCTCACAGCATTACAGGAGCAAGTTGAGGGCCTCACTCTTGGTATTCCAGATGTGAGGACTGACGAGCTACCTTTGAGGTTACAACAGCATACTACTGGTGTGCCTAGATGATGGATTCGTCTCTTACGCATGATCGCACAGGCTGTGACTTGCTATCACGAGCATCACTAGACTAGGGTGCCCCCTAGCATTTTGAGTTTTTTGGTCATTTGACCGATTTTGTCTTGGTTACAGAACATTATATGTAAACCATAAACAGTTATATATATTTTTTATTTTCGGAGTTTTATTTTGGTTATGATCCAAATGCAAACATTGATGGTATGTTTCTTTTTATAAATGTTGCAAATGTCTATCTAACACATAATTTGCTAATGAGTCAGTTAATGTGTTTAAGTTTTTGGAAATATGTTGATATTGAATAAAATCAAATTGTCTTTTTAAAATCTTAACCCTTAGGAACATGCGATAAATAGCTGGATTTCGGATAGAGTAGATACCAGTGAGTTGTAGTATTACGAGTTGTGAGTCTAGCCTGACAATTAGTCGGCGTATACCATGTGTGATGGCATCAGAGAGAAGTTCTATCAACGCGCTATATTCAGCGATGTTATTTGTTGATCGACCAATACATACCCCTCTGAAACATACTAACTCGCCGCTTGGATCAAAAATAGCCCAGGCTGCGGAAGATAGGTTTCGCGAACTACGACTCGCTCCGTCGGCATATCCAACATATGACTCCAATAGGTTTTACATCTACAACAAATGTAAAAAGTGGATTACTTGACCAAAATAAACACTTTAGCGAAAACAAAAACATAACAAAAGCATATAGGTTACCATTACGCATAGTAACGCTTGAGTTACAACCCATCACGAGGTTGCGCCAGTGGAATTCCGTCATAATCCATTAACTCATAGACTCCTTTTGCTAACACTCGTTTAACAATATAGGGGCCCATCCATAAAGACTTAAATTTACCTGCTCCCAATTTATTGGATTCTTGGTCGTAAAGCAAGACCAAGTCACCTTCTGAGAAGACACGGGGTTTGACATTTTTGTCGAACTGCGCCTTGACTTGCTTCTTATGGGCTTCGTTAGCCAAAGCGGCATCACGATGGGTTTCATCCAATTCGATTAATTCCAAGAAACGAGCTTGTTCCTCTGAAGTTCCGGGGAGGAGGTTAATTGCGAGTTTGAGAGACGAGATTTCACACTGTATTGGTAAGACTGCTTCCAGGCCATATACCAGTTGGAAAGGTGTGAACCCGGTTGCATTCCTTACCGATGTTCGGTAAGCCCACAAAGTTGAGTACAGGATTAGGTGCCATCTTCTTTTGTGAACTCCAATCATCCTTTGCAGCATGCGTTTCAGGACCTTGTTGATTTCTTCAACTTGTCCATTGGCTTGCGGATAATATGGAGTAGAGCTGTCATGAGACAACCCTAGTTTGGCAACTAATTCGACCGTCATGTGATTGCGAAAATGCGATCCATGATCTGTGACTATAGCCTGTGGTATGCCGAATCTGGCGACTACATGATTGAAAATGAAGAGGGCAGTTGTTTCACCAGTATTATCTAATGTAGGCATCGCCTCTGCCCATTTGGTAAAATAGTCAACTGCGACTATGATATACCCATGCCCCCCGGTCGAGGTGGGGTTACATGTCATGAAATCGATGCCCCATTTGGCGAATGGCCCAATAGCAACTATTGGCTGCAGAGGTGCGGGTGGTCTTCTGGTTTTGCTATCGAAAATTTGACAAGCATGGCAACTTCTGACTGCGGTTATGCAATCTTTGAACATTGTTGGCCAGAAGTATCCTGCTCGTAAGTTTTTTTTGTGCTGTAGCATATCCAGATTGATGCCCCCCACACGCGCCTGAATGACAATCATTCAGGACTTTTTCGGCCTCCTCGTGGGTGAGGAACCTTCTCAGAACCGTATCGATACCACGATGGTAAAGTGTATCACCGACGATCATGTAGTCTTTTGCTTGGTATTGAATACGTTTTCGTTCGGAGCGGGAGGTGTCTGGCCTATATTTTTGGGTTTGGAGGTAAATGATTATATCTCCATACCACTCATTGCTTGTTGATTACAGAAACAAATTTTCGTCCACAATTGTTTCTTTGGACGTTTCATCGTTGGACGACGATGGGAGATCACATAACAATTCTGCGAAAACTAGAGCTTTCTTCGATTTGGATTTTACAAATTCCAGATCAAACTCTTGTAGGATTGCTATCCATTTTGAATACTTGCCCCCCAGCAACTGTCGCGACAATATATAAGTCATGGGGTTGCAATCTGACAGAACGGTAGTTTTCCGAAAGAGGACATAGTGTCAAAATCTTTGTATCGCTTGAACAACTGTGAGTGCTAGCTTTTCAATGTAAGAATATTTGCTTTCTGTATCATTTAAGTTTTTACTTAAATAACATATAGGATGTTCAATTCCATCGACCTCTTGAACTAAAACCATTGCGATGGTTGTATCCGCTGCAGCCAGATACAGGTTAAAATCTTTTTGATAATCAGGAGCATACATTAATGATGCTTTCATTAGGGATTCTTTTAAAGCATCAAAGGAAGCTTGCGAAACCTAATCCCAGACAAAGGGTACTTCCTTTTTCAAAATATGTGTATAACCTTTAGCAAGTTCGGCGTAATTTGGAATGAACCTCCTCAGAAAGTTTGCTTTCCCTTGGAGTTTCTGAATCTGAAGCAAATCTGAAGGTGGAGGCAAATTTTTGATTGCCTGGACCTTACATGGGTTGAGACGAATCCCATCCTTGGAGACTACAAATCCAAGTAAACGACCAAAACTGACGCAAAATACACATTTGTGTGGATTGAGTCGTATCTTGTAGTGTCGACAGCGTAGAAATATCGCTCTTAAATGCTGCGGATGATCAATCCGCTTTCGCGAATGAGCCAAAAGGTCGTCGACGTATGGTTGAACGATGTTTTTGATGTCATGGAAGGTAGTAATGACTTGATAAACCATTCATCTAAGAGCTGATCGGGGACATACATTTTTACCATTCTACGACGACGTCGCCACTCATGTATATGATCAGATATGTGAGTGGTCGTTGTCTGTTTGAAGTTGGTAAGAAGTTCTGTTCCCGTTTCGTACCTTATTGGTAACTGAAAATGGGTTAAAAAGGTTGTGGCTAAGGTACTGAAGTTGTCAAACGAAGCTCTAGGCAATTCGATGTACCATTTTGCCGCTGGACCCGTTAACGTCCTCTGAAAGAGGCGAAGTCTTATAGAATCATCATTTAAGGTGTTTGATGAACACCATAGATGAAAGTTCATCACGTGATTCGATGGATCTTCACTCGGATTTCCATTAAATTTAGGAATATCTGATGGAAGTTTATGCGGAATCGCTGGCCACTAAGGGACGTAAGTGATTGGATCGTTTGTTAACTGATTTAAATCAGGTAACTCTAAAGTTGCCACAAAGTGTAACTGTTGATTCAGGTTAGGAGAAGCATACCCAGGATAAGATGGGATTGCCTGAGCAGTTGGTCTTTGAATACCGGCATAATGCATTTGATGCTGGTAACTTTGGTAAGGTTGGTGGACATGACCATTGTAAAATGGTTGATTTTGACCGTTTTGAATGTACAGCTGCCCACTATTAGCAAAGATTTGTTGCTCATAACCTTGGTATACTTTTTGGAATTGCGGTTGTTGGTATTGTACTAGCCATGGTTGTGAAGCCATGTGTTGTTGACCGATACTAACAGTTTGACCAAGATGAGGGGTAATTGTACCCGTCTGAACCTGTGTCATTCCACCAGTCGGCGATTGTGGTTGAGTCACAGGGTCAAGGGGCTGTTGCATTACAACCTGAGAAACCTGAGGTTGGCATACAACAGGCAGCACTTGAACTTGCGACACCGTCACAATAGCAGGCATAGTCGGTATGTTTGACATAGGTAAGCATTGTTGCATCGAATATACAACTCTTGGTTGTTGAGGTAGTATTGGTACCCAACCGCTTGGGGTAATTCTAGTATAACCTGAATGTTGTTGTGAACTCTCGTATGGATATCCCCCCGGAGGGGATAATGTAAGGGTATACTGCCCCCCATATGGTGGTAATCCAGAACTCAAGGGAATTGGCTGCCCTTGGGGGCCGGACTACCCAAATTGACCTCCAAATGGATCAATCTATTGAGACTCAACATAAGAGTTTCCGGATATTATTCCGGATGAACAAACAGGAACAGACCATACTGTCAAAGTAGCCCCTGAGTGGGCTCCTTCTAGCGGTTGAGAGCTAGTCGGACAGATGGTATACCGGTGAACATTGTCAGAGTGATAGCAGGGAGTTCTTCATCGTTGTGTCAGACGACACAGTCCTAGATGTTGACGGTTGTTCAGACATTTGTAGTCTATCCAAAAGATTACCTAGCGATTCTACAGGAGCTTCCGCTGGTGGTAGACTAACTTCTGATGAAGAAGGATATAGAGTGATCCCGACTCCAAATTGTGTTGGAGTATTTGTTGGAGGATCTTCTACAATTTCTTCTATGGCAATCAGGCCAGGTGGAAGGGGAAGACCGTCAGGTCCGTAGAATATTTCTGGTGCCGAAGAAGGTGTGAAATCGGCAGCGACAGATGTTTGAAGAGCAAGAATTTCCGAACCGGTTGTAGATGGAACTGGTTTGGTAACACAAGTGTTTACTCTCAGACTAGGATCAGTATCACTGTCCTTCTGTGGTTGCTGAACTTCTTCTGTAGAGGCAGGGATTCCAGAAATGTTTGGAGTAACCGGAGTCTCTGATGTCGTTGGAACACTTTTTCTAACTTTAATAGGAGATTTGGAACTGGTTAAACAAGTTCGCTTTGTCCGTACTGGCTTCGATTCCGGAGACAAAGACGGTTGACTCATAAGCCTCCGCGAACGACGAGGTTTCAATTGACTTTCTTCCATGATTGCGGATTACTTGATCAACTAAAATAAAGGGGGAAGTATGTTTCCGAATTAAATGAATTTTAGACGCTTTAACACAACTTGTTTTTTCAGTTTTTAAGTGTCGAGAAAAAACAGAAGATGACTCTAGTCTCCTTCAATTTTTAATGAGCCTAAAGTGACAAGAGCTCAGATGGACCTTTTCCGTTAAGGATTCTAAAAAGGAACGAAAGGGACTGCTCTGGAATCTAGGTAGAGGGAGTACCAAACCAATCGCAAAATTGCAGAATACTTTTTACGGTACGGCAGTCAATCTTCCCGAATGTTGTGTTCAGTGCATTGCCATCGATAGGGCGGTAGACACGGCTTCCTATGGATAAAGGATTTAAGCCTATAGGGGTCTCCCAAAATATACTCGACGGTACATGGGAGCACAAGTCCGTACTGGCACTTATCGTCTCAAAGTGGAGGAATCACCCAACCATCAGTGAGAACAACAGTTACGAGGCTTTACGATGCCGGAATACGTCTCTAGCCTAGACCTCTAAATGTTGTGTGTTAAGTTCCAAAGCGTTGTTAGATTCATTGAATTTATTTTAAGTTGACCTTGTTTATGAAGTTTGCCTTTCGGGTTCACCACGAGATGTAGATATAATTCCTAAAATGTAATCTAAAGATGATAAAAAACTTTTTATCTCTTTTATGCAATGAAAATCCTAACTACTAGGGAAAAGAAAGATAGGATCTTTTCACAAAGAGCAAAGAGCACACTGTAAATGCACTTTCCTAAATCAAGCCAAACAGACTGTCTATATGCAAATGCACGTGCATGTATTTGTTTTTGACTTTCTTAGTATATGGATGCTAAAAAGAAAGTTGATGCACAAATCTGAATTTCTTTTCAAGCGACAAATATAAACAAGCTTCTTTTCGAAATCAAAAATAGAGATGATTACGACACCTTACGATTTTGAAATGAATACTTGCTTTTGACACTAGAAAAATATAAATTTAGACCAAAAGCAATAGTAACAGGATAATCAACCATCAACAGCAATCAAACTGTTTCCTACGATTGAAATCGACACTTGCGATAGATTCAAATCAAAGGACGACAGTACGATTATGCTACTTTTGCAAAGGAGAACTGTAAATGACTCAACAAACACAAAAAAACATCTACAGTTCTTTTGTACAAAGGAGGCTGAATAACAGCAAGGAAAATGGGTTTCAAACAGACATATACTGATCACAGGCAGCAAAATTCAGGAATAGAACTGGAAAGAATGAACCACAGAAACCACAACTGCACAGGGCTAGTCTGATCAGCGCACCTATAACACAGAGAATCTGAAATGTAGCGCAGGTTGTCCACTCGGGAAGTGCGCTGAAATTCAGAATCTCTTAAAAGTACCTGCGCTGGGCCAGAAACGAGACTTTGTTCGGGTTCCGGGTCACAGTTTGCAGTTCAGTTCTTGGTTTTTGGCCGACTAAAAAGCAACCAGTAATTCAACAATCAGGGGTAGATCTAAGGAGGATCTAAGAGCTATCACAAGGGCAATCAGATAGTTTGTGAATCATTTGTTTAAATCATAAACAGATCCAGTGAATGGATTGAAGCAGCAGTTGTCTACTTTGCATTTGTTATGGAAAATGCAGTTCGAATGCTACTTATAAGTTTATGAAACAAACAAACAAAGAATGATAAACAAACAAACTAATTATGTCCCCAGCGGAGTCGCCATTTTGTTACAGGGAAAAGTGTCTATATAGAACTGCTCTATCCCACTAAGGTGTGACAGCTGCCTTATAAACAAACAGAGAAAAACTACTTTTGTCTTTCCTTTATGAATTATAGATAGAGAGGAACAGAAAGACCAACCTCTGTCTTGCGCTAGTCCTTCGATTCGATCCCTCTCTTCTTTGATAGTCCTCAACTACCTGCTCCCTTGCACGCCCAGCTTCACAAAGTACCTGTAAGATCACAGAAGCATAGCACTATACAAAGACATGGATCTATATTCATAAACAATCTAGGATCAGATATAAATTGACCATACAAACGTAACAAGCATCAATGATACAAATACATGGAGGAAAACTCAAATAGTTTTTATTGATAAACAAGAAAAGATCCAGGAGGAGTTACAACTAGTTGTTCCGACCCAGCATCAACCTCCCAGCAAAGAAGCCCCTCTTCACCTCAAACAAAGCATAGATCACCCAACAATCTAATGTTTGTCTCATAAAACCAACAGCAATTCCTTACAATATGCAAAATTCCAGCCTCTGGATCTCTGGGATGAGGGATCCATATATAGATATCTGTAAGGGGGATGAGTCAGCTTGTGTTTTGATTAGTGTCTTCTCTCTGATATTTCTTGCTTCCACTTGGAGACTGAAGGCCTCTTACTCATCCTTGGTCGAATTCAGTGAGGCAAGTGCCATAGGTGAAGATTCTGGAAGCTTCCATTGTCTCTCCACCTCGTGAAATGACACTGCCATTTGTCATTTCTCCCCCATCGCACCCCACAGAAGGGACTTTTGAAATGCAACGCACCCTCACAGTGTATTTAGGTGCAATGCAACGCACCTAGCCAGTGGAGCAGCTGAAATGATCTTGTTTTGACCAATTCTGAGCATTTTCTCATGGAGAACTTCTGGGAGAAGTTGTAATCTGTTAACCTTGGTCCTTTAGGAGTTAGAACAACACTTTTAGGGACTTAGGAGCCCTTGGTTTATGTAAATTTCATGCTTGTGGTTGCAGGGCACAAAAATGTCTATAACAGTAACCTCATGCCTTAATGCCTCCTCCTATAGCTCAACCACATCTACCCCACATTAATCCATCCAAGCAACCTCAGATGCCTTCCCAACCCAATTTGAACAAAAAAAAAGCAAGATCAACGGGTCTATAGTGGATAACCTATTATCCTACTTATGTTGTGGAGATCTAGGAGATCAACATTAAGTTTGGGAAGGTACTTCTTGATGCTCACCCACCTTCTTCACATGAAGATCATGGAGAAGAGAAGGAAGATAGTCCTCCTCAAGCCAATATACCTCCCTATCCTAAAAGGTTGGTCCAACCTAAAAAACACACCCTAGAAGAGGTTGAACTTCTGGGATAATTGAATAACCTGTGTGTTAAAATACCCCTTCTTCGGGCTATCAATATGTTACCATATACAACAATATTAGCATGGAATAGTGTTTGAAGAGGCCTCGAAGGAAAAAAAGAGATGCCCCCACTATGGATGTTGTTGGGTAGATGTCTGACTTATGCTTGGGAGGTTTATCTCCCCAAAGTACTTGGATCTCAGTAGACCAGTAGTGTATGTGCACATTAACGATATTGTATTCCCAAACATATCAATTGACCTTGGGGATATAATCAATTTCATGACCAAGGAAATTATGTTGAAGCTCAACCTCCAAGGAGCTTTGAGAAAGACAAATATGGTGTTGCAGCTTGAAGACAAATCCATAGTAGCCCCTAAGGGAGTTATTGAGGATGTGATGATCTCCATTAACTCCTCGGAGTATTCCACAGACTTCCTTGTCCTTCGACAAAACCAAGTTTAATGGGCACCCTATCATTTTAGGAAAGACTTGGTTATCCATTATTGATGCTTAAATTATTTTTAGGGCTAGGGACATCAAAATTAAAAATGGGAATATCAAAAAGAAGCTTTTATTAGACCCCCCTGCTCAACCTTCTGATGAGCATGACTTACCTTTTTGGTTAGAGGAAGAAGAGGAGGAATATTTTAATGAGTGTTCCCACTACCTAGTTTGTACGTTAGACACCATCATAGGAAGCAGGGAGCTATCTGAGGATGACCTTATTGATAAATGTTTACAGAACCAACCTCTTATTTCCATGACAATTGATGAGCTATTAGAAGATTCCCTAGGGAAACCCAAGAACAATCCATGGGTTGAATTGTTCATAGCCAATTCTGATTAAGTTCATGCTAAGATTGTGGAAATAAGTCCATCCATGACTCTGAAAATTAATCCTTCCCTCTTAGTAGAGAAAGAAGAGCAATTGTGCACTATGTTAAGACAACATCTTGATTCTTTTCCTTGGGACTATAAGGAAATGAAAGGGGTGCATCCCTCAGTTTGTACCCATCACATCTATATTAAAGAGGGATGTAAACTTGTGCACTAGCCCTAGAGGAGAATGAATCGTGCTCTTAAAGACGTTGTGAAAGAATAATTACAAAAACTACTGGAGGCATAATTTATCTACCCCATTTCATATAATGAATGGATGTCCCCCCTTGTTATAGTATGCAATAATAATTGGAAGTGGAGGATCTATATTGACTATAGGGAAATCAAGAAGGCTAACAAGAAATATCATTGTCCCTTTCCTTTCATTGATCAATTTTTGGATGGTCTTGCAGGGAAAATGTTTTTTCATTCCTATCTGGATTTAGTGGATATAGTCAAATCTAGATCAGCCCCAAGGATTAGGATAAGACCACCTTCACCTATCCATGGGGGACCTTTTCCTATAGGTTCCTTCCATTTAGTTTGTTCAATGCCCTTGCTACCTTCTAACGGGCATTTTTTAGCATTTTATTTTATTTTATTCATGACACAGTTGAGATCTACATGGATGACTTCACTCCTTATGGAAATGATTTGCTAGAAGCCCTTTCTTATCTGTGTAAAGTTCTAAAGAAATGCATTGAAATGAATCTCTCACTAAATCCCAATAAGTGTTATTTTTTTATGAATGCAGGGATTTTTCTAGGTCATTTGCTTTCTAAGGAAGGGATCCAAGTTGACCCTAACAAGATTTCCATTATCACATGGGTCCATGTCCATCATAAACAAAGAGATGTTAGGATTTTCCTTGTACTAGCTGGATATTATAAGAGATTCATTAAGGATTTTAGTAAGTTGGCTTCAACTTTGTTTGGATTGTTAAATAAAGATTCAAATTTTGTTGGACAAATAAATGTCAAGATTCATTTGAAGAGTCAAAGGAGGGAAAGTCACGTAGCAAGTAAGGTTAAGTCCTCAAATTTTGATGATTTGCCTTGTTGAATTTTTCCTTGAAAAATGATGCCTCTGCATTTAGTTTTGAACAACTTTAGAACAGATGAAAGGGACATTCCAAGATAAAGAAACTCAAGACAGTCGGATTTCGGCATTAAGCTGTCATTTTGAAATTACACAACAGTTTCGCAGCGCGCTGTGAAACCCCTGTAGCAGCTTGTTTCAGCAGAAAAAACTCTGTTTTCTGCGTTTACTAGTAAATTTCCAGAAGGGGTTTTGAGCATCTGAAAACTTAATTTTGAAAAATGAAAGAGGATTTTATTCCTAACATACCAAAATACAAAAACCTCTTTCATTTTCTTCAAATTCGTTCTGCTGTGGGAGGAATTTATGGTTAAACTTGCACTACGAAACTGCTGAAAGTCAAGCTTTGTCTACTGGTTTTAGCAGTCTTTTTCAAAATCCGTTTTTGGTTACAGGAAGACGTATTTTTGAATTCTGAGGGAGGTTTCTCTTCATAGAATGTCCAGTTACAATAACCTATCTCACTTTATTCATAAGTTTTTTCAGTTGGGATATACTAAGCTTTCATTGAGACCCTAATTTCAGAAAACGGATTTTTCCTGTTTGCCACGTGTTTTTCAAGGACAGTTTTTGGACAGCTGGAGAAATTTTTTCAAAAACCAGGAGAGGTTTTTGTTCTGGACAACATGGGCTACAAAAACCTCCTTCAGTTTCGTAAAATGTGTCATGGATGAAGAGATAAAGGCTCTGCAATTTTCAAGGATCTAAACCTAAAAACAGGGAAACATGTTCCCTAATTTCTAGGGTTTGTCATCAGCAGTTGGGTGACCACGTGGGAGGCTTCATCAAATTCGACTCCTTGAGGTTGCAAGTTGTCAAATAATGCTTTAAATGCTTAGATAAGGTTTTTGAATCATGATAAGGAGTTACACTCCTAGTTGTATTAGGTCTCTAGGACTGCTAGTTAGGTGTCATTTGCATTTAATAGTTAGTTTTGAGTATCAATAGGTGTCATAGTAGGATGAATTCGAATTTCCCTCATGATGGAGGAGGAATCTAAGTTGTGTAAAGAGCTCTATATATAGCAGAAGAGCTGATGTACAAGGGGTTGGAAATGTTTATGGAAAACTTGTATTTGGCATATGTATGACTCATTTTCAATAATACATGCTTGACTTTGCTTCTCAAGATTCATGAAGGGTTTTTCATGTTCAGAATATGTGATGTTGTCCTTTTTCTTAATTCTTACAGTGGTATGGATGTATAATCACTCAGAATTCACTAAATGTGCTCTGACTTCCTGTATACATGCATAAACTGTGTGTCCCATATAAGTTTATGTTCTGAATATTTAAACGCTGAATGCCCTGACTTCCATGTAAAGTTGAGTTCATTGTTATATTGAGGTGTCGTTGACTCGATAAGCCCAATGGATAGTTTTGTTTAATGTGTTTCCCACCATTCATATTTTTCATACTTGTTTCATAGAGTTAGCCATCTAATCTTTATCAAAATCATTAACCTTTGAGAGAGCCCTCTCAGGTTGAGGAGGCTAAGCCTCAGCCAAAAGTTGGTTTGAAATAGTTACTTGAAGTCTTCCTGGTCTGCAGCCTTCCAGGGCCTGATTTTGAGATAACATTTTGGTGCGTCTGCCGGGAGCCTGAAGTCTATTCATTCCCGAAATTAAGAGACTGAACTTCTGAAGGTAGCAGGAGCTCAAACATCTTTTTGAGGCTGCAAAACTACCTTGGCGACTCCACACATCGAATAAGAAATTTGAAGGTGACTCCACTGCTAGAAGATTAGTAGCTTGATGAAGTTTCAAGATGAGTTCCACTGCAAGAATGAATGCCAGGTATGCTCCTATGAATCGGTCTCATATCCCTGGTTTTCCAAATCCTATGCCAAAGGTTGATTGGTTAGAGGATCTTCCAATATTCAAAGATGAAAAGAAAGATGATGCTGCTCTTCATTTGGTTAGGTTTCATATGCATGTACGCAGTCTTAAGGTTCATTTCCCTGAAGATTGTCTCATGAAGATGTTTATGACCACTTTAGAAGGAAAAGCATGGTCTTGGTATAAAAATTTGGAAAATGGTTCAATATATTCGCTTGCTAGTTTTCATGATGAATTCTATGAGATGTATAAAGAATGTTATCCTTCCTTATTGCTGCTCAAAGATTGTTGTAGACATTCTTTAAGTCTTATTCAATACTTGGAGGATTGTTATGATGATGATGAATTTATGGATGAAGAAATTTTAGAGGCTCTTCATAACAATGCATTTCAGCACCAAGAAGAAAGTATAACATCTCATGAAACGCAGCATGAAGATCAGCAGGGGTTTATTTGTGAAAACCATGTTTCATCCTTTGATATGAATGAAAAGATGCAGCAGATTTGTCAGTCTTTTGATCATTATGAGTATGACATTGATTGCAAACAGCAAGAAGAAGTACTGGAAGATAGCTTTTACGACCCTCAGGCAGAGGAAAAGGTTGGTTTTTTATGTCAAACTTCTCAGCAGCTTACAACAATAAATGATCATAAGAAAGAGGAAAATTACATTGTTTGTAGGCAGCATTTAGAAAATCAGTTCGATAGCATATCGAAAGAATCTTGTGTGGTTGAGAATCAGTTGTCTAAAGATGTAGAATGTTATGATGATCATCAACATAACTATGTATTCTTTGACCCTATAAGTGAATATATGGACAAGCTTTGCACTCCGGTCTTTCATTTTCATTTGCATTATGAAGATCAAGTATATTATGGGTTGATTTGGTCATTTCACTACCATGATTATTTTGAGGTTGAATGCAGTCAAGAGCCTCCAATATCAGAGAAGACAATTGATTGGCTTTATTGGAAATATCATGTTGCTTGAGCTACAAGTGGAGCTTGCAGCTGATAGGGTAGGTAGATAGGAAAATGCAAATAAGGTCAAGGTTGACTGAGCATTTTTTTTTAGTAGATGTAGATTTCTTTTTCCTACAGCGATCATCAAGCTTAAGCCCGAGGTGAAGGCCCAAGAAACTTAAAGGAGATGTTTTTCAAATAAATTTTTGTTTATCATAAAAGGATAAGGCACTGGAACTGCAGGTTCTTAGTGTACCACAAGGGCATACTATCCCAAGTGGAGCCACTGTTATCACTAAACAAATTTCAAAGAAAAGGGGTAAGGTGAGGAAGAATTGGTCTTGGTCACTTTCATGTTCCTTTCATGCATAAGAAGCACTTGGCAAGCTCAGGTTCAGCATAGATCAAAGTTCTCCATTTCAATTCAAGCAAGGCAGTTAGCACTCAAGAAGAAGAATGTAGCTTTGAGGAAGTCAAAAAGGAAATTGATGTCTACCAACCTTGAGATTTCCCAATTCAAGGAAAGGGAAAGGAAACATGCAATTGAAAACACAAAATTGAAGATCTAAAAACATAGCTAAGCCAGTGGGAAAGGTTTCCTTAACTAAGGAAAGTCACGTAGCAAGTAAGGTTAAGTCCTCAAATTTTGATGATTTGCCTTGTTGAATTTTTCCTTGAAAAATGATGCCTCTGCATTTAGTTTTGAACAACTTTAGAACATATGAAAGGGACATTCCAAGATAAATAAACTCAAGATAGTCGGATTTCGGCATTAAGCTGTGTTTTTGAAATTACACAGCAGTTTCGCAGCGCGCTGCGAAACCCCTGTAGCAGCGTGTTTCAGCAGAAAAAACTTTGTTTTCTGCGTTTACTAGTAAATGTCCAGAAGGGGTTCTGAGCCGCTGAAAACTTAATTTTGAAAACTGAAAGAGGCTTTTATTCCTAACATACCAAACTACAAAAACCTCTTTCATTTTCTTCAAATTCGTTCTGAGGTGGGAGGAATTTATGGTTAAACTTGCGCTACGAAACTGCTGAAAGTCAAGCTTTGTCTACTAGTTTTAGCAGTCTTTTTCAAAATCAGTTTTTGGTTACAGGAAGACGTATTTTGGAATTCTGAGGGAGTATTCTCTTCATAAAATGTCCAGCTACAATAACCTATCTCATTTTATTCATAAGTGTTTTCAGTTGGGATATACTAAGCTTTCATTGAGACCCTAATTTCAGAAAGTGGATTTTTCCTGTTTGCCACGTGTTTTTCAAGGACAGTTTCGGGACAGCTGGAGAAATGTTTTCAAAAACCAGGAGAGGTTTTTGTTCTGGAAAACATGGGCTACAAAAACCTCCTTCAGTTTCGTAAAATGTGTCATGGATGAAGAGATAAAGGCTCTGCAATTTTCAAGGATCTAAACCTAAAAACAGGGAAACATGTTCCCTAATTTCTAGGGTTTGTCATCAGCAGTTGGGTGACCACGTGGGAGGCTTCATCAAATTCGACTCCTTGAGGTTTCAAGTTGTCAAATAATGCTTTAAATGCTTAGATAAGGTTGTTGAATCATGATAAGGAGTTACACTCCTAGTTGTATTAGGTCTCTAGGACTGCTAGTTAGGTGTCATTTGCATTTAATAGTTAGTTTTGAGTATCAATAGGTGTCATAGTAGGATGAATTCGAATTTCCCTCATGCTGGAGGAGGAATCTAAGTTGTGTAAAGAGCTCTATACATAGCAGAAGAGCTGATGTACAAGGGGTTGGAAATTTTTATGGAAAACTTGTATTTGGCATATGTATGACTCATTTTCAATAATACATGCTTGAATTTGCTTCTCAGGATTCATGAAGGGTTTTTCATGTTCAGAATATGTGATGTTGTCCTTTTTCTTAATTCTTACAGTGGTATGGATGTATAATCACTCAGAATTCACTGAATGTTCTCTGACTTCCTGTATACATGCATAAACTGTGTGTCCCATATAAGTTTATATTCTGAATATTTAAACGCTGAATGCCCTGACTTCCATGTAAAGTTGAGTTCATTGTTATATTGAGGTGTCGTTGACTCCATAAGCCCAATGGATAGTTTTGTTTAATGTGTTTCCCACCATTCATATTTTTCATACTTGTTTCATAGAGTTAGCCATCTAATCTTTATCAAAATCATTAACCTTTGAGAGAGCCCTCTTAGGTTGAGGAGGCTAAGCCTCAGCCAAAAGTTGGTTTGAAATAGTTACTTGAAGTCTTCCTGGTCTGCAGCCTTCCAAGGCCTGATTTTGAGATAACAGCTGTATTCTTTCCAATCCTTTGGCACTCATCACATCTGGCAGTGTATCTCTTAGCATCTTTGTCTAGAGTGGGCCAGTAGTAGCTAGCTTTGAGAATTTTGAAGGTTGTCCTCTTAGAAGAAAAATGGCTCCCACAGGGTCCATCACGACATATTTGGAGGATGTAAAAGAACTCATCCTCCCTTACACATCTCCTCAAGATCTGATCTAGTGCCAATTTGAAGAGATTTCCCCCAATTCAGGTGAAAGGGCCACTTTTTCTAACAATCTTGCTCTTCTCCTTGGAGGATAGATTAGGAGGGAATCTCCTAGCAACCAAGAAATTTTCTATTTCAACAAACCAAGGAGATAGTAATGAAATAGAAAAGAGGTGCTCATCCAAAAGCTAATCATCTATCATCTCCTCATTTTCTGTAGGCAATGTTAGTCTAGACAAAAAATATGCAACCACATTTTCCTTCCTTGGCTTGTCAACAATGGCTAGATCAAATTGTTGCAACAATAATAACTATCTAATGATCCTAGTATTGACATCAGATTTATTAATTAAATATTTAATGGTTTCATGATTAAATGAACAAAGAACTTGTACCCAGTGATATAATACCTAAACGTGTTCAAGGTGTACAAAATAACTAAGAGTTATTTTTCAGTAATTATGTGATTAAGTTCAAATTTGGAGAGGTTCTTATTGACACTTGATCCATTTGAGAAGTAGGGCATGGATTTCATTGGACCAATTGATCCCCTATCAAGACTAAATAAATATATCATTATGTGCATTGATTATTTGACAGTGGGATGAAGTAAAGGCATTAAAAGCATAAAAAAAGTAGAAGGTGTCATATTTTCTAAGGGAAAACATCTTTTATAAGTTTGGATTCCCAAGGGAACTCGTCATTGATCAAGGAACTCAGTTTACTTCAAATATGATTAAGGGAATCATGGAAAACCATCATATAAGGAACATAAAATCCACTACCTATCATCCTCAAGAAAATGGGAAGGTGGAGCTTATGAAAAAATATTTGGAGAACATCTTGACTAAAGTTATTAGCAGCAAAAAAAGGGATTGGGCAGCCTAACTTGTGGAGGCCACTTGGTTCTATAATACCACCGGGAAATCCACCACTCGGATCACTCCCTTTGAGTTGGTTTATGGAAAGAAGGAATTGTTGTCCATTTAGTTTGAGTACAACATCCTAAGAATGGCTACACAATTGGCGCTAGACATCACCAATTCTCAGCAAGAGAGGTTGCAACAACTCAATGCTCTTGATGAATTTAGGTTGTGTTTGGTCAAGAAAAAGGTATGTTTTCTCTTTATAAATAGCTTTATTGAGAATTTATCCTTACATGATTATCTATGTTTATGGATTGAAACAAAGGAAATAACAGCTAAAGTTGGATAAACATACTTGGTAACAAATTAGATAAATCTAGCACGAGAAACTGACTTTTTACTATCCTTGTGTGCAGAAGATGTGGATTGGTCAATAGTTATTCAATTGACAGAGCAGCACCAGGCCATAAAAGGAAACGATAGCGTCTGAGGCATGCAAGGCAACGAGAGACTAGGCAAACTAATGTTACTTCATGACAAGATCAGATTATGTATAGCGAAATCCTCAATATCCCCTGATCCTGAGGATTCACTTTTATCTAGTTTACTCTTTTAATGTTATATATAAGGCCAAAAAGCAAACAAGTTCAAAGTTCAGACTTTCATAATTTGTAATTATTCTTTTTGAGACATATAATATTGTTATCTCAGTGATGTTGTAATCTTGTTACTTATATTAATGAATAAAGACTGTGTTTGATCCATACTTATATTCTGAGTAGTTCTTAGCGGAGACTTCTGACGTCTCTGGGCTTGGAGACTTAGTCTTTATTGATTATTAATGTTCAGTTGATATCATTTCACTTATTGTAAATATTGACGATTCTGATTGATATTGTTGGTCATTTAGATTTAGACTTATCCGTGCAACATATCTGAGTAATGCTTTGATTGGATTGGTTATGTTAGTTTCAATAATATATTGTTGTTCAATCTGAGTGATGTTATCATAGATCTTAGAGATAGCATTAATCAATTTCCATAATTTTCTTACATTGATCAATTACTGTTTAGAGATCATTTATCTTTATATGCTCGCTTGCTATTCAATTATCATTTGTCATTCAATTGAGATTGTCATTTAATTATCATTTGCCGTTCAATTGAGATTGTCGTTTAGTTATCATTTGTCGTTCAATTGAGATTTTCGTTCAATTAGGATTTGTCATTCAATTGGATTTGTTGTTCAATTCAGATTTGCTATAGATTATCATTGTTTTTCAGTTGTTATAGTTCTCTTTCTTGATTGAGTGAGTTAGTCTTAATTCTATTTAAAAGTTGCTAGGTGTGATTCTTTGCATTCGTAGTCAAATTCATTTGATTTTAGAATAAGTTAAATATAATTGCAGAGTGTGTTAAGAGTTCTTTCAGAGTTCTTTCTTCCTTAGTTATTTCTTTCGGAGTTGTGTGGATTGAGTTGAAGAGATAGTTATTTTTGTTTTTTTTTTTTTTTTCTGAATTTGACTAATTCTATTATCTTACAAAGCAAATATACAAAAAAGTGTACAAAGGGCAAGGCTTAAGAAGATTTTCTTATGCGCCCTGGCCTTGCCCATTTTCCAGCACCCAAATTGAAGAGATTCAAAATTGGGTATGTTGCTGTATCACTGCTGACACTGTTACATAACATTGATAGACTGAACATAGCTGGACTGAACATTTGATGAACACAAACACACCAGGGCCGTATGATGACCCGGACAAAGACACAGACAACTGGACAAAGACACTTGACACTTGGACAATTACATGTGACACTTGAACAATAAAGCCGACACATTGACAATATAGCCGAATTGCACCTGAAAATCCCAACCAAAACAAAAGTTACCAGGACAATTTCATTCTTCATCAGTAGACTGGAGCGCCTCTGCAATTTGGCATCCGAAGTGGAGCGTTTTCTCCGAATCCGAGAGCTGAATGATCTTATGAGGACTGTCTTTTTGGGCGGGCTTGCTCGGACCAGGCAGAGTAGTAGCCGCACGCACCGAGGGGCCAACATCAGGATCCAAATTAGGGGCAGGGCGCTCCAGTCGCAGCCCACACGCATGACGAGGTTCCGACCAACCCGGCCCCGGAATACGCTCAGGCTGAGCCCAACCAATTTCTGCTCCAACCGGAAGGCAAGCGACAGGGGAGTCTTCTCTACTGGAACGTTGCCTATCCGACTGAGGCTCGATACCAGGTTCAACAGTAATGGATACAATCAAAGAGGAATTGACATGCGGACAGGGGAGACGATACCTGAGCATGGGAAGCTCCCTCTGGCTATCTTCATCAATTGGGCTGCTTTCCTTTTGCCCTCCAACTTCATCGTTGCTGTCCTGAAACCATCGAGGCTGTGAGGTAACCTCTATGGAGGAAGTAGGGGAGTAATGGTCATCTCTCGGCGGCGCTCGGCCCTGAATACCACCCCTCCGGCTGCCCATTCTTGGCCTATCCCTCGGCATCCTTAATCTCCCTCCAATTCCAATACTCTGTGCTTCAACCAGGGCAAAAGCAACCCCCAATGTCAGGAACGAACTCCACCACCAGGCTCTGACTCCGGCCTCAAGAATCCACTGCCGCAATGCGAACCAGCTCCAAGAACCAATCCTTACAACACGGACCAGCTCCAAGAACCAGCTCCTACAACCAGAATCCGCCCCTCGAGCCAAAAGACTCAGCAAATTCACTTCTCGAGCAACAAGAATCAGCAACAAGAAGTCCAGCATAAAGCACCGGCTCACACTCCAGCGATGAACAGCAATCTCACAAACAGCGTGCTCACAAACAGCAGTCTCACAAGCATCAGTCTCACAAGCAGCTTTCTCGCATACCCAACTCCTGGAGCTTACACCCCTCAGCGCTGCATTCGCATTGCTGCAAACGCGGAGGAGGGTCTCCTTACCAGGCTCACCATACTCCCGCGGACGTGCCATCCTCCACAGTTTAACCTCCCTCATCACCCTGTTTCCCAACTGCCTCCCTCGAGCCGAGAAGACAGGCATTAATGCCTTCCCTTCATCGCCTTCAACCATATTAAATCCGCCTAACGCGTGGTACCGCCAGACGTTATGATCGTGACACCCGGCCACGTGATGGCTCGTGCCCTGCTCGCGTCCCTTATGCACCCGCATCCGGGATGAAGAGATAGTTATTAGTTATTGCAATGATTTATCATTAGATAACCTCTGAATTCACTGCATATATTGTGCTAACACTCTTGAGATAAAAAGACTTACCTTGGGTTGACAATTAATGTAGGAATGAAGATTTCTTGTAAAAAGACATCTTAGTGAGCCAACATTTTGGCACCGATGTCGAGGAGAGTTTTTCGAGTGATTTCCCTTTTATCTTGTTGTGAAAGAATTGGGTTTTAAAAACGGAAGGTAAGAACCTGTGTACCTAGCAATTAAAGTTCTTGCTTACCAGCCCACTTTTCAGCAAAATCTTAGAGGTTAAATAGGAATTGGTTTTTATGAATGACTATGAATAGAAAGACAGAAAAATAGCAGAACCCCCCTCCTAAATCCACAAAACCCAAAGGATCAGTGAACCTTGTGAGAATGACCTTTATAGACTAAATCGTAAGAAAATCAGAGTCTCAAGCATCAGTAGGATTCCGGGCAGTATCTGGAAAAATTCCTACTGTAATGCCTCAAGTAGTAGGCTCATCATTTGTAGCTTATGCTGAGATTCAAAGCCAAATTGGAGGATCTGAACAGAGTCTTCAAGCAACATCAAGTTTACATTATGATCCTCTACAGGAGGGAAAATCTTATAACTTAAGAGAAGGAGAAGGAGAAACTAGTGGGACTACTAATGCAGAACCACAGCTATCTAAACAGGGGTCTCCTGTGATCCTAGATCTGGGCAGTGCTGCAAAGCCAACTCGGGTTGCTAATCCTCTGCTTACTCAAAAAGCACCCTTTGAAATCCCTGAAGGTTATTGGCACATCTTTGACGAAATGGAAAACTAGCCACCTCAAGTTCAAACCTCAACATTGGAGTATCCCATAGTTGACCAAGTGGCCAGTGCCCCCATGAAGGCTATTCCTCTGCATAGCATCCCAACTTTTCATGGGATGATCACAAAGGATCCCGATGCTTTCGTGTTTGAGTTTGATGTCCTCTACAGAGGGTATGACTACACCATTGACCCCCAGAAGCTAAAATTGTTCCCTTCTACTCTGAAAGGAGCAGCATTAAGATGGTTCATGAGTCTGGGTGGACGAACTATTAATTCTTGGGACAATATGAAAACCTCCTTCCTCACAAGATACCAGGACTTTTGCAAGACTAGGGAGCTAAAAGATGAAATATTTAAGATGACTACAAAAGATAATGAAACACTAGAAGAATATGTAGAATGGTTTAATTATAATTTGCAGAGGTCTCCACACACCACCTTACCTAAATAAGTCCTAAGAGCTATCTTAATTAAAGGAATGAAAGAGGAATGGTTAGAAACTCTAAATTTAATGGGGAAAGGAGATATTTCTTAGGAATATTATGATGAAATCATTTGCTTGTATATCAGGTGTTCGTGAGGAAGCACACACACAAAAGAGGGAAGCTGAGATCCCATGAGCAGGGGAAGTAAACCACACAGTGGAGGCATACCATGAGTGGATATCGGTAACCTCCTAGAAGATTTCAAAATAGGCATACTAGGCACCCTTATGATGCAGCTAGACGTCTTACATGCTAAACAAAAGAAATCCTTAGTAGAACAAAACTTGGCCATCTTCTATCCACATTGTCGAAAGAAGCACAACCAATGAGAATGCCCATTAGACATGGTGCAGATGTGTACTATCTGTACTAAAGATCACGCAACTGAACAGTGTCCATCATTGTCGGGGCTAAAAGCAGTATTCAAAAAAGCTAAAGAAGAAACAGAGTCGGTATATCTGATGAACCAACGTCGACAGTGGCACGCTAAACCTACAGGTATGTAATAAGACGCATCCTAGTTCTTTCCTTCTTCACAGTCTAATCAGCAAAAGAACCTTGGGGTAACATGGCAAGGCCAATCACCTTAACCAAATTGGCAAACCCAACCATTCCCTATGACATCCTGGCCAACACAATCCTTTCCCAGTAATGGCTAGCCAAATTCTCCTTTTACTCCTATTTGGCAAGGTAATCCCTATCAATCCCAGTGGCCTTCCTCCACCTCTCAAAATCCAAAATGGTCTCCAAATTAGTAGCGACCATTAAGGTAATCCAATGTACCTATGGGGACATGGCCTTAGCCTCAACTTGTACTATCAGCTCCATATACATTACAGCAAAATCCTCAACCTCTTCTGCACTCTCAATTTCCAGCTCAGCCGAATCTGAATCATAATAACAGACCAGTCCAGTTGGTGTAGATTATCAAAAGCCCAGATTATGAGATTGAGCAGAAAGAATGTAATGAACTCAGATTGAGGCCAAGACGTATCATCACCCTTGAGGAAAATAGGGACCATCCTTCAATCGAAATTGAAACCCCACCTGTACATATACCACCACTTGTAATTAATATTGAACCAAAGCAAGGAGAAGAGAAATATCACCATGAAGACCCTGAAAAACTTACAGTCACTTCTCCCCTGTTCCCCGAAAAGTTAACAATACCCAAACCTACTATTTACCTAGATTTCGATATTTTAGGGGAACTAAAAAATATTTGTATTAAAATTCCTCTCCTCCAGGCCATTCAAGACATTCCCATCTATGATAAAATAATCAAAGAGCTATGTGTAAATAAGCCTGTGAGGAAAGCAAAAACCTCACCCACCATTCACGTTGTAGGAACCTTATCTGATTTACTCTTGGGAGGGGAAACTCCAATAAAGTATGAAGATCCTAGAAATCCCATAGTGATAATTCACATATATCTCCTATCTTTTCCTAATACACTAGTTGATCTGGGTGCAACCATTAATATTTTAACAACAGAAACCTATCAAGCACTTGGTATTACAACCCTGGAACCAACCACCACTTTATTAGAACTTGTTTATAGTTCGGTGGTAAGGCCAGGAGGAACCTTACAGGATATTATAGCTTTTGTTGATTTGTGGGAATATCCAATAGATTTTCTTGTTTTAAACCCAAATAGTCGATTGGATGGGCACCCTCTGATTCTAGGCCGACCTTGGCTGGCGACAGTTGATGCTTATATTGGCTGCTGAGAAGGCAGCATGACTATTGCGAAGGGGGATGCTGTAAAAAATCTTGTGTTATATCCTCTTGCCATTCCAAGTCTCCCCATTGTAAAAATATGTAAACAACCACCAACGTACCTGGAGGAAAGCATCTGTTCACCACTCACAGTAGCAGAGACACTGGAATTTAAAGATCAGACTGAATATGACGTTATTAATAATTTTATAAATCATCCAGCTAATGTGAGCGATGTAAAGTGTCAAAAGTTGAAGGCAATTCTTGATAATGAAGCCATGGAGGATCCTCTAAAGGATATCGATGACCAGCATATTTAGACAACTATTTTTCATAACAACAAACCTGTTGAGATCAAACTAGGAAATTTTTTAAATATTAATGATAGTCTGGATAGCGATCAACAACCAAAGCTAATCCAGGTCCTACAGAAATATAAAGGGGATTTTGCCTGGGATTATCCTGATATGAAAGGAATAGCTATGTACACACCACATCTATATAGAGAAGGATGCTCAACCTATCTGGTAGCCTCAGCGAAGATTGAATCCACATCTCAAGGTCATTGTGAAAGAAGAATTACATAAGTTGTTGGTTGTAAACTTCATTTATCCTATCTCGGATAGTAAATGGGTCTCTCCATTGGTGGTCATCCCTAAGAAAAATGGAAGTGGCATATTTGCGTAGACTACCAGGAGTTGAACAAAGTGACATAGGTACGTAGCTTCCTGGGATATGCAGGCTATTATCATAGGTTTATTAAAAACTTTTCACAAATTGTTGCGCCTTTATATGCTTTAACTGGAAATGCTGATTTCAAATGGTCTGACAAATGTGACAGAACTTTTACAAGTCTAAAGAAACTAGTCTCAATAGCA
This sequence comes from Pinus tabuliformis, assembly GCA_031772625.1. Taxonomy (NCBI): domain Eukaryota; kingdom Viridiplantae; phylum Streptophyta; class Pinopsida; order Pinales; family Pinaceae; genus Pinus; species Pinus tabuliformis. Next base: position 1,723,880,456 of record CM062816.1, on the reverse strand, counting down.
CTAGTAGTACATGGTCTAAACTGGGAGCTGCCTTTCCACATATCCATGGATGTATCATATGTAGCTATAGGTGCTATCCTCAGCTAGGAGGAGGATAGGAAACCTTATGTTATATATTATATTATCAAAAATCTCACTTCTATAGAACTTAATTATACAGTAATAGAAAAAGAATTCTTAGTTGTTATTTATGCAATAAACAAATTTAGACACTACATAACTGGCTACCAAGTCATTCTGTACACTGGTTACTCTGCCATTCGGTATCTAGCTAATAAACCTATCACAAATGGGTGAGTAACATTGTGGCTATTGCTTTTGCAGGAGTTTGACATTACTATTAAGGATCGTCCAGGGAAGGAAAACCTAGTTGTTGATTTTCTATCTCGAATCCCGAAGGTGAATGATCCACTGGTGGTGGACGACCAATTTCAGGTTGAACATCTGTTTTTCGTGGTAGTCAAGATGCCATGGTACACATATGTGGCAAATTATCTGGTAGTAGGGAAGCTACCTAGGAATTTGATGACAAAAGAGAGGAAACTAATTGTTCAACGCATTTCCCAATTGTCTTGGATAGGTGGATATATTTTTCACACAGAGGCCAACATGTGTATATACAAGGCATCTGCGATGATGAGATTTATGAAATTCTAAAGGCTTGCCATGATGAGCCTTGCGGGGGACATTTCTTATATCGAAGAATAAGGCATAAGGTATTATAGATGGGCTATTATTGGCCCACTATTTTTAAGGATGCTAGGAAATATGCCCAGGCTTGTGATAGTTGCCAAAGGATGGGTCGGCCTGGCCAACCTGATGAAATTCCTCTGCAGCCCTAGCTAGTCATAGAACCCTTCAAGTATTGGGAATTGGACTTTGTGGGCCCATTCCATCCACCATCCAATCAGAAGGCCTACATACTCGTTGCCACAGATTATGTGACAAAATGGGTGGAAATAGTAGATTTACCAAGAGCCACAAGGGAAGCTATGATTAACTTCATTTTTGGGCTACTTTTATGGTATGGTTTACCATGAGAAGTGATCATAGATGGGGGATGGAAATTCATAGGACACAAGATTACGGCCACCCTCAAAAATCATCATATTCTACATAGGATCACTTCCTCGTATCACCCACAGGCGAATGGGCAGGTAAAAAGCACCAATAAGGTTATTTGTATCATAGAATCTTCACGTATCTGTTGGCAAAAGGATTCCCTTGTAAGCAGTTTGTGGTAGAGGCGTACTCAATGTCTATTTGCTTTAAAAGAGTAGCCAGACCCATCAATGGTGGCTAATGTAAGGGTGCCATTATCATGCACCTCTTGTATCGCATAGGGACCTAACCATCTAGTCTGGAGTTTGCCCGAGAAATCCTGGAACCTAGAATCGTACAGAAGTGCCCAATCACCTTCATGGAATATCTTTTTCTTGATGAGCGCATCATGCCATTTTTCTCTTTGTTGTTGGATCAATCTAGTATGCTGAAGAGCTGATAGTCGGATTTCATCCAATTCATTAATTTGATGTAGTCTATGAACATGTGCTTCATTCAGATCCATGCCTACTTCTTGGGCTATCCTCAATGTCTGAATTTCAAATTCTATTAGGAAGATAGGTTCTTTTCTAAACACTAGCTAATATGGTGAGTATCCTGTGGTATTCCTCCAAGTCATGCGATATGCCCATAGTGCTTCTGATAATCGGGTAGCCCAGTCACGGCTATGCGAGGCAACTGTCTTTGTTAGTATGGCCTCGATTAATTTGTTGGTACTTTCTACCTGGTTGTTTGCTTGCGGGTGGTATGGAGATGTGATTCTATGTAAAATATGATGATTTTTTAATGTAGCAACAATCTTATGGCCTACAAATTGTGGCCCTCCATCCGTAATTATTTCTCTAGGCAAGCCATACTACACGAAAATTTGGAAAAGAAAATAGATTAATGTGTCCTCTGTTTCCCTTGGTAATGCTTCTGCCTCCACCCATTTAATCACATATTCCGTTGCAACCAGTATATATGTCTTTTGATTAGATGATGGGTTTATTAGGCCAATGAAATCTAATGCCCAACATTCAAAAGGTTCGATGACTAACTTTGGATGTAGGGGCATATTGTTAGACTAGCCAGGGTGACCCATTCTTTGCCAGCTATCGCATGCTTGGACAAATTTCTTGGCATCCTTAAAAATGGTGGGCCAATAATAGCCCATCTGTAAGACTTTATGTCTAGTACTGCGGTCTGCAAAGTGTCCACCGTAAGGTCCATCATGGCAAGCTTTTAGGATGTCATAAATTTTGTCTTCCCTGACACACCTGTAGATATGCATATCTGCTCCTGTGTGAAAGAGGTATCCTCCGATCCAAGAGAACCGAGTGATGCGTTGCACTATTAATTTTCTTTCTCTAGGCATCAGGTGCTTGGATAATTTTCCCACTGCTAGGTAATTTGCAAAATCTGCATACCACAGTGTTTTCATAGTTACAACAAATAGGTGCTCATCAAGAAACTGGTCTTCTACTACCAAGCGTCATTTGTTTTTGGCACACGTGAGAGGAAGTCCGCCACCAGATTTTCTTTTCATAGTCGATCCTTGATTGTTATGTCAAATTCTTGCAAAAGAATTAACCATCGTGTCACTCTTCCATTCGTAATAGGTTGATTAGCTAAATATTTGATAGCAGAGTGATCAGTATACAAAATCACAGGGTATCTTGTTATATAGTGTCTGAATTTGTTAATAGCATAGATTATAGCTAGAAACTCTTTCTCGGTCACGATGTAATTCAACATAGCAAGAGTTAAATTTTTGCTGGTGTAGTATATCACATAGGGTTTCTTATCTTCCTCTTGGTCGAGAACTTCTCCAATGGTTGTATCTGATGCATCAGATGAAATCTGGAATGGTAAAGCCCAGTTCAGACCCCATAATACTAGGGCTGTTGATACTAGCCATTTTAATTCTTCAAAGGCAATGTCACATTTGTCAGTCCATATAAAATCGATATTTCCTATCAAATCATTAATGGTGTAGCAATTTGGGGAAGTTCTTTATAAATCTACGATAATATCCAGAAAATCCCAAAAAACTATGTACCTCAGTTTGAGTGTAGGGGTAGGTATTAAGAGGATTATCTGAATTTTCACTAGATCCACCTAAATTCAAGCTGCTGAGATGTAATGAGCCAGGATGAGGCCTTCAGTCATCATCATGTGGCATTTCTCGTGGCTTAAGCAGAGCCTAGTAGCAATGCATCTTTATAGGACTTTCTCTAGCGTTTGTAATTCCGGCTCGAAGTCATCTCCATAGGGTGTAAAATTGTCCATGTACACCTTGAGTCCCTCATTTATCAAGTCTATAAAACTTTTGAGTATGGCTCTTGAATGTGGAAGGTGCATTGCACAATCCAAAAGGTAAATTCCCCCAGGGGTAGGTGAAGGTAGTCTTATCTTGGTCTTCAGGGGCAATTTGGATTTGGTTGTAGCCACTAAAACTGCTAAGAAAGAGAAGAATTTTTTACTTGCCAATGTGCCTAGAACCTGGTCGATGAACGGAAGGGGAAAATGATATTTTTACATTACTTTATTAAGATCTCTATAATCGACACATATACGCCACTTCCCATTCTTTTTAGGAACCACAACTAATGGAGAAACCCATTTTCTAACAGATATAGGATAGATGAAATTTACATCTAACAGTTTCTATAGTTCATCTTTAACAACATCCTTTAGGTGAGGGTTTAATCTTCGTTGAGGTTGTCGAATGGATCTTGCATCTTTCTCAGTATAGATGTGGTGCATACATATTTGGGGGTCAATCCCTTTCATATCCAAGTAATCCCAAGAAAAAGCCTGTTTATATTTTCTAAGGAGTTGAATAAGCCTCTATTGTTGGTCACCAGTCAAGCTTTTGTTAATGTTTAGGACTTTCCTTGGCTCAATTTCAATGGGTTTGCTATTATAAATAGTTGTTGTTGGTATTGTTTGGTCATTGATATCTTTTAACTGATCTTCTTCAATTTCATTATCTAAGGCTGCTTCAGTCATGTGACATTTTAGATTAGATACGATAGCTGGGTGGTTAATGTAAGTGTTAATAATGTCATCTTCTATTTGATTCTTAAATTCAAGAGCGTCTGCTATAGTTAGCAGTGATCGAATATTTTCGGTTAAATATGTTACAGGTTGTTTCCTAGTTTTTATTATAGTTAGGCTTGGCTGAGCTAGAGGATATAAAGCTAGGTTCTTCACATTACTTCCTCTTGCTATAGTCATACTGCCTATTCGATAACTTATATAAGCATCTACGGTCGCTAGCCAAGGTCTTCCTAGTATTAGAGGATGTCCATCTAGCCGTTTCTAGGATTAATAATCAAGAAATCTTCTGGGTATTCCCAAGAATCTACAAACACCATTACATCCTGTAATTTCCCTTCAGGTTTGATAACTGATCGGTCAGCAAGTTCCAGTAAGGTCATAGTTGGATCTAAGGCTGTGATGCCAAGTCATTGACAGGTTGTTGTTGTGAGAATATTAATGGTTGCCCCTAGATTGATTAATGCATTGAGAAAGGAACATCCATTTATTTGTACTGGGACTATAGGGTTTTCTGGGTCCTCATATTTCACCGGTGTTTCTCTGCCTGATAATAAATCAGACAAAATTCCGACTACGTGAACAGTTGGTGTTTCTTTTATTTTCCTCGTGGGTTTTTTGGTACATAATTCCTTAATGGTTTTTTCATAGATTGGAATGTCCTGAATAGCCTGGAGGAGGGGTATTTTTACACAAATATTTTTTAATTCTCCCAGGAGATCAAAATCGGGATATTTGATTGGGCGAGGTATAATCAATCTTGCTGGGAATGGTGGAGAAGAGGTAATAGTTTGATCATGGCTTTTCTATTTAACTGTTTTCTCCATTTGAAGTGTTTGCTCTACAGGTAGTGGTTCTTCTATTTGTATATTTTTATCACCCTCTAACTCGATTATCTGTCCAAACCTCAATTTGAGTTCATTACACTCTCTTAACTCAATTTCCGCATCCATCCCTTCAATAATTTGTACCAACTGGACTAGTCTACATTGGGATTCAGGTTGGGCTGGGCTTGGAGTTATGGTTGTAAATTGGGTTGAGGATTTTTTTGCAACGTGTAAGGTGCTGGTAGCTTAGGTTGAGGCAGGGGGATTGTTCCTGCTGGCTGGTTTGTAGGTCTTTTCCAGTTTGACTGCCAATTTTGGTTTTGTGAAGTGGAGGGGGACCATTGAGATGGATATGTATTGTTCTACCAGAATGGTGGAAAGTAAGAGGAATTTGGCCAACTGTTGTTTGGATTTGATTGATTGGACCAAGGTGGCATAAAAAATGGTTATGGTGACTAATTAGGAAAAGGTGGCTGGTTCTGCCATGTAGCTCCTATGTATTTCTAATAATTATATTGTGAGGGTTGAAAGAATGAAGATGGGTCAGTAGGCATACATGTTTGTCATGCTTGCCATTGGCGATGCTGATTTAACAAGTACATTGGTTCTATTTCTTCCTCTGCCTCTTTGAAGACTGCTTTTAATCTTGGGAGAGATGGGCAATTTTCTGTGGCATGTTCTTTAGTGCATATGGCACAAGTCTATACCATATCCAGTGCACATTCTTTATGACTATGTTTCTTCCTACATCAAGGGAAAAAAATCACCATGTTCTATTCTGCTTTGGCCTGCTTCTGCTTGGCTTGCATGATGTCTAATTGTGTTGTCAAGGTTCCCAGGATATCCATTTTGAAATCTTCCAGCAGGTTGCCGATTTCAATACGAGTAATTCTTCTGCCAGATATTTTGTTGTCCCTAGTGATCATATAGTGTTTAGTTGGTTTTAGTCTTGTACTACCCCTCAAGCACCTGAGACACAAATTAATAATGTTAGTATATTCTTCTTGATAGATATCACCTTTACCCATAATATTTAATGTCTATATCCACTGGTATTTCATCCCCTTAATCAGCGTGGTTTTTAGCACATTATCAGGTAGAGGCGGATTTGCGTAGGGAGACCTTTGGAGGTTATACTGGAAATGCTCCACATACTCTTCCAAAGTTTCACTAGGCCTTTCTACCATTTGAAATATCTCATCTTTTAGTTCTCTAGATCTGCAATAATCCTAATATTTTTTAAGGAAAGCAGTTTTCATTTGGTCCCAATCATTTATGGTGCCCCCACCCAGTCCCATAAACCAATGCAAGGTTGCTCCATTTAAAGTGGAGGGAAACAACTTTAGTTTCTGGGGATCAATGGTGTAATCATAACCCCGACATAGGACACCAAATTCAAACAGAAACACATTCAGATCTTCTGATGTGAGTCCATGAAAGGTGGGAATATTTTGTAGAGGGATAACTTTCATGGGTGCGTTGATAGCTATGTCAACAATAGGATACTGTAATGTATAGGTCTGAAGTGCTTGTGGATTATTGGCCATTTGATCAACGATATGCCAGTACCCTTCCAGGATCTCTGGAGTTAGAGAATTATCTCTGGGTTGTCTAGAAGAGGTGGGAATGATCCTAACAACACTCCCTTGATCTGATACACTGGGTGTCCTCTGCTCAATTACTACCTGAGGGGATCTTGGTTCCTCTATTTCCCGTGTTTCTCCTCCTCCTTCATGAATGTTGCAAGAATTCCCTTCTTTTGAAGGAATTAGTCGTGAATTTTCAATGTCTTGAAAACTCTGCTCAGTCTTTTCAGTTTTATTGTGGACCTTAGCGTAGGCTACAGATGGTGAGCCTCTGGCCCGAAAGGAGACAGTAGGTTGTCTGGAACCAATGGTTGGGGGACCTACTGATGGCTGAGATTCAGATTTCCTTAAGATGTCGTCGATAAAAGTTGATCGTCCAAGGGTCATTGGTCCCTTAGATTTCTCAAGTTCTGGATGTGAAATTGTATTGTTTTCTAGTCTTTTCTTCTTAATCATTGATGCAAAAATTCAAATGTTTATTTCTACCTTAAGTTCCTAGCAATTTTGTTGGAAAGCGGGCAGGGGAGCAGGCATTTTACTTGCACCATACATAGGTTCTTACCTTATATTATTAATAACCAGTTCTCTCTCAACAGACAAACATCAAACACCTACTTTACTTTTCTGTAATTGTGCTAAAAAGTGGGTGGAGGAGCAAGTACTTTACTTGCTCGTTACATAGGTTCTTACCTTCCATTTTCAATACCCAATTCTTTCCCAACAACAATTATCAGGTATATATCACTCTTTGTAATATGGCGACACTCTCCCCGGCAACGGTGCTAAAATGTTGGCTGATAATTGGTGTCTTTTAAAACTCCTAATTACCCCACATTAATCATCAACCTAGGCAAGTCCTTTTATTCCAAGAGTGTACACATTATGTGCATGCTATAAATCCAGAGAGTAATGTTTATTAAAATTAAGTATAGACCTTTGATACAAGAGTAAATGGATGCATCTAATAAACTTAAATTGCAATCATTAAAGGAAATATGACATCTCAGCTTTGAGACTCAATCCTCTACTGGAATCGTAATCAAATCTCACACAAACAATTCAATTAACAATAGCATCAGATGAGAGCACAATAGCAATAACTCATCTCTTCTTAGATGATTCAATCTAAATCATCATCAATGTCTACAAAGCAATCCAAATAGAAATGATGTCAATCTGAGAGTTCAATAGCAATAACCAAACTCTTACAGTTGATTAAATCAATACGATTCACTATCTAAATAATTCAATCTAGAATAAGTGTAAATTGAATCAAATGGCAGTGTTGTAAAACATGTAAAGGAAATGTACTACTTCAATACAGGAAAGTGGTAATTAGCGAATAAGATGAACTCACAGAAAATAGGAAGGTTATCAAACCAATCAAACTTGCGAGAATCAGAAATATATAACACAAGGAAGCAGTTTAATCCACCAGAGGGCGGGCCCTTAGCCACCAGCAAACACTGCTGAGCTACTTTAGAGAATAAAAATGAACAGCAACTTCAATTTATATTAATCATCGAACTTAAGTAGCATTACAATATGGTCATGTTCTCCAACAACATGATTCTGTAACTTAAAATTACAATTTGAAATAACAGAGATCCCTTCCCTTTCTTCCTACGATAATTTTCTTTTATAGTCAGAAAGAGGTAAAAGATAAATGCGATCCCTCGGGATCTCCCGATCCTAAGGGATTTGCAACTGATTGCTATCTTCAGACATCTTTCCTATTTCATGTTGATCCTCCTAATTCGTCGTTCGCCCTGTCTGCAACCGACGCGTTCCATCCTTCGTTTGTTGGTTTATGTTGTTCCATCGTTAGGGAACAACAACTGTTCCTTTCGTCATTTTTCTACATAAAGAGGAGTAAAAGTTAGTTATGATAGCTAAATCTTAACTGGGAGTAGTTCATCTGTTTCTTATCATAATCCATCAATATGTTAGCGTATTAAGATATGAAAAAGATAAGAAAATAGGAAAAAGGTGATGAAATTAGGAGTAAATACATACCCATTTCATTACTCAACACTTATCAAAGCTAAAATCCCACTAGAGTTCCTTCTCGAATGGTTTCTCAAATCATTACAACCTATGATCTCAAAGGATGTGTCTCTCTCCAATGTTTATACAGAAGAGTAGGCCATTTTCAGAGCCCAGCAATTGGAATTGATATATTCTCAGTCTGGGGTTCTTCAGAAAATTCTACCTGATGCTCCTAGATCTAAGTTTGACTTAGCAAAACTGAAACCAGGTCCCGATGCTGATGGTATAGTTGGATCGATTGATGTTAACATGGTGAACCTATTGAATTAATTATAGCAGTTGTCTCTACAAACTGCTTCTTCTACCTAGGCAGCATCATCTATACCTACACCTTCCTAACCTACATTTATAAATGTCGTCCAGACCTCTAACCCCAAAGGAGATCAACAATCTAATGGGAAGAGGAAGGGACAAGTTAAGAAGAAGAACCAGGAAGGAAAAGGCAATGCAAACAAACCCGACAATGGTGTCAGAGAGGGTAGGAAAGAGTCCAAGGAAAAGGTAAAATTTCCATTCAAGTTATGTAATGGATATCATCTCACTCACCTCTACCTTAAGATGCAAGATGCTCAGCGCTTATTAGTACAGCAAGGGTCCTCTAGCTCCCAAGTTTTTCTAGCTAACCCTTTTCCCCAAAGGCAGCAATTACTTGCTAGCGTGAATTCTAATGCTGGTACCTCCTCCGAGGGCAACCAAGAAGGGGAAAATTTGTCAAATATTTATATGATGAGCTCTCATATCGACATCACTACGCAAGCACGTGATTATGGTGAATCAGAAACATCTAAGGTTAAATCTGTTCCCGAAGTCACAGAACAACTTCATATTGAGCAACCCTCTATTGAGTCTATATCTCAAATATCGAAAGGCTCTTCAAAGCACTCAACTATTAACCCTAATGTTAGGGCAGCCCAAAACTACTCGATTGTAGAAGATCTGGCTCAAAGTCCTTGTGCTATGTCAGCATTGGAGGTACTCCAGTCATGCCCTGCTCAGAGAAGTGCTTTGCTTTCAGCAATCGGCACAGTAGATCCAAAGAATTCTTTAGTGCTCACTTTTGATATGTTGAATGTCAAAAAGAGACTTCCTCACCATATGGCTTTCCAGATAAAGTCCACATACCGAAAGACCAATATTTTTCAAACTGTTATAGATGAGGGAGCTTCCACATGCGTGATGTCTATGTCATGTTGGAAGGCCATTGGATCACCTTCAGCTATTCCTTCACCAACTCTTTTGACGGCATTTGATGGACATTCTCATAGGCCGCACGGGATTATCCCGACCTTTCCTATATGTGTTGGGGGAAAGGTAGTGAATATTGAGGTAGAAATTGTCGATGCAAACCTGGATTATAACCTCCTCTTAGGCAGGAATTGGATTTACGAGATGGATGCCATTGTTTCATCATTATTCCACATCCTCTGTTTTCCTCATGAAGGGAGGATTGTTAGAGTTGATCAGTTAGATTATTCTCTAGGTGACTCTCACGCAACTTCGGATTCTATCGTTCCGTTGGTGGACAATCTCCCTCAACCTATTGAGAATTTACGAGTTGGGATGTATTCTTCGTTAATGGGTATATTCGACCTCCCTGCTCCTACAGCTAGAATTAATGCAATTTCATCCTCTAGGGGACCTTCTCAGAAAGAGTTCTTTTGAACTCATTTTTTTTCGAACCCTTGGTTGTTACCTTCATCAACCACCACATTAGATGGAGGGCAAGTAGGTGGAATGGAATTTCCCATGTCAACAGCAGAACTCACTTATCAATATATCGTTAACTCTACAAACAACCATCCCACTCCTTTTTCACAAGAGGAGTTAGATGGCGATGTGGCTCCGGCTTGGACCCTCGATTCTACTTCAGCTCTAGATTGCTTGGATACAATCTTACCATCTAAAGAAGCAATTTTGGAAGCAATGATGGTTGTCGATCGACCATGGGAGGATTTACATCATCATTCATATTTTCTCCCTCCATTGCATGAAGTTGAATCTAGTTTGTCCAATTTGTCTACTAGTGATGTTTGTACATTTTCAAACCCTTTGGCTCCAACACAATTTTTCGTCGAAGGTAACATATCAATTATCTCATGAACTATACCTGTAAACATCTCTAGGAATCCTAATGTAATTGAAAGTGTCTTCATTGGAGTTGATTGTTCCCCTGAAGAAATTCAAATCTACACCGATCTCTTTAAATAATTTCGAGATGTGCTTTCTTGGTCTTATGAGGAAATTCCTGGAATTAATCCATCTATAGTCCAGCATGAGATCAAGACATACGAAAATTCCAAACCTATTCGTCAAAAACTTCGACCGGTAAATCCTTGGAAAGCGGCAGCTGTTAAAGCTGAAGTTGAAAAGTTGCTTAAGGTGGGTTTCATATACCCCGTTCCTCTAACTGAGTGGGTTTCCAATCATGTCCCGGTAGATAAGAAGAAAGGAATGATCTGAGTATGTATCGACTTCAGGGATTTAAATAAAGCTTGTCCAAAAGACAACTACCCCAAGCCTTTTATTGATCAAATTTTTAATGAATGTGTGGGTAATGAAATTTTTCTTTCATGGATAGATTCTCTTGTTACAATCAAATTACTATCTATCCAGAGGATCAGCGCAAGATAGCCTTTATTTGTCCTTGGGGCACATTTGCATACAAGAAGATGCCTTTTGGCCTTAAAAATGTTGGAGATACTTTTCAGCGTGTTGGGTCCCTATAATACTAGTGATTACCCCATTACTATTGTAGTTGCATTCCTTATTAATATTGTTGTGCCCCTATTATCCCCATATTGTTATTACTGTGTCCCATAGAATCCCTCTATTGTTATTTTCATGGCTTTAAATTATTATTGTTAGGTCGGCTGGGTTATATTGTGACTCCTTAGACTCCTATATATAGAAAGGAGGTTTTGTCATTTGAATCATCCAAGAATTTTTCATTTATGTAATGTAAAGGAGGTTTCCCCCTCGAAGAGGCTGAATTCTAAGGCATTGATCTATCTTTTCTATCTTTTCTCGAGCTGGTTTTATAACATTTAGTATCAGAGCTTTGGATTCTAGGGTTTCGCTGCTCCAAAGAGGTCATGGTGGCATTTTCGCTATAATATTTTTTCTGCAACATTTCAGAAGCTAAAAAAAAAAACATTTGAGAAGAAATCGAGCTGAACCTCGGGTCCGAATTTTAGAGCTTTTAGCACTATATTTGCGGAGATATGATCTGAGGAAGTTGGTCTTTTTGCAGACTCCTAAATTACATTCCAAACAGGTGACCTGGGGAAAATCGTCATAACTTTCTCTTTGAGAATCGGATTGAAATTTTGTAAGAAGGTACAAAAGAGGACAGACTGTAGTTTCTTGTATATATTTTTCAGAGCGAAAGGTTGAAACAGTGACTCGTGGCACGTCATACAAGTTCGCTCTACTAAACTAGTCTATAATCAGGTCACTATGGGAGATTTTACATAACTCTTCCTTGGAGAATCCAATTTGGATCAGACTGGTGGCACTAGAAAGAGGACACAGAGGGCTACTTCAGGTCACAATTTTAGAACTAGATGATCCGAAAGTACAGAGATACATCAGAGGCAATATCGAGCTCCTACAAAGTGAAAAAAGGTGCGTAGATTCTTTTAAATTTTTGCTTAAGATTGGTTTGAAAATTTATTTTGAAGGAATTCAAAGGGAATATTAGAGCATTGTTATTACTAACTAATGCCCTGAGTAAAGAAAATTCAAACACCTAGTAACCAACTTGAAAGCTCTAGCATGACTCATGAAGAAGAGGAAGAAATGCTACATGATATATCAAAATTACAAGAACAAGTGCAACAAATGTCACTCTCACAAAAGCTAACAGAAGCTAAGATAAATGGCGTGGATCTAAGATAAAGCGCATAGAAGCTAAGATGGACGATTTGAAGATAGATTTGAAGACAGATTTGAAGAGAGACATGGCAGATTTGAAGACAGATTTGACAAATTTTCTACAATAAATACTTACTAATGGTGAAAAGGTAGTAAAGGAAACTCATGATGCTAACAAAAGAAATGTTAATCATGATTTCATAGACTCTAATGTGGGATCGAAGGCCCACCATATTCCAAAAATCGATATGAGGAAGTTTGATGGCAAGGATCCCGCAACATGGATATTACGGATGGAGCAATTTTTCGATCTCAATAATGTGCAAAACACACAAAAGGTACATATTGCAACTTTATATTTGGAACCAAATCAGTTTGTATGGTATCAATGGCTTTGCTCTCATAAACAAATTATCACTTGGGAAATTTTACAGAAGAATTGACAGCACATTATGAGGTTACAAAAAGCAACTCTTTTTTTAGCCAATTGATAAGTCTCAAACAAAAGGGTTCAATAATGGAGCACATTGAGAGTTCCAAAAATTGAACATAAGGGTAAAAAATATTCTAGAGGAGCATAGAATTGATGTGTTCATAGGGACTTTAAAGGATAATATCCAACATGATGTTCGCCTTTGGGAACATGATTCATTAGAGAAGGCATTCAGGTTAGCAAGAAAAATGGAAAGCAAAATTATGGCAACTAGGAAGCATACCACTCACAACTATAAAGATGGAAGTGTTGTTGCCCTTAGTCTTCCACAACCTATAAGGTTGACACCACAACAATTGGAAGAAAAAGGAGCAAAAGGGCTTTGTTACAATTGTGATAGAAAATACACTAAAGGTCATAAGTGTGATGAGAAGAAATTATTCTACATAGATTGCGAAGAGGAAGAAGAAAAGGAGCAAGAAAGGTCAAAAGAAGAGGATGTACTCCAGGAACAAAGCCTAGATAAAGAAGAAATGAATCTGACCATATCTTGTAATGCATTGGCGGGAATTACCACTCCTCAAACCATCAAGATAGAAGGACAAATCAAGAAGAAAAAGTAATAGTGTTGATTGATTCAGGAAGTACCCACAATTTTATTCATTGTAAGGTAGCAAAAGAATTGAATTGCTTCTTATATCCAGCACCAGAGTGTCAAGTGATGGTTGCAAATGGAGGAACAACAAATTGCTCTGGAAAGTGCCATAATATCGATCTATCGATGGGAGAATATGTATTGACTAGCCCAATGCTTTCCATTCCAATGGGAGTTGTTGATGTTGTACTAGGATTCCAATGGCTACAATCCTTGGGTACAATAGCTTTCAATTTTCAAGAACTTTTAATGAAATTTTCTGTGGAAGGAAAGGAAGTTGAATTAAGGGGTATTACAGGGAAATCGGGAAAGATAATCAGCTCTAACGGTATGACAAAGCTTATAAAAAGGGAACAAAGGGGTGTAATTGCACAATTATGTTCGCTAGATGTTTCCACATTGGAATCATCTATTTCTCCAGATCTCCAAAAATTCTTGGACAATCATTCCAAGGTATTTGAGACCCCCAAATTTCTCCCACCTATTCGTGATCATGATCATGCTATTCATCTTATTCCAGGAATTGTTCCTCCAAACATCAGGCTGTACAGATATCCCTATGCCCAAAAGAGTGAAATTGAACGTATGGTTGCAGAAATGCTAGAGGTTGGTATAATTCAACCGAGTCAAAGTTCTTTCTCTGCTCCAGTAGTATTAGTGCACAAGAAGAATGGATCATGGCGCATGTGTCCGGATTATAGGGAGCTCAACAAGCTCACTATTAAAGATAAGTTTCCCATTCCTGTCATTGGTGAATTACTAAATGAATTGCATGGATCAATTTACTTCAGCAAGTTGGATCTTCGTTCAGGATATCATCAAATCAAAATGAAGACTGAAGACATTCGGAAAACAACATTTAGAACTCATGAGGGTCATTATGAATTTTTGGTCATGCCTTTTGGCCTTACCAATGCACCTTCAACATTTCAAGGTTTGATGAATTCCATTTTCAAACCATTCCTTAGAAAATTTGTGTTAGTATTTTTTGATGATATACTAATCTACAACAAGTCTTGGAAGGATCATGTTGAACATGTTGAAAGGGTGCTACAACTATTGGAGGAGAAACAATTATATGCAAAAAGATCCAAATGTTTCTTTGGAGTACAAGAGGTGGAATATCTAGGTCATATTGTATCTCATGAAGGAGTTAAGGTAAACCCTAGCAAAATTAAATCCATTAAGGAATGGAAAATCCCCACATCCATAAAGCATCTGTGAGGATTTCTTAGGTTGACAGGGTATTATCGCAAGTTTGTTTAAGAATTATGGGAGAATAGCAGCACCTCTAACAACATTATTGAAGAAAGATGCATTTTCATGCACTATAGAAGCAACAAAGGCCTTCGAACATCTTAAAGAGGCAATGTACCAAGCACCGGTCTTAGCTACATCGGAATTCACAAAAACCTTTATTGTGGAATGTGATGCTTCAGGAAATGGAATTGGTGTTGTTTTAATGCAAGATGAAAGACCCGTTGCTTTTGAAAAACGTCCAATCAAGGGAAATTTTTTACACAAAGCTATTTATGAGAAGGAAATGTTGGCAATACTCCATGCACTTAATAAATGGCGACCCTACCTAATGGGAAGACACTTCAAGGTAAAAATGGATCATGATAGCCTTAAATACTTTTTAGAACAAAGATTATTCTCTGAAGAGCAAAAAAAGTGGGTCACAAAGATGTTGGGTTATGACTTTGAAATCATCTACAAAAAAGGGAAGAAAAATGTGGTGGCAGATGCACTCTCAAGAAAGGATGAGGATGTGGAAGCATTGTTGTGTGCCATTTCTATTATCCAACCAGATTGGATAAACGAAGCAAGGGAGGAATGGAAGAATGACGAAGAAGTGTGGGCACTTATTCGAAAGTTACAACAATATTCCAGTACGTCTAATACATTTAGCTAGAAAAATGATTCGTTATGGTACAAAGATCGCTTATACCTCTGTAAGAATTCCCAACTAAGACAAAAGATTCTTATGGAATTGCACATTTCTCACTTAGGAGGGCACTCAGGAATTTTAAAAACTTACCACAAGGTTAAGAAGGAATTTTTTGGGGATGGCCTTAAATCGGATATTCAAAAATTTGTTGCAGAATGTTTAGTTTGCCAACAAAATAAAGTTGAAACAACTAAGACACCGGGTCTATTACAACCTTTATCCATTCCAAGCCAACGTTGGGAGGATGTTTCAATGGATTTTATCACAGGTTTACCCAAGTCTAAGGGAAAGAGTGTCATCATGGTGGTAGTTGACAGACTTACCAAGTATGCACACTTTTGTGCATTATCACATCCATTTAAAGCCAATATAGTTTCTACTGCATTTATGGAAACAATTCAAAAGCTACATGGAAACCCAAAGATTATTGTAAGTGACAGAGATCCCATTTTCACTGGAAATTTTTGGACAGAATTATTTTCTTGTCTTGGTACTCAGTTAGCTCATAGCTCATCTTATCATCCTAAATTTGATGGGAAAACTGAGATAGTAAACAAATGTTTGGAAGGATATCTTCGTTGCTTTGTATCTGATAAACAGACACAATGGGTCAAATGGTTGCCTCTGGCTGAATGGTGGTATAACACTTCCTTCCATAAAAAAACAAAAATGACCCCATTTATGGCACTTTAAGGATATCAGCCACCATCCATCACATCATATTTAAGAGAAAATTCTAAGGTTCAAGGAGTGGAACATCACATTGAACATCAACAGCAAGTCCTGCAACTCTTAAAGGATAACCTTGTGTTGGCACAGAATAGAATGAAACAACAGGCAAATCAACATCGCAGTGAAAGAAGTTTTGATGTAGGTAATTGGGTATTCCTATGGCTACAACCATATAAGCAAATGTCCCTCAAGCAAGCTAAGAAGGATAATAAATTATCACCAAAGTATTATGGTCCATACAAGGTGTTGCAAAAGATTGGTACTATGGCATACAAATTGGAGCTTCCTGCAACTTCTCGATTGCACTTAGTTTTCTAGGTTTCATGTTTAAAGAAGGTTATAGGCGACAAGCTCCCAGTTCAAACAATATTGCCAAAACTTGATGAGGAAGAAAAAATTATATTGGAACCAGAAGCAGTCATAGAAACAATAACTTGACAGCTACGAAATCGATCAATTTCGGAGTATCTTATCAAGTGGAAGAACTTACTCGCTGAAGATTCCACATGGGAGGATGAGAATTTATACAGAAGCATCCAGAACTACTCAAGTGTTGAGGACAACACTTTTTTGAAGGAGAGGGGCATGTTGGGTCCCTATAATACTAGTGATTACCCCATTACTATTGTAGTTGCATCCCTTATTAATATTGTTGTGCCCCTATTATCCCCATATTGTTAGTATTGTGCCCCATAAAATCCCTCTATTGTTATTTTTGTGGCTTTATATTATTATTTTTAGGTCGGCTGGGTTATATTGTGACTCCTTAGACTCCTATATATAGAAAGGAGGTTTTTTTCATTTGAATCATCCAAGAATTGTTCATTTATGTAATGTAAAGGAGGTTTCCCCCTCGAAGAAGTTGAATTCTAAGGCGTTGATCTATCTTTTCTATCTTTTCTTGAGCTGGTTTCATAACATAGTAGGCCATGTCTTATGCTTTCCACGAAATCAAACATGTTATCAAAGCATACTTGGATGACTTAGTTACTTGTTCTCACAAGAGAATTGATCATCCCAGCCACCTTCGATTAGTCTTTGAGAGATGTCATTTTTATAAAATTTGGTTGAATCCGAATAAGTGTGTTTTTACGGTCACATCCGATCAGTTGTTAGGATTCATTGTATTGACTGAAGGGATTCAAGTTTATCCTTTCAAGGTTGAGGCAATAATTTAGTTGCCTCCCCTGTCTTCCATTCGTCAACTTCAAAGTATCCAAGGAAAGGCAAATTTCTTGAGGAGATTTATAGAAAATTACGATGAGATTACCAAAGGATTTATGCATTTGATTAAGAAAGGAGTTCCATTTTTATGGGATGATTTTTCGCAACAATCTTTTGATGCTTTGAAAAAGGCATTAACCTTTGCTCCATTATTGAGTCCACCAGATTATGGCAAAGATTTCCTTTTGTATCTCGCTGCGATAGAATCAACCATCGGTATGGTTCTGGTTTAGGAGGATGATGCTCTCAGTGAGCATGTAATCTACTACTCGAGTCGAGGCTTAGTAGAACCTAAGCTACAATATTCTCCCATCGATAAATTGGCCTTAGAGGCTGTCCATACTGTCCAGCAGCTTCTTCATTACATTCTTCTTCGCAAAACGTTCGTCTTAGCAGTTGTCAATCCTTTTCAGTTTGTCCTCAGTAGGCAAGTCATTGGGGACAAGTATAATCGATGGATTGTTATTTTGCAAGAGTTCGATCTCGAATTCTTGTCAGCTAAATCTAAGGAGTCATTAGTTTTTGCAGAATTGATTTCGTAGATGCCTTGTGAGGAAGCTATTGTTTATGAGGAAAAGTTTCCCAACAAACATTTGTTCCTCATTTCTTCACATGATCCATGGTACAGAGATATCATTATATATCTCCAGACTTTGAATTTTCCACCTGATTTCTCTGAAGATAAGCATCAAAAGTTATGTCACCTTGCCAAAAACTATGTTATTATTGGTGATACATTATATCGCAGAGGGGTTGACTCAATCCTTAGGCGTTGCTTAAATTTGGAAGAAGCAGAGTCAGTACTCCTTCGATTGGTTACCTCTTCCAATAATATGGAGACTTTGCTTATACCTCTTGCATGACAAACTCAAAACAGAGTTATAATATGTTGCCATATAGTCATCATTGGGTCGTGCTTTTGTTCAAGGGAAGTAAACCTGAGTCGGCCTCTCTCCGGTGTCTCTTAATCTATTTTTCAGTCGGCCATCCCTAGTTGTCAATGTCATGTTTGTTATCACATCAGTTATATTGGTCCTTTTCTCGTGCCAGTTTGAGAAGGTCTCCATTGACTTCTTGCTAGCAGGTATTTTCCTTATTGACTACGACAAATTGCTCTGAGGGTAGATCTAGAGCCATACCCTGGCCCTATTTTCATTATTGATAGGTCACCTTTTGCACAACATCGCCTAGTATCATGGGTCTTTGACTGAATGGTTTCCCTTGTGTTCGACATCAGCTTTCATTATCACACATTGGGATTCGTGCAATGGCTTGGTTTCCATTTGACCCTATTGGTGTATTCCTTGCCTCTATGTCATCTTTCATTATTCGTTGGATCATAGGGTTCCTATCGTGCACTAGCTACATCTTGTGTATGCTGGAAAAATACTTTGGTTGGGTTACTACATCTTTTTCTCCTGATTCCTTCCACATTATTGGCCTACAGGTTACACTCGTGGTAGATTGATGAAGGATTCCTTAATGTCTTCCTTCTAGCGGATCTTTTCCTATCAACTATAGTTCATTTTCTCTAGGAAAAATATCTAGAGTTCATTTGGCAGTAGCTTGGGGTTTATAATCATTAGTGGCAGATTCCTTCACTATCAATAGTGGGAAAGCATCATTGTCTCCTGATTGATAGAATATTTCAAGTGTTCAACTTCAGCTCATTGATTCGCGCTTATTAGATTGTACTAGGTACCTTGACTCTCATTATCATTATTGGTGAGTAGTCTCACATTTGTTAATGGTATACATCAATGACCGGTAATCAAACAATTTCTCATGTGGTTGACCTCAGATCATTCATTTCCATTGTGTAGAAATGTACCACGGCAATCGGTGAAGACCTCTGGTTGCATCAACATCGTTTGGTTCACTTGTCAGTTGCTCCTGTAGCTACTAGTTTACAACATTCACATTATATGTTGTAGTTCTTCACAGCGACATCTTATATGCTGGCATCTGAGTTGCGATGTAGTATCATTTTATTCAATCATGTTTATTTGGTACTATTTGGATCAGTTTTTGACATCAGTGATCAGCTTCATCCTTCAGCATCATTGATTGTCTTCTAATATGTGATATCCAGACATGTACTTTTTCGATCACGATCAGATGATCCATTATGTACTTTCAGCTCCTTTATAATAGTATACATATTGGATCCACTTGTATTTGATATGCAGACATGCTTTACTTTCTTTGAGCATGGGTATGCCCACCTCAGATAGCAATTTCTTTCTTATCTCTTTTGATGGCTTGGCGGGCTGAATTATGGTGAAGTCCTTCTCAGTCTCGGCATGATTCTTTCCATACACTTAATACATTTCAGCCATCATGTACCCCTTCTGACCTCATATATTAGGGGCATCTTTTATAGCACCATTTACCACTTTTGGTATATGTGATGCATTGTTTATGGCCTAGGGCAACCCCTACTTCCAAGCTTGGTCCAAATATATAAAAAATAGTGTTTTATTCCCTATATGCTATTGTTCCCTGAGCTAAAAGCATGTACACGCAGGTAAATCAATACCAAACCCACATATATGTATTAAAACACTTAAAAATATATATATTTCCTTAATTTTGGGTAGAGTTCACGGGTTTTACCTGTTGATTACCTCCTATTGTTCGTGGCCCAACTGATTCCCAATTGTTTCCCAACTAAAAAACTAATTGGGAGAGGTATAAATAGATCTCTATGGAAGGCCTTAAGAAGGAGAAGAGATAGAGTCATTATACTAAGATTATCCCTGATTGAGTCTGATGAATCCCTGTGCCTCATGCACTTCCCCAAGCTTCAGGAAACCCTTGTTTCCTTAATTATAGATATCCTTCCTTTTGCTTGAGATATCATGGTGTTGCTGATGGAAGAAGATTGTTGAAGGCTGGGATAGGATGAATCCGGAGGACAGTTCGGCTTGGAGCCAGAGAAAGACTTAGGTGAATTCTCTCCATGTTATTTATAGCTTACTGCAATAAAATAAATGTTGTCTTGTTTCCGAAATTAACTATGTCTATGCATCAAATTATGTTTTAATTCATATATGAATGTTGTTTTGATGTATGATCAATCATTTGTTTATATGATATAAAGTCAATTTCGTGAATATGATTTACTTCTATATTGATATGTATGTTAGAATTGAATGATTTTTAGGTTTGAATAACATCGGGAGTTGTAGAGGGTTTGAACCCTGTGGGAACTACTCGAACAAAGGAAATCCAGGTATGGTTACTCTTACGTAGTTTGATAATATAAGCATCTTGACTGAGCTGTATGAGTATTTCTTGTTGTAGTTTGCTTCTGCTCTGTTGGGGTTCTAACCCAAAGCCCTAGGGTGCTTTCACCCGAAATACTTGGGGTTACAATTAATGTAGGAATTAAGATTGCTTGTAAAAAGACATCTTAGTGAGCCAACAGGTTGCAGGCCCTCATACATACTGACGTGGTCCAATTGCAGAGGAATATTTGGCATGACAAAAACATCAAAGGCAGGACCTAGCAAGTGGGTGATTGGGCCCTACTATATGATTCCATATTTAAAGAGTTCAAGAGAAATTTGATGGCAAGATTATTAGGTCCTTATCTTGTGGAAAAATGCCATGAAAATGGCTCTGTTCAGATCAAAACAATTAATGAATAAGGAATTACACTTTTACTCAATGGTTACTGGTTGAAACTTTATAATAAACATAAGTCAAAAGAGGAGTTTACCAGCTCAATTAGTAAGGAGTTGAATGTAATTGGGGGTCTCATAACTCTCAGTTAATCTAGCCTTTGATCAGAAGAAAAATAAAAAAAATAAAAAAAAAGGAAAAAATAAGAAGCCTAGGTGAAAACAACCATGAGGCACCTAAGGAAAAATCTAGGACTGAAAACCTCCATGAGTGAGTCCAAGAGTCAAAATAAAAATAAAATGGAAATATCCCTAAGTGAAAACCTCCTTTGAGGTGCCTAGAGAAGTATTGTAGGTTGAAAACCTCCTTTGAGGCAATTTGTAGGTCTCAAAAAAAAAAGGAAATTGAAAAGTAAAAAGAACAATGGAAAAGGAAGGGAACCCTTACATCAGTGTTTCTAACATGTTTTTTTACGAGGTTCTAGACACAACCAAAGAGGAAAACAGTCAAATAAATAGCCTTAAAACTCCACTTTTCCATCAACCAATCTACTTATTTTCATGTCCTCCATCATTTCATAAATTCCCCCAAGCTCCTCCATCGCCAGGTCACATATCTCACTAAATTTTTCCTCAGTTCTAAAGTGCTACAAAATCATCCTAAAGTGCTACATAATTTTCTATATTTTCTACATAATTGTGATCAACTTAGAAAAAGGGTTCAAATCTTATGATTTTTAGAGAGGAATAAAAGGAGGGGTCCAACACACCCTCATCACCCAACCTCCACACCACTTAACCTCTCTTCCACCCAAATATCCACCTTGGTCCATCAAAAATAACCATTTTTACGCCTTATTTCATCATTTCCACCACAACAAAGACATTTGATCCTTGTCCATAGATTGATCCTGAGATAGCAGTGTTTTTGAAGGTATTATCTCAAGGATATTTTGATCATAGAGTGGTCTGTGTGACTGCTACACGAAGACACATAGTGTTGTATAAGTTTACACAAATACTAGAATACCATAGTTAAAAGTACCAAAATGAAGAACCAGCTATCATGAAGACATTGGGGAGTCCTTTACTTGATTTTGGGAAGCCATAGGACCTCTGCAAGGCTACTACAGGATCATTGTTCATCTTCAACAATAGAAATTGATCCACCTCTTACAGAACATGTGTTGACAAGCTTCAATCATTCAAGCACATATAAAAGAAAATATACATTATTTTTCAAAACATAGCCAATGCATGGAGCAAAAATCATGGGAAGATGACACCTCAAAAAGCTAGTAGATCAACCATTCCTTTTGTTTGGAAACAACATGCAGACATCAAGAATTCAACACATAGGAAAATACCACCATGTAGGCCCATGTATGAAACTCCTCACCTCTTCCTTTAAGCACATAATAGTTCAAAAATGTTTAAAATGCATAAGGAACAATATTTTGTAGGTTGAAAGTGGAAAGCAGTCTCTGCCACCCTTGAATAGTTGAGTAAAGTTAACTCCCTCTCTTATCCAACATGGAGAAAACAGCAACAAAAAAGAAGGTGCCAATTTCGACGAGTGGGCCAACAGGTTTATGAGGAAGTTATGAAAGTGGTAGGTGAGGTCTAGCTCACATATTGTGTTGAGCCCATGACCAACTCACAAAAAGAATAAAGAGGGGCTCAAGACTCACTTGTACCAAGAAGTCTCATTCTAAAAAAGGCAAGAGAGGCCCACTGCATCATCGTCAGTCAAGCTAGCATTAGAGAAATTTTGAGGTGAAAAATGGGCCTCAAAACAAGAATGTACAAGAAAAATATAATTTATAATAAAAAATAGGATTCAATATGATGATGACAATCATGGGGGATGATTCACCATATTTGGAGTAAAAAAAGTAAAAAGATCAAAAAAATAAAAAAACTAGGTTTTCAACTCATATTTTCAACTTATCTCCCTATGATTTTACTCAAATTTTGAGTGGGAGCACTTGTTGGATGCATAATTTAATTCCTCATCGACGGAGTATCCATGTTTCATACTTTCAATGGACCTTACTGCACAAAAAATCAGAAATATACTAAAATTGTGATTGCAATAATGTTTCTTATTGTATTTCTCATTTTTCATCTAGTAGGGTCTGTAAAAAGTATGCAACATGGGTACTCCTTGGATGAGGAATTAAAGTTTACATCCAACAAGTGTTCCTTCTCAAAATTTGATTAAAACATTAGAGAAATAAGTTGAAAATACTAGTTGAAAAAGTAGTTTTTCATTTTTCCCTGTAAAATTTGATGATGTAATCTAATATTATTTTATTGTTTCCATTATTATTTTATAATATTCCTTAGGAGGCCCATTTTAGGCCTCAAAATTTCTCTAATTCTACCACCAAGGGTTCCATAGTCTACCACAAAGAAGTTACAGGGACAAACGCTAGCTACTACAGGATCTGGGTTCAGTGCTACAAGATACAAAATATGTGTTAAAAGATTGTGACAAGTTATTATAGTATCGGCCCAAGAGGTGGAAAACAGATCGATTTTGTGAAAATTTTCCTCCAAAACTACAAATCCATGAAGGAGTCTCCAAAGGAGGGGTAAGTAGTGAATTTTCCTCACACAAAAGTTGGTGAAATTGATCAAATTATGTCTATAGAGGCATCTTGTAGCAAACCCCTATAAGTTAAAAAAATTCAAACCCTGATTTTTCTTAGGTGAGAGAATGTTAGAAGAAGGGTAAAATTGTTTTAAAATTGGCATATATTTTTCCTACCTATGATCAACAAAAGAACACCATTCCTCCCATTGTTGCTCTGAAACCATAGGTTACCCAAAAACTGATAATTGACTGAAACTTATTTGAAATTTGTTAGGAAGCCACAATAGAAAACATGGGAGGAGGATTCAATAGGAGGGATTCCATGGAATCAACAAGAATCCACCAACATCCTCCTATCATGGACATTTTCACAAATCACCAATGGATGGAATTCTTTGAAAAAATCAAGGGTTATGATGATGAAATTACCCATGAATTTTCAATAGCCCTCCAACCTCAAGGGGAAGAGAATTCCACCACCATTGTGAGGGGGATTGTTATCCATTTGATTGCAACAATCATTAGCAGGGTGACCACATTTACTCTAGGATTTAGGTAGGGCAAAGAGGATAGAACAAAAGCCATCACAGCTAAAAATAATTTCTTCCTCCCTGAAGAGAAACCAACTGAGGATACAATTGGAGTTAGAAGGGAGAGCCTACCTTACCCATGGGATGAAGTGACCTATCACATATTAAAATACATATCTTGTGGGGGGAGGCTTAGTGTTGTTTATTCTATTAGTTTAGGCTATTTAATGAGCTAAGGTTCCAGACTTAATTTCTTATCCTTAGCAAACTTAGTATTCCCCACTTCCTTCTTCATTCCATAGTGGAAATGAGTCAAAGGGTGAGAGAAGGGAAACAACAATACATTCCTCATCATGGGATCATAAGGCTCACTCTGATGGATTCTTTGATTCATATCAAGAAACATATTCCATGGACAGACTGTGTAGACATGGATGGGGAGACCTTCATTAAACTCTGCTAAAACATGAAGAGACAAAAAAACATAGCCCTACTGAAGGGGAGGTTGGAGAAGAGAAGAAGGAAGAAAACAAAGAATAATTTGAAGAGGAGAAAGAAGAGGAAAAACCATAGATGGAGAAAAAACTCTTGGGTAACCATCTAGGCCTATAAACAAGATAAAATAAGACCAACAAGTAAGCCTTTCAAAAGGAAACACTAAATAAGAGGTGGTTTCCACCTTTCCAACCCTTAGAACACCTATAAAGATCCATGGGAGGCATCCCAAGCAAGGTCCCTTGTATTTTAGAGGGAGAAGGAGTACTAGACTCAAACAAGGGAAGCCTCAACCTCCCACAACTACCCCAATCACCATTAAAGGATCAACCAGTCACCAAGAGGGAGAGATAGAGAAGGGTAAAGGTAAAATTGAAGAGGTGAACTCCCTCACAACTAAATTAAAATAGTCCCAAACCTCACCAAGAAGGACAAACACTAGGGGAGATAATATGAAACATCTACAAGAAGAAATTACCAAGCTACAGGAAAGTAGGGTAGTAATACATGAAGAAGAGAAATTGCTACAAGATAGAAAAATATTGTTATAGGAAAGTAAAACAACACCTTGGTAGGAAGGAGAAGGACCACAAGAGCTACAAGAGCCTGGCCCTCAACCAAATCTTGGGTCCTACTACAAATTATATGAGCAAGGACAAATCATACCCACCATGTTTGTAGTCCCCATCCTACTTGAGCTAGAAAAAGAAAGAGGTTGAACCCACTGACGGATGGAGATTGCTAAATATAAGGGAGTTGAGGATGTGTGCCTCATGGAAGAGAAAATCAAGAATATGGGATAAGAAATGTTTGATTTGAGGTTGAGAGATTCAAGCATGAGGGAACAAATTTAAATAGAAAATAAGAGATTAAAGCAGCAACTGCAGGAGAAGGAAGGGAAAATTTCCAACATGGAAATTTTGGCCATGGAGGCCACCCAATGTAAACATCCCTCAAAAACACATTCCCTATTCCTCAAGGAAAAATGGCTTCAATTTCAAATAAAAAATCTAACACAACACGGTTCACTTCCCTTCCAACACTACAAATAGTTTATTGAATTTTGTCATAAGACTAGTATGGAGGATAAAGCTAAGGTGGCATAGTTTTACATGCATAACCCCATATTAATTGACATGAACTTCTAGGATCCAAATTCTAGGATGTAGGATGTGAATATGATGGAATTAGCCTCTTGGTTGACCCATGAGGAGGAAAGGGTTGAATAACTAAAAAATATTATATCCAAGGAGACTAATGAGCCCCTGTGGGTCAGAGAAAAGTTGAGGGCTCCTCACCTTGCCATTAACAACCAAAGGATCATCTCTGAGGATACCAAATTGGAACCACTTTACATAGAGAGACAAGAGCAATTCATTCAACAATTTGAGGACATATTTTAGATTCTAGGGATTGAGGGTTTGTAGGCTTGTCAAAGAAGATGGAATTATTTACCTTATAGCTTACAAATCAGAGAGTACCACTCACCAAAGACATCGAGGAATTTCCTGGAGAAGATATTCTTATATAAGAGGGTAGTTAAAAAATTGAAGGCCAACTAGATTTGGCTCAATTTCAACCCTCATTTGTTGCTAGAGCTACAGGGCAAAAATGATTAGATTGAAGAGGAGAAAGAGTGGGTAGAAATAGAGAGAAATGTAGGGTTCCACCCTCAAGACGACACTCCATCAGAGATAACTTGAGATTTTAGGTCATCCACTAGGGCTATGCCTGAGATAGAACTAAATGGTTGAGTTGCTCATAGGGTGAGCAACACCTTCAATAGGGGGATGATGATGGGCCTCATTAAGAGGTATATAATAAGTCCCATTTAGTCATCCTTCAACACATAATTACCTCTTTCCTCACATTTGATAGCATATTTTTTACTATAATGTGTTTATTAGGAAGACTAAATGATGTTTATAATATCTTGTAGCCTAACATGATTAATGTGTAGGAAAAGAGTGCATTTACCATGCAAAGATACATTGGAGGTAGCTTGAGGGAATGTAGGAAGATTGTACCCTACATTTACTCACCAGAAACTCAACTTACTCCCTGTATTTACTCACCCATGGTTCGAGGATATAATAATAGTTGATGAACTCAAGGACTGTTAGAATCTCAGGGAGCTAGATCCACCTTTTTATGGATTTTGGAGGGAAGCAACCCTCTTTCCAAGGTTTTTTCCCTTCGTCATTGTTTATAAATGAGGAAGCCAAAGGGCTCAATAGGATTCAAACTTTTGGAGCAGATAGAGACTACTAAGAGCTAGGAGCTCGAACTTGCCATTTTCATTCCTTTATCATGTACTTGAGCACTATTTTATGTTAATGAGAAATATTATTTTATCTTTAGTTTTATTTTTCTTTAGAGTGGTATGGGAATAAGTACCCTAGGGCTTTGGGTTAGAACTCCAACATAGCAAGAGTAATCTACAACAAGAAACACACATACAACTCAGGCAACATGCTTAAATAAACAAACTATGTAAGGATGAACATACCCGCATTTCCTTTGTTTGGGTAGTTCCCGTAGGGTTCAGACCCTTTGCAACTCCTGATGATCTTCGAATCTGCAAATCAACCAATCCGAACATACATAACAGCATATAGATAAAGAATTTTAATGAAATGAACCATATATCATATAAGTAAATGGTTAGTTATACATCAAAATAATCATTCATACATGAATTACAACAACATTTGATGCAAAAACAAGGTCAATCTCAGGAACAAGACAATGTTTCTTTTTATTGTAGAAAACTATAATAAACATGGAAAGAGTTCACCTGAGTTTTCTTCTTCCGGCTCCAAGCAGAATCGTCCTCCAGGTCCGTCCAGTCCCAGTCTTCAATAGCCTCCTTCCATAACCAATACCATGATATCTCAAGCAAGTGGGAGAATATCAACACTCAAGGAAACAAGGGTTTCCTCAACTTGGGGAAGTGCTTGAAGTACAGGGATACTTTAGACTTGGTCAGGGGATAATCTCAGTATATTAATTCTATCTCTTTTCTCCTTCTGAAGGCCTTCCCATAGAAGTCTATTTATACTTCTCCCAATTTATTTATACTTTTGAAGGTACTGCAAAATGGACTCTAGATGTTTGCCCCAGAGCAATGAGTCGTAGTAGATAGGAAAATATCCACTAGAAGGAAGGCATTAAGGCATCCTTCATCAATCTAGCACGAGTGTAACTCGTAGGCCAACAATGTGGAAGGAATCAGACGAAAAAAGATGTAGTAACCAAACCAAAGCACGTTTTCGGCGTACACAAGATGTAGCTAGCGCACGATAGAAACCCTCTGAACCAACCAATAATGAAAGTTGTCACAGAGGTGAGGAATCCACCAATAGGGTCAAATGGAAACCAAGGAACTGCATGAATCCAAATGTGTGATAATGAAAGTTGATGTTGAACATAAGGGAAACCACTCAGTCAAAGACCCATGATACTGATCGATGTTGAGCACAAGGTGACCTATCAATAATGAAAATAGGGCCAGGGTGCAACTCTAGGCCTACCCTCAAAGCAATATGTCATCGTCGATAAGGATAAGACCTGCCAACAAGAAGTCAATGAGACCTTCTCAAACCGACACGAGCAAAGGACCAATATAACTGATGTGATGACAAATAAGACACTGACAACTAGGGATGGCCGATTGAAAAATAGGTCAAGAGACACCACAGAGAGGTCGACTCAGGCTTACTTCCCTTGAACAATAGCACGACTCAATGATGACTATATGGTAGCATATGATAACTTTGTATAAGTTCTTCATGTAGGATGCATGAACGAACTCTCCATATGATTGGAAGAGATAACCAATCGGAGGAGAACTGACTTAATAAAAGGGTTAAGGCATACCTAAGTCAAACTAAATCCTGCCCAAAATGGAGGAGAGACATTCTTTTGAGTTCTTTGTTCAAGGGCGATGCAACTGACTCTAGCTGCCAACAATATATGGAAATGTTGTCCCGTTCCTGCTCTTTTTGGAATATATAATTTTTTTTTGTCTTTTTCTTTAAGATGGAAAAAGAATAAAAGAATGCTATAGTATCGTGGAAAGAAAGAGTGTCAGTGAAACAGATGATCTAGTTCTTGGGATGGGAACAATCTTATGCTCAATGCAGGGAGGCGAAACTAGCCAAGGACTGCTATCGGGAAATCTAGTGTCTATGCAGAGTTGCTAGTCCCACTAAGACCGGTAGCTATCTTAGAAACAAACAAACTAAAACTACTTTCGTTTTCCTTTATCAGAAGTAGATAAGAGGGGAACAAAGGAGACCAACCTCTGTCTTGCACTTTGTTCCTTGCTTGATTCCTCCCCCTTCTGATAGATCTCTGCCACTCGCTTCCTCGTCTACCCAGCTTCAAAGAGCACCTATGGAATCAAAGCATCATAACACTATCCAAGAACAGAGATCTACTATCATAAACAATATAGGACCAGATATATATTGACCACACAAATGCATATATCATCAATCATACAAGAATGTGGAGGAAAACTTGAATAGCTTTATTAATATCAAGAATAGCAAAGAGGATTACAACCAATTGTTCTAACCCAGCGTCATCCTCTCAGAAAGAAAGCCCTTCTTCACCTCATGAAAAGCTTAGATCACCCAACACTATGATGTTACACCAAGAAACCAGCAACACTTCCTTACAAGATACAAAATTCCAGCCTCTGGATCTTTGGGATGAGGGATCCATATATAGATGATTGTAGGGAGGTGAGTCAGCTTTTGATATTTGATTAGTGTCGTATTTCTGATAGTTCTTGATTCCACTTGGATATTGATCATCTCTTCCTCATCCCTGGGCGAATGCAGAGAGGCAAGTGTCACAGGAGAAGTTTCTGGAAGATTCCATGATCATCCACCTCGCAAATTGACTCTACCATTTGTCCACTCTCGCCCATCGCACCCCATAGAAGGGCTTTTCAGTATGCATCACACCTCCCGTGTGCATTTAGGTGGGATGTAGCACACTTTGACCATGGAGCATGTGAGATGGTCCAGCTTTGACCAATTCTAAGTAGATTTTCATGGAGAACTTCTGGGAGATGATGTAATCAATTGACCTTGTTCTTTTAGGGGATGGAACAACGCTTTTATGGACTTAGGAGTCCTTGGTTTATGGACATGTTTTATTGGGGTTTCAGTGCCCAAAAATGTCTATAACAGTTGCCCCCTAAAGCATGAGTTCTTTAATCTTTTGATTTCAGGTGAAATGCTTTATCATGAGGATCCGAAGTTTTTTCGAGCTGGAAGGTGACCTATAATAAGATACAATACAATACATTATCTTCATAATATTTTCATGATCTAGCTAAGGCGGGCATTCCCATGCTCAGCTTTATAAATTCATTTTCATGTACATAAGACAGACAATCGTCTGAGTGCAGACTGATGATTCGGGTAGAGTCATCATCCCTTAGATTGGATGCTTATCTGTGCAGCAATGATGTACATTTGATGTCTTTATTTTCCTGAATATATATCGCAGCTCGGATGGATGAAACTAGATCTGGGGTCTTCAATCTCGTTCAATCTTCACACAAAGTACAAGTCGATCCATGTGAGAGAACTTCTGGAGTTGAACATGGAAAGACATCACCTGATTACCAGCCAGTGATGTAAGCTGTTAACAGGCACGAGAGGAATCACCGATAATGATGATGACCCTCAAGGTACGATAGTACAATTCACGTGGTGTGAAAAGTGACTTGGTGTCGAACACCACGCAAAATATTTCGGTCGAAGGCCATTGATGTAAACCTGTCACCTGAAGTGAGAAACTTTCCATTGAGGCATGCAAGCTTCAAAGTACTGAAAGGGTTGTTCCTAGATCGACTTCCTGGATAATGAGCTGATGTCGACAAGAAGCAATCCATCATAGGAGGGCCTTAATGAATCCCACATCAATGACACGGAACGGAGCAAATGATTTTAATGGAGGTGAAAACGATCTAATGATATAAGGTTCAGGGTGTTGGTCATGAAAGAATGGAGCATAAATGTATTGCAGTGGATGAGACACAGGTGAATTCTCTGAGCAACTTCTCTTGAACATATCGGTGACACTGACATGATGGATTGGTAGCTTTAACCCCAAATGTGGATGGTGTGATGGACCAATGGTGATATGACTGGTGAATGGAACAGCCCAACCCGACTTGGATGCGGAGTGAAAGTGTCATGTTCAAGAGCGAATTGCTACCAATAAAGTTTCTTCAAGTTTTCTTCCCAAATTTTCCCCAGTCATTGCTAACCAGTACCTCTTTATTTTTGTCAAGCTTGAGGATAACATATGCTTGTTCTATAATTTTCCCTTCGGGCAAACCCATCGCTATGTTTTAACGAGCCTAGCGATAGTGAAACTCGTTCTTGTCTGTATGGACAAGTTTGTCGCTATTCGGTTTTAACGAGTTTAACGACAAAGATAACTCAGTCCTTTTCAATTTTAGAGAGTCTGAAAGGGACGTAAAGAAAACTCCAACAATCCTTTTTCGTCATATAATCCCTTAAGTCCGAAAAAGTATAAAATAATACAAAAGGGATGAATTTTCGGTAATTTTAACGAGCCGAACAAAACAAGCGCTCGATCTTTTTGTGTAATAATCCCTCAGGTCCAGAAAGATTAAAATATAAAGGAGGGATAGCACTTTTGGTCACTTTAACGAGCTGGAGTGGCCGTTTACTCGACAATATTTTCATATTTTATGAGTCAGATGAAAAGAGCTTAAAGGAGACTCGTTTTTCGAGGAACGAGTGATAAATTCGGGTAGCAGCTAATTCCAGGTAAGTTTTGGAATTTTCCAATCACGGCAGTGTCACAAGGATGGCTAACAGGATCACTCTTCGTAGTTGTTCCTCAAAAAGGGTAAACAATCAAATGGAGGTGAATGATCGGCCAAAATAGAGTGGAGGTGATGACAAGAACACGACCAAGGCTTCAAAGGCTGATGATAATGCATTCATGATGGTTATTTATCGGAAATTGGTTCATTTTTTAATGAATGACCTTAAACTCTGGGGGAAACATTTTCTCACTGCTTATGCTTAATTTTTAACGAGCTTGAACTCCACATAAAAAATACTCGATCCAGTTGTATAATAAGGATGTCTCATCTAAGATGCCATTTTTTGTAGAGCTTGCACCTTACAAAGCTTTGCCCCACATCCTTTCTTTATGCAAGTTAGGAAACGACCAATCCTACGAGTTTAAAGGGTTAGAGGACCTACAAATTTAAAAAATAAATGGTCGCTCTTCGCTTGCATGCCAAAAGGTTTGCATGCCCCCAGGTATAGCGAAAAATTTCCAGGTTACCAAAGATTGTTCCATCTGCACTGCAGACAAAACACTTCCTCGGCGATGTCTACTGAAATAGACAAAGGTGAGTGGCGCAACTTGCCTCCACTCACATAACTTTGACGAAGGAATATTATTCCAGTCTAATCTCATAAACCAATCATATATCCTTCGCGGAAACCTACCCTATGCCCAAGGTTTTCTTTTCGAAACAAACCAGGGTGCATGCCCCCTGGGTTTCAGTCATGTCCTCCCGACTCACTCGCACTCATCCAGTGGACGGACTGGGGATTGATGAGACATTACTTGCGTGAAAAGACCATTCAGGGATGGTATTTGACTATTTGCTATGCGTGAGTCGGGAAATGAAAGCTGGTCTACGAGCTTGACCACTCTTCCTTCATGCAGAAAACACATTACTCTAAAGAGCGAGGAGACAATGGCTCCCATGCAATACATATAGTCGCATCCAAGGAGTAGATTATAATCTAGGGGTCCTTCAACTACCATTATGTTCATGTGAATGGTTTTCCTTCTCAATGTTATCGGCACATTAGGAAGGATCCCTAACAGTCGACTGGTTCCTTTATCAAAGCCCGTTAGATTTCTCATTTCAGGAAAAAGCGATGGGGAACCAAGCGCTTTCCAAGCAGTTGAGGAAAGGATACTCACAGAAGCCCCTTCATCTATGATGGTACCGGCCATGACCATTCTGTATATTTGTGCAATGATTCCAAAAGGTACACTAGCCGGTAAACGGGGTCTGCCTAGTAGATTCCAATCGAAGGAAACAACTAGGTTGCTTGGAGGTGGGAATGAATAGATGGCCGGATATGACTCTGACGAACTTCCTTCCTGCGGTAAAGCCCCCATGTTCATCGGAGTCTGTGTTTACGAAGAGAATTTGAACGGTGTCATTCTTGTTCTCTCTGGTGACTGTATCATCTAAAGATGGACCTTCTGAAGGCAAGACCGAGTCAACTGCCGCCTCGACCTTTTGAATTTCGTGTAGTGTGAATTCAGATGGTTTATCTTCAATGATAGACGCTTCGACCGACCACAATGGCATGTCAGTCAGAGTTTCAACTAGTGATGGACTTGGCGAGAGTTTCTTATATCCAGGAGGAAGCTGTAATGGTGAAACCAGACGGTTGTCCAGAACTCTTTTAGCCTCGTTTAGGAAGGGACAACGGTGGAGGGAGTGATCGTCCTCACACAGTTTACAAGGGAATTTACTTTTCCTTTTCTGTCCCGATGTTTCGATTTCACTAGTTGACAGTGTACTTTCAACATGATCATCAGAGGTTGTTGACACCAGATTGTGCAAACGAGGAGACCAGTCCCTTAAGATCCGAGGGATGCAGGGACAATCTCGATGATAGTGATCTCCTTTGCAAATGACACATGTAGATTTAGGATTTGACAGTGCAGTGTGTTGATTTTCACTAGATGATGCCTGGTTTCCCCTTTTCACCTTTGGCTCCTTCTTCTTCTTCTCTTTCTTCTCCTTCCCCTTCTTCTCCTTCTTAGTTACTTGATTTTTGGCTTTACCAGCTTCAACAAGAGAAGAGGAAGGAGGAGAGGGATAACCAGACGAAGTAGAAGGTTGCGGGGGTAGCTTTGGTATCGTCTAGTTGCTTACTTGATTGCTTAGGAATCATGGTGTTCTAAACGACAGAGGTCGAGAAGAGCCATATGGGCAGGCCGATTGTCAATCCTAGAAGCGAAAATGTGGCCATATGGGGTGCACCAACATCTCCCCAAGAGGAGAAAGGACTAGGATTTCCTCCAAGGGGAAATCCTTGGTTGGTGGATTCCATTTTTCTCAACATAAGACCAACGTAGTAAAGGTGATGTTTATTCCGATTAAAATAAATTTTAGACGCTTTGACACAACTTGTTTTTTCAATTTTTAAGAGTCGATAAAAAACAAAAGATGACTCTAGTCACCTTCGATTTTTAATGAGCTTGAAGTGACAAGTGCTCAGATGGACCTTTTTCCTTTAAGGAGTCTAAAAAGGAATGAACGAGACTACTCTAGAAATATAGACAGAGGGATTACAAAACCAATCGAAAAACTACAGAATACTTTTTATGGTACGACAGTCAATCTTCCCGAATGCCGTGTTCGGTGCATTGCGATCGATAGGGCAGCAGACACGACTTCCTATGGATAAAGGATATAGCCTATTGTGGTCTCCCAATATATACTCGACGGTATGTGGGAGCATAAGTCCGTACTGGCACTTGTCGTCTTAAAGTGGAGGAATCACCCAACCAGTAATGAAAACAACAGTTACCAGGCTTTACGACGCCGGAATACGTCTCTAGCCTAGACTTCTAAATGTTGTGCGTTAGGTTCCAAAGCATTTTTAGATTCATTAAATTTATTTTATAGTTGATCTTGTTTAAGAAATTTTCCTTTCAGGTTCACCGCGTGATGTAGATATACAATTCCTAAAATGCAATCTAAGATGATAAACAATTGCTTAATCTTCTTTTTGCAATGAAAATCCTAGCTACTAAAGAAAGAGAGATGATATCCTTTCAACATAGAGAAGAGAGCACACACTATATGCATTGTCCTAAATCAAACCAACAAACAGTCTAAATGCAAATGCACATGCATGTATTTGTTTTTAGCCTTCTTAATGTGTGAATGATAGAAAGAAAGCTAAGCGCAAATCTGAATTATTTTTCAAAGTGACATTACTAACAAGCTTCGTTTCAAGACAAAATGAAGACAATGATGACACTTTGCGGTTTGGAATGTGAAACTTTCTTTTGACACTTGAAAAACTACTAATTCAAATCAAATACAAGAGTAACAGTGTAATCAACTATCAAGAACAATCGGATTCTCTTCTATCACTGAAAACAACACTTGCGACACTTCCAAATCAAGAAACGACAGTTCAATTACACTACTTCTTTGTAAAAGAGAACTGAAAATGGCTCACAATACATAAAAAAATTCACATTTCTTTGCACAATGGAGGCGAAATAATGGCAATAAAGGGGGTTTCCATAGAGGTATACTAACTATAGACAACAAAACTCCTGAATAGAGCTGAAAAGAGTGAAGAAAAACCAAAGTTTGGAGGCAAAATTAGCCTTCTCTGACCAGCGCACCTGTTACACAGGGATTCCAGTATGCATCCCACCTATAGCACGTGGGAAGTGCGATGCATACTGATATCATTGAAGAGAGGGTTGATGGTACAGTGCGAGACTTTTGATCCAGTTCTTGATGACAGTTTGCAGCATAGTTCAGGGATTTAGCTCGAGCAAGTGATAATCAGTAAATAAATCACAGGGGTAGATCTAAGGAGGTTACTAGAGCCACCACAAGGGAAATTAGAGAGTTTGTAAATCGATTGTTCAATTCATAAACAAAACTCAGAGATAGATTGAAGCAGCATTGATCTACTTTGCACTTGCATAGCAAATCCAGTTCGAAGGCTAGCTGGCTTGACTTCAGGCTCCATCTGTAAGTTTATAAAGCAAACAAATATTGACAAACAAACAATCTATTCGTGCCCTAGGGTAGTTGCCATTTTGTTATCGGGAAATCTAGTGTCTATGCAGAGCTGCTAGTCCCACTAAGACTGGTAGCTATCTTAGAAACAAACAAATTAAAACTACTTTCATTTTCCTTTATGAGAAGTAGATAAGAGGGGAACAAAGGAGACCAACCTCTGTCTTGCGCTTGGTTCCTTGCTTGATTCCTCCCCCTTCTGATAGATCTCTGCCACTCGCTTCCTCGTCTACCTAGCTTCAAAGAGCACCTGTGGAATCAACGCAGCATAACACTATCCAAGAACAAAGAGCTACTATCATAAACAATATAGGACCAGATATATATTGACCACACAAATGCATATATCATCAATCATACAAGAATGTGGAGGAAAACTTGAATAGCTTTATTAATATCAAGAATAGAAAAGAGGATTACAACCAATTTTTCTGACCCAGCATCATCCTCTCAGCAAGAAAGCCCTTCTTCACCTCATGAAAAGCTTAGATCACCCAACACTATGATGTTACACCAAGAAACAAACAACACTTCCTTATAAGATACAAAATTCCAGCCTCTGGATCTCTGGGATGAGGGATCCATATATAGATGATTGCAGGGAGGTGAGTCAGCATCTAAGATTTGATTAGTGTCCTCTCTCTGATAGTTATTGATTCCACTTGGATATTGATGATCTCTTACTCATCCCTGAGCGAATGCAGAGAGGCAAGTGTAACAGGAGAACATTCTGGAAGATTCCATTATCATCCACCTCGCAAATTGACTCTACCATTTGTCCACTCTCACCCATCGCACCCCATAGAAGGGCTTTTCAGTATGCATCGCACCTCCTGTGTGCATTTAGGTGGGATGCAACGCACTTTGACCATGGAGCAGGTGAGATGGTCTAGCTTTGACGAGTTCTGAGTAGTTTTTCATGGAGAACTTCTGGGAGATGATGTAATTAGCTGACCTTGTTCTTTTAGGGGATGGAACTATTGGCATTATGTTTCAGGTTTGGCGCTATGGCAAAGGTGTTGTACTTGATGGCAACGCACTCAAGAGGTAGATCTCTGTTCAGGCTCTCAAAATCATAGAAAATGAGATACCCGCAGGTGAGCCTAAGAAAAGTTACGGACCTGCAGGTACCCCAACCAAGAAGTGCGGACATACCCGTAGGTACTCTGTTCAAAAGGTGCAGACCTCAATTTCACTCACTTCAATGCAGATAAGCGCGCACACGTGGGAATTATTATGAATGGTCCATGGTATTTAGTCCGACGTATATGATCCTATGGTTTTGGTCCGTGGTATAGCATCTAAATTATTGAACCCCAGTTTTGGGTCCCTTGTATCGGTTCTCTATGGTTTTGATCCTTGTTTTGAGTATGGGCTTGCCTATAAAAAGGAAAGAAGATCATTTGGCTAGACACTTTTGAATATTGAATATCTTAAGATCTGAAATTTTAAGTGATCTATTTGATAACGCTAGATCTAAATCAAGGTGAATACTGTAAATTGTAAGGCGAATCTATCGTGATCTCATTGGTGCATGGTCAGATCTGTGGATCTGACAGTCTGTGGCACATTGGAGGACTGATAAATTGGCTCTACTCAGAGGTCGGCAGGTGATCCACAGCGTAGGTGCGGAGGTACACAGCTCAGCAGAAGGTGAAGGTGCGGAGATACGCAGCGCAGTAGAAGGCGCTGGTGTGGAGGTACACAGCATAGCAAAAGGCACAGTGAAGAGCTACGCAGAGGAACAAAAGGACCAAGTGCGGAGGTACGCTGTCAAGCAGATAGTGCAGGTGCGGATCTGCGGAGAGGTACGTAGTGCAGCAGAAGGAGTAGGTGCGGAGGTACGCAGAGCAGAAGAAGGATCAGGTGCGGATCTGCACAGTTTAGACACAGAAGAGCTGTGAATATTCGCAGGTTTCTATTGGTGAAGTTGCAGACTTTTCTTGAAATATTTGTAGGTTGCCTTTTATCTATTGCTGAAGAATTCTGGGTTTAGATTAATGGTATTACTTTTCTGGTTACTGCATTCTGAGAAGTTATTGGTTGATTCATTGGGTGATATTGGTTGATTCACATGTACTTGATGATTATTTGGTGTTCATGGATCTAGTGGTCCTTGGAAGAAAAGAAGTAGGTCAGCTCCTACGTATTAGTAGTTCAGCTAGTACAAGAGCTAAGGGGGTTGTAGCTCCCTTCCAAGAGAGACTGGAAAATGAGAGAGGGTTGTAGCTCTCAGCAGGTTACAGCCTGCGTACTGGTAAAGGACTGCACCAATACAAAATCATTGTAAAAGAAGTTTCTAATTGAAAGAAGATAGACACATATTGTAGCAGGTGGTTTTCACCCACATTTGGTTTCCACCTTATATCTGGTGTTCTTTGGTGTGACTATCTATTTTTCTTGTTCTTTCTCATTATTATATGGTACTGACATACAAATTAATGATCAATATATGAAGAATAAATTAAGTATAAATCTGGAAGATATATTGAAAAGAATTTAATAATACTGATTCACCCCCCTCTTAGTATTATTTCCAACAATTGGTTTCAGAGCAGGTCCTTCTGAAGAAGCTTGATCGCTTGAAGGAAGATCCATCATCATGAGCAACTATGAGAGAGAAGCCTCTATCAGGCCACCAATTTTTGATGTGACAAACTTCGTATATTGGAAGGTAAGAGTTACTACCTATCTTCCATCTCTTGGTATAGAAGTCTGGGATATCATAGATACAGGGTACACTTTTCCATCAGCAACTCCTACAGATCCTACTGAGAAGAAGAAATATGAAACAAATGTAAAGGTTGTCAATACTCTGTTAGGATGTCTATCTCAATCAGAATTCGTGAAGGTTATGCAGTATAAATCCGCAAAAGAAATATGGGACAAGATTGTTCTAAGCTATGAAGGAGATGATCAGGTAAAACGAGCAAAACTTCAAACCCTCATAATTCAGTATGAAAATCTCAGAATGCACAACAATGAAAGTGTGGCTAACTATTTCCTTCGTGTAGATGAGATTGTTAATTGTATGAAAAATTTGGGTGAAGAAATAAAAGAGGTTGTTGTGGTTGAAAAGGTTCTAAGATCTTTGTCCCCTAGGTTTGAATCTAAAGTTTCTGCAATAGAAGAAAAGGAGAATCTACGAAACCTTACCATGTCACAGCTGCACGGAATTCTGACCGCTTATGAAATGAGGAAAAGAGGACCATCAGACAGGAGAGAAGCTGCCTTCAAGGCTTCAGGAAAAGGAGATTACTATGAGTCAGGACACGTGTCAGAAGAAGAAGAAGAATCAAATTTTGTCAAAAACCTTCAACGGGGTGCTGGAGGATTTCGAGGTAAGTTACCTTTCAAATGCTTTGCTTGTGGAAGAGTTGGTCACTATGCTGCCAAATGTCCTCATAATTATAAGATGGACAAGGGGAAGGAACCTGTTAGATGGAACAAGAAACAAATTGCAAATAAGAAAAGCTATTACACTCATGAAGATAGTGATGGAATTTCAAATAGTGACGAAGATGAACGAGCTAATAATTATAAACTTTTAATGGCTTTTGAAGATGATGATTACATGGATGCTGTAGCTGAAGAAGGTATTTATGAAGAGATTTCTAATCTCAAAATTTATTTAGAAGAGAAAAATGTGATTATTGATTCTCTGCAATGTCAACTAGCTGAAAGGGAAAAACGTCACGAAAAATTGGAATGTGAAATTGTTAGTCTTAGAAAAGAGATT
The DNA here is from genome assembly GCA_031772625.1 of Pinus tabuliformis. Lineage (NCBI taxonomy): Eukaryota > Viridiplantae > Streptophyta > Pinopsida > Pinales > Pinaceae > Pinus > Pinus tabuliformis. The sequence continues at coordinate 1,723,841,163 of CM062816.1, read as the reverse complement.
GAGAAAACAAAATCTCTTAATCTTAAATTTGTTAAAGGATCTGAAAATCTGGATGAGATTATCAATGTGCAGCGTTCTACACTAATCAAGACAGGTCTGGGATATAATGGAGAAGCATCTCAAGCATCCACCTCCAAAAGTTATCTTGATGCAGCAAGGAGGAGTAAGCAAAGGCCTAATAGAAATCATCAGGTAAATCAGGGACAGTTTACCTCAAGAACGAACAAAGACTATCAAGAAAATCGGGGGCAATCTACCTTAAGGACAAACAGAAGCTACAACCAGCCACAGGTAAAATCTTCCCAATTTGCCTCAAGAATGGATGTCAGTAGAAACTACAATTGGTTGGTTGATCGATTTGATAATCGCAGGAGTTTCTTCAATGACCAATGTTTCTCTTGCCATAACTTTGGTCACAAGGCAACTCAATGTGTTGCCTATAAGACAACCATGACTAGAGAAGCTCAAAAACAAAGAAGTATGACTGGAATCACGAAAATGACCTATAACAACTTTTTTGCCCTTGAAAGTGAAATTGAATGTTCTATTTGTAATAACTTCGGTCATGAAGAGTCTGAATGCAGGAGCAGGTTTCGGAAGACAACTCAGAAGAAAGAAACCTCAAATGACAGAACATGGAGAATGAAGGAACCACAACAAGAAAAATGTGGGATAGCTTTATATGCAGAAGGACATGAAAATCAATGGTACATCGAAAGTGGATTTTCGAAGCATATGACAGGTGATAAAGAAAAACTTCAATCATATAGTGCTTTAGAAAAAGGAAAGAAAGTTTCTTTTGGAAATGATACCCCTGCAGTCATAAAAGGAAAAGGCACTGTTCAGTTGAAAGAAAAAGTCAAGACTGGAAATGTTTTGAATGTTGATGGCTTGAAGCATAATCTACTGAGTGTCAGTCAGATGTGCGATCAAGGAACTGAGGTAATATTTCGATCAAATGGATGTAGTGTTTGTGATCTTGATAAAGGAAAAACAGTGATCAAAGGCATAAGAACTCCAAATAGTTTATACATATTTGAAGAAGGACAACAACAATGCTATTTGAGAAAGAATGATGAACACTAGTTATGGCACCGGAGGTTGGGGCATCTAAGCTTTTCACATATAAGGAAAGCATGCAAATACCAGGCAGTTCGTGGTCTTCCAGACATCAGAATTCTAGACAATACAATATGCAAATCATGTCAGTTTGGTAAGCAAACCAGAACTAACTTCCCTGAGAAGGAAGGATTAGCTAGCAGGCCTCTTGAACTAGTCCATACAGATGTATGTGGTCCATCTAGGAAAAGGTCACCTCGAGGAGAAGAATACTTTATATTATTCATTGACGACTTCTCCAGGATGGTTTGGATAGGACTTATGAAGCACAAAGATGAAGCCTTCGAAAAATTCAAATCTTTCAAAGCCTTGGTTGAAAATGAATCAGATCACAAAATTAAGTTCCTTAGGTCTAAAAGAGGTGGGGAGTTTACCTCAAATGAATTTTTTGATTTTTGTGAAGAGCATGGAATAAGAAGGGAATTATCTACAGCTAGGACTCCTCAACAAAATGTAGTGGAAAGGATGAACAGAACAGTTCAACAAATGGCTCGTGCTATGCTTGATGAATCTGGAACTCCCACAACCTTCTGGGGTGAAGCTGCATTTGATGCAGTCATTATTCTCAACAAAAAAAATGTTCGGGTGAACAACACTCAAACTCCTCATGAGCTCCGGTATGGTGAGACTCCTTCGGTAAAACATTTCAAAATCTTTGGAAGCAAATGTTATATTAAGAATAATGATGAACATCTTGGCAAGTTTGAACCTAGAGCAGATGAAGGGATTCTCCTTGGTTATTCTCCTCACAGCAAAGCATATAAATGTTACAACAAAAGACTTGGAAGAATAGTTGACAGCATTGATGTAGTGGTTGATGAAGAAGGAAACATTCCTAGGCAAGTAAATTATGAAAATATTGAAGAGGATGAATATCATCCTTCAAATCAGGCTGATGATGAAGAAGAACCTCAAGAGGCACTAGAGGAACAGATAAGGATAGAAGAGAAGACTCCATCCAGGTATGTTCAAAAGAATCATCTAGAATCTCAAATCTTGGGGCAAAAGGAGGCAGGCGTAAAAACAAGAAGAACAATTGCAGAAGCTTCAAGCTATTTGGCATTACTCTCCTCCACTGAACCACAAAATGTAAGAGAGGAATGCAAAGATGAATGTTGGGTCAAGGCAATGGATGAAGAACTTGAGCAGATCGAAAAGAACAACACTTGGGAGTTGGTTCCTAGACCAAAAGATAAGAATGTCATAGGGACAAAATGGATCTTCAAAGATAAGTTGAATGAAAATGGGGAAGTAATTAGAAACAAGGCCAAACTTGTTTGTAAAGGGTATGCTCAACAAGAAGGAATAGACTTTGAAGAAAAATTTTCTCCCGTTGCTAGACTTGAGGCCATCCGTATGTTCCTTGCTCTCTCAAGCTTTCAGAAGTTCAAAGTATTTCAAATGGACGTGAAATCAGCCTTTCTGAATGGAGACTTAGAAGAAGAGGTGTACATTGAGCAACTAGATGGTTTCATTCTTGGGAATGATCCAAATCTTGTATGCAGACTAAAAAAAGCTCTTTATGGTCTTAAACAAGCTCCAAGGGCTTGGTACTATCATTTGGACAAATATCTTCATCAACAAGGCTTTTCAAAGGGATCAGCAGATAGCAATCTTTATATGAAAATTGAAAATGACAAATTGCTAATACTTGTTGTGTATGTAGATGATATTATCTTTGGCAGCAATGAAGAAACTATGAGTCAAAACTTTGCCTTGGTGATGCAGAAAGAATTCGAAATGTCATTACTTGGAGAGCTGACATATTTTCTTGGTCTACAAATCCAATAAAATGAAGGCAATATCTTTTTGTCTCAAACCAAATACCTCAAGCAGATTTTGAAGAAGTATGGCATGGAAGATTCAAAACTAGTATGTACCCCTATGGTTACAGGATGCAGCCTCAGTGCAAATGATGAATCAGCAGCAGTGCATCAACCAACCTATAGATCCATGATTGGAAGTCTACTTTATTTGACAGGTACCTGACCAGACATCATGCATGCAGTGGGCATAGTTGGAAGATTTCAAGCAAATCCCAAGGAAACTCATCTTCAGGCAATTAGGAGAATCTTCAAGTACCTTCAAGGAACTCAAAACGATGGCTTATGGTATCCTAAAGATACAGATCTCACACTTCATGCTTATACAGATGCAGATTGGGCTGGAAGCGTCGATGACAAGAAGAGCACAAGTGGTGGTGCATTCTTTATGGGTTCCAGATTAGTATCTTGGTTCAGCAAGAAACAGAGTTCGATTTCTTTATCTACAGCTGAAGTGGAATATGTGGCTGCTGCATCTTGCTGCACTCAAATCCTTTGGATGATGCAGACCTTGCAGGATTTTCAAATCACTTATACACCACCTATCTCCATCCTATGTGATAATACAAGTGCTATCAGCATTTCAAAGAACCCAGTCATGCATTCAAAGACCAAGCATATACCTATCAAATATCATTTTCTTCTGGAACAAGTGCTTGAACAAAAGGTCAAGTTAGAGTATGTTCCTTCTAAGGAACAATTTTCTGATATACTCACCAAACCACTGCCCGGGGAGACCTTTGAATACCTCAGGTAAAAGCTGGGGGTAGTTGATGCATCATCTTTTTGTTGAATTTCATCTGTTTCGAAGATTGTTGGTTGTACACAAGTTTCATATGGGGTATACGTGTACATTTTTTGGTTTATGGATTGTTCGAAGATCGAATGGCACAGGTTCAGGGGGAGAATATATTCTTCTAATAATGCATTGTTGGCATTATGGTAGAAGATCTTGGAGGAGAAAGTACAGAAGGAGAACATGGATGCTGATCTGAATATTGCTGCTAATATGTCTCTATCTCTTTTGTCAAGGTCATGTATGGTGTATGGTGGATTATGGTTCTTCTTGAAGAATTTTTCTTTTGCAGATCTGGTCTATAGTCAGGGGGAGCGTGATCAGCGGAGTAGAGACTTCAGCATGTTCTTAGGGGGAGCATAACCCTTTTCCCTTGATGTCAAAGGGGGAGAATGACCTTGAGGATCTTGGGGTTGCCATCAAGTCCAAATGGGGAGATTGTTGGCATTATGATTCAGGTTTGGCGCTATGGCAAAGGTGTTGTACTTGATGGAAACTCACTCAAGAGGCAGATATCTATTCAGGCTCTCAAAATCATAGAAAATGAGATACCCGCAAGTGAGCCTAAGAAAAGATGCGGACCCGCAGGTACCTCGACCAAGAAGTGCGGACATACCTGTAGGTACTCTGTTCAGAAGGTGCGGACCTCAATTTCACTCACTTCAATGCAGAGAAGTGCGCGCACATGGGAATTCTTATGAATGGTCCATGGTATTTAGTTCGACGTATATGATCCTATGGTTTTGGTCCATGGTATAGCATCTAAATTATTGAACCCTAGTTTTGGGTCCCTTGTATCGGTTCTCTATGGTTTTGATCCTCGGTTTGAGTATGGGCTTGCCTATAAAAAGGAAAGGAGATCATTTAGCTAGACACTTTTGAATATCGAATATCTTAAGATATGAAATTTTAAGTGATCGGTTTGATAACGCTAGATCTAAATCAAGGTGAATACTGTAAATTGTAAGACGGATCTATCGTGATCTCATTGGTGCATGGTCAGATCTGTGGATCTGACAGTCTGTGGCACATTGGAGGACTGATAAATTGGCTCTATTCGGAGGTCCGCAGGCAATCCACAGCGTAGGTACGGAGGTACGCAACTCAGCAGAAGGTGAAGGTGCAGAGCTACGTAGCGCATCAGAAGGCGCTGGTGCGGAAGTACACAGCGCAGCAGAAGGCACAGTGCGGAGGTACGCAGAGGAACAGAAGGACCAAGTGCGGAGGTACGCTGTCAGGAAGATAATGCAGGTGCGGATCTGCACAGAGGTACGCAATGTAGCAGAAGGAGTAGGTGCGGAGGTACGCAGAGCAGAAGAAGGATTAGGTACGGATCTGCACAGTTTAGACACAGAAGAGCTGCGGATATTCACAGGTTTCTATTAGTGAAGTTGCGGACTTTTCTTGAAATATTTGTTGGTTGCCTTTTATCTATTGCTGAATAATTCTGTGTTTAGATTACTGGTATTACTTTTCTGGTTACTGCATTCTGAGAAGTTATTGGTTGATTCATTGGGTGAGATTGGTTGATTCACATGTACTTGATGATTATTTGATGTTCATGGATCCAGTGGTCCTTGGAAGAAAAGAAGTAGGTCAGCTCCTACGTATTAGTAGTTCAGCTAGTACAAGAGCTAAGGGGGTTGTAGCTCCCTTCTAGGAGAGAATGGAAAACGAGAGAGGGTTGTAGCTCTCAGCAGGTCGCAGCCTGCGTACTAGTAAAGGACTGCACCAGTACAAAATCATTGTAAAAGAAGTTTCTAATTGAAAGAAGATAGAGACATATTGCGGCAGGTGGTTTTCACCCACATTGGGTTTCCACCTTATATCTGGTGTTCTTTGGTGTGACTATATGTTTTTCTTGTTCTTTCTCATTATTATATGGTACTGACATACAAATTAATGATCAATATCTGAAGAATAAATTAAGTATAAATCTAGAAGATATATTGAAAAAAATTTAATAATACTGATTCACCCCCCCTCTCAGTATTATTTCCAACAGGAACAACACTTTTAGGGACTTAGGAGTCCTTGGTTTGTGGACATGTTTGATTGGGGTTGCAGTGCCCAAAAATGTCTATAACAAGGACACTCAAAGGGATGTTCCTTCCACGGATCAAAGGGTGTGTCAAGTTGTAGAAGCTAAGTGATTGTAGGTTTGAGTTTGCAGAAGACATGGTAAAATAAGTGGCTTAAATACGAGTCCAAGTGAAGCCGGCTCAAGGCCAGAAGGTGCAAATAGTCAAAATGCAATTTAGCAGTACAACTCAACATAATGGAGCCTCTAGGGTATAAGGCCAGAATGAAGCGAAGAAGCAAAGAGAAATGAGTCTTCAATGCACAAGTCATGGCGGGACTAAAGAGGACTCCCAAGCCTACCCAATATATCAGTATGGGCAACAAATGTCAGTGAGGTGATAACTATGATGCCCATGGAAAGGATGGCTCTACCATCGTGTCATGATTTAAAAATCGGCAAGTGAATATGGTTTACTAACTAAGACACGATGGGATTGACCCTATGGCATGTGTATCGACAAATGGAGGCTAGTCTGCAAGATGCAACAAAAAAATGGTTTCCCTAACCTATATGCCAGTGAGTAAAAAATACCTGCTATGACGCGTCTACGGTCATGGAACCGATATGAAATCTCGAAGAAGCATCCATAATACCCTGAAAAACAACCTATTCCTGACAATCCAAGCTCACAAGTTAAAAGATTCACGAGATGAAAAAAAATCAAGTTTTGAAAAAATTTGAAATTTTCAAATCTATAAAATGACCTTTTGACTCACCATTTGTGTCATTTGTGTTGAGAGCAAAAGTTGTGGAGGAAAAAGAGAAAACTTGACCCCCAAAGATTTGGACCGTTCAAAATGGATCAAAATCATTAGGTAGCCCCCAATTCAAGCTTACATTACTTTGTGATTGTTTTTATAATTTTTTATTAAGTTTTGACCGTAGGAATTTATGTTAAAAATTTCACGGCATATACGTGGGTTGGATGTTATCAACTCGCATATACGAAGGCCCTACATGCAACTATGTGTAAAAGGAACCCACGTATATGCGGTTTGAAATTTAAATACAAAAAATGTTTGAAATGCAATTTTTTTTCAGGATGACAATCACATGGAGATAGAGGGAGCATACCACAATTGATAATGAAGTTATGAATGATCAACAGGCATTAGATGCATTGAGGTGATGTGGCTTGTTGAAATTTTTCAAAATGCCCAACACGAAAGCCAACACTCATCTACTTGAAATGCTAATCCACTATTGGAGTGTCGAAGATGATGCATTTATGATTGATCAGATGCCTTTGCAGATAGAGGTGGAGGATATTTACTTTATCACTAGTCTCTCTCAAAGAGGAGAAGTTCTACATTCGACTGGTCAAACATGAGGTAGTATTTCAGTGGAAGAGTATGTACACATTTACTATCCTGGGCATCCGGAAAAAATTGGAAATCAGATTCCAATAAAACATGTGGAGAAGTTATCCCTGAGGATTCTACTGTTCACCATAGCTAGGATAAACGGATTAGCCTCATTGCACCAAGCTTCACGAGTATCCATGAGCTTGGCCGTGGAGTGCCTCTGTCAGGCGGAAAGAGTCGATTGTGCGGACACAACCAACCTCCCTAGGAGCCTAAGATTCTCTAGTGACAAACAAGACAAACAAGAGCAATCCTTCTCTAAACATGCATTTACTATATAAGAAATCAAGTGTTTAGATCCTACCTGTAGTCCAACGTTGTTGTAGCAGTCCAACTCCACTGATCCGGATGAGCTCCTCCTTCACTTTGAAACCTGCATCCACTAACAATCAAACAATTAAATAGCACTTGATAATCTCATAGAATAAAACATATTTAACATATAGACCAAGGAGTACATGAAACAACTCATAAATAACAAGTTATTGAGAAGAATGGACTCATTTGCATTAATAGGAAACAAAAGGAACAATTACAACCTGAGCCTTGGTGTTGTGCAAGTCCCTCCCAGGGTCCATAAAGAGTTCTCCTTTACTTTGACAAAGCTCACCCACTTCCAAATAGAACAAGCAAAGACGGCAATCTCTCCTCACAAGCTTCTAAATGGGAGTCCTAATTCCAGCAGCATCTACCCTTAGAAATGTTTAGCTTCCAACCTCTCCTCCTTCTGGCCCAATGCCTGTATTTATAGTGCTCAAGAGGAAGTTAATCAGGTCCACCATCAATGGGATAATCCCCTCTTTGGATGGGATATCTCCCCAATTGATGGGATAAGTTCCTCTTTGGTAGGGGTACATGAACCATCTGGAGGCGCTCAATACACGTTGAACAACCTTCTAGAATGCTCTAGAAATGACCACAAGTAACTTTTTAAAGATGAAACTTGCGCATTTTGACCTTTACAGGGGGACGCACCTGCCCCTTTACATACAAAGCGTACAAGTATGCAGCTTTTGTGAACATTGGGTGCGTACCCGCAAGTAAGGTTGAGAGAACCTGCGTACCCAGAGATAAATACATTTATAAAGACTTTCTCTCTTTTTGGAGTTTGACATGGAGAGCAGAGGCATAAGACTTGCCCAGGAGGATAGCATGACTGTTGATAGAGCCATACTAACTGTAAATAGCCATGGTGACATTTTTTAGTGTAACAGATTGCCCCCTAAAGTGCGAAGCCTGTAATAGATTAGGGTTTTGTATTATCTAGGAAGGGTGAAGCGCTTTATCATTTCAAGGATTATCTCGTGGAGAGCTTGGTCAGAACCTGCAATTTTCAACACAAAATACATGTATAAGATTATATCATCACTGAGGTAGGCATTCCCATACTCAGATCAAAACTTTAACTAACAGACTAACTACTCTGATACAGGAATGATCTTGCAGTACATCATAATCATAGACTTTTGTAGACACAGTATGGGCGCAGCCATCTGTTTATGATTAGTCTACTTAGATAATGAATACAAAACTCCTCGCAGCCTGGATGGTGGAAACTAGATCCAGGGTCTTCATTTCTGCTTCCCGAATTGGTACGATTCTAGCCATGTGAATAAATGGGTTGATGTCGAACATGGTAGAAACCACTTGATTACCAGTCGATGATGTAAACTGTTAACAAGTGTGAGAGAGACCACCAGTAATGTCAATGGTTCTCAAAGTACCCAGTACAATCCATGAGATGTGAATGAATGAGTTGATGTCGAACATTTCACGGAATCCTTCGATCGAGAGTCAATGATGTAAACTGATGTCAAAGACGAGAAACCTTCCATTGATGCATGCAGACTTCAAGGTACTGACGATTTCTAAGTCATCTCTCTAGATAATGTGCTGATGTCGATAGAAAGCGACCCGTTGCAAGCAAGCCCACAACACGAAATCATTTTTCAAGTTGAAGAAATGTTGCTGTAAGGACTGACTCAGGGATGGTCAAATGGATGACAAGTATTTTGCAGATGAAAGTTTTGTTTGCAGACCTCTTGAACACATAACGACACGACAGATGGCTTGGTGATGAGTGACTCAAAGTTAATCCCCGGAACCCGGCTGAAGAATTTCAAAGTGGTTTGATCAACTGTGATGTAAAGGATTTCCCAACCCAGGTGAATGAAAAGTGTCGTGTCCAAGAGTGGTAATAAAGTTTCTTCTGAGACAAAAGATAACAAATAGGCTCATTCTTCTCTCTTTTCCCCCACCATTTCTGGCAAGTACCTCTTTATTTTTAACAAGCTTGAGGAGGATAACATATGCTTGATTGTAAGCTCATCCTTCGGATGAGTCCAACTTAGTTTAGATTTGGACCCTAAGAAGGAGTGGTCCGTTCCTGTTTGTAATTGAACAGGTCCTTTACTGTGAAATTTTAACGAGTCCAGTATAGGAGAAACTCGGCGTTTTTCATTTTTAGAGAGTCTGAAAAAACTAAAGAAGACTCCAAGGTGAACTTTTTCGTAAAGTTGTGTCTCCCAAGCCCGAAAAAGTATAAAATAATACTTGAGAGAACCGCTTAGTCTTGCGACCAAGGAGTACTTTCATGATTAGTGTCTTTGACCTGAAAAGTCAAAAACGATCAAGGACACGTCGTTTTATTTCCGTATCGAGTTTGAAACGACAAAAACCCGGCAATCTTTTCCTGTTTTTACGGTCAGAAAAGAGTTATAAGGGGACCGTCTTTTAATTCCGTTTTAACGAGTGTAAAAGAAACGCTCGGCAATCTTTTCATATTTTAGGAGTCTGAAAAGGGCTTAAAAGAGAACTCCAAGGTTTCACTTTTTCGTAAATTTTAACGAGTTCGAAAAAATGATAAAAATGTACTCATATGGTCGACTTTCAATTTAATTTACGAGCAGGAAAAGACGGAATGAACTCGGCATTTTCATTTGTTTTACGAGAATGAAAAATAGCAAAATAATCTCGGGATTTTCATGAGTTTAACGAGTCTTGAAAATAACTGAAATTGACTCGAGATATGTTTCATTTTTACAAAAGCTTGAAACAGAGAAAAACTATGCTTCAAAGTAGTTTCATTTTTACACAAGCTTGAAACAGAGAGAAAACTATGCTTGATGCCCCCTAAGCATAACTGCTAGAGCGCATTGGAGTCACCAATTTGTCAGGCGGAAAGAGTCAATTGTGCGGACACAACCAACCTCCCTAGGAGCCTAAGACTCTCTAGTGACAAACAAGACAAACAAGAACAATCCTTCTCTAAACATGCATTTACTATATAAGAAATCAAGTGTTTAGATCCTACCTGTAGTCCAACGCTGTTGTAGCAGTCTAGCTCCACTGATCCGGATGAGCTCCTCCTTCACTTTGAAACCTGCATCCACTAACAATCAAACAATTAAATAGCACTTGATAATCTCATAGAATAAAACATATTTAACATATAGACCAAGGAGTATATGAAACAACTCATAAATAACAAGTTATTGAGAAGAATGGACTCATTTGCATTAATAGGAAACAAAAGGAACAATTACAACCTGAGCCTTGGTGTTGTGCAAGTCCCTCCCAGGGTCCATCAAGAGTTCTCCTTTACTTTGACAAAGCTCACCCACTTCCAAATAGAACAAGCAAAGATGGCAATCTCTCCTCACAAGCTTCTAAATGGGAGTCCTAATTCCAGCAGCATCTACCCTTAGAAATGTTTAGCTTCCAACCTCTCCTCCTTCTGGCCCAATGCCTATATTTATAGTGCTCAAGAGGAAGTTAATCAGGTCCACCATCAATGGGATAATCCCCTCTTTAGATGGGATAGCTCCCTCATTGATGGGATAAGTTCCTCTTTGGTAGGGGTACATGAACCATCTGGAGGCGCTCAATACACGTCGAACAACCTTCTAGAATGCTCTAGAAATGACCACAAGTAACTTTTTAAAGATGAAACTTGCGCATTTTGACCTTTACAGGGGGACGCACCTGCCCCTTTACATACAGAGCGTACAAGTACGCAGCTTTTGTGAACATTGGGTGCGTACCCGCAAGTAAGGTTGAGAGAACCTGCATACCCAGAGATAAATACATTTATAAAGACTTTCTCTCTTTTTGGAGTTTGACATGGAGAGCAGAGGCATAAGACTTGCCCAGGAGGATAGCATGACTGTTGATAGAGCCATACTAACTGTAAATAGCCATGGTGACATTTTTTAGTGTAACAGCCTCACCACTGTTTTTGACTAGTGTACACCTCTTCTTACCAATATGAAGAGCCAATTGTCCTCTATTCAAAAAGGGCAGACCAAAAATTTCAAATATGTGACTATTTTATGCTCCTTCTTCTTTGAGAAGGTTCCTAGGCTGTGTCCTAGAGTATCAGTCTCTATCAGTAGCCCTCGAGATGCTCAGATGGGTAGGTGGGCTGACCAAATGAAACACTTTGGAGGTGGGGACGTGCCGAGGGCTGCTTTTGATGATGAGTTCTTCTCCTAGTGGGAACAACAAATAATCGCTATGGACGACTATCCCTATACTGGCATGGATTTCCGAGGAGATACAGAATTGGTGCTACCACCAAACACAGCATGGGGAGAGATAGGTAACAATTTTTTAAGTTTTTATCAATTTTTAAGATTTTTTTTTATGTTTTCTAAATATGAGAATGAACTTAGAAATATTTTTGATGGGATTAAAATACTGACATAATGATCATGTTCCAGATGTGGGTCCGGTAAGACTAGACAGATGCCCGCAGCACAGGCATCACAGAAGAGGTACCGAAGAGGTGGTTATGGAGACAGAGAGGGTCTTATATGCAGTCCAAAGAAACTTGGTGAGATTGACTCACCAGGTACCAATGGTGGCCATAGAGGACCTACCTGAGGAGATGCAGCGCCACGTGGTAGGAGTACCACGAGGCTGGGATCGCATACTTCGACGTGTGGCCAATGCAGTAGTCACCTTCCTGACTGCTCATCCTGAGCTGGGTCGATAGATAGACTGGACATGATTATGGGCATTTAGTCCCAATTTTGTATATTATTTTTGAACACTTTATGTACACAAGGCCAGTTTTATAATATATATATACAGTTCCAAATTTTTGATGTTTGTTTTTAACTTGATGAATGATTGATATCACAAAAAATTCCCGACAAAATATGCACAAAAAATATAATATATACAAAGAAAAATTGCTCGACGGAAACCTAAGAAAAATGCCTCTTAAGGTAGAGCCCATCAGGGGGCTCCGCCAACTTGTTCCTAGAGATGTTTATAGGTACAGTTCTTGAGCCAATCAATATATGACCTTCGACAGATAAATGTGTTGGAGCCAAATGATTTGAAACTATACAAACATCACTAGTAAGCAGATTGGAGAACCTAGATTTGACTTCATGTAAAGAAAGACAAAAATATGAATGATGATGTAAATCTTCCAATGGTCGATCCACAATCATCATCGCTTTGAAAATTTCTTCGTTAGATGGAAAAATTGTATCTAAGCAATCCAAAGTAGAAGTGGAGTCGAGGGTCCAAGTAGGAGCCACATCACCATCCAACTCCTCCTCTGAAGAAGAAGTGGGATGTTCATCTATAGAGTTATTGATAGATTCATATCTAAGTTCTACTGCAAACATAGGATATTCTATTCCACCCACCTGCCCTTCATCTAATGTGGTCGCAGATGAAGGTAAGGTACCAGGATCCAAAAAATAATGAGTTCGAACAAACTCTTTCCGTAAAGGCTCCTTGGAGGATGAAATTGTATCGATTCTAGCTGTAGGAGGTGAAAGATAAAATACACCCATCAAGGAGGAATACATCCCTACTCCTAAATTCTCTATAGGCTGATGTGGATGATCCACCAATGGGATGGTAGAATCCAAAGTTGCACGAGAATCACCCAGAGAATAATCCAATTGATCAACTTTAACAATTCTCCCCTCATGAGGAAAACAAAGGACGTGGAATAAAGATGACACTACGGCATCCATTTCATAAATCAAAATCCTTCCTAAGAGGAGAATGTAATCCAGGTTGGCATCGATGATTTCTACTCCGATATTAATCACCTTTCCTCCAACACATATAGGAAAGGCCGAGATAATCCTGTGTGGCCTATGAGAATGTCCATCAAATACTGTCAAGAGAGTGGGTGAAGGAACAACTATAGGTGATCCAATTGCCTTCCAACATGACATAGACATTACACATGTGGAAGCTCCCTCATCTATAACTGTCCAAAAAATATTTATTTTCTGGTAAGTAGACTTTATCTGGAAAGCTATATGATGAGGAAGTCTCTTTTTGACATTGAGCATATCAAAAGTGAGCGCTAAAGATTTTTTTGGATCTACTGCCCCCATTGCTGAAAGCAAAGCACTTCTTTGAGCAGGACACAACTGGAGTACCTCCAGAGTAGACATAGTGCAAGGACTTTGAGCCAGATCTTCTACAACCGAGTAGTTCTTGGCTACCCTAGCATTAGGTTTAATATTCGCGTGCTTGATGGAACCTTTCAGTATCCGAGGTATAGGCTCGACAGAGGGTCGCTCAATATGAAGTGGGTCCATAGTTCTGGGAATATATTTATCCTTAGATTTTTCTGCTTCACCATAATCATGTGACCGTGTAGCCACATTGACATGAGAACTCATCATGAAAACATTTGAGGAATTGTCCCCCTCCTAGTTTCCCCCTACAGAGGTAGCAGGGTTTGAGTTCATGCCAGTAAGAAACTGTTGCCCTTGGGGGAAAGGGTTAGTTAAGACATCTTGAGAGCTAGAAGACCATTGCTACACTAACAAGCGCTGAGAATCTTGAATTTTCGGGCAGAGATGAGTCAAATGATCTCCACTGCATTACTTGCATGGAAATTTAACTTTCTTCTTAGACGCATTTCTACCCTCATCGACACCATCGTTGGGCTTGTTTGCATTACCCTTCCCTTCCTATTTCTTCTTTTTACCTCATCCCTTCTTCTTCCCATCGAATTGTTGATTTCCTTTGGGGTTAGAGGCCTGGATAACATTTACTGAATAAGGTTGGGAAGGCGAAGGAGTAGACAGTGCAGCCTGGTTGGAAGAAGCAATTTCTAGAGACAACTGCTGCAATTGGTTCAAAAGGTTCACAATATTTGCATTAACCAATCCAACTATACCATCAGCGTGAGGGCTTGGCTTCGGTTTGGCTACATCAACCGTGGATCTAGGAGCATCAGGTAAGATTTTCTAAAGAGTCCCAGACTAAGAATATATCAGTTCTAACTATTGGGCATGAAAGATAGCCTACTCTTCTGAATAAATGTTGGACATAGAAACATCCTTGGAGATCTCAGGTTGTAATGATTTTAAAAACCATTCAAGATGGAATTCTAGTGGAATTTCAACTTTGATAAGCATTTTTCTCCATCTCCATTCTTGGATATGATCCGAAATGTGAGTAGCCGTGTCCTAATGAAAATTGGCCAGAAGCTCAGTTCCGGCTTCATAACGAACAGGCAACTAAAAATGGTTTAAGAAAATGTTAGCCAAATTGGCAAAAGAAGTAAAGGTGCCCCCTGGAAACTCTATATACCACTTCGCCACATTCCCTGTTAAGGTGTGCTGAAATAACCTCAACTTGATCGAATCATCGATCAGGGAGTTGGATGAGCACCATAAATGGAACGTGGTTACATGGTCACCCGGGTCTTCACTGTTCTTCCCTTCAAATTTTGAAATATCTGATGGAAATTTGTTTGGGACTGGAGGCCAATCTGGATTGTACCTAATTGGATCATTTGTCAACTTAGTCAAGTCTGGCAGATTAAGTGTGGCCAGAAAAGGAAGTCATGGAGGACCTTGGGGATTCCACCCAGATGGGGTGGGGTTCCCAAAAGTCTGAAAAGAATGACCTGGGTTTTGAAAGGCACTAGGTTTCCAAAAGTAATTGGTAGAACCCACTGGACCAAAAGGTGACCCTTGTGATCCAGCAAAATTCAGAGTTTGACCAACTCCAGCCGAAAATCCTCCATAACTGGTAAAGTTTCCCCCTAACGAAGTATTATAAAGAGCTAACATCCCCTGGTAAGGGTTCCAAGCATTAGTTAAGGGTGGAAAACTTTGAAATGAATTAACCAAGGAGTACGACACATTCCCTTGTTGGCTGAAAAACTAATTCCCAGCTCCTATCCCACTAGCCGCAGGGTTTTTCCAACTCTGAAAGGGATTTCTGCATTGACTTGTAAAAGGAAAAGGAATAGACCCTACTGTCATATTAGAATGTGGTATATGACCACTTCCAAATGGGAAACCCTGAAAAGAAGTTGATCCACTCATCATGGAAGTGGAGGCGGTTGATGGTACATTCAATGGAACTAAAAAAATACCTTGAGAGGGAATTCCAAAAGGGAAAAATCCAAAACTAGATGCATTAGCTTGGGAACTTCCACTTGTCGATGGAATGGAAGTAGACCCAAATAAGGATGTCCTGGGAGTGTTAGAATGGATGGAAATAGTTCCTCCCCCTTGCACAGATATGGGAGTCTGCATACTCACAACACTCGTGGTGGACGCCATGCTTCTGGCAGTGGTCATCGAAGGGATATATGTGTGTGTACCTGGGCTCGAAGGCCTGTGAGTCTGAGTTGCAATGTATAACAATATGTTTGGATGATCAGGAGGGAGAGGAGAATTCAGAGCCGCAACCGACTTTGAAAGCTCTTCCACTTCAGTACTATCTTCCAACTAGAAGAGTACTCGAGAAAGAACTAGTGTGTTCCTCTATAACTCTATAGTAGTGCCAGGTCTATCTTGTACACTAATTCCCCCAAGTGGAGGATCAATCTTCGATGCACCTGCTGTCACTTGTTAAAAAACACTGGCAAAATCGCTCCTACGCCTTCTAGGAGAAGGCTCTGGACTCGCAGGTGAAAGCCCACGAAGTCTACGGGACTGTCTAGGTGGTCAGTCAGCCACTTTGAATTGTTTTTATAAGATCTACTTAAAGGCTCAATAAAATTGAAATATAAGCTGACTAGGAGCACAAAACATGCACTAAAAATGTCCCTAAATAGATCAGAAATCAAATAACTTCCAAGTATTTCCACTCTGGGTGATTAGGACCAGACACCAAAATACAAGAAAGTTAATAATAAGGTCCTTCCGAAAATAGATTTGGGTAATTACACCCCAATTCTACTAGCGAAGGTATCAGAGGTAGTTACATTGACCTCCAAACAATAGCCTTTGCCAATGCAATCCCCCAAGCTTCGCAAGGGTGCCCTCCAGAAGTACTGCTGAACGTGATGCAACGTCAACCTCAGGTGCCATAGGATTCCCCTCCGCAACCACCTGTGTATATCCCTAGGATAGGAAACTAAAGACACCAACTCATATCAGAAGCCGAGCAAAACAGTCATGAGGTAAGATCCAACAAGTAAGAGAGGGGGTATCTCTCATCCCTATCTTCATAAACCCTCGTGCTTAACTCCCAGTCATGAAGCTTTCCTGGTCTCCCTAACGCTATTGGGTTTCACTCTTTAATCAGACTTCTATGTTTTACAATTTAGAGTGGCCTTAAAGAGTTTACTCCCCTCTCACCTAATCAAAGGCCCTAAATAAACCTAAAACTTATTGGTGTATTCTGATGACAATACAAAAAGTTCTAGTTTATTTTATTAAGTGCTTGATTTTAAGTGGTTGTTCTTTTAAGTTAAAGGGACAATATGGAAATGAAACTGATGGTGTTTGTATGATGAAAAAGAAATTAATGAAAATCTAACTTATATGAAATGCACTTTTTTGTTTTTTGATGAAAATAAATTTCTACTTGGGTTCTAAGAAACTTCCATATAGCAAAAAACTTTTTCATTTTCTTTTCTTATAGAAGACTTCACACTCATAAAAACTAAAAAGACTATTGATGCTTTAATAATGCAAAACTACCCTAATGCAAGGCTTACATGATAATGCAAGATTATAGATTACTCTAAAAAGAAATGAAAGCAATTGTTTATAAATTTTAATAAGCCAATTTTAGTGTTTGAAAAGAATGCAAGTTCCAAATACAAACTTTCTTCAAACAAGAAAGGCAAATCTCGAAAAATCACAATTCACTTTCAAAAAACCAAAGAAACCAAAATCAAACTTGGCAAAAGAAAGCAAAACCAATGTTTTTTAAGAACTTTTCTTTTTCAAGAAATGATGAAAACAACTTTTCAAAAGCACTCAAAATGCCATAAAATACTCAAAGACCGAAAGAAAAGCACAAGGAAATTTTGTAAGTTACCAATTCAACATGAATGAAAACTTGAACAAAAAAAGGCTTCAACTTGCACTAAACGATCCAAAAGCAGCAAAAGAGCTTTTTGAAACTGACCAAGAAGTCAGGAAAGAAACACTTTCAAATTCATCAAAAAGAAACTTTCAAAAAGCAAGAAAAGGTGTAAGGGCACGAAATGACAGAAAGCAAAAGCGAGTAGACCAATAATGAATTTTGACACAAATATTGAAAATAATGTTTTGTTTCAGAAGACTAGAACAATCAAGAACCTCTATAAGAAGTCTTGTCTGTTCGAACACAAATCAGAAAACTCACTCAAAAGCAAACCTAGGCCAAAACTTTTCAAAGTAGAAGAGAATTCAAAATAGTAAGCTCACTAGATAATTAAATTCTAAAGACAGAAACTGACCACTCAGAAACCAAACAGACCAAGAAACAAATATTTCTGGGTAGAAAGATTTGAAAAAAGCATGTAAAAAATGGTATACGCGACTGTGTTCCAGCACAGGTGCATGTACACACACTTCTGACAAAATAAACTCACATATATGCGATTTCAGTACACAGAAACAAGCGTGTGTACACTTCTGTAAATAGACAAAGGTGCGTATACTAATTTTTGCAAGAAAAATAAAAAACAAGACCTGATCAAAAAGATCAAACTTGAAGTATGAGTTCCTACGGGAGCGGGAAATACTGTCACAGCAAGCAAACCAAGAACTGAGCCCTGACTGACACTAAACAACCCAAACTACGAATAAAAAGATTGTTATCCCCAGCGGAGTCGCCAATTCTGTTACGAGAATAAGTACCCTAGGGCTTTGGTTTAGAACCCCAACAGAGCAAGAGTAATCTATAGCAAGAAACGCGCATACAACTCAGGTAACATGCTTAAATAAACAAACTGTGTAAAGATGAACATACCCAGATGTCCTTCATTTGGGTAGTTCCCGCAGGGTTCAGACCCTCTGCAACTCCTGATGATCTTCGAATCTACAAATCAACCAATCCAAACATACGTAGCAGCATATAGATAAATCATTTTAATGAAATCAACCTTATATCATATAAGTAAATGGTTAGTTATACATCAAAATAATCATTCATACATGAATTACAACAACATCTGATGCATAAACAAGGTCAATCTCAGGAACAAGACAACATTTCTTTTCATTATAGAAAACTATAATAAACATGGAAAGAGTTCACCTAAGTTTTCTTCTTCCGGCTCCAAGCGGAGCCATCCTCCAGGTCTGTCTAGTCCCAGTCTTCAATAGCCTCCTTCCATAACCAATGCCATGATATCTCAAGCAAGTGGGAGAATATCAACACTTAAGGAAACAAGGGTTTCCTCAACTTGGGGAAGTGCTTGAAGCACAGGGATACTTCAGACTTGGTCAAGGGATAATATCAGTATAGTAATTCTATCTCTTCTCTCCTCCTCCAGGCCTTCCCATAGAAGTCTATTTATACTTCTCCCAATTAGTTTCTTAGTTGGGAAACAGTTGGGCCATGGGCACTAGGAGGTAATCAACAAGTAAAACTTGTGAACTCCGCCCATAGTTAAGGAAATTTAATCTTTTTAAGTTTTTTAACATGTATACGCAGGTTGGGTACTGACTCACTCGTGTGTATATACTTTTATCACAAGGAAAAGTAGTGTACAGGGAGTAAAACACTATTTTTAAAATATTTGGACCAAGTCTAGAAGGAGGGGTTTCCCTAGGCCGTAAACCAAGCATCACAAATACCAAGGGTGATATTTGGAGTTATAACACAGAGGGCTGAGTCCCCTTAGGTTACGGCTCGACCCAAAGGCTCTAGTCTCTCTCATGTGTATTTTATTCATGCATTTTCTTTCCTAGCAATATTTTCTTTCCTTCTTGACAAGATTTTTTTATGAAAAAATTCTTGTGCAGGTCTATCAATCACCTCTCTTGTGGGAAGTTAGGTTAGATACATTATGTTTGAAAGCCAAAAATATATCGTTACTTTCTTTTGCAGCTGTTAGATCTCGGATTAGTCTTCTTTTTGCATCTCTATTTTCTGCAAATTAGTCGTTGGTTTAGCATATTTATTTAATAATATGAAGCATAGTCTCTTGTAGATGTACGTATTATGTAGAAAACAAGATAGGTTTCCTTTTAATGTAGTAATCAGATCTCAAATAAAATTCAACTCATCCTTTCTTTGTTATTTCAACTTTCTACAATTTGCAATGTTAACATGCTTTAGATGGCTAGAAAGATTGAGTAACATTTTGTGGTGTGCATGTACTACTGTTGATTTGTAGGGTTATAATTTTCATTTACACTACTCATTATACCAACATCTTCCTTCATTCTACCTCAACAACTCCTTCAAAACATTGTTCGTCAAGATTACATTTTTGGTTCGTCGAAGGCCATCATATGCATTGTTCTTTATGAAATATGGGCCCCTTAAGGGTACTAATATTTTCAAGGGAAACATATAGCATTATCCTACCTTCCACTACCCTTTCCCACCTTCATATCTCCTTTCTAGCCCTCATAATTCACACAGATTCAATCCTGTAGCAAAACAAGGAAATCTTGTAACAATCTTGTAGCATCATGTAGCACCGTGTAGAAGCCCTCCAAACTTGACCAAAATTGTCCTTAATGCTTGGTGTTTTCCTTTTAGCCCTGAACAATGTCTCTTAGGCTCTGAAACAATGATTGAGGAACACCAAATACCATTTAGGACTTTCCTTTCTACCACTGCAACTCACTTCAACAATTAGGGCTAGTAGACAAGTTCATGAATTGAATAGCATAATGATGATTTTCATGATTACTTTATAAAACACCTAATGAACTATGTTGCTAGGATATAATCTCTCTTGAATGCAATCATTAAAGGTTTATTTCATTCTCTTTACTTTATGGAGGGTATATTAGAATTTCTTTCTTTGTTTTATGCTTCTTAAGTTAGGGTTTATATTTCAAGCATTGTTATTTTTATGCATAGAGTAGGTTTCCTTTTGATGCAACATTTACATTATGAAAATAGATTAGATGTGTATCTTCTGCAAGTAGTGTAGCCTTTAAATTTCTGTAAGTAGGTTAGCATTTACTTTTTTTCAAGTAGGTTAGCACTTACATTTCTGCAAAATAGAGTACCATTTCCATTTTTGCAAATATATTAACATTTCCAATTTTGCAAGTAGATTAGAACTTCCATTCTATTGAATCTCTTTTACTTGCAAATCTAGATTTAGTTGATAGAGTGGTTGATGTATACCTTGGTCTGGACCATTTCTTTAGAGTATATTGAGTAGAGCTTAGCCTATTTTTCATATAGCATTGCCACCTCTTAAGTTTGTACGAACCTAGGTTGATAATTAAAGTTGGTAACCTTGGGAGTTGCAACACTCTTGTTGTAATATTGGGGCTCAGTAATCAACATTTATAAGATAATTAAAGTTGGTGATTTCAATTTATTTTATGTTTAAAAGAAAGAGAGAAAAAGAGTCCTAATCGAATGGAAATGAGGGTCCCACCTATTAGTGTCTAACTCTTAACTTAAAAATTCCTAAAATCACCTTTAGAAATCCCTCCTCTTAACCCTAATGACATGGATTAGGAATGAAACTAATATGATTTGTTAAGTTTTGAAACTATCAAAACCACTTGAGGCCTCTTTAAAAAGAGGATAGATCTATGAAGGGAATGTTGGCATTATGATTCAAGTGTTGTCCTTGATGGCAACTCACTCAGAGGTTGGTACAGGTGCTCAGAGGTTGGTACAGGTGATGGCAACTTAATCAGAAGACAGATCTTAGTACAGCATGCCAAGGAAGTTCATATACGCAGGTTCGTTAAGCCCAAGTCGCGTGTACACGCTAGTTGGATTCAGAAAAAGCGCGTGTATGTGGAAAAGTACCTTTGGTCCATGGTGGTTAGTCCTTGGAAGTTGTGCCTATGATTTCGGACCATTGTGTCTCGACGGGCGTGTCGATCCCTAGTTTTGAAGTTGATGGTATTGTGTTACTATGGTTTTGGCTCTTGGTATTGAGCAAGGCCTAAGGCTATATAAGGAGAAGAAGATCATTAGGCAAAATCATCTTTCGACAAGGCTTGAATATCTAAGAGAGAAAGAGATCTGATATGCAGGTTCTGGGTTGCTTGATCTAAGCCAAGGAGAGATCACATCGGTTGATGGAAGACTAGATCTAAGGATAGATCGGGATCTAATGGTTTGAAATGCACTATCATGATATGGTTGATTATGCGTATTTCTAGATCTGCATATTGTCGCAATGTTATGTTCTGAGTCTAACTGATGTCTGGTACAGCTGCAAATTGAGAAAGTTTATTTTTAGATCTGTACGCAGGTTGGCTTCGGTAAAAGCGCGTGTATACGCGGGTTTTGCTCATTGAAGTAGCGTATATCTTTTGAAGCTTGATTTTGGGTTTACAGTGGGGGTCTGACTGTTATTGCAGAGTTCTGTAGTCTGCTCTGTGTTCTGGTAACTGGTGATTGACAGGGTTCAGTGGTTCAGTGATTCAAAGTTTGGTTGTTTTATGCTTCAATGATCTGTTGTGAAAATTGAATGAATTGGGGTCCACAGATTGTAATGTTGTGCTTCAGGAATATCCAGTCTGAAAATGTATGAAAGGTGGTACCTGAAGGAAAGAAGATTGTAGGTCAGCACCTACGTACTAGTATCTTGGCTAGTACAAGAGCAAAGGGGGTTGGAGCTCCCTTCCAAGGAAGTTTGGAGAACGAGAGAAGGTTGTAGCCTTCTGCAGGTTGTAGCCTGCGTACTGGTATAAGGCTGCACCAGTACAAAAGATTGTAAACTGAAGTTTCATATTAAAGAAAGATAGAGACAACTTGCAGCAGGTGGTTTTCACCCACATTGGGTTTCCACCTTACATCTTGGTGTTCATGTGTGTGGCTTTTGATCTGTTCTGTTATACTGCACCTGTTTACTATTAATGTGGTGAATAATGTCCTGATGAACTTAACTGAAGAATAAGCTAACTAAATTATGAGTTTTCTTCTTATACGCTGTTTTATTTAGTCATAGTAGCGTGTACACGCTGGTTCACCTAACTGAAGTAGCGTATATGTTTCTGAGCATTGAAAAAGTTTGATTGATCTGATAATACTGATTCACCCCCCCTCTCAGTATTATTTCCAACAATTGGTATCAGAGCAGGTCCTTCAGAGAAGCTTGATCGCTTGAAGGTAGATCATTCATCATGAGCAACTACGAGAAAGAAGCATCAATCAGGCCACCGATTTTTGATGGGACAAATTTCAATTATTGGAAGGTAAGAGTTACTGCATATCTTCAATCTCTTGGTACAGAAGTTTGGAACATTGTAGAAACAGGCTATGCTTTTCCTTCAGCTACTCCTACAGATCCAGCTGAGAAAAAGCAGTATGAAACAAATGCAAAAGCAGTCAGTACTCTATTAGGAAGTATATCCCAAACAGAATTCATGAAGGTCATGCACTTCAAATCAGCAAAAGAGATATGGGACAAAATGATCACTAGCTATGAAGGAGATGAACAGGTAAAGCAAGCTAAACTTCAAACTCTCAGGATTCAATATGAGACTCTCAAGATGTATAATGATGAAAGTGTGGCTAATTATTTTCTTCGGGTAGATGAGATTGTTAATTGCATGAAAAATTTGGGTGAAGAAATAAAAGAGACTATAGTAGTTCAAAAGATTCTAAGATCATTATCCCCCAAGTTTGAATCTAAAGTATCTGCAATAGAAGAAAAAGAAAATCTCCGTGTTCTCACTATGTCTCAGCTACATGGAATTCTAACTGCTTATGAAATGAGAAAGGGAGGTCCATCTGACAGAAGGGAAGCTGCTTTTAAGGCATCAGGAAAAGAAGATTACTATGAAGCAAGCCATGTTCCAGAAGAAGAGGAAGAAGAATCAAATTTTGTCAGAAATCTTCAAAGGGGTTCTGGAAGGTTCAGAGGTAAGCTACCTTTCAAATGCTTTGCTTGTGGAAGAGTAGGTCATTATGCTGCAAAATGTCCTTATAAGGATAAAGGAAAAGAACCTGCTAGATGGAACAAGAAACAAAGTGCAAATAAGAAAAGCTACTACACCCATGAAGATAGTGATGGCTTATCAAACAGTGATGAAGATGAACAAGGTAATAAATATAAGCTGTTAATGGCATTTGAAGATGATGATTATGAGGATGCTGTAGATGTGGATAATCTCTATAATGAAATTACTAGACTCAAGAGATGCATAGAAGAAAAGAGTGTGATCATTGATACTTTGCAATTTCAAATTGATGAAAAGGAAAAACATCTTGAAAAACTAGAAGGTGAAATTGTTGGTCTCAGAAAAGAAATTGAGAAAACAAAAGCTATTAATCTTAAGTTTGTCAAAGGATCTGAAACTTTGGATGAGATTATCAATGTGCAGCGGTCTCCTCTAAACAAGACAGGTTTGGGCTATAATGGAGAAACCTCTCAAGCATCCACCTCAAAAAGTTATCTTGATGCAGCAAGAAGAAATGAGCAGAAGAACAATGAAGATAATCAGGTAAAGCAGGGACGAATTACAAACAGAAACTATCAGGGACAATCCTTCTTAAGGGTGAACAAAAGCTACAACCAACCACAGGTAAAATCTTCTCAGTTTGGCTCAAGAATAGATGAAAATAGAAATTACAATCAGTTGGCTGGTAGATTCAATAACCGCAGAAGCTTCTTCAATGGACAATGCTTTTCTTGCCATAACTTTGGTCACAAAGCAGCTCAATGTGTTGCATATAAAACAATCATGACTAGGGAAGCTCAAAAACAAAGAAGTATGACAGGGATTACAAAGAGGACCTATAACAACTTTTCGGTTCTTGAAAATGAAGTTGAATGTTCTATTTGCAATAATTTTGGTCATAAAGACTCTGAATGCAGGAGCAGGTTTCAGGAGAAAAAGGAACAAGCCACGAGCACCAAAAAATGGAGAATAAAGGAACCTCAGACAGAAAGATGTGGGATAGCTTTTTATGCAGAAGGACAGGAAAATCTATGGTACATTGACAGTGGATGTTCGAAACATATGACAGGTGATAAAGAAAAACTTGAATCTTATTCTACTTTAGAAAAGGGAAAGAAAGTTTCTTTTGGAAATGATACTCCTGCAACTATAAAAGGAAAAGGTATTGCTCCTTTGAAAGAAAAGGTCAAGGCTGGAAATGTTTTGTATGTTGATGGATTGAAGCATAATCTACTAAGTGTCAGCCAGATGTGTGATCAAAAAACCGAGGTTATTTTCAGATCGAATGGATGTCTTGTTCGTGATCTTGATACAGGTAAAACAGTTCTCAAAGGCAAAAGAACTCCAAATAATCTGTACATATTTGAAGAAGGACAACAACAATGCTATCTTAGCAAGGATGAAGAGCACTGGTTATGGCATCGAAGGTTGGGACATCTAAGCTTCTCACAAATAAGGAAAGCATGCAAATATCAGGCAGTTCGCGATCTTCCAGATATCAAAATTCCAGACAACACCATATGCAAATCTTGTCAGTTTGGAAAGCAAACCAGAACTAACTTTCCAGAGAAGGAAGGATCAGCTAGCTTGCCTCTTGAGCTAGTCCATACAGATGTATGTGGTCCATTTAGGAAAAGGACACCTCGAGGAGAAGAATATCTGATATTATTCATTGATGATTTCTCAAGGTTTGTTTGGTTAGGGCTTATGAAGCACAAAGATGAAGCATTCGAAAAATTCAAATCCTTCAAAGCATTGGCTGAAAATGAATCAGGACACAAAATTAAGTGCCTCAGATCTGACAGAGGTGGGGAGTTCACATCAAATGAATTTTTCGATTTCTGCGATGAACATGGGATAAGAAGAGAATTCTCTACAGCTAGAACTCCTCAGCAAAATGGGGTTGTGGAAAGAATGAACAGAACTATCCAACAAATGGCTCGTGCTATGCTCGATGAATCAGGTACTCCTGCAACCTTCTGGGGTGAAGCTGCACATGCTGCTGTTATTATTCTTAACAAAACAAATGTCCGAGTAAACAGCACTCAAACACCTCATGAGCTTTGGAGTGGTAAAACTCCTTCCGTGAAGCATTTCAAAATCTTTGGGAGCAAATGTTATATTAAGAATACTGATGAGCAACTTGGCAAACTTGAACCTAGAGCAGATGAGGGCATTCTTCTTGGTTATTCTCCACATAGCAAAGCATACAAGTGCTACAATAAAAGACTTGGCAGAATTGTTGACAGTATTGATATAGTGGTTGATGAGAAGGGATATATTCCTAGGCAAGTTCATCATGAAGACATTGAAGAAGATGAAGGTTACTCTCAAAGGCGAAATGATGAAGAAGAAGAACCTCAAGAAGAAGAAGAATCTCAAGAAGAACCAGAGGAGCAGACAAGAATAGAAGAGAAGACTCCATCCAGATATGTCCAAAAGAATCATCCAGAAACTCAGATTGTGGGGCAGAAAGAAGCAGGAGTACAAACAAGAAGGACACTTGCAGAAGCTTCAAGCTACTTGGCACTACTCTCCTCCACTGAACCACAAAATGTGAAAGAGGCATGCAAAGATGAATGTTGGGTCAAAGCAATGGATGAAGAACTTGAGCAAATCGAAAAGAACAACACTTGGGAATTAGTTCCTAGACCAAAAGATAAGAATGTAATAGGAACAAAATGGGTCTTCAAGAATAAATTAAATGAAAATGGAGAAGTAATTAGAAACAAGGCCAGACTTGTTTGTAAAGGGTATGCACAGCAAGAAGGAATAGATTTTGAAGAGACCTTTGCTCCTGTGGCAAGACTAGAGGCCATCCGAATGTTCCTTGCTCTCTCAAGCTTTCAAAACTTCAAGGTATTTCAAATGGACGTGAAATCAGCCTTCCTGAATGGAGACTTAGAAGAAGAAGTATATATTGAGCAGCCAGATGGCTTCATTCTTGGGAATGATCCAAACCTTGTATGCAGATTGAAAAAGGCACTCTATGGACTCAAACAAGCTCCAAGGGCTTGGTACTATCGGTTGGACAAATATCTTCACCAACAAGGCTTTTCAAAAGGATCAGCAGATAGCAATCTCTATATAAAAGTTGAAAATAACAAATTGCTAATTCTTGTTGTTTATGTAGATGATATTATTTTTGGCAGCAATGAAGAGACTATGAGTCAAAACTTTGCCTTGGTTATGCAGAAAGAATTCGAAATGTCACTTCTTGGAGAATTGACATATTTTCTTGGATTGCAAATCCAACAAAATGAAGGAGGTATCTTCTTGTCTCAAACCAAATACCTCAAGCAGATCTTGAAGAAGTATGGCATGGAAGAGTCAAAGCCAGTTTGTACACCCATGGTTACAGGATGCAGCCTCAGTGCTAATGATGAATCAGCAGCAGTTCACCAACCCACTTATAGATCCATGATTGGGAGTTTGCTTTATTTGACAGGTACTCGACCAGATATTACACATGCAGTAGGAATGGTTGGAAGATTTCAAGCCAACCCAAAGGAAACTCATCTTCAGGCAGTCAAAAGAATCTTCAAATATCTTCAAGGGACCCAAAACTATGGCTTATGGTATCCTAGAAATACAGATCTCACTCTTCATGCTTACACAGATGCAGATTGGGCTGGAAGTGTGGATGATAGGAAAAGCACAAGTGGTGGTGCTTTCTTCATGGGTTCCAGATTAGTATCTTGGTTCAGCAAAAACAGAGTTCGATTGCCTTATCTACAGCTGAAGCAGAATATGTGGCTGCAGCATCTTGTTGCACACAACTTCTTTGGATGATGCAGACCTTGCAGGACTTTCAAATCACTTGCACTCCACCCGTCTCTATCTTATGTGATAATACAAGTGCAATCAGCATTTCAAAGAATCCAGTCATGCACTCAAAGACCAAGCACATACCAATCAAGTACCATTTTCTTCGGGAACAAGTGCTTGAGCAGAAGGTCAAGTTGGAGTATGTTCCTTCTAAGGAACAAGTTGCTGATATTCTCACAAAACCACTGCCCAGGGAAACTTTTGAATATCTCAGACAAAAGCTGGGAGTAGTTGATGCTTCATCCTGCTGTTGAAGCTTGTCTGTTCTACAGAAAAGTTGGTATACGCAAGTTACGAAAGGTATATACGCGTATACACGCGGATTTATGCTGAGAAAGTCGCGTGTATGGTGTACGCATGTTGCAGAGATTATATCCGCGTCCATACGCCTTTTCTTGCAGGAGAAATCGCGTATATGAAGTTCTGAACAGCAAGGGAAAACTCTGGAGTTCTGAACAGCAATGGGTATGTCAGAATTCTTCAGGCACGGTTTCAGGAGGTGCAGCAGGCACAGGTTCAGGGGGAGCAGCTTAAAAGTCTCATAAAGCATTGTTGGCATTCAAATGTTTTGGTTGTTGATTTCAAGAAAAGGAGCTCAGAAAGAAATCCTGGTTGCTGATCTAAAAAGATGTTTATAATATGCTGCTGATGATTTTCATAAGTCTTGGTCTAGATCTGTTGTCTCTATGTCATATATCTCTCTTGTGATATCTCTTTTATGGAGTCAAGGTCATGTAACGGCCTATGTTGGTTTCCCCACTATGCCTGGGATGACTGCTGTAATGTAATTGGTTGTTTCTGATATGTCCCCTCTTGGTAGGGAGTATGGATGTAAGTATTGAGTCTTTTGGTGATAGGAAAGTCCCTTATGGTGTATAAGTCTTGGTTCTTGTTGAAGAACATCTTTTGCAGATCTGGCCTACTGTCAGGGGGAGCATGAGTCAGCACAGCCAAGCAGAGGTATCAGCATGTCCTCAGGGGGAGCACAGCCCTTTGCACTTGATGTCAAAGGGGGAGAGTGACTTGGTGTGGTGGTTGCCATCAAGTCCAAAGGGGGAGATTGTTGGCATTATGATTCAAGTGTTGTCCTTGATGGCAACTCACTCAGAGGTTGGTACAGGTGCTCAGAGGTTGGTACAGGTGATGGCAACTTAATCAGAAGATAGATCTTAGTACAGCATGCCAAGGAAGTTCATATACGCAGGTTCGTTAAGCCCAAGTCGCGTGTACACGCTAGTTGGATTCAGAAAAAGCGCGTGTATGTGGAAAAGTACCTTTGGTCCATGGTGGTTAGTCCTTGGAAGTTGTGCCTATGATTTCGGACCATTGTGTCTCGACGGGCGTGTCGATCCCTAGTTTTGAAGTTGATGGTATTGTGTTACTATGGTTTTGGCTCTTGGTATTGAGCAAGGCCTAAGGCTATATAAGGAGAAGAAGATCATTAGGCAAAATCATCTTTCGACAAGGCTTGAATATCTAAGAGAGAAAGAGATCTGATATGCAGGTTCTGGGTTGCTTGATCTAAGCCAAGGAGAGATCACATCGGTTGATGGAAGACTAGATCTAAGGATAGATCGGGATCTAATGGTTTGAAATGCACTATCATGATATGGTTGATTATGCGTATTTCTAGATCTGCATATTGTCGCAATGTTATGTTCTGAGTCTAACTGATGTCTGGTACAGCTGCAAATTGAGAAAGTTTATTTTTAGATCTGTACGCAGGTTGGCTTCGGTAAAAGCGCGTGTATACGCGGGTTTTGCTCATTGAAGTAGCGTATATCTTTTGAAGCTTGATTTTGGGTTTACAGTGGGGGTCTGACTGTTATTGCAGAGTTCTGTAGTCTGCTCTGTGTTCTGGTAACTGGTGATTGACAGGGTTCAGTGGTTCAGTGATTCAAAGTTTGGTTGTTTTATGCTTCAATGATCTGTTGTGAAAATTGAATGAATTGGGGTCCACAGATTGTAATGTTGTGCTTCAGGAATATCCAGTCTGAAAATGTATGAAAGGTGGTACCTGAAGGAAAGAAGATTGTAGGTCAGCACCTACGTACTAGTATCTTGGCTAGTACAAGAGCAAAGGGGGTTGGAGCTCCCTTCCAAGGAAGTTTGGAGAACGAGAGAAGGTTGTAGCCTTCTGTAGGTTGTAGCCTGCGTACTGGTATAAGGCTGCACCAGTACAAAAGATTGTAAACTGAAGTTTCATATTAAAGAAAGATAGAGACAACTTGCAGCAGGTGGTTTTCACCCACATTGGGTTTCCACCTTACATCTTGGTGTTCATGTGTGTGGCTTTTGATCTGTTCTGTTATACTGCACCTGTTTACTATTAATGTGGTGAATAATGTCCTGATGAACTTAACTGAAGAATAAGCTAACTAAATTATGAGTTTTCTTCTTATACGCTGTTTTATTTAGTCATAGTAGCGTGTACACGCTGGTTCACCTAACTGAAGTAGCGTATATGTTTCTGAGCATTGAAAAAGTTTGATTGATCTGATAATACTGATTCACCCCCCCTCTCAGTATTATTTCCAACAGGGAAGGGAGATAAAGTTGTGAAGAGAGATATGCTATAGTAAAACTAGGTTGTTCTTTATTCCTCTAATTTTATTTTCTGAAAATTAGAGAATTGATCTTAATGGTGACAATAGTTCTAACTCTAAAGGAGAGATCAATTAAGGTGACTTCCGTCAATTATTCAAGGATTTTTAAAGGTATGTTGTGTGTTTCCTGATCATTCACTTATTGTTCTAAGGGTCTTATTTCTATTTTATTAGTGTTAATAGTGATACTTCTGTAGAAATCAAGTTTCCCACTCATGAAAATTGCTTGAGGGATCATTACTCTGCCATTTTCATTGGATTTCCTAAGTTTTTGTATATGATTTTGTACATTGTAGTAGTTTGGGTCTTAGAACTGGTCAATGGTCTTTAGAGAGACCTTTTGTTGAGATTTGACTATTATTTTTAATAAAATCATCATGTCCTTTTACAAAATCAACATCTTTATATACCTCTCGCATTTTGTTAAATTCATCTATTGTTTTTAACAACTTATGCTCTACAGAATTTCAAGATTTTGGCCTAAAATCTTGTCTAGCTCATTGTTACTTTTAATATGAATTTTCTTTTTACTTTTAACCATTGTTGATTACTTATCGTGTTGTGAATATCTATTTATATATATGTATATGTATATGTTATTTTCACTTAATGCCTTATATATATATATATATATATATATATATATATATATATATATATATAGATATACATATCATAGTATTTCCCTTTTATTTTGTATATCTTCAACAATGTCTTCTTCTTATGATAAAAAGATTTGGAAATTTGTATAATTTAGTTTAATTTAATTTAAACGAAACCTATCAACATATCATATGTCATCTTTATGTTAAGTATAGAAGGAATAAAAAATCCTCTCAGAACACCATTAAGCCATTAAACTATTTTAATTAGATCTATAGATGAATACATTTTAGAATTGGAAGGGTACTCCAGATTAAATGATAGGGATGCATTCAAACTTTTTGTTCTGTTTTAATCTCAACTATGAAACTTTAACTTTGAATTCGTGCAGGGATCAATATTTATGTGTTGAAAGAACGTGGTGCCATTATGGATTGACAATAAGTGTGGTGCAAATATTTTTTATGAACCAATATTATTTAAATGTTTTGTATAGTTATTTAATTTTTTTTGTTTTCAGATTTTTAAAAAAAATTATCCTAACAGACATGAATAAAATTTCAACTTTAATGACAGATGAACATCCTTACACATCATACTAGGTTGTAGAATGAGCTTCTTGGCTCAATAATTTTCTTTTTTCCTCAACAAATCGAAAATAAAATAAAATAATATTATAGTTAAAATATTTTAATGAGGTTATGTAAAAACTGAAAGTTTATATTAAAATAAACATTGATATATTTTATTTATTAGTAATAATGAAGTGGTAAGTCTGGGAGTGAGCATGCACACACACACATAGTGGTGTTATGTAAAGATAAAAAATTATTATTGAAATGGACATTAATATATTTTATTTATGAGTGAGAATGAAATATTTGTTAGTTATTAATAGGAAGGGCCCACACACATAAAAAGTTAATATTGTTAATATTAAAAATCCAGGTAAATTAATCTAAAGGGATCTACCCACCCCTACTGGCCATACAGGCAGGGCCTAACCTGGGCATCAAGGAGGTTTGACCCCATGACCTCCCGATTGTAAAGGTACTTAGCAATGAGAATTGAGCTAACCCTTGAGACTCGACATTAATATATTTTATTTATTTGTAAGAATGAAAGATTTATTAGTTGGATTTTTTGAAGCCCAGAGTCTATGAGTGTTATGAAGTGGTGGAAGGTGACTTTCTAGGGTTACAGGCTTGCGCATATTTTTTTCACCATGGATGGTCACAAGGGAGGGGGCTCCACTCCCTCCTACAAGCAGGTTATAATCCGAAGGGGTAAAAAAACAATGGAGAAGGATAGAGGTCCTTCAGAAGGAAAGCAAAGAAATAGTGAAGAGGAACAAGAGGGCTCTAAATCGTGGGAGAACAAAAACACCAAGGAAAATGAGGAAGAAGATAAGGAACAAAGAATAAAAGACAAAGCACAAAAGGGACCATGTAAACCCAAAGCAGCGGTTACTCCCAGAGTTGTTTTAAATGATCCTGCTCTGCAGGCACACAGGGAACACATGCAAATATATGAAATCATTTGCAAATTCATGGGTTTATGGCCCACCAAAAAAGCTTTATAGATGTGGATTAAATACCACTGGAAACCAGAAAGAAGCATTGACCTACATCTTGGGTCAAAGGGTTTCTTCACTGTGGTATTTGCTAATATTGAAGACAAGGACAGAGTGTTTGAAGGAGGACCCTACTTTTTTTCTGCAGCAGGCCTCTATATGCGACCTTGGATTATGAATTTTGTTCTGGAGCGAGAGACTTTTGCTTCGGTCCTGGTTTGGGTAAGACTCTTCTGTCTACCTCTTAATTATTGGCAAACAAAATCCTTAGCTGCCATAGGAAATAAGTTAGGACGCTTTGTCAAAGTTTCTGAGGCTACTAGAAGGGGAAAGTATACTTCCTTTTCTAGAATATGTGTGGAGATGGATCTCTCTAGAGGTCTACCATATGAAGTCATCTTGGAAGTATTTGATGAGGAATGGGTTCAAGCAATTGATTATGAACATATACCATTCAGATGCTGCAAATGCAATGAACATGGGCACCTATTCAGGGACTTCCCTCTCAGTAAAATGGAGAACAAGAGTAAATCTAACACAAGGAAAGATGATGAAAGCTTTCAAAAAGTAGCACATAAGGAAAAAGGAAGCAAAATGGGGCCAAAGACACAAAAATCAGGAGGACAACAATCTAGTCAGAACAGGTTCCAAGTCCTTGAAGAGGAGGACGGGATTACAAATGCAGACCAGACAAAGGAAGGAAGTCTAGTGGAGGAGGGGAAAGAGGAAGATAGTGATCAAGCACAAGATAATATTAAACAGAAAGAAACTATAATGATTGAGGTAGAACTAGAGATGGACCATGAAATGACCTAGAGTGAGATGGAAACGGAGGACCAGGAACTATAGGAAATACTTGAGAAAGAGAACCTAGCTCTGGAAGGGTTCTTGGACCAAGGAACTAGGAAAGGTTTGGATTTGTTACCTCCAGAGGAGTTCACAAGAGTGCAACAATTGTTTTTATGGAAAACGATGAAAACCACACTAGGATTAGCACCTAGAAACCCAGGAAAGAAAAGAGGCAAAAAAAAGCAGAATGAGCTACTGATGGAATGTGGAAAGTTCATGATAGATTCAAGTAAGATGAAAGACCTTACCAACTACTCCTTCACAAATCTTTAACTATGAAGTTCACTTCTTGGAATATTAGGGATCTAGGTAGTAAAAGAAAACAAAGAATTCTGAGTAATAGAATGAAGCAAGTAGCTCCAGATGTGATCTTCATCCATGAAACCAAATGTTCCATTCAAAAAATAAAAGAAATCCATAGCAAATGGCTCAATCGATTTGAGTTTCTGGAAGTCAAAGCAGAGAATACTGCAGGAGGTATACTCACCCTTTGGAATCCCCAAAAAATTAGCATTATAGATGCTGAGGCATCTAGGAATTATTTATTAGTGGTCATTTAGCCTGTGGGAGATAAGGAAACCTACCTAGTAACAAATGTGTATGGTCCTCAAAGATTGGATGATAAACTCAGGCTTCTAAATTCTCCGAAGGATCTCAGAGACAGATATGCAGGATTACCTTGGATCCTGGGGGTGATTTCAACATGATCAAATCACTTTCGAAGAAGAAAGGGGGGACCAGAATTACAAGCAAAGATTCTTTAGCTTTTCAAACCTTCATAGATAACTTGAAGTTAGTGGACATTGTAACAAGTAATGGTCTCTTTACCTGGAACAACAAAAGAGGAGGTGAGTCTTAGGTTGCCTCTAAATTAGACAGATTCTTAATTTCAGAAGATCTTATGTTCATAGACAAAGAAATGATAGCTAAAGTTCTCCCCTTTGGAGGCTCCGATCACTGGCTGGTTCAACTGGAGGTTCAAGGCATTGGAACCCCCAGAAATAGACCTTTTAGATTCGAGAACATATAGCTCTCCCACCCAGATTTCATAAGCAACATTGCCAATTGGTGGGAAGAAGATTTGAACATTCAGGGTTCAAGAATGTTCTTCAAAAAAGACTAAAACACATCAAGCTTAGGCTTAAAGATTGGACCAGAAAATAATTTGGCAATATTTTTGAAGACAAAAAATATGTTGAAGGAAAAATGCAGGTACTCAACCAAACCCTTATCAAGGATGGCTTTGATAGGGATAAAAGTGATCAAGTTTCAAAATATCATCAAGACTCAGAGTGTTTATGCAAACAAGAGGAAATATTTTGGAGACAAAAGTCTCAAGTTCAATGGCTAAAAGAAGGGGAGAGAAATACCAAATTTTTCCATAGATCCACAATTGCAAATAGAGCTCATAACAGGATTTCTTCGATCAAGGACAAAGGTGGAAATGTTCTTAATTCTCATCAATAAATTGAAGTTGTGCTAGTTCAGCACTTTAGCGATATAGCGAAGGAAACCATTTCAGATCGATAACAGTACATCAGGGTTCTTACAAGACATATACCTAGGCTGGTGTCTAGTGAGGACAATTTCAACCTTAATAGGCTAGTTACTGATGAGGAGGTCAGTGAGGTCCTTAAGGAAATGTAGAATGGCAAGGCGCCCCGCCCTCATGGTTTCAACGTGGACTTCTTTAAAGCCTTCTAGAGTATAGTCAAATAACATATTCTGGATGTAGTCAAATATTCTAGGAGAAATAAAACCATTTTGAAGGCACTCAATGCCTCCTTTATCTCCCTGATCCCAAAACAGGACTTAGCTCAAACACCTGACAGGTTTAGACCCATAGCTTTGTGCAATGTGGTTTATAAGATAATATCTAAGGTGGTGGCCAATAGACTCAAACCTCTCCTTCCTTCTCTAGTTTCTGTGGAACAATCTGGATATGTAGAAGGTAGACAAATTCTTGATAATATCATTCAAGCTCATGAAGTGGTGCACTCTCTGTCCAGCAATAGGACATCATGAATGATTATGCAATTGGACATAGAAAAAGCCTATGATAAGCTAAATTGGACCTATATAAGGAAAGTTCTAATTGCTTTTGGGTTTGATCACAACTGGGTTAGATGGGTCATGGCTCTGGTGACTTCTGCCAACTTTTCTATTCTGGTTAATGACTCTCCCTTAGAGAATTTTAATCCTTCAAGAGGACTTAGGCAGGGAGACCCACTATCTCCCTTTCTCTTCATCCTCATGATGGAAGGATTGGGTAGGTCTATCAAGCATGCAAAAGAAATACGTCAGATTAAAGGTCTCCATCTCTCAGATGATGGTCAGGCCTTGACTCACCAAAAATTTGTGGATGATACCATGCTGCAAGGAATACCCACGGTCAAAGAAGATATCGCATACAAACAAATCATGTGTGACTTTTCTTTGGCTTTAGGTATGGAAGTTAACCTTTCCAAATAATTTTTTTTCTTTAATATTAATATAGCCATTCAGAGGAATATTTCTAGAATTTTGGGCTTTCAAAGAGATATCCTTCCTTCAAAATATTTGGGAGTGTCGCTTACGGCCAAACCTTTGCACAAGAGCATTTGGGAGCCAACGATTAATAAAATGCAAGACAAAATCAAGAAATGGACTATAAGATCTTTAAACTTGGCTAGAAGGTTGATTCTCACAAAAGCTATGCTTCAAGCTCTCCCAATGTTCATGCTATCAGCCATCCCAACACCAAAAGGAGTCTTGCAAAATTTTAGATCCATTCAAAGAGACTCTCGTTGGGGTAAGGAGGAGGAAAGAAAGAAATGGGCTTTGGTGGCCTGGGATAAAATTTGCAAACCTAAAATCTATGGGGGACTTGGACTAGATGATCCTAAGACTCTTAGCAAGGTTTTAGGGGCAAAATTATGGTGGCGATGGGTCAAAGATCCAAAGGCACAATGGGCTAGTATTTGGAAAGGAAAATATGCCAGCTCTTGGCATTATAGTGATCATATAAGAATGTCTAGAAGTATAAAAGGCTCACATATATGGAACAAGGCCTGGGAGAATAGAGAATTAGTACACAAAAACAACTTCTGGGAAATCAGAGAAGGTAATATTGCCTTATTTTGGGAGGAAAAATGGCAACAGGAACCTATACTATTAACTGAGGACTTTATGGAGCTTAAAAATGAGACAGACACTAAAGGATTAATCAGGGTAAACAATTTCTGGGATCAAACCAATAGTGTAGGAAAATGGAGAACCTGGAAGCACATGGATTACAAGGATGGCAACCCTTTAAAAGAAAAGGCAAATAAGCTTAGGAATTTGGTGGAACAAAGGAGAATATTAGTTACAGATGGGCAAGATAAACTTAGATGGGGCAACAACAATGAGGGTTCCTTTAATCTTGAGGCAAAAGGCTTACTACTTGAGATAAACTCCCAGGCTCCGGATAGGATCTGGTTGAATCTATGGAGGTATCAAGGCTGAATGAAGATCAAACTTTTCATGTGGCTGGTTTATCATAAGAAAATTTTGACCTAGGATATCATCAGGAAGAGAAGTGTTCTGGAGCCTTCTAGATTCCATCTATGTGGTGACCAAGAGGAAACTATTGCGCATATTCTTAATAATTGTAGTTTCACCTCTTGGTTGTGGAATACATTTGCTACAATTTTCCAACAGACAGACGGAGACCAAGAGTGTATTATCAACACCCTAAGCAAGTGGAGACATAGCTTTTTAGATTTCGAATTTCTAAACACTACTTGGGTTCTTATGCCAGGCTTTATTATATGGAATGTTTGGAAAGAAAGAAACAAAATAATCTTCAAGAATGAAAAAAGCCCCCCCCCAACATCTTTTGGAGCAGATCTTAAATCAGATCAGGGAAACAGTGGGCACCTCTGTATGGAACCCCCCTACGAACCCTCCCTCGGCTGCAGAACTGAGGATTCTTTGTTAGTTGGGCATGTAGTGTCATATTCCTCAGAGCCTATAAAGGAAGGTTGTGATGAGGGATATAGAACAGGATATCTAGCACCCTCCCCTACAGGGTTTTTTAAAATTGAATATTCATGGAGCTTCAAAAGGCAACCCGGGGACAGCTGGTTTTGGCAAGGTGTTAAGGGATGAAAATGGCAGCATTCTGGTCATCTTTCACTGCCATTTAGGAAGGGCTACTAACAACATGGTGGAGCTCATGGCTATGGAACAATGTCTGGAGTATATGAAACAGGATAACCGCCAAAATGTGATTGTTGAAGCTGACTCTAATCTAACTATTAATTCAGTCAAGAGAATCAGTTGTGGCATGGCACCCGAAAAATTCTCTAAACACTGGAGGCTGATCCAGATATTTCAAAGGATTCAAACTCATCTCCAATGCCTTCGCACAGTTTGTTTTAATCATGTGCAAAGATCGGCTAATAAATTGATGGATATTCTGGCTAATCAAGGAGTTCTCTGTACTGAGAGTAAGGTCAAAATGGAATGGTAGGATATGACTCAGAATAGATTAAAGGCATTTTGTCACGCGCAAGCTAAGGAAGATTGGAGGGTGGTTCAACTCAGAGACATGGAGGTTGATTCTAGATGACTAAGTTTCTTTTATTGTTACAATCTTTTTATCAGTCTATTCCTAGCGGAAGGTAGCTCATCGTCAGCCTCTCCATCCCAGATATTTTTGGAAACAGATTCTCCAAAGGGATAATGCACGGAAGAATCGAGCACCTCTATAAGGAACCCCCCTATGAACCCTCACTCGGCTGCAGAACTGAGGATTCTTTGTCAGCTGGGCATGCAGTGTCATATTCCTCAGAGCCTGCAAAGGAAGGTTGTGATGAGGGATATAGAACAGGATATCTGGCAGCCTCCCCTACAGGGTTTTTTAAAACTCAATATTCATGGAGCTTCAAAAGGCAACCCAGGTACAACTGGTTTTGGAAAGGTGTTAAGGGATGAAAATGGCAGCATTCTGGTCATCTTTCACTGCCATTTAGGAAGGGCTACTAACAACATGGCGAAGCTCATGGCTATGGAATAATGTCTGGAGTATATGAAACAGGATAACCGCCAAAATGTGATTGTTGAAGCTGACTCTAATCTAACTATTAATTCAGTCAAGAGAATCAGTTGTGGCATGGCACCCAAAAAAGTCTCTAAACACTGGAGGCTGATCCAGATATTTCAAAGGATTCAGACTCATCTCCAATGCCTTCGCACAGTTTGTTTAATCATGTGCAAATATCGGCTAATAAATTGACAGATATTCTGGCTAATCAAGGAGTTCTCTGTACTGAGAGTAAGGTCAAAATGGAATGGTAGGATATGACTCAGAATAGATTAAAGGAATTTTGTCACGCCCAAGGTAAGGAATATTGGAGGGTGGTTCAACTCAGAGACATGGAGGTTGATTCTAGATGACTAAGTTTCTTTTGTTGTTACGGTCTTTTTCTCAGTCTATTCCTGGCAGAAGGTAGCTCATCGTCGGCCTCTCCATCCCAGATATTTTTGGAAACAGATGCTCCAAAGGGATAATGCCTCATCGTCGGCCTCTCCATTCCAGATATTTTTGGAAACAGATGCTCCAAATGGATAATGCATGGAAGAATCGAGTTAGCAGAGTGTTGGCAGGAGGATTGGCATGGTCAGATTTGTGCAAGGGGCCAGATTCTAGGTTTTTTCAGTGGGAGTAAAACCTTGAGTTCTCACGCGATGGAACTATATTACTCTCGGAGTGGTATATGGTTTATCGCAAGCGATCTAAGTGGGAAGCAGTTTTGGAGTTTGGGGAGCGATACCATCCAGCTAGTGACACGTGGCCAAGGGGTGGATCCAAATACCATCCTCATTGCGCGTTATTGTCCGGTCCACTTGACCGGTACGGTATGTTCATAGTCCATTGGATTAATCAAGGTGGATCGACGGTTGAGATCGATCATGCATATTGGTGGGTCCAGGGGTTAAGAGCTGTGCAGAAAGGTTTCGCAATTTCCTCCAATGTCGTTAGATATGGTAAGCAGATAGAACAGTTTATATTGAAAAGGCATGTCAGGATATGTTATTGCTCCTAAGTGAGAGTAGTATTTTTCAGTAGCCATTTTTCTCCTTTTTCCTCTCTTCAGGAGATAAAACCCCTCACCAATTTGTATTTGTTTGATAGCTCCCCTCTCAAGTTGGAAGCGGTTTTCGCAATTTAGGAGCGATCCCATACATCGTCAGACACGTGGCGGGGGGCCGTGTCAATAAACCTCCCTGATCGCACTTTAAAGTTCGATACCCTGAAGTAGCGCGATATCCCCATCATCCATTGGATTTCAAGGTTTGGATCTACGATTAGGAATGATCGTGCAGCTTTGTGGGGCCAGTGGATTAAGTACCATGCACCTTCTCAGAGCAATTTTCTCCTCAGCCATCGGATGAAGATAGTAGAATGGACGGTCGTCATTAAAGAGGCAGGTTTGGTGAGCGATGATGCGTGTAATTGCATGGATTTCAAAATTCCGGCCTTTCTTTCGGATAAAATTTGGTTTGGGTTCTGAAGGTTTGGAAGGTTATTTGTTTTGGGTGGGGGACCATACCCTAAGAGATTGGAACTCTTGTTCTGAGTCCAAAGTGCCTGGTGGATAGTTTTAAACTTTGTACATTATTTTTGGATTAATGCTATAGAAGGATCATCTCTTGCTTCAGCAAAAAAAACAAAGAAATATTTCTTAGTTATTAATAATCTTTTTAAAATCGGTGTCAAGTGGGGAAGGGCACATGCACACACACACATAGTGGTGTTATGTAAATATAAAATGTTAATATTGAAATGCATGTTAATATATCTTATTTATGAGTGAGAATGAAGGGGAAGAGATAGAGAGGGAAATGAAGAGGGAGGGATAGATGGATAGATAGATAGATATGGGGAGAGAGAGAGATCGTGACATATGTTTAGGGGGTTGAGATAGAGAGACAAATAAGGAGAGATGGAGGGAGGTATAAATATAGATGGCCTGGGGGGAGAGGAAAGAAGAGAAAGATAGAGAAATTTAGGGAGAGGCAAATAGAGTGAGACAGGGGAGAGAGGGAGGGGAAGAGAGAGAAGGAGAGGGGGCTATATAGACATAGAATGGAAGGTAGAGAGAGAGGGAAGAAGAAAGAGTCTCACAGAGACAAATATAGACATAGAAGCTAGATCTAGAAAGTCATGAATATTTTATATTTTCACTAAAATAGATGTATTGATTTCAATGTAGTTGTTGATTTATAATACTATTTTATCACATGCACTATATGCATTGATTTCAACGTAGATGTTGATTTATAATTCTATTTAATACCTTACACTAGATGCATTGATCTCAATGTTGATGTTGATTTCTACTCCTATTTGATCACTTGCACATGATGCATAGGTTTCAATGTAGATATTGATTTCTAATCCTATTTTATTGCTTGCACTAGATGCATTGATTTCATTGTAGATGTCGATTTCTAATCATATTTAATACCTTACACTAGATGCATTGATTTCGAAGTAGATGTTGATTTCTACTCATATTTGATTGCTTGCATTATATGCATTGGTTTCAGCGTAGATATTGATTTCTACTCCTATTTGATTGCTTGCACTGGATGCATTGGTTTCAGTGTAGATATTTATTTTTAATCCTATTTAATTTTTTGCACTAGATGCATTGATTTCAGTGTAGATGTCGATTTCTAATCATATTTAATACCTTACACTAGATGCATTGATTTCAATGTAGATGTTGATTTCTACTCATATTGATTTCTTGCATTAGATTCATTGGTTTCAATGTAGATATTGATTCATAATCCTATTTGATTTCTTACACTAGATGCATTGATTTCAGTATAGATGTTGATTTGTAATCCTATTTGATTGTTTTCACTAGATGCATTGATTTTAGTGTAAACACATCTCTACCTCTATCTATATCCCTATCTCCCATTGTCTCTCCTTATCTATCTCTTTATCTCAACCCCTAAACATACACTCTCTCTCTCTCTCTCGATATATATATATATATATATATATATATATATATATATATATATATATATATATATATATATATATATATATATATATATATATATAGATCTATATGTATGTATATATGTATATATATATATATGTATGTATGTATGTATGTATGCATGTATGTATATGTATATATCTTCCTCCCTCCCTATCTTTGCCTCTCTCTTCTTCCCTCTCCCCGCCCCATCTATATCTATATCTCCCCTTGTCTCTGCTTCTCACCCCCAAAACGCACACACTCTCTCTCAATGTAAGCACATAAAAATTACTCAACCATAAATACAATACTTGAATTTTCATCCTAAATAAACTGTTTTCTTACCCCAAATGTTTTCTTCTTGAAACTATAAATTGTTTATAATTGGGTACATTCTTATTATTCCCATTTTCCATCATTCAACATTGTTAATTACTTTGCATTCAAACACAGTGATAGAAAATAACTACCATTGACAATTATTTGGGGTTTAACACTCCTCAAGTCACAATGATTGACTTTGGAGAAAACTACTATTAATATTGGAGAGCAATAGAGATAAGGCTTGTTGTTTACTACAGTAGCTCAAGTTAAATATTTGAATGTTATATGATTCCAACTACTCTTTTCGTATGATCGATATGAGAAAATGGAAAATATAATAGGTGTGACAATAAGAACTATTGTAAGTCTTTTATTTTTGATAAGTTTGATATTAGTTGAAAAAATCAAAATGCCATTGAAAAATGATAAGTTAGGATATGGACCAAAAACAAAATTGAAAATAAGAAAATGTTAGGATTTATTATCATTTCAGGTCCATATCATTAAAATGATAGATTAGTTGCTCTAGAAAAAGAAGGAAAATAATTTTTTTAGATAAGCAATAAAAACAAGAATATTTTCTTTAGAAAATAAAATTAAGGTTGCTAGCTCAAACACGCCTTTGAAATTATTGTTTGGTTTTAATAAAATGTTTAA
This sequence comes from Pinus tabuliformis, assembly GCA_031772625.1. Classification (NCBI taxonomy): domain Eukaryota; kingdom Viridiplantae; phylum Streptophyta; class Pinopsida; order Pinales; family Pinaceae; genus Pinus; species Pinus tabuliformis. Next base: position 1,723,799,225 of record CM062816.1, on the reverse strand, counting down.
ATTCCTTAATCGAGGTTTAATTATTGTTTAAACTTGGTCACTTTGCAAAAAGGTCATAACGTATGATAGGCAGAAGTGACAAAATGCCAAATCAATATCAAATAACCATTGGATACCTTTCAAAGGATATCATTCACTCCGCCCAGATCAACGGTAGAGGAAGCATTTCGACCCCCCTTCAATCATTTCCTGTTAATGCGAGGGGGGGGTCCGAAAAGAAGTTTTAATGGTTGCCCTATTTTTCTACGTGGCACTCCCACAGCGTTTCGAGCCCCCAAAGCACAAAACCATAAACCACCACACCCCCCCCGGAAATCCCGCTGGCGGTTTTCCTTCCTTCGTACCATTGACCTTGTTCCCACGCTGTGTCATTCACACGTTATCCCCGCCTCCATACGAAATCCTCTGCATCACTAGGCCATTGTTTCTCACCCATTTACCACCCGCCACGTTGCAAAGTCGTTGCGCCCTACACTCCAAAATTGTTTCTAGCCTCACTTAACCATTTAATGTCTTGTTAGACATTAATTCTTGCTCCTCTCCAAATTAATTGCCTAAGGATAGATTTAAACAGTAAATTAACCCTAATTTCACCTATAAATATCCCATTGCTCTACTCTTTACCACTTTTCCACTTCCATCCATACACCAAAAGCTTTATTCGCCACTCTATGTATATTTTCCCCTGTCACCCATCTTTTAGATAAAATAGTTTCTGAATTCCCCCCATAGCAAGATGGCTCCTAAAGCTAAAACACAGAAGGTTGTCGAAGAAGGGAATCTGTCCACAACATTGCTATAGACATATTTGGGCATTGCAACCCCAATCACATATGTCAATAAACCAAGGGCTTTCAAACCCATAAAAGTGTTGTTTCATACCCTAAAAGATCAAGGTCAACTAATTACATCATTTCCCAAAAGTTCTCCCTAAAAAACTGCTCAGAACTGGTCAAAACTGGACCATACAATCTGTTCCATGGTGAGGGTGCGATGCATCTCACCTATTAGAAACGAGGGGTGCGATGCATACTGAAAATCCTTTCTCTAGGGTGCAATGAGAGAGAGCAAACAAATGGCAGAAGTAGTTTTCTAGGTGGAAACTCAAATAATCTTCTAGAAACTGCTCATATGACACTTGCCTCTCTGAATTTGCCCAGGGATGAGTAAGAGATCATGAAATCTCCAAGTGGAACCATGAACTATCAGTGAAATGACACTAATCAAAATCCTAGAAGCTGACTCACTTTCCTGCAAACATCTATATATGGATCCCTCATCCTAGAGATTCAGAGGCTGGAATTTTGTAATTTGGAAGGAAGTGTTGTTGGTTTCTCTTTGAGACATTGTATTGTTGGGTGATCTTGCTTTTTATGAGGTGAAGAAGGCTTTCATGCTGGGAGGATGGCGTTGGATCAGACAGCTTGGTTGTAATCCTCTCTTCTACTACTTCTATCAATAAAGCTATTTGAGTTTTCCTCCATATACTTGTATATCTCTGAATCTTGTACTTATATATGAACTTGTATGATTAATGTACATCTGATCCTATATTGTTTATGTTTATAGATCTCTATGCTTTGATGGTATTTTGCTACTTTGACTCTACAAGTGTTCTCTGAAGCGGGACAAGTGAGAAAGGAGTCGTGAAAGCTCTATCAAGGAAGAGAGGAAACAAGCAAGGAGACTAGCAAAACACTGAGGTTGGTACTCTCTGCTTCTCTCTCATCTATCTCTCATAAAGGATAACACAAGTAAATTTGGTTTGTTTGTTTCTAAGATAGCTACCCGTCTTAGTGGGACTAGCAGCTCTAAATGGACACTAGTTTTCCCAATAACAAAATGGTGACTCTGCTGGGGAGCGAATAGTTTGTTTGTTTGTTACTGTTGTTTGCTTTATAAACTACAGACAAAGGCTAAAGTTAAGCCAGTTAACCTTCGAACTGCTTTTGCTATGCAACTACAAAGTAGATCAACGATGTTTCAATCAATCTCCAAGTTGATTTATGAACTGAACATCTGACTTGAAAACATCCTAAGTGCCCTGGTGGTAGCTCAATAACCTCATTATATCAACCCCTATACTTTGTGTTTATTTTCTACCATTAGCTCAGCCTAAATCCTTGAACTTAGCTACAAACTGTGAGTGAAAACCAAGCTCAGTCTCGTCCCTGGACCATTGCACTGTCTCTCATTGGCAATCTAGATGCATTGCACCTCCTGTGTGTTGCAGGTGAGATGCATCCCTATTTCCTTGTGTTACAGGTGTGATGATTGACTAAGACTATTTATGCCTCCGGATTTTGGTTTTCTCTTCATTGTCTTCAACTTTATTTAGTAGTTTTGCTGTCTATGATCAGTATATCATTGTTGAAACCTTCTTCCTTTGCATTATTTATTCTCCATCGATAAAGAATTCTGAATGTTTTTTATGTATTTTTCATCATTTATAGTTCTCCTTTGCAAAAAGTAGCTTAATCAAATTATCGTCTTTTGATTTGAAAGTGTCACAACTATCATTTTCAGTCAAGAAAAAGAGTGTCATAAAGTATTCCCCTTTTAGATAATCGATTACACTTCTACCATTGTACCTGACTTTGAAATTATTAGTATTTCAAGTGTCAAAAGCAGTTTTAAATTCGAAATCGCAAAGTTTTGTCTTAGTCTTCCTTTTGTTTCGAAAAGAGAAAATTGTTAGTACTATTGCTTTGAAAGAAAATAGTTCAAATATGTACTTAGTTTTCTTTTTGTCATTCTCACATTAAGGAAACTGAAAAACAAATACATGCATGTGCAGTTTCATTTAGAGCATGCGGAAATTGATTTAGGAATAGTGCATCAAGTGTGTGCTCTATGCTCTATGTTGAAAGAATTTTATTTCTCTTTCCTTAGTACCTAGGATTTTTATTGCTAAAAGAAAGTAAACGACTGTTATCATCTTAGATTGCATATTTAGGAATTGTATATCTACATCACGTGGTGAACCTTAAAGGAAAACTTATTAAGAAATATCAACTATAAAATAAACCTCAATGAACATAAAAATGCTTTGGAACCTAACGCACAACATCTAGAAGTATAGGCTAGAGATGTATTACGGCATCGTAAAGCCTGGTAACTATCGTTTTCATCATAGGTTGGGTGATTCCTCCTCTTTGATACAACAAGTGCCAGTATGGACTTGTGCTCCCACATACCATCGAGTATATATTGGGAGACCACAATAGGCTATATCCTTTATCCTTAGGAAGCTGTGTCTGTCGCCCTATCAATCGCAATGCACTAAACACAACATTTGGGAAGATTGACTGTCGTACGTAAAAAGTATTTTGCAATTTTGTGATTGGTTTGCTAATCCCTCTGTCTAGATCTCTAGAGTAGTCACTTTCATTCCTTTTTAGACTCCTTAAAAGAAAAGGTCCATATGAGCACTTGTCACTTCAGGCTGATTAAAAATCGAAGGCGATTAGAGTCATATTTAGCTTTTTCTTGACTCTTAAAAATTGAAAAATCAAGTTGTGTCAAAGCATCATAAAATTTATTTTAATCAGAATAACATCATTGTTCCCTCGTTGGTCTTAGGTTGAGAAAATGGAGTCCACCAATCAAGGATTTTCCCTTGGGGGGAATCATAGTCCTTACTCTTCTTGGGGAGATGTTGGTGCTCCACACATGGCTACATTGTCCCTTCCAGGACTCACAATTGGCCTGCCAGTATGGCTTTTCTCGACCTTTGTCATTCAAAACACTATAATTCCTCAGCAATCAAATCAGCAACTAGATGATATTGAAGTCGCTCACCCACCTTCTACTTCGTTTGTTTCTCCCTCTCCTTCTTCCTCTTCGCTTGTTGAAGCTAGTAACGCTAAAAACCAAGTAACTGAGAAGAAGAAGAAAGGGAAGGAGAAGAAGAAGAAGAAGCCAATGGTGAAAGGGGGCAACCATGCATCGTCTGGTGAAAATCCACACACTGCACCATCCAAACCTAAATCTTCATGTGTCATTTTCAAAGGAGACCACTATCATCGAGATTTTCCTTGCATCCCATGGATCTTAAGGGGTTGGTTTCCACATTTGCACAATTCGGTGTCTTCAACCTCTGACGATCATGTTGAGATCACACCATCAACTAGTGAAAATGAAGTCAATGGACAAAAAGGAAGATCTAAATTTCCTTGTAGACTGTGTGAAGTCGATCATGCCCACCACCATTTTCCTTTCCTAGACGAAGCTAAAAGAGTCTTGGATAACTGTCCTACTTCACTGCAGCAACTTTCCTCCTGGATACAAGAAGCTCTTGCCAAGTCCATCGCTATTTGAAAATTTTATTGACACACCTTTGTTTTCGATCAAAGCACCTATCATTAAAGATAAACCCTCTAAGTCCACACTGGACCAAAGTCAACAGGTCAAGATGGCAGTTGACGCAGTCTTGTCTTCAGAAGGTCCACCTTCAGATGATACAGTCACCAAAGAGAATGAGAATGACATCGTTCAAATTCTTTTTGTTAACATAGAATCCGATGAACATGGGGGCAATCTACCCGTTCCTTTATCGCAGGAAGGAAGTTCATCAGAGATTCATCCCGCCATTTATTCGGTCCCTCCTCCAAGCAATATAGTCGTTTCCTTTTATTGGAATCTACTAGGGAGACCCCACCTACCATCTAATGTACCATTCTAAATCATAGTACAAGCTTACAGAATGATCATGGCTGGTACCATCATAGATGAAGGGGCTTCTGTGAGTATCCTTTCCTCAAATGCTTGGAAAGTGCTTGGTTCTCCATCGCTTCTGCCTGAGATTCGAAATCTGTCAAGCTTCAATAAAGGAACCAGTTGACCATTAGGGATCCTTCCAAATTTGCCTATAACTTTGAGAAGGAAAACCGTTCATCTAAACATGATGGTAGTCCAAGGGCCTCTAGATTACAATCTACTCCTTGGGCGTGACTACATTTACAGCATGGGAGCTATTGTTTCCTCACTCTTTCGAGTGATGTTTTCCATATGAAGGAAGAATGGTCCAACTTGTTGACTAGCATTCATTCCCCGGTTCAAACGCGGATACTAGTCAAATTCCATCCCTAACTGGTCTTTTTGCACAAGGAATGTCTCATCAACCTCCAGTCCATCCACCTGATGAGCACAAGTGATTTGGTGAATGTGACTAAACCCAGGGGGCATTCACCTTGGTCTGCTTTGGTAGGAAAACCCCAGGTATAAGATGTGTTTCCTCGTAGGATATATAACCAATCTGACACACCCGTCCATTTAGGAAAATGGGATCAGTCTGTAAATATAATTTCCTTGTCGAAGGTTATGTGATTGGAACTGACAACATTCACCTTCGTCCATTTCGATGGACAAAGCCAAGGAAGTGTTTTGTCTGCTACACGGATGGAACAATCTTTCTAGTGAAAGAACTTCCATATGGTAACCTGGAAACTTTACTCTTCTTTATACCTGGGGGCTGTTGGCATTATGAGACAAGTGTTGTCCTTGATGGCAAATCACACTGATGAGAAATCATAGTGCAGAAGGATAGCAGCAAGGAATTGATGATCAGACTACAAGTATGAAGAGAAAATATATATACGCAGGTTCACTATATACCAAGTAGGGTATACACGCAGGTTCACTATATACCAAGTCGCGTATACGTAGGTTCGCTATATACCAAGTAGGGTATACAAGCAGGTTCACTATATACCAAGTTGCGTATACGCAGGTTCGCTATCTACCAAGTAGGGTATACACGCAGTTTCATGCACGGAAAAGCGCGTACATGTCGGAAAGCTTACTTTGGTCCGTGGTAGTTATTCCTCGGTATTTGAACCTATGGTTTTGGACCATTGTATCTCGACAAGTGTGTTGATCCCAAGTATTAGGCTCATGGTATTGATTTATTATGGTTTTGGACTGTTTTATTGAGCAAGGCCTAAGACTATAAAAGGAGAAGAAGATCATTAGGCAAGGGCATCCGAAAAGTCTTCAATATCTTATGAAGTATGAGATCCAGTATGCAGGTTATGGGTTGATGATACATTGCTTGATCTGAGCTAAGGAGGGATCTCACCGGTTGATGGAGAACAAGATCTAAGGAGAGATTGGAATCAAATGGTTTGAAATGAACTATCTTTATATGGATGATTATGCTTATTCTAGATCTACATACTGACGCATGTAATGTTCTATAAATGTTATAAGTATGACTGATGTCTGATACAGCTGCAAAGTTATAAGGAAATATTTTGAGATCTGTACGCGGGTTGACCTTGGCAAAAGCGCGTATGTACGCAAGTTTGATTCATCGTAGTAGCATTTTGAAGTTTGATGTTGAAGTTGCAGTTGGGTCGAATTGATTTTGCAGAGTTCTGTGTCTGCTCTGTGTTCTGGTGACTGTGTTGTTGACAGGGTTTCAGTGATTTAGTGATTCAGAGATTGATGATGTTAGTAGTGATTGTTTTGAGCTTCAATGATAGTTATGGGTCCAGTATGAAAATTGGATGAAATGTGGCCTTTCAGATTATGTGTTGTGCTTCAGGAGTATACAGTCTGAAAATTTATGAAACGTGGTACCTGGAGGAGAGAATATTGTAGGTCGGCGCCTACGTACTAGTATCTTAGCTAGTACAAGAGCAAAGGGGGTTGGAGCTCCCTTCCTGGAGAGTCTGGAGAACGAGAGAAGGTTGTAGCCTTCTGCAGGTTATAGCCTGCGTGCTGGTAAAGGACTGCACCAGTACATTGTAAAAGAAGTTTCTTAATAAAGGAAGATAGAAATGAATTGCAGCAGGTGGTTTTCACCCACATTGGGTTCCCACCTTATATCATGGTGTTCATGTGTGCTTCTTGTGTGTGATGATCTATTCTGTTTACTGAACTTGCTTACCATTCATATGGTTAATGAAGATTTGATGCCTAACTAAAGACTCACATTTAATGGATTAACTGAATCATAAATATTCTGGATATACGCTATTTGCTTTAGACACAGTAGCGTATACACGCGGGTTCACTTAATTGAAGTAGCGTATATGTATCTAAGTATAGAAATGAAAAAGTATTATTGATCTGATAATACTGATTCACCCCCCCCCCTCAGTATTATTTCCAACAATTGGTATCAAAGCGGGTCCTTTGATAGAAGCTTGATCGCTTGAAGGAGATCCGTAGAACAATGAGAAAGAAGCTTAAGAAGAAAGCACCTAAGAAAAGGAAGGCATCTCAGAAGAATTATGACAGTGGGAGAATCAATTTGGGATTAGGATTAAGAAGCTCTTCAGATTCAGAATCAGATTCAGAATCGTTATCAGGTATGAATGTGTTATCCTCTGATGTTCCAGCTATATTTCCGTGTGAAAGAGATGGAAGTGATAGTGAAACTACTGAACGTGCTCTTATGGGTGAGCAAGAAAAGTATCAAATAGAGGCAGTATTTAGAAGGCTTACAGACAAAATTAAAGATCAACAAGATCTATTGAACAAAAGGGAATGTGCTTTGAAAGAAGAAGTTACCAAACTAAAAGCTCAATCAGAGGAAGGAAACAAGGTAAGAAAGTTACTCAAGGACAAAGAAAATCAATGTCAAAAGTTGCAGGGTGAAGTGACATCATTAAGAGATGAAGTCAATGAAAGAAGCACAACCATCAAGAAACTCAGAGATAGATCCAGTTACTATGAAAGTCTTGAAGCCACGATCCGCTCGCTAAAGGAAGATCTTGAAGAATCAAAGAAGAAGAATAAAGATCTACTCCAAGCTATTGAAAAACAAGACAACGAAGTCATCAGCTTAAAGTCCCAGTTGGAAAGTGCCTTCAGAGCTCGTCAAATGCAGCAGGATCTAAATGAAGAACAAAAAAAGGAGATTCTCAAACTAAGGGAACAAATGGAAGAAGGAAGGAAAGCTGAAGAAGATTTGAAAAGGCAATCTCTTGAAAAGGAAGAACAGCTTCAGGATGAGGTAAATATCTTGAAAGGTAAAATAGAAGAAAAGGATAAGCTTTTACGATTTCAAGATAGCTCTAAAGTCTTGGATGATATTCTTAGTAGTCAAAGATCTCCTGCTATAAAGACTGGTCTTGGTTTCCATGAATCTATTGAATGTGAATCTAGTTCACAAGGTGAGGCAAGGAACTCTAAAGAGAAATCTAAAGTGATCAATGAAGAAATGAAAGATCCATCTCATCATCAACCAAGGAAAGAGATTCTTCAAAGAAAATCTTTTACTTCTCCTATGAATAATGTTGAATGTTATGTATGTCATAATCTTGGACATGTTGTAGCCAGATGTGGAAGAAGAAGAGTTCAAGACCATCATGCAGAAAGATCATCACATTCAAGGTACTTTAATGGATATTGCTTTGCTTGCAATAAGTTTGGTCACAAAGCTGCTGATTGCTACAGGAGGAATATGAAACATGTAAGATGTTATGCATGTAACAAACTTGGACATATAGCAAAGGAATCCAGGAACAAAGGACGGACATCACACCAAAAGGAGAAAATATAATCACACTTGAAGATATGGAAGAAGAAGGAAGTTCAGCCAGAAAGATGTGGCACAACACAAAATACTCAGGTTCAGCACAACACAGACATAATAAACTCAGAGGGAGCTGAAGGTGTAAAACTTCAGTGTCCTGAAACTAATACGCAAGTTTCATAAATTGAAGTCGCGTATATACGCGAGTTATACACTGCAAAGTCGCGTATATGTCAGTCTGTGGAAAAGCAGTGGGGACAGGCTCAGAAAAGGGGTCTGATATGATTCAATCCAGTATCTGCTCTATTGGTTAACAGTTATAGTCTGCTGAGAATGTCTAGAAATGACTTGATACTTGTAAGATACTAGAAGTGTTTTAATCCTAACTTGATGATGATGATGTCTTGATGCTTACTACTGATGTATGCATGTTCAGATCTAACAGCAAACAGATGGCACAGGTTGAGGGGGAGAATATGCCTTTAATATTGCATTGTTGGCATTATGGATTAATAGTCCTTGGTGATGTTACTTATATGGCTAAATGATATATCTTGCTATGATGTGGTTATGAGTGGTCCATGATAGAATCTCATATGATTCTTGGGGATACATAGTTGATGTTCAGATCAGATTTATGGTTGATTCTTTGATGATGCATATATGGTGCTTACATGGTGATCTTCATAAGGATAAGGAGAAGTACGAAGCTTGAATACACATCTTCCTCACTTGATGATGAGTCACTCATATGTTGCTGTCATCATATGCATACAGTTATGATGCAGGCACTCTTGTGGATAAGGATTGTTGCTGTTGATGATATCAAGACGTTTTGTCAAATGAGCTTGAGCTCAAGATACATAGTGTTGATACATGGATGACTACTCAAAGTTGCTTTGTTGGAGACATGGTGATGAGTTCTTATCTATATGATGATAGGACATTTACAGGTTGCTGATATGGAAATGGTTGTACGCGAGTTTCATAAGGCCTATCCATGTATATACGCTTGTTTATGTGGATGCAGACGCGTATATAGAGTTTTGAAGGAAATCAGTAGGGACAGATGTTGGTTGCAGAGACTCTGATATGGGTCTGATAGAGACCATCTGGCACAGGTTCAGGGGAGCAGATAATCTTCCAATGATGCATTGTTGGCATTATCTTAGAAGCTTTTGGTTCTAGTTCATGGTTGTTGTTGGTTTCAGGTGAAACAAAGGCAGAAGGATCTCTTGGTTGCTGAATCGACAGATGCTGGCGATATCAATTATTGGTGACTTTCATAAAGTATTTCTCTAGATATTTCGGTCATATATCTCTTTTGTGATATCTCTTTCATGATGTCAAGGTCATGTAACGGCCTATATTGGTTTCCCCACTATGCCTGGGATGAAAATGTAATGCTCTTGCTTTATCATGTGTAAACTTTTGATGTATCCCCACTTGATTGGGTGGATGAGTCAATCCTAATATATCCCCATGTGTTTGGGAAATGGATGTATGTATTGAGTCATTTGGTGATAGGAAGGTCTCTTATGATGTATAAGTCATGGTTCTTCTTGAAGAACATCTTTTTGCAGATCTTGCCTTCAGTCAGGAAGAGCATGAACAACACACTTCAGCAGTACAAAGACTTGGCATGTACTCAGGGGGAGCATGGACAGATTGGTACACTTTGGCATATACAAAGGGGGAGCACATTTGGAGATTTCAGCAGGTACTCAGGGGGAGTATGGACAGTAGAATGTTTATCAAGGAAAGAGAATATGTTGGTCCACTCTTTGCCCTTGATGTCAAAGGGGGAGAGTGATTTGGTGTTGTTGCCATCAAGTCCAAAGGGGGAGATTGTTGGCATTATGATGCATGTGTTGTACTTGATGGCAACCCTCTCATAGAAGAACAACTCACTTACATATAACTAGATCAATCTACAGATGTGACTAAATGCATGGGATGCAGAATAGCTCAAAGGAATAAGAAGATCAAGTTCTAAGTGTGACAAGTTAGCTTTGCCATCAAGTCCAAAGGGGGAGATTGTTGGCATTATGAGACAAGTGTTGTCCTTGATGGAAAATCACACTGATGAGAAATCATAGTGCAGAAGGATAGCAGCAAGGAATTGATGATCAGACTACAAGTATGAAGAGAAAATATATATACGCAGGTTCACTATATACCAAGTAGGGTATACACGCAGGTTCACTATCTACCAAGTCGCGTATACGCAGGTTCGCTATAGACCAAGTAGGGTATACAAGCAGGTTCACTATATACCAAGTCGTGTATACGCAGGTTCGCTATCTACCAAGTAGGGTATACACACAGTTTCATGCACGGAAAAGCGCATACATGTCAGAAAGCTTAGTTTGGTCCGTGGTAGTTATTCCTCGGTATTTGAACCTATGGTTTTGGACCATTGTATCTCGACAAGTGTGTTGATCCCAAGTATTAGGCTCATGGTATTGATTTATTATGGTTTTGGACCGTGGTATTGAGCAAGGCCTAAGACTATAAAAGGAGAAGAAGATCATTAGGCAAGGGCATCCGAAAAGTCTTCAATATCTGATGAAGTATGAGATCCAGTATGCAGGTTATGGGTTGATGATACATTGCTTGATCTGAGCTAAGGGGGGATCTCACCGGTTGATGGAGAACAAGATCTAAGGAGAGATCAGAATCAAATGGTTTGAAATGAACTATATTTATATGGATGATTATGCTTATTCTAGATCTACATACTGACGCATGTAATGTTCTATAAATGTTATAAGTATGACTGATGTCTGACACAGCTGCAAAGTTATAAGGAAATATTTTGAGATCTGTACGCGGGTTGACCTTGGCAAAAGCGCGTATGTACGCAAGTTTGATTCATCGTAGTAGCATTTTGAAGTTTGATGTTGAAGTTGCAGTTGGGTCTAATTGATTTTGCAGAGTTCTGTGTCTGCACTGTGTTCTGGTGACTGTGTTGTTGACAGGGTTTCAGTGATTCAGAGATTGATGATGTTAGTAGTGATTTTTTTGAGCTTCAATGATAGTTATGGGTCCAGTATGAAAATTGGATGAAACGTGGCCTTTAAGATTATGTGTTGTGCTTCAAGAGTATCCAGTCTGAAAATTTATGAAACGTGGTACCTGGAGGAGAGAAGATTGTAGGCCGGCGCCTACGTACTAGTATCTTAGCTAGTACAAGAGCAAAGGGGGTTGGAGCTCCCTTCCTGGAGAGTCTAGAGAACGAGAGAAGGTTGTAGCCTTCTGCAGGTTGTAGCCTGCGTGCTGGTAAAGGATTGCACCAGTACATTGTAAAAGAAGTTTCTTAATAAAGGAAGATAGAAACGAATTGCAGCAGGTGGTTTTCACCAACACTGGGTTTCCACCTTATATCATGGTGTTCATGTGTGCTTCTTGTGTGTGATGATCTATTCTGTTTACTGCACTTGCTTACTATTCATATGGTTAATGAAGATCTGATGCCTAACTAAAGACTCACATTTAATGGATTAACTGAATCATAAATATTCTGGATATACGCTATTTGCTTTAGACACAGTAGCATATACATGCGGGTTCACTTAATTGAAGTAGCGTATATGTATCTAAGTATAGAAATGAAAAAGTATTATTGATCTGATAATACTGATTCACCCCCCCCCCTGTTATAGCTCCAAATCTCACTCTTATGGTTTGTGATGCTGCACTCATGGCCTAGGGCAACCCCTCCTTCCAGACCTGGTCCAAAAATTTAAAAAACAGTGTTTTATTCCCTATACGCGACATTGCCCTGAGTTAAACGCGTGTGCACGCGGGTCTGTTATACCCAACCCGCGTGTATCTATTAAAACACTTAAAAAATAATAAATTCCTCTTTTTCGGGCGGAGATCGCGGGTTTTACCTGCTGGATCACCTGTTATTGCCCGTGGCCCAACTGTTCCCAACCAACTCCTAACTAAAAAACTACTTTGGAGAGGGTATAAAAAGACATCAAAGGGAAGGCCAAGGAGAGAGAAAGGAGAGCAAGATTATTTTGCTGAGATTTTTCCCTTAGACCAGGTCTGAAGTCCTTGGTGCTTTCTGCACTTCCCCCATTTTGCATAGGAAACCCTTGTTTCCATGTGTCTTGGTGATCATTCATCCTTGATATCATCATTGAGTAGGACTTGGAAGGAGCTCTTGTTGGAGGCTTGAGGCTGGAACGAATCCGGGAGGAAGCTTTGCTTGGAGCCTGCTGAAGGTGTTCAGGTGATATCTTTCCGATATATGTACTTTATTTGCCTTTATATATAAAGAAACACGTCTTTGTTCCCGAAACAATCTTTCTTTATGCTTATGAGATTCTTGTCTTGAATTCTTATGCAAGTGGTTACTTAAAGATTTTTATAACTAACTTTATAGCATAAAGATGGTTTATACATAAATATCTGTACATGTACTGTTGTGTTCTTTGATTTGTTTGTCTTGCAGATCGAAGGAAGAAGAAGGGAACTCCAAGAAGGGTTTGGACCCTAAAGGCCTTCTCGAACGTAGGACCTTAGGTACGTACCCTAAACATTAGAATTTGCTTAAAAGTAAAAATGATGGCTGTGTGTGTGTTTCTTTGAATAAGCAATTTTCAGTCTGGTAGAGTCTTAGCCCAAAGGACCCTAGGGGTACTTTCCCTTCAACCAGAATTGGCGACTCCACTGGGGACAACACTCTTGTTGTTCCTAGTTTGGGTAGTCTTCAAGCCAATCAAGGCTCAGCCCCTCTGTTTGTTGGCTCTGACTGTCTGATCTTTTCTTGAACTCCAAGCTTTTCCAGTTTCAGTCTGTGTTTTTTTTTATTTTTCTTGAAAGACTTCAGATACGCTCTTTTCCTGGATTACAGAAGCGTATATACGCAAGTTGCACTAAGTGAACCCGCGTATACGCAGGTTTCCTTAGTTTCAGTCGCGTATACACGCATTCTGCACTTAATTGCAGGCGCGTATATTACATAAATTTCAAGATTTATAAATTTTCTTTTTGCTGAATGTTTGTATGGTGGTTTGGGTCAGGGTCAAGCAGTTATTTCTCCAGTAACAGTTCTCTATTTGACAGGGGGCATCTTGTTCTGAACTCTCTCTAGTCATAAGGAGTATTAGTCTTGTTTTCGTTGATTGCAAGCGTCATTGATTTTTGACACACAATATTTCTGTTTAAGAATCTTGATTGCTCTGTTTCGGCAGAGTGAGAAGATTGGGTTCAATCTTTGTGTCCATTTTTTCTTTCATGACACTTTTTGTTTGCTTAACGAAATCATTTTTATGACCATTTTCTCCTTCGTTTCGGGAAATTTGTTTGTTACCATTTTCTTGAAACTTGTCTTTTGATATTTTGGACTTTCATTGCTGCTTTTGATTGTCAAAAGCGATTTCGAACACATTTTATTTTTGTTGAGTTTTCATCATTTGAAAGGTGTCAATTCACAAAAGTGTTTGGTTGCTTGTTTATCAATCATTGGTGTCAGTTTTGGAGAGCTTTCCTTTGAAAAAGACTTTTTGGTTTGATTGAAAGAAAATCTTTTGAAAGTTTTTGAGTTTCGCTTTCTTAAACATGCTTCTCATTTGATTTCTTTTTTTTGCGAAGAGAAAGTGCTTTGTTTTTTATCTTAGAACTTGTTTTTATTGTTTGGACGAAATGATTGGTAACACATCATCTTCTATCTAAGCATTTTAGTGGCAAGACAAAATTTGGTAAAGCAGCAACTTTCCTTCTTTGTTTTTAGAGTAGTCTTTGAATCTTGCATCCACATATAGTTCTTGCATTAGGGTAAGATTTGCATCTCTTTTTAGGCATATTTAGTTTTGTTAGTTTTTGTGAGTGTGGAGTTTGAAAAGAAAAAGAAAAAATTTGTTTATATTAGAAGTACCTCTGAACCTCATAGAAATTGCTCTTCATCGAAAACAAAAGTGCATGTGCATGTAGCTAAGTTTTATTAATTTCTTTTGCGTCCATAAAAACACCACAAGTTTCATCTCCATAACCCTGTGACTTAAGGAACAGCCTAATAAAATCAAGCGCTTAATTAAAATCCACTAGAACTTTTTGTTTTAGTTATTACACCAACAAGTCTAGGATTTTAGGGCCTTGGATTAGGCGAGTGGAGAGTTAACTCTCCAAGGCCACATAAAACGTCAAACATAAGAGTCTGATTAACGAGAGTAAATCCAATAGCGTTAGGAAGACCAGGAAAGCTCCGGATCTGGGAGTTAAGCACGAGGGTCTGTGAAGACAGGGAAGAGAGATACCCCCTCTCCTACTTGTCCGAACTTACCTCACGACTGTTCCGCCTGGCTTCTGCGACGAGTTGGTACCCATAGTTGCCTCTCCTAGGGATCTGCATAGGTGGCTGCGGAGGGGAATCCCGTGGCACCTGAGGTCGACGTTGTATCACTCTCGACAGTACTACTGGAGGGCACCCTTGCGAAGCTTGGGGGCTTGCACCGGCGCAGGCTGTTGTTAGGAGGTCAGCGTAACTTCCTCTGATACCTTCGCTGATAGGACTGGGCCCTCATCATCCCAGACTATCTTCGGAAGGCCCTTTGATTCACTTTCTCGTATTTTGGTGTCCGGTCCTAATTACCCGGAGCGGAAATACTTGAAAGTTGTTTGACTGGCTGTTTCTTTAGGAACTTTATAGTGTGTGCTCTGTGCTCCTAGTCGGCTTAGCTTTTAATTTTTTGAGTCTTTAGTTAGATCATAACAAAAAATTCAAAGTGGCTGACCGGTCTCCAAGACGGTCTCGAAGACTTCGTGGTCTCTCGCCACCTAGTTTAGAGCCTTCTCCTAGAAGGCGCAGAGGGGATACTACCGGTAGGGCCCGTCCCACGCCGGTTGACGCATCGGGGATTGATCCTCCTCTCGGGGATATTAGCGGCCAAGCAAGGCCTGGCACTTCTGAGCAAGAGAGGGACACTCCAGTCCCTTCTCGAGTTCGCTTTCAAGCGAAGAATAACGTAGAGGTAGAAGAACTTTCAGAATCATTAGTGATTCCAAATTCTCCACTACCATCTAGTTATCCAGACGTATTGCAATACGTTGGGACTCCGTCACATAGACCAGCGAGTCCAGGTTACGCTACGCGCTTACCATTTATGATCACTACTGGAAGCATGGCTTCTACGAGTACTGCGACTATGCAAACCCCAACATCGGTGCAAGGGGGAGGAACCATTTCCATCCCCTCCGCTTCTTTGTTCGGATCGTTTTCTAGCACATCTTTGGTGGGGTCTACCTCCATTCCGTCCACGAGTGGAAATGCCCAAACCAATGCTTTTAGTACTGGTTCCTTCCTTTTTGGCACCCAATCACAGGGTATTCCATCGGTTCCGTTCAGTGCCGCTACGTCCATGATGGGCGGATCGGCTTCATTCCAGGGTTTTCCTTTCGGAAGTGGTCATATCCCACATTCCAACCCAACGGTAGGATCCATGCCTTTTTCTTCAATAGGACAAAGCAGCAATCCTTTCCAAGGTTGGAATAACCCTGGGGTTAGCAATGCAGGAACTGCGAATCCATTTATCGGCCAACAAGGAAGTAGGCCGTATTCCACGGTTAGCATGTTTCAAAGTATTCCTCCCCTTGCTTCGGCTTGGAACCCATATCAGGGGTTATCAACTCCTTACCATTCTTTAGGAGGGAACTTTGCAGGCTATGGAGGTTATACGGCAGGAGTTGGTCAAACTCCGAATTTTGCTGGACCACAAGGTTTGCCTTTTGGTTCAGCCGGTTCTAATGGTCACTTCGGGCAGCCTGGTGCCTCCCAAATCCCAGGACAATCTTTTCAGAACTTTGGGAGTTCTGCCCAGTCTGGGTGGAATCCCCTAGGTCCTCCTAAGCTTCCGTTTCTGGCAACGTTAAACTTGCCAGATCTCACTAAGCTAACAAATGACCCTATCAGATACAATCCGGCCTGGCCTCTGGTCCCAACCAAACTCCCTTCGGACATTCCAAAATTCGAAGGGAAGAGTGGTGAAGATCCGGGCGATCATGTAACCACATTCCATTTGTGGTGCTCATCCAACTCCCTCATCGAAGATTCGGTTAGGTTGAGACTCTTTCAGCGCACCTTGACTGGTAATGCGGCTAAATGGTATATAGAGTTGCCAGGGGGCAGCTTTACATCGTTCGCAGACTTAGCTAATATCTTCTTGAATCACTTCCAGTTGCCTGTCCGCTATGATGCCGGAACTGAACTTCTGGCTACCTTTCGTCAGGATAAGGCAACCCACATTTCTGATCACATTCAGGAATGGAGACGGAGAAAAAGGCTCATTAAAGCCGAAATCCCTCCGGAGTACCGTCTAGAGTGGTTTTTGAAGTCTTTGCAACCTGAGATCTCCAAGGATGTCTCCATGTCTGGGGTCTATTCTGAGGAGCAAGCCATTTTCAGGGCCCAGCAGTTAGAACTGATTTACTCTCAGTCTGGGATCCTCCAAAAGTACTTGCCAGATGCTCCTGGATCTAAGGTTGATTTAACTAAGCCGAAGCCAGGTCCGCACGCGGATGGTATTGTGGGGTCAGTAGACTCGACTACAGTGAACTTGTTGAATCAGTTGCAGCAGTTGTCATTACAAACTGCTCCTAACAACCAAGTCACAATGTCTAATCCTCAAGCTTCCCAAAATTCTTCCATTAACGTCGTCCAATCCGATAACCCCAAAGGAAATCAAAATTCCAATGGGAAAAAGAAAGGACGTGGTAAGAAGAAGAACTCGGATGGGAAGCCCGATGCAAATAAATACGGCAACAACGCTGGTGGTGGTAAAGGTGAGTCGAGAAAGAAAGTTAAGTTCCCTTGCAAGTTATGCAGTGGGGACCATCTAACTCATCTTTGCCCTAGAATTGAAGACGCTCAGCGCTTGTTAGGACAGCAAGGAACTTCTAGTTCGCAAGCTGTGTTAACTAACCCGTTTCCCCAAGGGCAGCAACTTCTTGCTGGCGCGAATTCGAATCCTGGGACCTCCTCAGGGGGCAACCAGGAAGGGGAAAAAGCATCAAATGTTTTTATGATGGGTTCAAACGTTAACGTGACTACTCGGTCACGTGATTATGGTGAAGCCGAAACATCTAAGGATAAAACGGCTCCCGGAAGTAATGACCTTCATATTGAGCAACCTCTTGTTGAGACTATGCCTAGGATACCGAAAGGTTCCGCCAAACGCGCGACGATTAACCCTAATGCTAGGGCCGCCCAAAATTACTCCATTGTGGAGGATTTGGCTCAAAGCCCGTGTGCTATGTCCGCTTTGGAAGTTCTCCAATCGTGTCCGTCTCAGAGAAGTGCTTTACTCTCCGCCATTGGAGCAGTCGATCCAGCTAACTCTTTAGTGCTCTCTTTTGACATGTCAAATGTCAAAAAGAGACTCCCTCATCATATGGATTTTCAGATAAAGTCAACATACCGGAAAATCAATATTTTTCGCACCGTTATAGATGAAGGAGCTTCCACATGTGTCATGTCCATGTCATGTTGGAAGGCTATTGGTTCACCTTCGGTCGTTCCTTCACCAACCGTCTTAACTGCATTTGATGGCCATTCTCACAAGCCGCATGGGATTATCCCGGCCTTTCCTATACGTGTTGGAGGGAAGGTCGTTAATATCGAAGTGGAAGTCGTAGATGCTAACCTAGATTATAATCTCCTATTAGGAAGGAACTGGGTGTACGAGATGGAAGCCGTTGTATCGACTCTGTTTCGTGTCATTTGCTTTCCTCATGAGGGGAAAATCGTTAAGGTTGATCAATTGGACTATTCTCCAATCGATCCTCAAGCAACCTCCGACTCTACTGTTCCTTTGGTGGATAACCCTCGCCCGCCGACTGAGAATTTAGGAGTAGGGATGTATTCCTCATTGATGGGTACGTTTGATCTTCCCTCTCCTTTTGCAAGAATCAATGCTATTTCATCATCCAAGGAGTCTTCTCGAGAAGAGTTCTTCCGAACTCATTATTTTTCTGACCCTTGGACCTTGCCTTCACCTACCACCACATTAGTTGAAGGACAAGTGAATGGAATGGCGGTTCCTATATCTGCAGCTGAGCTTAGATATCAGTCTATCATAGACTTTGCAGATAACCATTCTACTCCTTTTTCCGAAGAGGAATTAGATGGTCATGTGGCCCCCGCTTGGAGCTTTGATTCTAACTCTGCCTTGGACTGCTTAGATTCGGTTCTACCTTCTAAAGAGTCAATCCTCGAAGTAATGATGGGTATAGATCGACCTTGGGAAGACTTACACCATCGTTTATATTTTCTTCCTCCATTGCAGGAAGTAGAATCTAAATTCTCCGAGCTCGTTGGTAGTGATGTTTGTACGGTGTCGAACCCTTTGGCTCCAACACACACACATGCCGAAGGTAATATGTCGGTAATCTCAAAAATGATACCTATAAACATCTCTAAGGATCCTAACATCGTTGAGAATATCTTCATCGGAATTGAGTGTTCCCCTGAAGAAATTCAAATTTATACCGACCTATTCAAGGAATATCGGGATGTATTTGCTTGGTCTTATGAGGAAATGCCCGGCATTGATCCTTCTATCGTCCAACATGAGATCAAGACGTACGAAAACGAAAAACTGATTCGTCAAAGGCTTCGGCCAGTTAACCCTAGGAAAGCAGCGGCTATCAAAGCTGAGGTTGAGAAGCTACTAAGGGCGGGTTTTATATACCCTGTTCCTCTTACGGATTGGGTTTCAAATCCAGTCCCTGTGGACAAAAAGCAAGGAACAATCCGCGTATGCATCGATTTTAGGGACTTAAACAAGGCTTGTCCAAAAGACAATTACCCCACGCCATTCATTGATCAGATTATCGACGAGTGTGCAGGTAATGAGATTTTCTCCTTTATGGATGGTTTCTCAGGTTATAATCAAATCTCTATTCGTCCCGAGGATCAGCATAAAACTGCCTTCATATGTCCCTGGGGTACCTTTGCATATCGAAAGATGCCCTTTGGTCTTAAAAACGCTGGAGCCACGTTTCAGCGGGCCATGTCCTACGCTTTCCACGACATCAAACATGTCATCGAAGCATACTTAGATGATCTCGCTGCTCGTTCTTGAAAGAGAACAGATCACCCTAGTCATCTTCGATTGGTCTTTGAGCGATGTCGTTTCTATAAAATCCGGTTGAATCCCAATAAGTGCGTTTTCGCGGTTACATCCGGTCGGTTGTTAGGGTTTATAGTGTCCAATGAAGGGATTCGGGTTGATCCCTTCAAGGTTGAGGCAATAGTTCAGTTGCCTCCCCCGTCCTCAATCCGTCAACTTCAAAGTCTTCAAGGGAAGGCCAATTTCTTGAGACGGTTTATAGCAAACTATGCCGAGATCACTAAAGGGTTCATGCGTTTGCTACGGAAAGGAGTTCCATTCGTATGGGACGAGTTTGCGTAGCGGTCGTTTGATGCTTTGAAAAAGGCATTAGTCTCTGCCCCGCTTTTGAGTCCACCGGATTATGGTAGAGACTTCCTTTTATATCTCGCTGCAGCAGAATCTACCATTGGTATGGTTCTAGTTCAGGAAGACGATGCTCTGGTCGAGCACGTGATTTATTATTTGAGCCGAGGCTTAATAGGCCCTGAACTCCGCTATTCTCCGGTTGAGAAGTTGGCCTTGGCAGCTGTCCATGTTGTCCAGAGGCTCCGTCATTATATTTTGCTACGCAAAACTTTTGTCCTAGCGGCGGTCAATCCATTCCAATTTGTCCTCAGTAGGCGAGTGATTGGGGGCAAATATAATAGATGGATAGTTATTTTACAAGAATTCGACCTCGAGTTCTTGTCCGCCAAGTCTAAGAAATCTATGGTTTTTGCGGAGCTAATTTCTGAGCTTCCTTGTGGAGAGGATATTGTTTATGAGGAAAGTTTACCCGACGAGCATATATTCCTCATCTCTTCACAAGACCCTTGGTATGGAGATATCATTGTTTATCTCCAGACTTCGAAGTTCCCTCTACTTTCTCCAAGGATGAATGTCGTAAGTTACGTCACCTTGCTAAAAACTATGTTATCATTGGTGACACATTATACCGTCGAGGGGTTGATTCAATTCTTCGACGTTGTTTAACCTTAGAGGAAGCGGAGTCTGTTCTTAATGATTGCCACAGTGGAGCTTGTGGTGGTCATCTATCCGGGCTTGCTACAGCCCAGCGCATCTTACGTGCCGGCTACTTTTGGCCTTCACTCTTTAAGGACTGTGTGGAAGCGGTCAAACGCTGTCACCCGTGTCAAATTTTTACTCGCAAGATGCGCGCGCATCCAGCTCCCCTTTTTCCCGTTGTCACCGTCTGTCCCTTCACTAAGTGGGGTATTGATTTTACGACTTGTAATCCGCCTTCAGCGGCGAATCACAAGTACATTATCGTGGCTGTAGACTACTTCACGAAGTGGGCCGAGGCCATGCCTACTTATAAGAACGACAGTGACACGACAGCTTTGTTTCTTTTCAATCAAGTTATCTCAAGATTCGGTATCCCAAGAGAGATTGTCACTGACCATGGCAGTCATTTCCAAAATCAGCTAATGTCTGAATTGGCTTTTAAATTAGGTTTCCGTCAGGAGCATTCATCCCCTTACTATCCTCAGGCCAATGGACAGGTCGAGGCGGTCAATAAAACTCTTAAGACGATACTCCAATGGACAATCGATAAAAATCGGTCCAATTGGCACATTATGTTGTATCCGGCTCTTTGGGCATACCGAACCTCCGTCAAAATGGCTACTGGTTTTACTCCTTTTCAGTTAGTTTATGGGATGGAATCTATCTTTCCGGTCGAATGTGAAATTCCATCTCTGAAATTGGCTGTCGAGCTTCTTCCTGAGACTTCGAGTCTCGAGGAGCGCCTAGTTCACCTGGAACATCTCGATGAGCAGCGTCGAGATGCCACCACGATGAATGAGGCCCATAAGAAAAGGGTCAAAACTCAGTATGATAAGTCTGTCCGTCCTCGTGTCTTTGCTGAAGGTGACCTTGTCTTGGTCTATGACCAAGATAAGGACGCCTTGGGGGCAGGCAAATTCAAGCCCATGTGGTACGGTCCTTTCATTATCAAACGAGTCTTAGAAAAAGGATCGTATGATTTAATTGATTTCGAAGGAAACAAGCTGGCGGAACCCCGAAATGGGCTCTATTTAAAGAAGTATTTTGCTTAGTTTTACCAGGCAATGGCTTCTTTGTATTTTATGTGTATTTGTACATATATTATCGAGCGTTTTCTGATAACAGCACTTTTTGGTCTGCCTTGGCAGGTGCTGATGGATGATTTGGTTTATTTTGGATTCGCCGATGGTGCTAGTCGGCACACTCGGAATCTTGCTTCCGCAGCTTGGGTACTTTATTACCCAACTGGTCAGTTGATGATATCGAGAGGCGTGTGTATCGGTCCTGCTTCAAACAATATGGCCGAGTATACAGCTGTTATCAATTTATTATCCGAGGCAATCTCTTATGGGATCGACTCGTTGGTAGTATATCTTGATTCTCAATTGATAGTGTCTCAGTTAAATAACATTTATCGGGTTAGAGATCCATTATTATATCGCCAATATTTAAGGGTGAGGTTGTTGCAAAGATCATTTATTTACATTAATTATTTGCACATTCCAAGATCTCAAAATTGGTTAGCTGATTCTATCGCTAATCAAGCATTAGACTGGCATATCAATCATTCATCATCATAAAATCATGCATCAAAAAGTCAAACTGTATATATATATATATATATATATATATATATATATATATATATATATATCGCAAAGCGTCTCGAGTGTACATATGTGTGTCCAAAAATATACAAAATTGGGACTCAAATGCCCATAATCATGTCAGGCATATCTAACGCCTCGGCTCTGGATGAGCAGCTAAGTAAGTAACTATAGCATTGGCCACGCGCCGAAAGACGCGAACCCAGTCACGTGGCAACCCAACCACATGACGCTGCATATCTGGAGGAAGGTCCTCTACCTCGGCCATTGGTACTTGGCAGCTCAGTCTCGTCAAGTGTCTCTGGACATTGTTGAGGGTCCTTTCCGCATCCGCAGCCGCCTCTTCGGCTCCTCGGCCACGCCGTCCATGCCGCGGGAATCCATCTGGTCGCACAGGCCCAATGTCTGGAACATGATCATCATATTAGTCATTTGAATCTCATCAAAAAATATTTTTCAAAATTTATCATTATATTTGAAAAATCCAAAAAATCATAAAATCATAAAAATAAAAAATCTTACCAATCTTGCCCCATGCTGCATCTGGTGGTAATACTAGATCAGGATCTCCTCGAAAATCCAGCCCAGCATAGGGGTAGTCATCTATGGCGATGATCTGTTGCTCCCACCAAGCAAAAAAGTCATCGTCGAATGCATTCCTAGGCACTTCCCCACCCCCCAGACGTTTCATCAAGTCAGCCCACCGGCCCATGCGTGGATCACGTGGACTACTGATGGGAACTGCTACCCTGGGGCGGAGTGCGGGAACCTTCTCAAAGAAGAAAGTGCATAAAATAGTTCCGTACCCAAAGTTCTTGGTCCGTCCCCTCCTGATAGAAGCAAGTTGTTCCTTCATATTGGCAAGTAGAGGAGTACACCAGTCGAACACCGTGGTGAGACAGTCCACTGCTACGCTCATGTTTACCCGTGATGCCTGATGTAGCGAGGATGATCCGTTCACTCGAGCTATGGTGAACAAGATTATCCGCAGTGACAAACTCGCCACGTCTGGGATAGAAATCTGGCTCCCGACCTTCCGATGACCTGGGCAGTAAATTTGAACATAGTCGTCTACACTGAGGCTATTCCGGGTCCTGCCCCGGGAGTGTACTACCTCTCCCCTTCGGGAAAGGCCCATGATGAAATATATATCTTCCACTTCTACCCTGAGTGGCATCTGATCAATCACAAAAGCTTCTTCCTCGACATCCCAATAATCAATGAGTCTCTCGAGCAGATGCACGTTTGCTTTCATATTTGGCAACTTGAAGAATTTTAACAATCCGCATCCCCGCAGGGCGTCTAATGCCTCATCATTGTTCATAACTTCATTATCTACAGCTGAGTGCTCTCTTTCACGCCATGTGATAGTCATCCTGGAAGAAAAAATCATTTTCATCCGTTAGTTTTTTGTATAAAATTAGTTTGCTGCGCACACGCGGGTTCACTTGTATACAGTCGCGTGTAGGGCCGTCGTATACGCGATTTCTATACAGCCAACCCGCGTGTACGCCGCAGAGCAATTTTTTGCAAAAGTCTAACGGTGAAACATTAATTAAACTTCCTAAAAACTATCACAATCAATTGCAAGACAAGTTTAGTGCTTACCTGGAAGTTTTCGGCAAGTTTGAACGGTTGAATAAGTCACGGGGAAGTTTGCTCCTTTTTCTCCACAATTTTTGCTCTCCAAGTCAAACGGTGAAAATGGTAAGTCCAAAATTTCTTTTTATAAGTTTTGAAAATGCAAAATTTTTTCAAAATTTTATTTTGTTTGGTTTCATGTCACTTTTAACTTGGGAGCTTGGAATGTCGAGATTGGGTTGTTTTTCAGGATATTTTGGACATTTTTCGACGGTTCGAGACGGTTCCATGACTGCTGACCCGTCATGGCAGGTATCGTGTTCTCACTGGCATATAGGTTAGGGACACCATTTTTCCGTTGCATTATGCATACTAGCCTCCATTTGACCGATACATCTGCCGTAGGGTCGACCCCATCATGTTATGGTTCGTAAGCCACTTTCACTCGCCGATTCTTTAAATCATGACATGATGGTAGAGCCATCCTTTTACATGGGCATCCTAGTTAGCACCTCACTGACATTTGTTGCCCATGCTGCTTCGTTATGAGTAGGCTCGGGAGTCCTCTGTAGTCCCTCCATGACTTATGCGTTGAAGACTCATTCCTCTGTGCTTCTTCGCTTCGTTCTGGCCTTATACCCTAGAGGCTCCTATGTGTGTTGAGTTGTACTTCTGCATTGCATGTTGACCATTTTCACCTTTTGGCCTATAGCCGGCTTCACTTGGACTCGTGTTTAAGCCAACTTTTGACCATGATGTCTGCAAAATCAACCTTGCATACCCTTGACTTCTGCAGCTTGACATACCCAGATCCGTGGAAGGAACTTACCTCTGAGTGTCATTGACCAGTTTTTCACCTCCCTGCATTGAGCATAGGAACGTTCCTTTCCCAGGAACTAGATCATCTGTTTCACCGACACTCGTTCTTTCCACTGTACCATAGCATTCTTTTATTCTTTTTCTGGCTTATCAGAAAAAGACAAAAAAAATTAAATATTCCAAAAAGAGCGGGAACAGGGACATTATTTCCATTTATTGTTGGCAGCTAGAGTCAGTCGTGTCGCCCTTGAACAAAGCACTCAAAACAAAGTCTCCTCCGCATGGGTGGGATTTAGTTTGATTTAGGTACGCCATAACCGTGTTATCGAGTCAGTTCTCCCCCGATTGGTTATCTCTTCCAATCATATGGAGGGTTCGTTCGTGCCTCCTGCATGACGAACTTATACAGATTCATCATATGCTGCCACATAGTCACATTGAGTCGTGCTTTTGTTCAAGGGAAGTTAGCCTGAGTCGGCCTTTCTGCGGTGTCTCTTGACTCATTTTTCAGTCGGCCATCCCTGGTTGTCAGTGTCATGTCTATCATCACATCAGTTATATTGGTCCTTTACTCGTGCCGGTTTGAGAAGGTCCCCATTGACTTCTTGCTGGCGGGTCTTGTCCTTATCGACGACGACACATTGCTCTGAGGATAGGCCTAGAGCCGCACCCTGGCCCTATTTTCATTATTGATAGGTCACCTTGTGCTCAGCATCGATCAGTATCATGGGTCTTTGACTGAGTGGTTTCCCTTGTGTTCGACATCAGCATACATTATCACACATTGGGATTCGTGCAGTACATTGGTTTCCATTTGACCCTATTGGTGGATACCTCGCCTCTGTGTCAGCTTTCATTATTGGTTGGTTCAGAGGGTTTCTGTCGTGCGCTAGCCACATCTTGTGTACGTCGGAAACGTACTTCGGTTGGGTTACTACATCTTTTTCGTCCGATTCCTTCCACATTATTGGCCTACGGGTTACACTCGCGCTAGATTGATGAAGGATGCCTTAATGCCTTCCTTCTAGCGGATCTTTCCCTATCGACTCCGACTCATTGCTCTAGGGCAAAGATCTAGAGTCCATTTGGCAGTACCTTGGGGTTTGCAGTCATTAGTGGCAGATTCCTCGCTATCAACAGTGGGAAACCATCATTGTCTCCTGATTGATAGATTCTTACAGGTGTTCGACTTCAGCTCATCTATTCACACTTGTTAGATTGTACTGGGTACCTTGACGCTCATTATCATTATCGGTGAGTAGTCTCGCGTTTGTTAACGTTATACATCAATGACCGGTAATCAAACGATTTCTCACATGGTCGACTTCAGATCATTTATTCCCATGATGTAGAAATGTACCATGGTGGTTGGTGAAGACCTCAGGTTGTATCAGCATTCATTGGTTCACTTGACAGTTGCTCCTGTTACTGCTCGTTGATACCATTCCACTTTATATGTTGCAGTCAGTCATGGCGACATTCTATATGCTGGCACCTGAGTTTGCAGTGTAGTACCATCCTATTCCATCATGTTCAGTTGGTACCTTATGGGATCAGTCTTTGATTTCAGTGATCCGTTGCATCTTTCAGCATCATTGACAGTCTTATATGTGATATTCAGACATGTACTTACTCATTATGATCAGATGATCCATTATGTATTTTCCAGTCAGTTATACTTGTATACTTAGTGGATCCGCTTGTACTTGATATGCGGACATGCTTTACTTTTCCTGAGCATGGGTATGCCCGCCTCAGACAGTGTTTTTTTCTGATCTCCTTTCGGTGGCTTGGCAGGCTGAATTCTAGTGAAGTCCTCCTCGGTTTTTCGACAGAGTTCCTTTCCTTGTACTTACTTAATATATTTCGGCCATCATGTTCCCCTTCTGACCTCATACATTAGGGGGCATCTGTTATAGCTCCAAATCTCACTCTTATGGTTTGTGATGCTGCACTCATGGCCTAGGGCAACCCCTCCTTCCAGACCTGGTCCAAAAATTTAAAAAACAGTGTTTTATTCCCTATACGCGACATTGCCCTGAGTTAAACGCGTGTACACACGGGTCTGTTATACCCAACCCGCGTGTATCTATTAAAACACTTAAAAAATAATAAATTCCTCTTTTTCGGGCGGAGATCGCGGGTTTTACCTGCTGGATCACCTGTTATTGCCCGTGGCCCAACCGTTCCCAACCAACTCCTAACTAAAAAACTACTTTGGAGAGGGTATAAAAAGACATCAAAGGGAAGGCCAAGGAGAGAGAAAGGAGAGAAAGATTATTATGCTGAGATTTTTCCCTTAGACCAGGTCTGAAGTCCTTGGTGCTTTCTGCACTTCCCCCATTTTGCATAGGAAACCCTTGTTTCCATGTGTCTTGGTGATCATTCATCCTTGATATCATCATTGAGTAGGACTTGGAAGGAGCTCTTGTTGGAGGCTTGAGGCTGGAACGAATCCGGGAGGAAGCTTTGCTTGGAGCCTGCTGAAGGTGTTCAGGTGATATCTTTCCGATATATGTACTTTATTTGCCTTTATATATAAAGAAACACATCTTTGTTCCTGAAACAATCTTTCTTTATGCTTATGAGATTCTTGTCTTGAATTCTTATGCAAGTGGTTACTTAAAGATTTTTATAACTAACTTTATAGCATAAAGATGGTTTATACATAAATATCTGTACATGTACTGTTGTGTTCTTTGATTTGTTTGTCTTGCAGATCGAAGGAAGAAGAAGGGAACTCCAAGAAGGGTTTGGACCCTAAAGGCCTTCTCGAACGTAGGACCTTAGGTACGTACCCTAAACATTAGAATTTGCTTAAAAGTAAAAATGATGGCTGTGTGTGTGTTTCTTTGAATAAGCAATTTTCAGTCTGGTAGAGTCTTAGCCCAAAGGACCCTAGGGGTACTTTCCCTTCAACCACCCCCCTCAGTATTATTATAACCAATCTGACACACCCGTCCATTTAGGAAAATGGGATCAGTCTGTAAATATAATTTCCTTGTCGAAGGTTATGTGATTGGAACTGACAACATTCACCTTCGTCCATTTCGATGGACAAAGCCAAGGAAGTGTTTTGTCTGCTACACGGATGGAACAATCTTGCTAGTGAAAGAACTTCCATATGGTAACCTGGAAACTTTACTCTTCTTTATACCTGGGGGCATGCAAACCTTTTGTATGCAAGTGAAAAGCAACCAGCATAACTCTAACCCCGTAGTTTTTACTAACTTCAATTGCTTAAGTTGGGTGATTGGTCTGATCCACCTTTCACCTTTGCAGGGACCAACGAAACGAAAAAGTAAAGGAGATTGTTTCCCACCAAGAAACTATCCTACCTAACTTCAGTAGTTATTTAACCCCTAGGACAGTAGTTGGTCATTCCTAGCTTCCATACAAAAGGCTTCAGAGCAAAGTTGCGCATGGGGAAAGCTCCCTAAAAAATGAACCTACTAATGAGAAACATCCCTATTATACGACTGGCACAAGCAGGTTTACGCGAAGTTCAAGCTCGTTAAAAAATAAACCTAGTAATGAGCATATGTTCCACCAGAGTTCAAGCTCATTAAAAAATGAACCCACCTTTGGTAAATAACCTTTTCGATCGCAGAGCTATCAGCTTTTGAACCATGGTCATGTTCTTACCATCACCTCCATTCTTTTTTAGTCAATCATACGCCTCCATTTGATTGTTTACCCTTTTTAGGAACAGCTATGACGAGTGATTCTATTAGCCACCTTCTTTACACTGCCGTGATTGAAAAGTTCCAAACCTTACCTGGAACCAGTTGCTATCCAAAAACATCACTGGTTCCTAAAAAACAAGTCTCCTTTAAGCTCTTTTTAGACTCGTAAAATATAAAAATATTGCAGAGAAATTAGCCTCTCCAGCTCATTAAAGTGATTGGAAGTGCCATCCCTCCTCTATATTTTAATATTTTTGGACCTGAGGGATCATTACACAAAAATATTGAGCATTTGTCTTGTTCAGCTCATTAAAACTATCAAAAAGTCATCCCTTTCGTATTATTTTATACTTTTTCGAACTTAAGGGATTGTATTACCAAAAATGACTACTGGAGTTTCCTTTCCGTCTCTTTCTAGACTCTCTAAAATTGAAAAGGACCAAGTTATCTTTGTCATTAAACTCATTAAAACAATAGTGAAAAACTTGTCCATGAAGAAAAGAACGAGTTTCAATGTCGCTAGGCTCGCTAAAACATAGCGACGGGTCTGCCGAAAGGGAAAACTATAGAACAAGCATATGTTATCTTCCTCAAGCTTGACAAAAATAAAGAGCTACTGGTCAGCAATGACTAGGGAAAAAGGGAAGAAAACTTGAATAACTTCATTGGTAGCAGGTCACTCTTGAACATGGCACTTTCCCTCCATCACCATGATTGAGTCGAGTTGGGTTATTCCATTCACCGGTGATATCACCATTGGTCCTCCGTGCCATCCATTTTTTGGGTTAATGCTACCAATCCATTTCAGTGTCGCCGATATGTTCAAGAGAAGTTGCTAAGAGAATTCACCAACCCAGCTAATGTCTCATCCGCTGCAATACCTTAACGCTCCGTTCTTTCATGACTGCCACCCTGAACCTTGTATCATCAAATCGTTTTCACCTCCACAAAATCATTTTCTCCGTTCCGTGTCGTAGATGTGGGATTCATTAAGGCCCTCCTACAACTGGTCACTTCTTGTTAACATCAGCTCATTATCCAAGAAGTTGGCTTAGGAACAACCCTTTTAGTACTTTGAAGCTTGCATGCCTCAATGGCAAGTTTCTCACTTACGGCGACAGGTTTACATCAATGGCCTTCAACCGAAAGATTTTTCGTGGTGTTCGATGTCAAGTCCCATATTCACACCATGTGAATTGTACTATAGTACCTTGAGGGTCATCATCATTATCAGTGATGCCTCTCATGCTTGTTAACAACTTACATCATTCATTGGTAATCAGGTGATGTCTTTCCATGTTCGACATCAGAACATCTTTTCACATGGATCAACTTGTACTTCGGGCAAAGATTGAACGAGTTTGAAGACCCTGGATCTAGTTTCATCCATCCAGGCTATGACGTATTCAAGAAAATAAATACATCAAGTTTACATCATAGCTGCACAGATAATCATCCAAGCTAAGGGATGATGGCTCTACCAGAATCATCATTCTGCCACACAGACGATTATCTGTCCTATATACATAAAAATGAATTTATAAAGTTAAGCATGGGAATGCCCGTCTCAGCTAGATCATGAAAATATTATGAAGATAATGTATTGTATTGTATTACAGGTCACCTTCCAGTTCGAAAAACCTCGGATCCTCATGATAAAGCATTTCACCCTACATCAAAAGATTTACGACCTCATGCTTTAGGGGGCAACTGTTATAGACATATTTGGGCACTGCAACCCAAATCACATATGTAAATAAACCAAGGGCTCTAAAACCCCTAAAAGTGTTGTTTCATACCCTAAAATATCAAGGTCAACTGAATACATCATTTCCCAGAATTTCTCCCTGAAAAAACTGCTCAAAACTTGTCAAAACTAGACCATACAGATTGCTCCATGCTGAGGGTGCGATGCATCTCACCTATTACACACAGGGAATGTGATGCATACTGAAAAGCCTTTCTGTACGGTGTGATGAGCGAGAGCAGACAAATGGCAAAAGAAGTTTGCTAGGTGGAAACCCAAAGAATCTTCTAGAAACTGCTCATATGACACTTGCCTCTCTGAATTCACCCAAGGATGAGTAAGAGATCACGAAATCTCCAAGTGGAACCAAGAACTATCAGTGAAATGACACTAATAAAAATCCTAGAAGTTGACTCACTCTCCTGCAAACATCTATATACAGATCCCTCATCCTAGAGATCCAGAGGCTGGAATTTTGTAATTTGTAAGGAAGTGTTGTTGGTTTCTCTTTGAGACATTGTATTGTTGGGTGATCTTGCTTTTTATGAGGTGAAGAGGGCTTTCATGCTGGGAGGATGGCACTGGATCAGACAACTTGGTTGTAATCCTCTCTTCTACTACTTCAGTCAATAAAGTTATTTTATTTTTACTCCATATACTTGTATATCTCTGAATCTTGTATTTATATATGCATTTTTATGGTTAATGTACAACTAATCCTATATTGTTTATGGTTATAGATCTCTATGCTTTGATGGTATTTTGCTACTTTCACTCTACAGGTGTTATTTGAAGCAGGACAAGTGAGAAAGTAGTGGTGAAAGCTCTATCAAGGGAGAGAGGAAATAAGCAAGGAGACTAGCAAAAGACTGAGGTTGGTACTCTCTGCTTCTCTCTCATCTAGCTCTCATAAAGGAAAACACAAGTAAATTTGGTTTGTTTATTTCTAAGATAGCTACCTATCTTAGTGGGACTAGTAGCTCTGAATGGACATTAGTTTTCCCGATAACAAACATTGCTTGATTTAGATCACCTTCCCCTTGTAGACTCCCTGTTCAAAGTCACTGACTGTGAATGTGAATTCTATTTCCATGAGTTGCATTTATGGTTAACGCAAAATTATATAAACAAAGAAGATCCCATTCAGTTCTAGGAAACACTTTTTCCATTATACTCGTTTCCCAAGACTCATCACTTCCCTGATTTAATCACTTAGTGTCAAGCCAGGTACAATCATGTATAAAGAATAGTCATGACTCAGGATGGAAAAATCCTGATCACCATTACTACTCATAGTATAAACCAAATGTTAATGATACCTCCATCAGAATCCCTCATCCATTTCTCACCATCAGCTCTCATGGACCTTTACAATAAACTCACCTTCCCATAGAAAGCCCTTATCTTTGAACTTTTTCTACCAGAGGATCCTAAATTACCCAAGCGAAATCCACCTTATTCATCTTCTATGTTCCCTGAAGCCACTAGACATATCATCTCCCTACTATCATACATCTTAGGTTATGAAAATGATCAGTCTGTTGATGAATCCATCCTTGGATTCTTTTCCATTTTCAACAAAGAATATCAACTAGCTTTCATCTATAATTATATCAAGTTCTTGGCTGATAATATACATGAAAAATTTATGAATTTTACCACACTAGGAGTTTTTAGATATAGCTCAGTCATAATCCATTTGATTTTGCTTCAGCAGGGAGATTCATTACACATTCAACTTAACAAGAAAGATAAGCAGGGAGTGAATCAATCAGTGATTCACTGGATAGAGTTAGTGAAAGGACCATCAACAAACTTTACATTCTCTCAGTTCATAGATTCTTTTGTACATCATTTCTTAAGTTACTCAATAGTTAGGCAAAGCCAAGAATTGGGGAAGAGATTAGGAAGACATTGCACTTATCAAAACAAACCAAGACTGGTGACTGGTATCTGTAGCAGAAATACACTGAAATTAGAATACATGGTAGTGAGTTAACTCCATACAAACTGCCTAAGTATGTGCCAATGAGGATATTCTCACTAGAATACATTAGGTAGATGATCAATATGGATGAAGTCCATTTCGTCTCAAGTAAGAAAAAGTCACAGTTCAAACTCAAGGCTAAGGTAAGAACATTTATCTGTAATACTAGGTCTACAGGTACAGAGGCAGACAGATTATTAAAAAGCATGAATCTCCATCTAAGCTTCACCTGGTCTTATGATCCTTTTGGGATCATTTCAGCCCTTAGAGTTTAGTTGAATTCAACACCTTACAACCATACTCCCAGGCCAAAATTGGAGAAGTTTAAGAACTAGGAGCAGTGGTCTGAAGGGACTCATTTAGAAGTAGATGAACAGGTTATAACCACTCCATAGTTGAATACTCCAGTCACTTAGAGTACTCAACATAAAATATCCAGACAGGAAACTCAGTCAGCCACAGAATCAGTTAAAGAGTATTATATACTACAAAATAAATTGAACACTAGATTGTCACTATCATCGAGGAGCAAGCCACCAGAAATAATTGATCTTGGGGATTTAGAAGATGTTTCATCAGTAGGGACCACTGATCCCAAACCTCCTTCTACTTCTTGAACTCCTTCTTCAACTGAACCAATGGAGATTATTCATTCAACGGAGACCAGCTCAGCAGAAGATACTAATATCTTCTCAGCATTTTTGGGAATCAAATAGAAAAATGAAAGTCTTAAATCACAAGTATACAGTCAGTTTTGCAAATAGACATCCACTTCTTAGCACAGACTTCTCTCTGCCTTTCACAGCGAAAGAGGAAGGATGCAAATGGCATTTTTGCAAGCTAAAATTCCGTTTCCCAAATCTATAGTAGATAACAAGAAGACCATATTTTCGTTTTATGTAAACCATATACATCCTATTGACCAAACGGATTTCCATAGGCAATCAGGGGAAATGTTATTTCAAAAATGACTACAACTGCCATGTCTCTTTCAAATCTTAGAACTACCTTGTCAAATGTGTAGTCACAACTTAGGATTAAAAATTGTCATATTTAGCTAAAGATAACAAATTAAAGTCTTTAGAAGATATTATTATCAAAATTGGATATGATCCCCAAAACTGTAAAGCAATTGAAGGAATACTCTAGAAGAAGAATATAGAGATAACAACTTTGAAGAAATAGTTGAAACTGCCTTCAACTGAGGATCCCCAAACCAAAAAGACAGAAGAAAATGAACAGCACGGGGAGGAGATGTTGAAGCTCATTATTGAGAAAAACATACAGATTAAGAAAATGGAAGAGCAAATGGAACAACTTCTCAAGGAAAAAGAGGCAGCACAACTTGTTGTGACCTCAATAACAGCAATTCCCATAACAGGTACAGATTTACGCTTATCTCCTGCTGACATTGCTTCATCTTCAGCAATAGTTGAAGTAGCAAGATTATCACAGGAGTTACAGGTACAAAAATAGCAAAATGAAAAGCTACACCAGAAGTTCCAAGCCTTGGAGTCACAGACGGAAAAGAATGATACCTTGTATGTAGAGGAAATGCAAAAATCACACAGGTTAAAACAAAGGATCAAACAATTAGAGACTAAGACTCTAATGGTACACACTTTGGCACATGCCAAAGAGGACATATGGTTAGATATTAGCCACTCCATAACATAAATATGGCCATCTATTCAAATTATTTTTGAGAAGAAAGAATTGATTGCTAGATCTAGGGCAGAGATAGATAATCACAGGGCAGCATTGGTCACAAAACCCAAAGAAGCAGTAGGGATGATCAAAGTACTAAACTCTAAGACAAGGCAACATTTACAAGAGATAAATATTCCAGATAGGATAGCTACTATTTTGGAAATTAAGAAAGTCCTAATGAAGAAGAATCTACTGACTCAGCTGAAAGCAAAGTGTGGAGATTTGAACATTGCAGTCAAAAGGTTTCATTTTAAAATTAGTATTTTGAAAAAGATAGGTTTACCAGAGTTAGTGACATCAGATGATCAGCTAGTAAAATTGGATTATTACTGTGAAAGATTATATACTATTACAGGAGACAACAATCAATTTGTAGGGATAAAAACACAAATTACTGGAAAAGAGTTTTAGGGAGCTTTGAGCCCTGACCTCACAATTAAGTATTAAGTTGGACATATTTTTCTCACTAAAACTAATTTTGAAAGATATACCGAAGTTGATGAGATATTAAGAAGGATGGTAAATCTAGAGATACCAAGTGAGCAGAGGTGGGATCAATTGTGTGAAACAATTGATTAACTTTCCATCCCAGCAAGAAGACAGCACAACAGTTTTTGAAGGAACAGTCATCAATAACTCCCTACCTAATAGGGACACATCATTCAGCAGTTTTCCTTTCCTATTTTGTTTAAGGCTATTTTTGTAATCAGTTTAGGATATTTTGTTTACTATCCAAACTAGTATAGATAACTCTCTTCTACGAGTTATTAAAGGTGTTACCTTTACATAAGAAATTTTGTAAAGCATTAATGTACAAGATTTTTCTAGATCACTGATAATAAAGCAAAGAATTCTATATTTGGTATCATACGGTCTCATTTTCTTCTATAAATCTTTCATGTGTTTCATTCATTCTGTTAATTCTGCATATGTTTAAGTTTTACAGAGATATCAAGTGAGAATAAATGTGTTATAGTTATTCTTAAAATTCCTTTTGAAGTTATTATTATAAAGAGATTGAGATATTGAATTGTTTATCTAAAAGGTTCCCTCTAAATCATAAAATTTTTAGTATCTTATGTAATTTTAAGCATATTTTGTTTAACTTTTTAACATTGGTCAAAGCTTTTCCCACTTATGACGATTTATCTTTCTCTCTGAAATGTAAAGCAATCATATTTTCTTACTATTCTTTTTGCACATCTTATCAAATTAAAATCATTGTGTGCAGTTAAATAGCAGCCCTCTGGTTATTTATTAGTACCATCTAAAAGAGTTAATACATCATTCTTATAATTTGTTTTATGTATTGGTCCTCCATAAAAACCAAAACCAAAACCCCAAAACATATATCTTAGATGCTCTGGCATGATCAATTCACCACTATCACCTCAACGGTACAACATCAATCTGGTGCCACTGCTGGGGACTCAAATTTGATTAGTTTTCCTAAGACAACAATATAAATCATATTCCTTTAAAGTAGATGGATCACTCAAATTTTGGAGTATGATCTAACTATCAAAAACCAAAAAGTTGGTAAAGGGTCAAGGATTAGCTAAGCTTCTAGATGAGTTCAATTGTAAGGTGCTAGGCATCAACTATGTTTTGGAAGTACCAAGGGAGAATCCACAAGAACCTTCCCAAGATTTGAATGAGGAGAATCCACAAGAACCTTCTATCTATGTAGAAGGGAAGAATCCACAAGAACCTTCCCAGCATGAGGAAGAAAAGAATCCACAAGAACCTTTACCTTCAGATCAAACCATTTCTGTACATATTGATGAGAAATTTATTTTGTGAAATTGGTATCAAGATATTGTAAATTTCTTGATTCATTTTGAATGTCCTGCATCATTTTCAAAAAGTCAATGTAAATTTTTTAAATTGAAAGTAGTCAAATACTGTATCATAAATGCAAATCTACACTAGAAAGACCCACTCAATATCTTGTTATTATGCTTAACAGAATCAGAGACCGAAGGTATCATTAATTAGTTTCATGCAGGATTTTGTGGAGGACATTATGCTTGGAGCAAAATAGCATATAAGATATTAAAGGTAGGATTTTATTGGCCAACATTGTTCTTACAAGTAGGAGCAAAGGTCAGAAGTTGTGTCCCTTGTCAAATGTTTGTTGGTAAGCAAAAACTGCCAGCTCTTCCACTAATCCCAACACTGGTCTCAACACCTTTTATCCAATGGGGATTAGATTTTATTAGAGAGATTCATCCTACTTCAAGCAATCAACATAGATGGATCCTCACTGCAACAGACTATTTTACTAAATGGGTGGAAGCAATTCTAGTAAGAAATGCTATTGATGTAGTAGTGATCAAATTCATTGAAGAATTTTTTTTATCCAGGTTTGGTTTCCCAAGCCAGATTGTTACTAACAACGCCACAACATTTTCTAGTATTAAAATGATTGAGTTTTTCCAAAAATATCAGATTTTGTTACACCATTCAACTCCATATTATCCTCAAGGTAATGGTCTTGCATAATCATCTAATAAAAGTCTATTAAAGGTTATCAGAAAAACTTTAGAAGATCATAAAAAGAGTTGGGACACTCATCTAATTTATGCTGTCTAGGCCAACAGGATTACTCCAAAGAGATCTACTAGAAAATCTCCTTTTCAGTTAGTTTATGGGAAAGATACAATTTTCCCTACCAACTCGGATTTCCTTGTTTTAAAGTTTCTACAGGAAATAACTGATGAACTTGATGATTTCTCAAGGGTAAATCAAATCATTGAACTAAATGAGAATAGAGATGAAGTCCAATACAAATTGAAAAAATATCAAAATAAAATGAACAGCCTGTTTGATAGAAGAGCCAGGGAAAGGGACTTCAAGGAGGGAGATTTTGTTCTAAGATGGATTCCAGACGATAAGACAAAGGAAAACATGGAAAGTTTTACAACCTATTGTTTGGACCTCTAGCTATCGTTGAACTAAAAGGGAACAACACTTTTGTGTTACAAAATCTAGAGGGACAATATTCCACATTTTCTGTTAATGGAAGATTTATGAAGCATTATATTCAATATTGAGAAGTTGAAGTAGATTTTACTACCATCATTATAAAAAGTTCAGTCTTATTTTACTTTTTCAACTATCAGTGTAATGTTTACAGGAAAGACTCCAGAGCTCGAGGAGAAGGCACATGGATCTAAAATTTCTCTGCATTCTACAGGAGAAAGCAGTCCCCAGTTGGAGCCAATGTTGTGACTATTTTATTTTTGATAAGTTTGATATTAGTTGAAAAAATCAAAATGCCATTGAAAAATGATAAGTTAGCATATGGACCAAAAACAAAATTGAAAATAAGAAAATTTTAGGATTTATTATCATTTTAGGTCCATATCATTAAAATGATAGGGTAGTTGATATAAAAAAAGAGGCAAATAAAAAATGTTAGATAAGAAATAAAAAGAAGAATATTTTCTTTAGAAAATAAAATTAAGGCTACTAGCTCAAACGTGCCTTTGAAATTGTTGTTTAGTTTTAAAAAAATGTTTAAATTCCTTAATCGAGATTTAATTATGGTTTAAAATTGGTTTCTTTGCAAAAAGGTCATAACGTATGATAGGCGAAAGTGACAAAATGTCAAATCAATATCAAATAACCATCGGACACCTTTCAACAGATATCATTCACTCCGCCCAGATCAACGGTGAAGGAAGCTTTTTGACACCCCTTTGATTGTTTCCTGTTAACGCGGGGGAGGGGGGGTCTGAAAAGTAGTTTTAATGGATGCCCTCTTTTGCTGTGTGGCACTCCCACAGCGTTTTGGGCCACCAAAGCACAAAAACATAAACCACAGCACCCCCCCCCCCCCCCAAAATCATGTCAGTGTTTTTCCTTCCTTCCAACCGTTGACCTTGTTCTTGTGACGTGTCATTCACCCGTTATCCCCTCCTCCATACGAAATATGCCATGCAATAGTTTGTTATATCTCCCGCTAGACATTAACTCTTGCTCCTCTGCAAATTAATTGCCTATGGCTAGATTTAAATAGTAAATTAAGCCTGATTTCACCTATAAATATCCCATGGCTCTACTCTTTGCCACTTTTCCACTTCCATGCATACACCAAAATATTTATTCATCACTCTGTGTATATTTTCCCCTATCACCTAACTTTTAGATAAAATAGTTTCCTAATTCGCCCCCCCCGCAGCAAGATGGCTCCTAAAGCTAAAACATAGAAGGCTGTCGAAGAAGGGAATCTGTCCACAGCATTGCTTGATTTAGATCACCTTCCCTTTGTAGAATCCATGTTCAAAGTCACTAACTGTGAATGCAAATTCGATTTCCATCAATTTCATTTATGGTTAAAGAAGAAGTATCTAGACAAATAAGATCCATTTGTTTCTGGGAAACACTTTTGCCATTGTACTCTTTTCCCAAGACTCATCACTTCCCTGATTTAATCACTTGGTGTCAAGCTAGGTATGATCCTGTACAAATAATAGTGATGACTCATGATGGAAAAATCCTGATCACCATTACTACTCATAGTATAAACAAAATGTTAATGATACCTCCATCTGACTCCCTCGGCCATTTCTCACCAGAAGATCTCATGGACCTTTACAATAAACTCACCTTCCCACAGAGATCCCTTACCTTTGAACTTTTTCTACCAGAGGATGTTGAATTACCCAAGAGAAATCCACCTTACTCATATTCTATGTTCCCTGAAGCCACTAGACATATCATCTCCCTACTATCATAACTCCTAGGCTATGAAAATGATCAGTCTGTTGATGAATCCATCTTTGGATTCTTTTCCATTTTTAGCAAAGAATATAAACCAACTTTCATGTATAATTATAGCTAGTGCTTGGCTGATAATATACGTGAACAGTCTATGAATTTTACCACACAAGGATTTTTCAGATATAGCTCAGTCATAATCCATTTGATTTTGTTTCAACAAGGAGATTCATTGCACATTCAACTTAATAGGAAATATGAGCAGGGAGTGAATCAATCAATGATTCACTGGACAGAGTTAGTGAAAGTAGCATCAACAAACTTTACATTCTCTCAATTCATAGATTATTTTGTACATCCAGTTCTTCAATTACTCAATATCTAGGCAGAGCCCAGAATTGGGGAAGAGATTAGGAAGACATTGCACTTATCAGAACAGACCAAGACTAGTGACTAGTACCTGTACCAGAACTACACTGAAATTAGAATATATGGGAGTGAGTTAGCTCCATACAAACTGCCTAAGTATGTGCCAATGAGGATATTCTCACTGGAATACATTAGGTAGATGATCAATATGGATGAAGTCCATTTTTTCTCAAGTAAGAAAAAGTCACAGTTCAAACTCAAGGCCAAGGTAGGAGAATTTATCTATAATACTAGGTCTGCAGGTACAGACGCAGATAGATTATTAAAAGCATGAATCTTCATCCAAGATTCACCTAGTCCTATGATCCTTTTGGGATCATTTCACCCTTAGAGTCAGTTGAAGGAAACACCTTACAACCATACTCCCAGGCCAGAATTGGAGAAGTTTATGAACCAGGAGCAATGGTCTGAAGGGACTCTTTTAGAAGCAAATGAATAGGTTATAACCACTCCACAGGTGAATACACTAGTCACTCAGAGTACTCAACATAAAATAGCTAGAGGGGAAACTTAGTCAGCCACAGAATTAGCTAAAGAGTACTATATACTGCAAAAGAAATTGAACACCAGATTGTCACTGTCAATAGGGAGCAAGCCAACAAAAATCATTGATCTTGGAGATTTAGAAGATGTTTCATTAGCAGGGACCACTGATCCCAAACCTCCTTCTACTTCTTCAACTCCTTCTTCAACTGAACCAATGTAGATTATTCATTCAACGGAGACCAGCTTAACAGAAGGTACTAATATCTTCTCAACATTTTTGGAAATCAAACAGAAAAATGAAAGTCTTAAATCACAAGTATGCATTCAGTTTTGGAAACAAACATCCACTTCTTAGCACAGACTTCTCTCTGCCTTTCGCAGGGAAAGAGGAAGGATGAAAATGGAATTTTTGCAAGCTCAAATTCCATTTCCAAAATCTACAACAGATTACAAGAAGACCATATTTTCATTTGATGTAAACCATATACATCCTATTGACCAAATGGATTTACATAGGAAATTAAGGGAAATGTTATTTTCAACAATGACTACAACTGCCATGTCTCTTACAAATCCTAGAACTACCTTGTCAAATGTGCAGTCATAGCTTAAGATTAAAAAACTATCATCTTTAGATAAAGATAACAAATTAAAGTCTTTAGAAGATATTATTATCAAAATTGGATATGATCCCCAAAACTATAAAGCAATTAAAGGAATACTCTAGAAGAAGAATATAGAGATAACAACTTTGAAGAAACAGTTGACACTGCCTTCAACTGAGGATCCCCAAACCAAAGAGATGGAAGAAAATGAACAGAAAAAAGAGGAGATGTTGAAGCTCATTACTGAGCAAAACATACAGATCAAGAAAATGGAATAGAAAATAGAACAACTGCTCAAGGAAAAAGAGGCAGCACATCTTGATGTGACCTCAGTAACAACAATTCCCATAGCAGGTAAAGATTTAAGTTCATCTCCTATTGACATTGCTTCATCTTCAGCAATATTTGACTCAACAATATTATTACAGGAGTTACAAGTACAAAAATAGGGAAATGAAAAGCTACTCCAGATGTTCGAAGCCTTGGAGTCACAGAAGGTAAAGAATGATACCTTGTATGTAGAGGAAATGAAAAAATCACATAGGTTATAACAAAGGGTCAACCAATTAGAGAGGAAGACTCTAATGGCAGACACTTTGGCCTAGGCCAAAGAGGACATTTGGTTAGATATCAGCCACTCCATAATAGAAATATGGCCATGTATTCAAATTATTTTTGAGCAATAAGAATTGATTGCTAGATGTAGGACAGAGATAGATAATCAGAGGGCAACATTGGGCACAAAACCCAAAGAAGCAATAGGGATGATCAAAGTACTAAACTCTAAGACAAGGCAACAATTACAAGTGATAAATATTCCAGATAGGTGTTGTGCTATTCAAAAACCCCCCATTTGTTAATAGTAGTAGTCAATGTTACATTAATAAATGGGAACCCTTTAAAAAATATTTCCAAAAATAAGTTTAGCATTTAGGTACTTTATTTATTAATTTTGGAATAAAACAAGATATCAATCAAACCCCTTTCCAAAAGAACTAGTAAATGCTTGCCTTTCCTGCATATCGCATGATTAAGCATGATTGAAAGCCTTGCTAACCCACCAAATCTAGTGAAAATCAATCGAAGAAGGACTTCGTGCTAAAACGCTTTGAAACTACTATCTTATAAAAACTAGGTCCTTAGGTATTTCTCATCAAAACTAAGTCTCGCATTGCATATCAATATTCGTAGAAGGCACACCTTAATAAGTTACCTCAAAAACAAGTGAAATGTGAAATTTCGATCACACCATTTGCCTTACCACATCGCATTTCGAGCATTTAAAAGAACACCATAGACTTATTGCCTGTTGAAATTACGAAATGTGATCAAGACCTGGACCCACTGCCTACATACTTTAAAAATAAATGTTTAGGTCCGTCGCTTAGTAAAAAGGTCTTTACATAGAAAACCTAACAAATTAGCTATGTCTTAAAAATAATAAATGAGTAGCTCGCATCTCGCATCTCGCAAAAACATAAGACATGGCAAGAAAAGAAAAAGGCATAATGCGATAATGCAATTTGCAATATTGCTTCGCAAATCGCAAAATCAACATTATCACAATTCGAAGGCCCACCACACTAGAAGCTTTCTTCCCGACTTATGATGCAGACATTTATGAGCATTAAATCTAAGAGATAACGAACATTAGTTCACATTTAGGGAAGGTTAATGGAATTTATTTGTGAAAATCCAATTAACGTGATATGATATCTTCTTACATGAGTTCAAATAAAACTCATTTTATAACCTTTACAAGTTATCTGTATCATTCCATTTCACATTCATTATTATCTCTGTATATCCAATAGCTATTGTTTTTCTCCACTTTCAAGAACAATCCACAGAACAAATATTAAGGAGCGATGGTGAAGAAAGACAAGGCAGTCGCGTCTGAGAAATCAGAAATGACTCCCCTATTTTCAGATACTACATGGAGCAGATATGGAGGAACCTCTACGTGGGAAACCATGGATAAATCTTAGAAGAAGAGGAACCAAGACTTCTGGAAACAAAGATCACAGTTGGCGGCCATGATTCCTCAGATGCCTCCATTTTCGAGATGACATGCTCATTTTTGCATCGCATAGTTGCGCACCCAAAGATAATCCCTTATACAAATATGGTTAAATGGGTTATTGATGAGGTTGATATCTTAGACAGATAATTCAGGACCAGAAACCAAGAGGTTATGGGATCTTTTTCACTAGACAACCTACGGCTTATGTACCACCTACCAAAGCCACAAGTCATCTACAACAAACAGCTCATTAAGATGTTTGCCAAAGAGAATGAGGACCCAGTAGACTGCACCTAGACTCGATCAAATAATGAGGGAAAAATCAAAAAGGACAAAAACAGTATGTACTCTAATGCGTCTATTTCTCCCCCTCATAGTTTTGCAACAGCCATGCTATGTAGGATGTTTGGCAAGCCCGGTAGTACTAAATTTTCCCAAGAATGGTTTTCATTAATAGATGTAGCCGTAAATGCAACTATAATGAAATGAGCCCAAATTTTGTCTGATAATTTACCAAAGGAAATAATCGATTATAGGAGGAAAAGGAGTGCCTCAACAAGGGTTTACCCTCTATTTTTTATGAGTGCCTATGTAATGGATGCAATTTATTTTGGTTGAAAGTTTCCTATGATGGGATGGAAGTGGATTGTCCAAGATCCACTTCTCGTTCATATATACCATAAAGACATGTGGGAATCTTAGTTTCAACCACATTTTTACAAAATTTGTCATGGAGTCATGCTCCCTATCCACAAATACATTTACAACCGAGATGCCCCCAGATTTTCCAAGGAATCTGAGGTAGATATCCTCCCAATGCCAGATGGTTTGGAGAGGAAACATTCACGTATATCGAGGTATTTGGTAGAATTACCCCGCCACATGTCCTCCCATACTATGTTTCGGAAAAATTGATGGCTAGAGAGATAGCCTATCAAACAGCTAATGAGGGTTGCTGAGCAAAGCATTGAAGGAAGCAAGAAAGGCCATTTGGCCTACATTCCCTTTGCAGTGTGGAGCATTTGCACTACACAATTTGGGGAATGCATTTAAAGAAGCAGATATCATGTTATCTCTACAATTACCTAAATTCCCAGGTAGGCAGTATGACCCATTTGGCATTGCCAAAGACTTCTCTACCATGGTAAAAGTGAAGATATTCAGTCACGAGGAAGATCTGTTTGATGACATCTTCCTACAAAAATAGACATTCACAGAAGTGAAGCACATGTCATCACTACTTTTTTACCAAGAAGAGCTTGAGGCCTTTCATCAATACAGAGAAAGGAGATTGTTAAAGGTCCCATTGGACCATTTTTGGATTGAACCAATAAGGAAACCCACTCCCAGTGTAAGCCTAGAAGGAAGTTCCAAAGGAAACTCTAGAGATGACTCCCAAGCAGAACCCCAAGATAAATCTACCAGGGAGTTAGAGCACTCAGAACAACAATCATAAAATGGGAGAAGCAAAAGTAAGGAGTCAGAAAGAGATATAGCCCAATCTATAGAAAAGACAGCAAAGTAAACCTTAGCTAAAAAATAGGTTGAAATTCATTCCACCTCCACCCAGCCAATAAAACCCTTGGTGATTGATTTAGATGAAGAATGGGAGCACTTTAATAAAAATCTCTATGCAGAGAAACAAATGTCAGAGCTACAAACTCCACAGCATATAACAACTCAAGAAATTACAATAGAGAGAATTGTAAATATTCAAGAGGTAGAGCACATTCCTGTCACTCCTACCTCTGAAATTATTTTGAGGATTGAGGAGATTCCTCCTTTAGATGTATTTTACAGTCCTACCCACAAAGCCATTGTTAAAAGACAAAGGAAGAAAAGGAAGTTGGATGCTACAGCTGCTACTACTCCTAATAATGAACCGATGTATATTGTCTAAAAAGACTCACCCATCAACCCATCCGCCAACCTGACTAGACTATCACAGTTTGCAGGAGCCTATGCTACAACGACTATCGATAAAGCAATAAAGGTGCAAATTTTGCTAAAGGAAAGGGAAAATAAAATCTTTCTGTTAGAACAACAGCTACAGCAAGAAAAATCTAACCAGCAAGTAGGATCATAGTTAACTAAGCTCCAACAAGAATTCGAGTAGATGCAAATAAAACATCAAGCCAGCTTAGCAGAGAAGGAAGCGCAAATACAAGGAATAATTGATCTGCATAAAGATGATACAAGAATTTTTCAGTTTATTACTGAAGTGCTTAGCCTTAACTCCCAGATGATGCACCAAAAGGAACTATTATGCCAGAAGATCTCGCAATGGAATCCCTATTGTGAGACAAGTGACAAATTGACGAGTCAAGTCATTGAGATGAGACTCGAATATCATGAAATCTTCAAGAGATTTTCCGACTTCATTACTTGGAAGAATTCAGAAGATGGGAGAAAGGACGACTTACCTAAACTAGAGGAATCACATAAGGAAATTTTATTTGCAAACTGGGATGCTAGGCTTAGACAGGTAGAAAAGGAAACAATAAACGCAGCAGCAACAACAAAACATGTTATCGAGAACATCAATGAAGATTTACATAGCACCAACCTAGTAGCAGAGTCCATTCCAGGTTTTCTTCCAAATGTCAAACAACTCGAACAATAGTGGAGGTAGGCAACAGAGGAAAAAGGAGAAGTAATTAGGAAAATGACCAAGTTAAACTGGGAAGCATACTAGTGACATTTAATGAAGCCTCATAGCCAATGGATGACCCTGCAATGCCTAACCACTTCTTTGGAGAAAATGGTGCCA
Organism: Pinus tabuliformis; assembly: GCA_031772625.1. Taxonomy (NCBI): domain Eukaryota; kingdom Viridiplantae; phylum Streptophyta; class Pinopsida; order Pinales; family Pinaceae; genus Pinus; species Pinus tabuliformis. The sequence continues at coordinate 1,723,754,440 of CM062816.1, read as the reverse complement.
GCACTGACTGACGTCATGTTCACTAGGCAGTTGAAATCTAAAATCAGCCAACCATCACAACTTAAACTCATGATAGACATTTGCGATCTCAAGGATCAAACGCAAAGGAGTTAGTCACCATGTTCATTTGTATTTTTTTTATATTTTGAATAATTTGAGGAAGGTCATTTAAACCTCCTCAAGTATTTTTGTAATAATCTATTTTTAGTTTTATAGTTTAGTATTTAAACCCCTCTCATGCATTTAAAGAGGGGTCCAGAAATTTTATCAGAAAAAAAAAAGCATGCACTTCTATCCCTTTGAGGAAGTTCTGGTGAAATGAATGGAACATGATTTATTTTTATCTTATCTGGCATCTTCTACTAAAATTGCACTTTTGTACTCTTAGATGGTGTTGGATTGATTGGAAGTAGATAAATATTGTTGAATCACATGAGCAAGACTTATTACAAACGGTAACTTTTATCTTGTAATTTTTTTTTACTTATGTATTAAGCAATAACTTCTTTTCAAGTTGTTTATGTATGAAAGTTTGAATCTTGGTTGTCATTTATTGCACTTTTGTATGGTGATGGCGTAAATTTTATGCTAAATTACATGAATAATTTCTTATGCAATATATCTTTCACAATCATTTCAGCTAACTATTTATCTGAAATGATTATTGTTAAAAAGATTTCATTTCTTATTGCAATTGAATAATCTTTATTACCAATTTCTTTCAAACATTATTGTAGATTGCATACTTCAAATTTATTCCCAGGTATAGTCATATCTAGATAGTGTTTAAATTATGATATATACATGTGATTATTAGCTTAGATTAGATTAATTTTAGCTTAAACATTACTCCAAATATCACATATCACCCCATCAACACTATCATAAATTAGATTGGGAAACTGGTCCCATTATCCCTAGTTGGAGCCACTACACTAAACGGAAAAAGAACTGCCAACCAAGGGCCGTACCGGGTGTTTTTCCCCCATGTTGTAAGCAACTATTTTCGAGGCTTCAACAATAGGAAAAATAGTAGTTTGAAAATTAAGAAAGTCATAATGAGAAGAATATACTGACTCAGCTAAAAGCAAAGTGTGGAGCTTTGAACATTGTAGTCAAAAGGTTTCATTTTAAAATCAGTATTTTGAAAAAGAAAGGTTTACCAGAATCAATGACATCAGATGATCAGCTAGTAAAATTGGATGATTACTATGAAAGATTATATACTATTTTAGTAGGCAACAGTTAATTTGCAGGGATAAAAAGACAAATTACTAGCAAAGATTTTTTGGAAGCTTTGAGCCCAAACCTCACAATCAAGTATGAAGTTGGACATATTTTTGTCACTAAACCCAATTTTGAAAGATATACCGAAGTTGATGAGATATTAAGAAGGATGGTAAATCTAGAGATACCAAGTGACCAGAGTTGGGATCAATTGTGTGAAACAATTGATTAATTTTCCATCCCAACAAGAAGACAGCACAACATTTTTTGAAGGAACAGTCATCAACAACTCCCTACCTAATAGGGACACATCATTCAGTAGTTTTCTTTTCCTATTTTGTTTCAAGCTATTTTTGTAATCAGTTTAGTATATTTTGTTTACTATCCAAACTAGTATAAATAACTCTCTTCCATGAGTTATTAAAGGTGGTACCTTTACATAAGAAATTTTGTAAAGCATTGATGTACAAGCTTTTTCTAGATCACTGATAATAAAGCAAAGGATTCTGAATTTGTTATCATACAGTCTCATTTTCTTCTGTAAGTATTTCATGTGTTTCATTCATTTCATTAATTTTGCATATGTTTAAGTTTTATAGAGATATTAGGTGAGAATAAATGTGTTACAGATATTCTTAAAATTCCTTTTGAAGTTATTGTTATAAAGAGATTGAGATATTGGACTGTTTGTCTTAAAGGATCCCTCTAAATCATAAAATTGTCAGTATCTTATGTCATTTTAAGCATATTTTGTTTAACTTTTGAACATTGGTCAAAGGTTTTCCCACTTATGACTATTTATCTTTTTGTCTGAAATGAAAAGCAATCATATTTTCTCACTATTGTGTCTGCACATCTTATCAAATTAAAATCACTATGTGAAGTTAAATAGCAGCCCTCTGGTTATTTATTAGTACTATCTAAAAGAGTTAATACATCATTCTTATAATTTGTTTTATGTATTGGTCATCCATAAAAACTAAAACCAAAACCTCAAAACATATATCTTAGATGCTCTGGCATGATCAATTCACCACTATCACCTCAGAGGTACAACAGGAACAGTAGAAGAAAATAGTTTCAGATTGAGGTGTGACAATAGCAACAATAGAAGAAAATAGTATCAGATTGATTGAAATGAAGATTTTTTGTAATTGAATATATTCTTAGTATTCACCTTTTCTCTCTATCAAAATTGTTACATTGACACTTTGCACTCAAAATTTGTATTTCAAAATTTTTCATCATTCAAGTTACTAATAGCTTCTCTCATCTAAAAAAATGAGGTAACTAAGATCCATCTTAACACCGGATCTATCAAGCGCCGAGAGGGATCAAATCTTTCGAGGTGAAAACCATTCCTCAAGTTTTGCAACCAAAAAATAGGTTTGCACCTCGAGAGATTTGATCCCTCTCAGCACTTGATAGATCTATTGTTAACATGGATCTAGGCTGGTAAGTATTAAGTTCTTATGTGCTTATTAATGAAATTTATATATAGTTACAAAATTATTATTTTAGTTTCTATGGTAAATAGATCTTAATTTATAACTATTATTTCTATCTTACATTTTTTAATGTGATAAAGGGTTTAGATATATATTTAAATTAATGATAATCTTTTTTCTTTTAGATTTAATTAAAAAAATGTTATAAAATTAAATTCAAATAAAATATTTATAAAATATTTTGATTGTGAAATGAGAGATGGTTTTTGGCATGTAGTATTGATGAGCCATGGTATTGACCCATGGTTGCAACAAAGCTTACTTACAAGTTAATAATATGTATGATAAAGTGAGCTTAAATATCCATGGTTAAAATATTGTTATATTGTAATTTTATTATAAGTATTAAAGTTTTTATATGCTTAATAATTAAATTTAAATATAGTTATAGAGTCAATCATTAAACATGAGGTGAACACCAATTCTCTAGTTGCAAACTCCACCAATCTAAGCAAGCTTGAGTAGGCCAATGCTTGTCATAATGCTAATTCCATGCATCTCCTTCTCCTACAACAATGATGAATTGAAAACAATGAGGAAGAATGTAGTCGATTTGTATCTCTTTCCATTTCCAAACACATGGATTTTCTCTTTTTAGTATCCAATAATATTTCCCTTAAACCAATACCAATGGAAGAGGACTTTGCTTGTCAAAATAAGGGCCTATGGATGTAGAGGAACTAAGCCCCCTTGATGTTGAGGAAAAAGAGGGACAAGGAAGTGCTCATATTTGATTTTTATTGATGTATTTATGTAATATGTATTTTGGCTAAATAATTTATGTTTAGTTTACAATAAATAAATATCATGTGTCAAATCCATGTTTATTATATATTTCACATTGGAATACACAAATATTATTTTTTCCATGAGAAATATCTTCATATTCCATATGTGGAATATACATGTTTCATTCCTAGAGAGTCTTTTCCATGAGAAGTATATTCTTATTCCATGTGTGGAATATACATGTTTCACTCCTCGAGAGATTTCTTAGACATGAAGGCTTGAATTCATTACAAGCCATATTCATTATGAGCTCAACATGTCACATGTGGGAATTGAACCTAGGTGAGGAGGATAACAACATTTCATAGAACCACCCAAACTAAACCGAATTGAAGAATTATAGAGAGCACTTATTCATTAAAAAATAAATTTTTACTTTCAATGATCTATATATATATATATATATATATATATATATATATATATAATATGGACTTTGAAATATTTTATTTCTGACCATGCCTTATTTTTCTATTATTAATATTTTTTAAATATTGAGAATTATCTTGTTGTCGCTACTACAAGACCCTCAAAATTTTGGCCTACATTCAAATCATGTAACCTCCCTCTGATAATTAGAACTATTGTCTCTAGATTCTATATTTGTTCTATAAATATTTCAAGTCCCTTTCTAAAGGAATCTAAAATGTCGTATTTTGTTAAGGTAAGTGTCATTCTTTGTGAAAATCAGTTATGGAACATCATTAAGAGGTAGCTCTGATGCATTCTCTTACATTAATGGATCCTATATATCATGGGTACATGCATTGGACTCATTCCTAGGGTATTGTGCACTTTCTCTTTGGAGTTGACACTTGTGTCGTAAGGTATATTTTAAGTGTCACACTTGGAGGCAAGTGTCATTATGTTGTTGTTTCAATGAATGCATGTTAGTTTTGGGTACTATGTGTCTCATTGTGATGTGGTTAATCATTTATGAGTGTGTTATCATGTTCAAATCGTTGTTACATTCTTTTACTATAGAAAATCCTATAGATTCACAAGCTCATGCAATGTACTAAATCACAGGACAAGAATCTACTTCCACATTCAACCAGCAGAAGCTAATAGATCAATGAAAACAATACTAACAAGAAGAAGATAAATCAATGGCACACAACACAATATGTATATGGGGAAATCCACTACTCAAAACCCTGCTATCTATATTCTATATATTACAAATATGAGTGAAGATACAAAGTTTGTTCTCACTAGAATAATTCTGCACAAGTATGCTCAACTCTCTTAGCTCACAAGCTAGCTCTTGGCTAACACTTAGCCAATTTTTCAGCTCTCCAAGCCCCTAATATCTTGTGTAATTCCTATGATGAATAGCCTATATTTAATGGGAACTCATGCTCCCAAAACTGTGTAACTCAAACATAGGATCAATCTTTGATGCATGCATGATATTTACACTCAAGAAAATAATACCACTGATAGTACATTGTCCCTTCACTCTAGTCTCAAGTTGTTCTTTCTCTGAACTAACATGCATGACTTTCTCATGAGGGAATCTTTAGTTAACTGGAGTAGCACTAGTGGATGCACTAGTGCACCAACTGATTGCTAGTCCTCTATTAGTTCCAAAAAAAAAATGGAAATAATTTAACTTAACTTAACTCAATAAACTGAGTGACCTAATTTCCAACTCAATTTAAACTCATATTGGACCCCTAAAACATAGGGAGAACATATGCATGACTATAGAAATAATTCCAACTCGAAATTCCTAAGCTAATTAAGTTAATTAAACTTAATTAACTATTTACATGTTTATATGAGAATAGAATTTGATTTTAATTCTCAGTTTAATTGAAGGACAAATTAAACTGGAATTTCTTGTTGTCGTTTCTCAACACTCCCTCTCAACATGAAAGGAATTATCAGCTACCCCGATCCTGTCTCTATGAAACTAAAATTCACATCTTGACAATGCCTTTGTCAAAATGTTAGCATCTTGCTCGTCCGTGGGAATGTACTCTAACAACATAATTTTCCTCAATACACAATCTCTGAGATGATGATATCGAATATCAATATGCTTGGACCGATCATGAAAAACTGGATTTTCATAGAGTTTGATACAACTCTGATTATCGCAGTAAATCACAGTTGGATCCATCTGTTGACCAAACAAACCAACCAGGATCTTCTTCATCCAGATGGCCTCACATGCTGCATGTCTCACAACCATGTACGATGCCTATGCCGAACTGAGTGCAAGCGATCTCTGTTTCCTGTTGTACCAAAAAACTATCATTAACTCAATACTCAAGATACCTCCTAATGTGCTTTTCTAGTCAAATGGACTCCCTGCCATATCTGCATCGGTGAAGCATTGAATCTTCACTCCCTCTGTCTGTCTATACCATAATCCATACTGATAAGTTCCCCTGAGGTATCTCAACACATGCTTTTCCACCTTCTAATATAGCTTGGTAGGCCTAACCATCGCTTGACTAAGTGGGTTAACTGCATAGCACATATTCAATAATGTGTTCACCAAGTACATGACTGAACCCACAAGCTACCTATAAACATTAGCTTCCACTACTTCCCCTGAAGTAGCATCCTCCTTCCTCTAGTTACCTTCTAGAGAAGACTCCATGGGTTTTCTGCTCTCCATGCGGAATCTCTTGAGTATCTCGGTGGCATACTTTCCCTGAGACATAAACAACTCCCCATCTCCCTAACATACCTCCATGCCAAGAAATTAATTCATAAGCCCCATGTCCTTCATCTCAAACTCTCTTGCAAGGTCCTCTTGCAAGACTTGATAACCTTATCATCACCTATTAGTATGATATCATCAACATAAAGTACAATGATCAACAACTTACCTTCCACCACTATGTGGTATAGGTTCGCATCCACTTCACTCTTTGTGAGGCCCAACCTCGTGAAGTAGCTATCTATTATGGTGTACCAAGCATGGGGTGATTGCTTCAGCACATATAATGCTCTCTTGAGCTGGCATACATGTGACTCATGGTCAAAGGTTCCAAAACCTTCATGCTGCTCTATGTACACCTCTTCCTCAATAATGTCATTAAGGAAGGTTTTCCTCACACCCATCTAATGTATCTTCCAACCCATTTGTGCTGATAGTGCGAATATAGATCTGATCGATGAGTACCTTGCAACAGGAGCAAAGGTCTCATCATAGTCAATACCCTCTACTTCTGAAAAGCCACAAGCCACAAATCTAGACTTATGCTTCTCCACACGACCATTTGCAGCTTTCTTTACCTTGTAAAGCCAATGGGAGCTTACCATTGACTTATCCTCCAGTCTAAGGACCACATCCCAAACACTATTATGAACAATGAAGTCATACTCCTCCACCATGGCATCAACCCAAACTGGACGCTGCACTTCTTCCTTAAAGGAAGATGGATCTATCGCAACACATTCACCCATAAGATCCATGTATCCAGTGTACCTCTCAGGTGACCTCCTCTACCTGTGCTGAGAAGTGGTGCTCCCACATTATCCCATTCATCATCCAACAATCTGTTAGCCTCTCTGGTGTGCTTTCTTCCCTCTCTAGAAGCCTATGCCTGAGTGGATGTCTCCATTCTCAGATCCTTTGCATGTGGATACTCCACATCAATCTGAGGCTCCTCTATCTTAGGAGCTAAAATCTCCTCATCCACATGTAGCTCAAGCTCCCTCTCAAGGGAAACTCGCATTTCCTTCTCCTCATCGAATCTGACATCCCTGCAAACCACTGTCATTCTGTTGGTCAGAAAGTACACCCGATAGTTGTGGGGTGTATCAGTGTACCCCACAAATATCCCCAACTATGTTGTCAGCTCAAGCTTCTTCTGTACATCTTTGGTCACATGGCAATATATCGATGACCCAAAAATCCTAAAGTGACCAACATCTAGCCTCTTACCAGAATAAACCTCCTTCGGTGTCTTCATCTCAAGTATCTGATGTGGGCTACGGTTCTGAACATAAACTAATGTGTTGGATGCCTTAGCCCACAAGTGTAGTGGTAGGCCCTCATCATGCAACATTGCCCTCGCTGCCCTTACTATGCTTCTGTTCTTCCTCTCGGCCACCCCATTCTACTGAGGGTTATGGGGTGTCATCAACTCCCGTTTAGTCCCTTCTGCTGCACATAAGTTATTAAACTCATTTGAGACATACTCACCATTGTTATCACTTTGTAGAGATTTAACCTTCTTTCCTGACTCTTTCTCCACCAATGATTTAAACACACAAAACTTTGTGAAAATTTGATCCTTTTTCTGCATGAAAAATATCCAACATTTTCGAGAAAAGTCATCAAAAAATATAACATAATACTTGTGTTTGGTCGTTGATGTTGTCAAGAATGGTCCACACACATCTGAATGGACTCGCTCTAGTATAGCCTTTTCTCGACTATCTCTTTCGTGAAAGGAAGAATTGGTGTATTTTTGTTATACAGTAAAATAACCTCCTCATCATCTCAGAGGGGAAAGGCATGATGACTGAAGCAATGACCAAGTTCAGAAGCCTTGTTTCCAAGCTAACTCTACATAAACATTGACAACCTGCTTTATAAAGCTTCTCTACAAGCCTAAGGGAGCGCTAGTGACCCAAGTAACTCTACTTGTTACCTCTGGGACAATGTTAGTGAACCCTAATGAGGATCTAAGGGTCAAAGGAGCAGATTGATTGAGAAACATCCCTATATTCTCTCCTAAATCAACTCAGGAAAGTAAGCAAACATCAAAGCTCAACATATTTGGTGGATTTCTAATCCTAATGAAGTAGTCAAATGGGAAAGAGCTCAAAATAATGGCAACATCATTGCTTTTACCTAAGGAAACTCATGGAGAAACGTGGTAACCCTAACCTAGCATGCTACATAAGTAAAGCTAGGGCTATTGTGATAGAGGTCAGATCTTTTGAAAGGATAGCTTACTTGATTGTCGAGCAGAGTCTTGGACTTAAGCATAAGAAGTTGGTAAGAAGGGAGAGAGAGAGGAGTTGGAGGGGTAAGGGAAGGTTGATGCAACCGATGGTTGTAATAACTCTTTCAACATTAATATAGAACTGCATTTCTACTGTCTACTTCGTGGTGTTGGTATTATAATTCATTTATATGTTTATTCAATTTATTTTAGCATGAGTAGCTTAGTTATGTGCAACTACATGTCTTTTGTATATTCATGCATTGATTATCAAGGTTTTATGTTGTGATTACGCTTGTCTCTTCTATGTGCAGGACTTGATCTAGAGCCAGCTCAGGGGACTTCTGCCTAGCTGCATTGCGCTCTCCAGCAACTCTACATGGAGACTCAAGGTAATGAATCCATCTTGCTTTGATAGTTAGTTATTGAATATGGACATGAATGTATCTTTGTGACAACTGCAGATAATCTTACAATCTTCCAAGTGTCCCGGGAAGACCCTTGAGGGTTCCTTCATTCTCCATACATTGTGCATTAATCCCTATAGCAAAATTGGCAACTCTGTTGGGGACTACACTTAAGTTCTTAGTTTTCCTAGAAAGTTCCTAGTTTCTTCCTCCTTCCAGACCTTCATGTACTTCTTCATTCCTTTTCTAACCACTCAAGACCTTGCAACACTCTTCTTTCATTGCTCAATCCTAGATCTGATCCCCAAAACCCTTTTTTGAAGTGTTTTCCCTCACTAATGTAGGTTAATAGTGTAAACAGAGCTTTATAAAGCTTTGTGGCTTCACAAACAGAGCGTTAGTGCCACTAGTAACTCTTTGTGGCCTCTAGCATAGAGCGTTAGTCACCTATTTTTTGTTAAACAGTAGTGTCTGTGACCTCAAAGGGTTGGGAAACTTGCTTCTGGACTGATAAGGGATCTGTAGTTGTGCTTTGTTTGACTGATCTGTGTCCTTAAAGAATTTTTTTTTAAGAAAATAGCTTTTCTTCTTAAATTTCTTCATCTCATAAAAGAAAAAATCAAAAAAAATTATTGTTTTCTACTTAGCTGGTTAAGTTCTGCATTATTTGGTTTCAATAGTTGTTAGTGAGCATTCAAAAGTTCTGTCGGTTATGCTAATGTTGTACTAAATAGGATTCATGGAAATAATATTGATGTTTGAATGAATCTCCCTTTGTAAAAGCAGCTTATTCATCAAAATTGAAAATTTACAAGCATTGTCTTTACATGATTTGAGTCAGAGTCCCATAAAATCTCATACGTCAACACCCCTACCGAAGACTCTAACAAAGTACACTTAAAATATACCTGATAAAATCAATCAGTAACTCTTTTTAGAGTAAACACACATTAGTTTAGGCTAGGATCTTGGGTTAGGCCACGAGTTAGGCAATGTGAGTAAACTGCCCAAGATCATACACCAAAACTAGTGTCATTAAAGAGAGAAATCCTTCTGCACTCATACTACCGGGACAACTCTAGTAAAAGCGGAGCTAAATATGAGACAACATTGGACTGTAACTGAAGGTAGCCCTCCTTTGCTTGCATCTCCTTTGGGTATTCTATGTATTGGGGATATCAGAGCTGAGTCGAGGACTCAAGTATCCTACCCACACAGCGTACTGTCTGCAACTATGTCCCCCCCGATAGTGTCTGTGATCCGAGGTATCATTAGTGGCCATACTTTTAGGGACTAACACAAGGTGACTGGGGTAGGCTTCCCTGGTACCTAACACATACGAACCTACTCTGTCTTTAGTTTTTGGGAGGGTGCTCGTCTTCATGAGAGTACTTGGCCCTTCAAATTTGAGGTTCGAGCAAACCTCTAGAGTAACAGTAACTCTACATTTTGCCAGCTCTCTCTGTTATTCATTATGATACTGGGTTTCATCTCCAATGATCAATTCTTATCAGACAGTGTCATTTCCCTCTACTTTCTAATTGATTTACTTAGTTTATTTTTTTATTTTTTACGTGCCAGAGTGTTATCATTGAGACTTTAATAAACATCAATGTAACATTTATTGATAAAAATTATCGGCCACCGTGGCTACATCCAGCCCTCGTTGTCAATATAGAATATTGTTAGGATTTCCCCCACTCACTATGGAGGATCTGCCGAGCTCCAATGAACCGGGTTCCCCATCTTTGGGAATCAGTCTCTGAGATCTCACACAGAATCAGTTTGGACATTCAACGATTCAAGCTTACTAAAGGATTTCTTTCCTGAAGGATCACGAACCCATTGTGCCCACTCTTGGTTCCCATTGCATTAGTACCTCCTTTGTCTTCAGTTGGAACACTTCCACCCATCTCGTCGATGACTAACGGGTCGTGGGACTTTTTGGACACTTTTGGTCCCCCACCACTTCCCCAGTCGACAGTCAATACCACACCTTTGATGGCGAACCCTGCTATCCCATCTATCCAAGGTTAAACCCCTATGGTGACACCCTCCACGAGTGGAACCCAGTGTATTCTGAGTTCTACCCCTTTAGTGTGAAACCCTGTACCTTCAACAAGTGCTACACATAGCGCTCCTTATAACGCTCAATATAGCATAGTTATCATGGGTCCCTTCAACCAACAATATGATTGGCATCCATTGTATAGTTCTAACCCCTAGATCCAAGTATCTGGGAGCACTCCCAATATGCATATACTGGCCGAAAGAGTAACATTTCCCCCTCCATTTTAAGGCATGCATGGTCAGTGACTAATTGACATGAACACTCCTTATGCTAGTCAAGGACTTATGGTTAGTTCTATGGTGAGCGGGAATCCTCAAGGAGGTCCTAATCAATCCTTGGGGGAACCCTACTCACAACCTCAAATGAGTTAAGTGGGCACTACTTATCCTGGGGGCAATTCTATCCCCCAACCTAACCATCCCTTTAGAAACCCACATTACAATACCATACCCCAAGGCACCTACTATACCATGCAACCTGTGTATAATATTGGGAACCACACAATGGGAGGACATTAAGGATCCTCAAGTCATATGTCACTGCCATGGTCCAATTCGGGGGCATAAAACACTTTTCGTTTCTTGGCAACGCTTGATATCCCCGACTTGTACAAACTTACAAATGACCCCATCTATCATAACTTACTTTGGCTGCCAATCCCGCATAAATTACTGACAGACATCCCTAAGTTCGAAGGGAAACAAGGGGAGGACTTGGGCACACACATCACCACCTATCATCTATGGTGTGTTTCTAACTCCATGGTGGATGATAGTATCTGGTTACGTCTTTTTCCTCACACCCTTCCTAGCAACACAGCCAAGTGGTACATAGAGTTACCATGTGTGTTAGTCAATACCTTTGGCGCTCTAGCATTGGAACTCTTAAAGCACTTCCAGCTACCCATCTGCTATGAAACTGGGACGGAACTCCTCACCTCATTACGACAGGATACCACCACCCACATCTCTGATCATATACATGAATGGAGATGTAGGCAGAGGTTAGTCAAAGCTCCCCTCACAGACTATCTCTTAGCGGATTGCTTTTGCAAGTCTCTACTTCCCCAAATAGCAAAGGATGTCACCTTAGGTGGTGAGGTCATAGAAGACCAATCCATTCCTCGTGCCTAACACTTGGATCTGATATATTCGCAGTATGGCACTCTATACGACGTAATTCCCAATGCCCCTCGCAAATCCAATGTTCCCGCTACTCAGCAACCCAAAGCGCACTTCGATGGGATTACCGGTGCAACCTCCGGGGCTGCTGTAAAACAACTCAGTGATCACATTGCTCAGATGTCAGTGGACCCCTCTACCAAATTGACTACCCTTCCTACCACCGTGATCAAATCTGTGCAGTCTACACAAAACTCCCGTGGTAAGAACAAGAAGAATAAGAAAAATACCGCTCCTTCTTAAGATAGTCAACAAAGTAGTAAAACCCAAAGCAAAAGGTTGTTGCACCTTCTGACGATGCAAAGGATAAACCTGCCCGATTCCCTTGAAAAAATTATGCGCAAGACCACATGACATAAATGTGTCCGCATCTTCAGGAATGTATAGATTTCATCACTAAAAAGGACACTAGAAGCACTCGTGCGGTCCTAAATAATCCTTTCCCCACTCAGCAAGTGAAACACCTTGTTGCAAACCAACCCCAACCCCCACAAGGGGGTAGTGGCGGTTTGCATCATCCTTCAGCTGGTGAAGGACCATCTACCATTTACACCTTTGAAATGGTAGATCTACAAACCAAAGCCAAATCTTATGGAGATCCTGTCACTCATGCAGAGGAACCCTCCTCAAGTCAAAACCCACTACCGCCTAATGATATTCATATCGAAAGGCCAGTTGTTGACCTTGTGATTTGCCCCCCTAAAGGGGCACTTCGTCACACAATGCATAATACATCTACATGTGTCGCCCAAAACTACAGCATTGTAGGAGACTTGGCACAAGCATCGTAGACTATGTCGGTGCTCAAAGTATTAAAAACATATCCAGCACAAAGGAAAGCTCTGATTTCAACTATTGGTGGTATCGACCCTCAGGATTCCATGCTTGTAATTTTTGACATGGAAAAATGTAAACCTCCCCTTTCTCACCATCTTGCATTTCAGGTGAAAATATTTTCTAAAGGTAAAGGAATACATAGAACTGTCATTAATGAAGGTGCTTCTATCTACGTAATTTCATCTTCATGTTGGCTCGCTTTGGGTTCTCCAACCCTATTCCCACCATCGAATTCCCTTAATGCTTTCGACGGCCACACTTTCATCCCAAAAGGTTACCTAGCTAGCTACCCCATCACCTTGAGTAGTAATGGTGGATATTGAAGTCATTGACCATAAACTCGACTATAATCTACTTCTGAGCCGCAATTGGACTTATGCCATGAATGCCATTCTGTATTCAGTCTTCCGTGTCATCCTATTTCCCTTGGATGGAAAGATAGTAACAGTGGATTGTTATAGACATATTTGGGCACTGCAAGGGTTCTTTAACCCCTAAAAGTGTTGTTTCATACCCTAAAGGATCATGGTCAACTGATTACATCATTTCCCAGAAGTTCCACCTAAAAAACCACTCAGAACTGGCCAAAAATGGACCATACTGACTGCTCCATGGTCAAGGTGCGATGCATACTAGCTACTACACTAGCCAAGTGCGATGCATACTGAAAGAGCCTTTTGTGGGGTGCAATGAGCAAGAATAGACAAATGGAAGAGATAGTTTTCTAAGTGGATGATCATGGAATCTTCTAGAAACTTCTCATATGACACTTGCCTCTCTGAATTCGCCCAAGGATGAGTAAGAGATCAATAAAATCTCCAAGTGGAACCAAGAACTATTAGTGGAATGACACTAATCAAAAACCCAGAGCTGATTCACACCTTTACAAGACATCTATAAATGGATCCCTCATCTGAGAGATCTAGAGGCTGGAATTTTGTAATTTGTAAGGAAGTGTTGTTAGTTTATCTGTGAGAAGATACATTGTATTGTTGGGTGATCTTGCTTTTCATGAGGTGAAGAGGGCTTCTATGCTGGGAGGATGACGCTGGATCAAACAGCTAGGTTGTAATCCTCTCTTCTACTATTAATAAAGTTCTTTGAGTTTTCCTCCATATAATTGTGTGTTTGTGAATATTATTATTTATGAATGCAATTGTAATGTCAATGTGTCTCTGATTCTGCATTGTTTATGATGTTTTAGATAGAGATGCTTTGATGGTTTTCTATTACTTTGACTCTACAGGTACTCTTTAAAGTGGGACAAGTAGTAAAGGAGTGGCAAATTCTATCAAGGGAGATAGAAATCAAGCAAGGATCCAAACAAAAGATCCAGGTTGGTCCTCTTTTCTTCCCTCTTATCTATTACACTTAAAGGAAATCTCGAATTGCTTTGATTGGCTGTTTCTAAGATAGCTACCCATCTTAGTGGGACTAGCAGATCAAATAGACACTAGTTTTCCTTGAAAAAAAATGGCAACTCCACTAGGTAATGAATAGTTTGTTTGTTTGTTATTGTTGTTTGCTTTATAAACTACAGATGGAGCCTGAAGTTAGCCAGCTAGCCTTCGAACTGCCTTTTCTATGCAATTGCGAAGTAGATGAATGCTGCTTCAGTTAATCTCTGCGTTGGTTTATGAACTGAACATTTGACTTACAATCACTCTAAGTGCCCTTGTGGTAGCTCATAACCTCATAAGATCATACCCCTGTACTTGTTTTTACTGTCCATCATAACTCATCCTAAATCACTGAACTTAGCTGCAAATTTTGAGCAAAAACCCAACTTAGTTTTGCTCCCTGGCCCATCACACTATCTGTAACTGGGCAGCCTGTATGCATCACACCTCCCATGTGTTGCAAGAGAGATGCATCCTTGTTTCCCTTAAGGACAGGTGCGACGATTGAGTGATATTGTTTCTCTCTTTGAAAGTTGGTTTTTCTTCTTGATTTTCAGCTTTATTCAGTATTTTTGTTGTTCATGATCAATATCTCATTGCTAAAGCCTCCTTCCTTTACATTATTCAGCCTCCATTGATTAGGATTTGTAAATTTTTTTATGTATTTGTCGATCATTTACAGTCCTCCTATGTCAAAAGTAGCTTAATCGAACTGTCGATTTGATACAAAAAAGTGTTGTAACTATCATTTTGAGTCAAAAAGAAGAGTGTCGTAAAGTCTTCCTCCTCTAGATAGTCGATTGTACTTTTGTCATTATATTTGATTTGGATTGAT
The DNA here is from genome assembly GCA_031772625.1 of Pinus tabuliformis. Lineage (NCBI taxonomy): Eukaryota > Viridiplantae > Streptophyta > Pinopsida > Pinales > Pinaceae > Pinus > Pinus tabuliformis. The sequence goes on along the minus strand of CM062816.1, from coordinate 1,723,739,269 downwards.
AATAATTGAAGTGTCGAAAGAAATTTTCCATTCGAAATCGAAAGTGTCATTTTAGTCTTCCTTTCGTTTTGAAAAGAAATTGTCGAAATATCGCTTTGAAGAAAATAGTTCAGATCTGTACTTAGTTTTCCTTTTGAGCATTCTCACATTAAGGAAACAAAAAACAAATACATGCATTTGAATTTGCATTTAGACTGTGTGCGAAAGATGATTTAGGAAAAGTGCATTTAGTGTGTGCTCTTTGCTATATGTTGAAAGAATTGTATTCTTCTTTCCTTAGTAGCTAGGATTTTCATTTCTAAAACAAAATAAATGACTATTTATCATTTTAGATTGCATATTTAGGAATTTTACATGTACATCACACGGTGAACCTTGAAAGACAAACTTCTAAGTAAGATCAACTCTAAAATAAATCTCAATGAACATAAAAATGCTTTGGAACCTAATGCAACACATCTAGAAGTCTAGGTTAGAGACGTGTTTCGGTGTCGTAAAACCTGGTAACTATCATTTTCATCAAAGGTTGGGTGATTCCTCCTCTTTGATATGAAAAGTGCCAGTACGGACTTGTGCTCCCCATACCGTCGAGTATATATTGGGAGACCACAATAGGTTGATATCCTTTATCCTTAGGAAGTCGTGTCTTCCGCCCTATCGATTGTAATGCACTGAACACAACATTCAGGAAGATTGACTACCATATGTAAAGTCCTTGGTAATTTCTCTTTAATTTAACACCAAGGTGTATCTTGCAGTTTTTCGATTCATTTGGTAATCCCTCTCTCTAGATTTCTAGAGTAGTCACTTTTGTTCCTTTTCGACTCCTTAAAAGAAAAGTTCCATCTGAGCACTTGTCACTTCAGGCTCATTAAAAGTCGAAGGTGACTAGAGTCACCTTTAGCTTTTTCTCGACTCTTAAAAATTGAAAAAGCAAAGTTGTGTCAAAGTGTCTTAAAATTTATTTAAATCGGAATAACATCCTTGTTCCTCCTTTGATCTTAGGTTGAGATAATGGAGTCCAATCAAGGAACCCCTCTTGGAGGGAATCCTAGTCCTTTCTTTTCTTGGGGAGATATTGTTGCTCCGTATATGGCTACATTTTCCCTTCTAGGAATCACAATTGGCCTGCTAGTATGGCTATTCTCAACCTCTGTCATTCAAAATACCATGATTCCTCAGTAATCAAATCAGCAACCAGATGATACTGAAGTGCTCCCTTCACCTTCTAATTCACTTGTCTCTCCCTCCCCTTCTTCCTCTTTGCTCAGTGAAACTAGTGATACTAAAAACCAAGTAACTGAGAAGAAGAAGAAAGGGAAGGAGAAGAAGAAGAAGAAGCCAGTTAAGCAAGGGGGCAACAATGAATCATGTGGTGAAAATTCACACATTAAATCTCCTAAATATCCTTGTATAATTTGCAAAGAAAACCATTTTCATCGAGATTGTCCTTGCATTCTGTGAATCTTGAGAGAATTGTCTTCCCATTCGCACCATCCCGTGTCATCAACCTCTAATAATCAGATTGTTAGCACACCATCAACTAGTGAAAATGAAAGTCCTGGACAGGAAAGAAAGGTCAAACCTCCATGTCTACTAGTGAGGGAGACCATCACCTTCCCCGTTTTCCTTTTCTAGATGAGACCAAGAGAATCTTGCATAATCATCCTGCTTCACTGCAACGACTTCTGCCTGGATACAAGAAACTCTTACCGAGTCCATTGCTAGTTGAAAACCTGACTGACGTAACTCAATTATCGGTCAAAATGCCTATCATTGAAAGTGAACCTTCTGAGTCCATACCGAACCAATTTCAATAGGTCGAGATGGCAGTCAACCCAGTCTTGCCTTCAGAAGGACCACCTTTGGATGATACAATTTCCAAAGAGAATGAGGACGACACCTTTCAAATTCTTTTTGTCAATACAGAGTCTGGTGAACTTGGGGGCAATCCACCCATTCCTTTACAACAAGAGGAAATCCCCCCAGTTCATGATTTTTATCCAGCCGTTTATCTGGTACCTCCTCTGAGCAATCTAGTCATTTTCTTTGATTGGAATCAACTAGCAAGACCCCGCCTTCCATCTAATGTACCATTCTGGATCATAGTACAAGTTTACAAAATGATCATGTCTAGCACTATCATAGATGAAGGGGCTTCAGTGAGTATCTTTTCCTCAACTACATAGAAAGTGCTTGGTTCACCATCGCTTCTACCTTAAACACAAAATTTGTCAGGCTTCAACAAAGGAACTAGTCGACCGTTAGGGATCCTTCCAAAGTTGTTGATAACTTTGAAAAGGAAAACCATTCAGTTGAACATGATGGTATTCCAAGGGTCCTTATATTACAATCTACTCCTTGGACGTGACTATATATATAGCATGGAAGCTATTGTTTCCACACTCTTTCGAGTGATGTGTTTTTTACATGAAGGCGAACTAGTGCAATTTGTCAACCAACTTTCATTTCCCGGTTCAAACACAAATATGAATCAACCGTCATCCCTAAATGGTCTCTTTGCATCAACAATGTCTCTTCAACCTTCATTCTATCCACCTAATTACTGCGAGTAGTTCGGTGAATGTAACTAAGTTTAGGGGGCATGCACCCTGGTCTACTTTGGCAGGTAAACCCAGATGAAAAGACAGATTTCCTTGAAGGTTATATGATTGGACTGAAAAAGAATTTCCTTGTAGGTTATGTGATCGGTCTGAAATGGCTATTTTTTTGTTAGTTATGTGATTGGAAGCTCACACCATTCACCTTCGTCTATTTCGATGGACAAAGCCAAGGAAGTCCTGCTTAGCCGCAGGGACTTCCATATGGTGACCTGGGAACTCTCCTTTTCTTAAATAACTGCGGGGATGCAAACCTTTGTATGCAAGTTAAAAGCGGCCAACTTGACTTTTCAGCTTTTTAGCTTTTTAGTTCAACTTCTTAGGTTAGGCAGTTGGTCCAAGATGTCTGCACACTAGACGGACCAAAAGAAGTGTTTTTCCTTGTCAAAGGACAAAACCATCCTACCTAACCTCAGTGGTTCCTTAGCTTTAGTATAGTTAGCTTTGTAGTTTGGTCGTTTCTAGCTTACATGAAAAGGCAATGAGCACATGTTATAGTAGAGTTCAATCTCATTAAAAAATAAACCTACCAATAAGAGACATCTTCAAAAGACTGGCATGAGCAATGTTTCCACAAGGTTCAAGCTCGTTAAAAAATAAACCTGCCACTGAGCATAGTTTCTTCCGATTCAAGCTCATTAAAAAATGAGTCCACCCTCAGTAAATAACCTTTGTGATTGCCCTACTATCAGCCTTTTGAGCCTTGGTTGTGTTCTTACCATCACCTCCATTCTTTTGGCTGATCATCTACTTCCACTTGATTGTTTACCCTTTTGAGGAACAACTACGATGAGTGATTCTGATGGCCACCCTCTTCACAATGCCATGTTTTGAGAAGTTCCAAACTTACCTGGAACCAGTTGCTACTCGAAAATACCACTCGTTCCTAAAAAAACGAGTCACTTTTAAACTCCTTTTAGACTCATTAAA